>CM059435.1:83388000-83988000 GCA_030390025.1 Squalus acanthias
AGAGGGAGACCAAGATGGAGTGAGGTGCCAAGAAGAAGGTGCCTCCCTGTGCGTTGTTAGTTGTTGTCATTGCATAACAGTGATAGAGAGTGTGAGGGGTGCATAGTAAGATAGTGAAGTGATTCAGTACATAGAGAGAGAGGGATAGGTAAGGGTGCAAGGGAAGTAAGGGTAAGGTGGGATGTGGAGGAGCAGGCTGACAATGCAGAGTGCTGGTGATGAGAAGAGATTGGAAGCAGATTGAAGGCAAGTGTGATGTTATACTCACTTTGGCTGAGCGGAGCAGTTCATTGAACCGTTTTCGGCACTGCACTCACGTGCGTGTACACAAGGACCTTGCTTACCTCCTCAGCAATATGCAGCCAGGCTGCCTTTGTCTGCTGAGGAGGCTTCCTCCAGCCATCGGGAGGGAAGAGAATCTCTCTGCGCCCTCTTACGCCCTCCACAAGAACTTGGAGGGAGTCATCATCAAAATGAGGAGCAGTCTTTGCTCTTGCAGCAGTCATGGTCAACTGGAACATTTTCATGAGCAGCACAAACGAAATGAAAAGCAAAGGCTACATGGACCCCTTAAAAACAACTGAATCAATGACATCAGCAGAGGCGAGCAGCAGACCCGCCCCCACTGATTGGGCCGGGCAGCGCGCACGGCGGACTTAATCAGCCCAGTTAATTTAAAATCGTGATTTGGGAGCGGCTGAAACCGGCAGCGGGACCGGAACCCCCCCACCAGGCAACCCGACTCCAACCCGCCTCCTCAAACAAAATTGCGGCGTTTGTGTCTGTCTTCAGGGAAGAAGACACATAAAACTTCCCGGAAATAGTGGAGAACCCAAGGTTCTAGCTGGAATGAGGAACTGAAAGAAATTAGTATTAGTTAAAAAATAGTACTGGAGAAATTAATGGGACTGAAAGCTGATAAATCCCCTGGACCTGATGGCCTACATCCTAGGGTTTTAAAAGAGGTGGCTATAGAGATAGTGGATGCATTGGTTGTCATTTTCCAAAATTCCATAGATTCTAGAATGGTTCCCGTGGATTGGAAGGTAGCAAATGTAACCCCACTATTTAAGAAAGGAGGGTGAGAGAAAACGGGGAACGACAGACCAGTTAGCCTGACAGCAGTAGTAAGGAAAATACTAAAATATTATTAAGGACGTGGTAATAGGATTGGGCAGTCAACGCGGATTTATGAAAGGAAAATCGTGTTTGACAAATCCGTTAGAGTTTTTGAGGTTGTAACTAGCAGAATAGATAAGGGGGAACCAGTGGATGTGATGTATTTGGAATTTCAGAAGGCATTCGATAAGGTGCCACACAAGAGGTTATTAAACAAAATTACGGCTCCTGGGATTGAGGGTAATATACTAGCATGGATTGAGGATTGGAAACGGACAGAAAACAGAGTAGGAATAAATGGGTCATTTTCAGGTTGGCAGGCTATAACTAGTGGGGTACCACAAGGATCAGTGCTTGGGCCTCAGCTATTCACAATCTACATCAATGATTTGGATGAGGGGACCAAATGTAATATATCCAAGTTTGCTGATGATACAAAGCTGGGTGGGAATGTAAGTTGTGAGGAGGATGCAAGGAGGCTTCAAGGGGATATAGACAGGCTAAGTGAGTGGGCAAGAACATGGCAAATGGAATATAATGTGGAGAAATGTGAAGTTATCCACTTTGGTAGGAAAAATAGAAAAGCAGAGTATTTTTTAAATGGTGAGAGATTGGGAAATGTTGGTGTTCAGAGGGACCTGGGTGTCCTTGTACACGAATAACTGAAAGTTAACATGCAGGTACAGCAAGCAATTAGGAAAGCAAATTGTATGTTGGCCTTTATTACAAGAGGTTTTGAGTATAAGAGTAAAGACGTCTTACTGCAATTATAAAGGGCCCTGGTGAGACCACACCTGGAGTCTTGTGTACAGTTTTGGTTTCCTTACCTAACGAAGGATGTGCTTGCCATAGAGGGAGTGCAACGAAGGTTCACCGGACTGATTCCTAGGATGGAGGGATTGTCGTATGAGGAGAGATTGAGTAGACTAGACCTATATTCTCTAGAGTTTAGAAGAATGAGAGGTGACCTCATTGAAACATACAAAATTCTTATAGGGCTTGACAGGGTAGATGCAGGGAGGATGTTTCCCCTGGCTGGGGAGTTTAGAACCAGGGGTCACAGTCTCAGGATAAGGGGTCAGCCATTTAGGACTGAGATGAGGAGAAATTTCTTCACGCAGAGGTGGTGAATCTTTGGAATTCTCTACCCCAGAGGGCTGTGGAGGCTCAGTCATTGAGTATATTCAAGACAGAGATCGATAGATTTTTGGATATTAAGGGAATCAAGGGATATGGGGGATAGTGCAGGAAAATGGAGTTGAGGTAGAAGATCAGCCATGATCTTATTGAATGGCGGAACAGGCTCAAGCGGCCAAATGGCCTACTCCTGCTCCTATTTCTCATGGTCTTATGTTCTTATATGCTTTTTTACAGCTTTACCAACTTGTCCCGTCACTTTTAATGTATGTATCTGAACCCTGTTCTTTTTTCCCTCTGTTGTTTTTCACCTTTTACTTTTAGTTTAAATGGCCTCTCTTTATTCATCCACCCAAAAGATATCACCTTGCATTTTACCACAGTAAATTTAATCTGACATCTTTTCACCCATCTATTAACAATGCCTATGTCCTCCAAAAGTCACTTACATTTCTCTTCACATGCTCCCTATTTTTGTGTCCTAAAATTGACTCCTGGGGGACCCCACTGTTTACATCCACCAGTCCAAAAAACATCCATTAACCACTTTTCTCTATTTTCTATCCGTTTGCAACTTGCTATCCATGCTGAAACACTCCCTTTAATTCTGTGTGCCTTAATTTTATCCACAAGCGTATCAAACTCCTTTTGAAAATCCATATACACAACATCCATGGCATTTCCTTTATCAAAACAATCCATTATTCTGTAGGAGAATGGCTGGCCTTCCCTCAGCACAATCCCACTTTGGCATAGCCAAGATGGGGATCTTGCCGCGCTGAGAATAATGGTTGTAATTGTCTATGGCACAAAACAACTAGAGTGAGGATACTGGAACAGGCAGATAGAGCCTTGCGTTGACGTCTCATCTGAAAGACAGCACTGCCAACAGAGCAGTTTTCGCTCAGTACTGCACTGGGGTATCAGGCTAGATGATGTCTTCAAGCCCTGGAATGGAGGTTGAACCCACAATCTTCTGACCCAGAGGTAAGAGTGCTACCAACTGAGCTAAGCTGACACTGAACAGTATACTTAGGAAAGGAGAAAAAAGTTAGCCTACAGAAATGGCTAATTAGTTACAAATGTGAAGCATTGCTGCTTACTGCACTTGGAGCTGAATATCACAGAGCAACAGGAAGAGAAAAGAAAAACCTGAGAGTTAATCTCAGTACCTGCACGCTCTTATTTAGCAATTATTAATGGTCAGCATAGTGTTTATGTTTTTATTTTGCATTTCTTGTGAGAAAGTGACAAAGTGGTCAAGCCTGGTAAACTTATTGTTTAATGAGATTTTTTTTGTGCATCAACCCATTGAACTTTATTTGGAAAATTAATTCTCATTCCTTTAGTTTTCTTTTGGAAGGCTCTCTTGGCTTTGTTCCACTCTTTGGGAGAATTCTTGCCAAACTGCAGCTGCTTTCAAAGAGCTCCAAGTTTATCATTTCTTTCTGTTGGCATAGTGGAGGGGATTGGAGCTTCTGAAGCCCTGCAAACAAGAATACTTTGGACTACAAAACAGTTTACAGCAGAAACGTTAAAAGATTTTTTTTTAATTTGACCAGATCACTTTTTTAGTTGGTTTATTTTGTTCAAATCATGGAAAGTGCTTCAGAAAACATAAAAAGTAAAATTGAGCCTAAGGAACAAGCCGTGTTTTTGAGGAAAAAAGTTAGCTTGTTCCGAGCTATTTCGTTGTTAATTGGTACAATAATAGGCAGTGGTATATTTATTTCACCAAAAGGAGTTCTGATAAATTCTGGGAATGTCGGGACATCCCTGGTGATCTGGCTGGCCTGTGGAATACTTTCAATGTTTGGTGAGTGCACCATTTTTCTTATAAAGCAATTCTGCTTGAGTTTTTAAAAATTCATTCACAGGGTGTAGATGTCGCTGGCAAGGCCGGCATTTATTGCCCATCCCTAATTGCCCTTGAGAAGGTGGTGGTGAGCCGCGTTCTTGAACCACTGCAGTCCGTGTGGTGAAGGTACTCCCACAGTGCTGTTAGGTAGGGAGTTCCAGGATTTTGACCCAGCGACGATGAAGGATCGGCGATATATGTCCAAGTCAGGATGGTGTGTGACTTGGAGAGGAACTTGGAGGTGATGTCCCCATGCGACTGCTGCCTTTGTCCTTCTAGGTGAAAGAGCTTGTGGGTTTGGGAGGTGCTGTTGAAGAAGCCTTGGCGAGTTGCTGCAGTGCATCTTGTAGATCAGGGGTCTCAACCGGGGGTCCGCAAGAAAGAAAGACAGAAAGAGTTACATTTATATAGCACCTTTCACGACCACCGGACATCTCAAAGCGCTTTACCGCCAATTAAGTACTTTTGGAATGTAGTCACTGTTGTAATGTGAGAAACGTGGCAGCCAATTTGCACACAGCAAGCTCCCACAAACAGCAATGTGATAATGACCAGATAATCTGTTTTTGTTATGTTGATTGAGAGATAAATATTGGCCAGGACACCGGGGGTAACTCCCCTGCTCTTCTTCAAAATAGTGCCATGGGATCTTTTATGTCTACCCGAGAGAGCAGACGGGGCCTTGGTTTAACATCTCATCTGAAAGACGGCACCTCCAACAGTGCAGCACTCCCTCAGCACTGCACTGGAGTGTCAGCGTAGATTTATGTGCTCAAGTCCTTGGAGTGGGACTTGAATCCACAACCTTCTGACCCAGAAGCGAGTGTGCTACCCACTGAGCCACAGCTGACACTGTGAAGCTTTCAAGGGACCCGCCAAATTGGGCTCAGAACTACAAAGCAAAACACATCTGACCGGACTGTCGCAGAAGTGCTGACTGGTGAGCTGAAAATCAAGCACTGAGGCAAGGTGACTGGTGCACCCGCAGATGACAGCCTTGATCCCTGTAGTTTTAACAGGTCCACCTCGATAGGTTTCGGGGACCACCACTCAGCTTCCCGGTGGCCGACCAGGTTAGTTCTGGTATCTTTGGGTGCCCCTTCACCCTGGCTAGCCCAAATGATGCACCCAAGACGGTCAGTCACAGGCCCATGGATTTATCAGCCGGAAAGCGGCCTTCCACTTTACTGCTGTTATTCGGTCCGGCAAATGCGCAGCCACACAGGCTTGGTACTGCCCTCCGCAGCTCAGCAAGCCCTTTCACCTGCCATTGACCCAGAGGAGACCCGATGTTCCGTCCCAAAGTTATTAATGGAACACCTGGTCGGCACACCCGGCCCGGCATTGCAGTCACCGTTTTACCCTTGTCCCTTGCTCGATCGGGACCCGTGCAGCCAAATCGCACACGGCAGCACCAGCGCCTTGCAACAAACCACGGCCGGAGGAAATCCCACTCAGAACTCCAGAGCAGAACGCGACCAACCACAGACTTACGAATCGGGGGAACTGCACAATTGCAAATCATTAATCAAGGTAACTCCAGGCCCCCACCTGCAGAGGGCAACACTCTTTTTCAGGAAGGCAGCTGCAGCGAGGCGAGGACCGCCTCGGGGAGCATTCTTTATGGGCCTGGAGGAGCAGGAGTGCTTCCTCCCAGCCCCCCACGCTTCCCCCCCACCATTGCACCCCCCTCCACCCCCATACAAACCCCCACCGGGATCGGAACCCCCTCCCCCGGGGTCGGGGCTCGCACCTACCTGGGGTTGCGGCCTCTTCTCCAGCATTCCCTGCCTGACTGGAAGCCAGCCTGGTCGATCAGGCTGACCTGCTATCTCTGGATTACTAGTTCAGTGACATAACCACTATGCTACCATGCCCTCTTGTTGGAGATAGTCATTGCCTGGCACATGTGTGCAAGAATGTTACTTGTCACTTATCAGCTCAAGCCTGAATGTTGTCCAGGTCTTGTTGCATGCGGGCATGGACTGCTTCATTATCTGAGGAGTTGCAAATGGAACTGAACACTGTGCAATTATCAATGAATATCCCACTTCTGACCTTATGATGGAGGGAAGGTCATTGATGAAGCAGCTGAGGATGGTTGGGCCTGGAACTCTGCCCTGAGGAACTCCTGCAGCGATGTCCTGTGGCTAAGATGATTTGCCTCCAACAACCACAACCATCTTCCTTTGTGCTAGGTATGACTCCAGCCAGTGGAGAGTTTCCCTATGATTCCCATTGACTTCAATTTTACTAAGGCTCCTTGATGCCACACTCGGTCAAATACTGCCTTGATGTCAAGGCCACTCACTCTCATCTCACCTCTGGAATTCAGCTCTTTTGTCCATGTTTGGACCAAGGCTGTAATGAGATCTGGAGCTGAGTGGTCTTGGTGGAACCCAAACTGAGCATCAGTGAGCAGGTAATTGGTAAAAGTGCACCAACGTCAGTGTTCTTGCTCAGGCCAACATCCCCAGCATTGAAGCTTTGACCACGCTCGATCAGCTCCGATGGACGGGTCACATTGTCCTGCATGCCCGATATGAGACTCCCAAAACAAGCGCTCTACTCGGAGCTCCGGCACGGCAAGAGAGCCCCAGGTGGGCAGAGGAAACATTTCAAGGACACCCTCAAAGCCTCCTTGAAAAAGTGTAACATCCCCACCGACACCTGGGAATCCCTGGCCCAAGACCGCACAAAGTGGAGGAGAAGCATCCGGGAAGGCGCCGAACACCTCGAGTCTCTTTGCCGGGAGCAAGCGGAAGCCAAGCGCAGGCAGCGCAAGGAGCGCACGTCAACCCAAGCACCCCACCCACCCGCCCCTTCAACCACCATCTGCCCCACCTGTGACAGAGACTGTAGGTCCCGCATTGGACTCATCAGTCACCTGCGAACTCATTTTTAATGTGGAAGCAAGTCATCCTCGGTTCCGAGGGACTGCCTAAGAAGAAGAAGAATTGGTGAGTAAGTGCCACTTGATAGCACTGTCGATGACAACTTCCATCACTTTGCTGATGATTGAGAGTAGGCTGATGGGGCGGTAATTGGCCGGATTGGATGTGTCCAGCTATGGTGATACAGCAGATTGATGTTTCTGTGCGCTGTAGTACAGAATGCCGGCACAGGTGGGTACAGATCCATTGGCTTAAAATTAGGCTCTTCACAAATGAGCACATGAAAACTTAACTTGTTTGTATGTAATTTCTTTCTTCCATATCTTAACTAAAGCCTTAACCCACTTATTGTAAACATGTCCAAGCACATTAATCACTTGTACGGAAATATTTGAAGAGCCTTTTATTCAAAACATGCAAGTCCACACACTGGGCTGGATTTGGTGGGGGGTCAGCGTGAGAAAATGTATTTTTCCCCAGCGGGTCGGGACCCCACTGTGAGCCCGTCGCCACGCGCCTTTACCAAATGTCGGGTCTGTCAGCGCTGAGCAGACCCGACATGCAGTGGCAGGGGAGGCAATTAAAATCATTAGTGGCTTATTTACAGCCACTTATCAATGGTTTTTTCCCAGCTTTTTGAATTTGACAGGTCGCCCACCGGTTTCCCTGTACCTAGACCTCGTCTGTGAAGCTGAGGCAGGAGGTCAGTGGCCATTGAATCAGCTGATGAGTTGACAGCTTCAAATGTCAAGTCAAAGCTCCCAGCTGATTGAAATATGTTCCCTTAACCACTAGCTTCTCTAAACTGTATTTCCAATACAGATTCAGGATGCTGCAAATCTTTACACAAAGCTCCATCCAGTCTGACCTCATTACCTCTCCCACCATTGACAGATCGCTTCTGTCATCTCTACTTCACCTGCCATCTATTCCACCAGCATGGATGCCCTTGAAACTCTCTCACCTTGGTCCTCAGAATCCCACCACGATCAGCCCCAACACCAGCATCACCAGGCACACCAGCATCACCAGGCACACCAGCAGCACCAACAATAACACCAACCTTCTCCGCAATCAACTGATGCTGCACAGGACACAGGGCATCAGCACCCGACAACATTGCTGCCTGGAAGGCCAGGGATGGCCTCACTATGGCCAGATTTACTTCACTTGACGCTGTACACCCTGGCTCCCACATGATGCGCCAGGTTGGCACCACCCCACATCAACACCATAAAGCATCCCTACACTGCCCAAGCCATTCCTTTCACACTCATCACCATTGGGGGGGATACCGTTATGTCTCACCATTCACTGCAACTCACTAAGCCACTTCCAAAGGTGCACACAAATCATTCCAAGAACATAAAGTGTTGAAAATAAAGGTTTCAATGTTTGACACCACATTAACAGAAACTTTACATGAACATTGCTTAAAACACCCAAGTGCCTACCCTTGTGTGTGGTTAGTTGGTATGATTGCACTAGGATGAGGGTGAGTGTGAGGGGTGGCTAGTGAGATAGGGAAGTGATAATATAGATAGAGAGGGATGGGTGGAGGTGCAAGGTAAGTTGGTGTGAGTAAGGATGTGCAGGAGTAGGGTAGGGAAGGCAGAGTGATGGGGATGTGATGAGAGGCACAGGAGGATGAGATTGAGTGTGGCTTTGTACTAACGTTTCATGATCTACTGAGATCATTGAAACGTTTGCGGCCCTGCACCTCTGTGCAGTGCTTGTCAGTGTTTGTAGCACCTCAGTGCTACAGAACACCGATAGAACAAATGTCAAAAGAAAGTTGGCCCCATGGTCCCTTTAAGGAAACCGGCTGATGACACATCACGAATGACGTCAGCAGACCCGCTTCCTCTAATTGGTCAGGAAATGCGCTGGGCGGGCTTAACAAGCCCAATCAATGGAAAGTCATTCTACAGAGCGGGATGGAGCCAGCAGTGGGGGGACCTGCCACCGACATTGCCCGCCACGGACCCGCCAAGGTCAGCAAAATCCAGCCCAAAGAGTGCAACAGGTGGGGGCGGGGCGGAGGCGGCGACAGGGGTGCGGGGTGGGGGGCGGGGGGGCTGGGGGTGGTCTCATTCATTTGTCCCTTTGAACCATCCATTGTGCTTGGATAACACGTTAATTTTAAAAGAGCTCTACTTGCCAGAAAGAACAGCCTTGGACGACAAATGAGGTGAGGGACAACATAAAACTAAAAGAAAAAGCATACAAAAATACAAAAAATAACAGCGCCTGGGAGAGGTACAAAGAACAACAAAAGGTGACAAAACAGATAGCAAGAGCTACAAAAAGGAGTATGAAAAGAAACTTGCAAGGGATAGCAAAATGAACAGAATTATTTTTTCACAGTTATATTAGGAAAAAGAGAATGGTCAGGAGCAATGTGAGCCCCTTAAACTGATAACGATGATACTGTAAATGAAAATAAGGAAATGGCAAACATAGATACATAGATACATAGAAGATAGGAGCAGGAGTAGGCCATCCGGCCCTTCGAGCCTGCTCCGCCATTTAATGAGATCATGGCTGATCCTCCAATTCAGTATCCCGTCCCCGCCTTCTCTCCGTAACCCTTAACCCCTTTTGCCTGTAGAAATATATCTAATTCCCTCTTAAATATATTTAATGAGCTGGCGTACACTGCCCTCTGTGGCAATGAGTTCCACAGGTTCACCACCCTCTGAGTGAAGAAATTCCCCCTCATTTCTGTCCTAAATGGTTTAGCCCTTATCCTTAAATTATGTCCTCTAGTTCTGTTCTCACCCGCCAAGGGAAACATTCCTTCTGCATCTAGTCTGTCTAGACCTGTCAGAATTTTATACACTTCTATGAGGTCCCCTCTCAATCTTCTAAACTCCAGTGTGTACATCCCTAAACTACATAGTCTCTCCTCATAGGTCAATCCCGCCATTCCTGGTATCAGCCTGGTGAATCGCCGCTGCACCCCCTCCATGGCAAGAACATCTTTCCTCAGATGAGGCGACCAAAACTGTACACAGTACTCGAGGTGTGGTCTCACCAGTGCCCTGTACAGCTGCAGCAAGGTATCCCTGTTCCTGTATTCCAACCCTTTTGCTATGAAGGCCAGCATACCGTTTGCCTTCTTGATCGCCTGTTGCACCTGCATGCTCGCCTTCAGTGACTGGTGTACAAGAACACCCAGGTCTCTCTGTACTTCCCCCTCTCCCAATTTATTGCCATTTAAATAATAATTTGCCCTCCCGTTCCTGCACCCAAGGTGGATAACTTCGCACTTGTCCACATTATAGTGCATCTGCCATTTATCCGCCCAATCACCCAGTCTGTCCAAATCGCTCTGCAGCTTCCTGGTCTCCTCCTCTGAGCCCACCCCCCCTCCTAGTTTAGTGTCGTCTGCAAATTTGGAAATGCTGCATCCGATTCCCTGATCCAGGTCATTAATGTAAATTGTGAACAGCTGGGGACATGTTGACTTTATGTCAGTATTTACAGTAGAGGACGAGGATAGCATGCCAGACATCTAAAAAGGAAACTAATATTGAATCAGGGACGGGGACTCACCAAAATTAACGTAAGCAAAATAACAGTAATGAAGGAAATAAGGGCACTAAAGAGTGACAAATCCCCAGGGCCAGATGGTTTTCACTCCAGGGTGTTAAAGGAAGTAGGTGAGAACATTGCAGATACTAACTATAATCTTCCAAAGTTCTCTCAATTCTAGATTGGAAAATTGTACACATCACTCCGCTATTTAAGAAAGGTGAGAGGAGGAAACATCTGTTGTTGAGAAATTACTAGGGGGAAAAAATTCGGTCGCGTCCCCTTTGGGGCGCTGACTTCGCCGGGGCGCTACTCTTAGCGCCCCAAAACAGTTAGCGCCCCTGCTCCGTAAATTGAGTGGTAGCACCCCAAGCAGCAGGCGGGGCGCTACTGGAAACGCTCCCTCTCCTTCCTGGGGCGCTACCATTCAATATCGCGGTGCTACGTGCAACAGTGCCATGCGCGTCGACACGTAGCACCGCGGTATTACAGGCCTCCCTCCCCTGATTAAAGGGGAGGGGCCTAGCGCAGCGCGCACCGGGGCCCTGCTGGACCACTGGGGAGCGGGGTGCCGGGTAAACAGCCTGGCACTCAAGAGGAGTGCTGGGCTGAGCGATCGCATAAGGAAGCGAAAGGGGGCAGGTGCTGGCAGGCGGCCCAAAAAAAAATGGCCGCCCGTCACCTGCCCTTTAATTTGTGCCGCCGCGGCCGCAAAGACACCACCCTGACCCTGTTGGACATAGCTTCCGATGGTAGGTCAGGAGCCGCAACTGAAGTTTGCGGCCGGGGCACGAGCGGGGCACTGAGCACGGCGGTGATGTCATCGCCAGAGGCGGGGTGCTAGCAGCTACCGCCGCCGCTAACCTCCCACTGAATTTCGTGGGAGGCGATAGCGGCACCACGCCTAGGTGCTAGGGGCTTTGCGCCCCGTTAGGGTCCCCCTGGGGCGTTAACGGGAGGCGCAAAGCAATCCAATTTTTCCCCCCTAGAGTCTATAATTAAGGATGGGTGACTGAATACCTTGAAAAATTTCAGCTGGTCAGAGAAAGCCAGCAAGGATTTGTAAAGGGTAGGCCATGCCTGATGAATCAGATTGAATGCTTTGAAGAGGTGACTAAAGTAGTGGACAGGGAAATGTCTATGGATGTTATTTATATGGACTTCCAGAAGGCATTTGATAAAGTCCCTCATAAGAGACTGTTAGCTAAAGTTGAAGCTCATGGAATTGAAGGCAAATTAATGACCTGGTTAGGATGGCTGAGCAGCAGTAGACAGAGAGTAGGGATAATGGGCAGGTACTCCAATTGGCAGGACTAGTGGTGTCCCACAGGGATCTGTGTTGGGGCCTCAACTATTCACCGTATTTATAAACGACTTATCCAAGTTTGCTGATGACACAAAGATTTTTTTTTAACGGGATGTGGGCATCACTGGCAAGGCCAGCATTTATTGCCCATCCCTAGCTGCCCTTGAGAAGGTGGTGGTGAGCCGCCTTCTTAAACCGCTGCAGTCCGTGTGGTGAAGGTACTCCCACAGTGCTGTTAGGTAGGGAGTTCCAGGATTTTGACCCAGCGACGATGAAGGATCGGCGATATATTTCCAAGTCAGGAAGGTGTGTGACTTGGAGGGGAACTTGGATGTGGTGGTGTTCCCATGTGTCTGCTGCCCTTGTCCTTCTAGGTGGAAGAGGTCACGAGTTTGGGAGGTGCTGCCGAAGAAGCCTTGGCGAGTTGCTGCAGTGCATCTTGTAGCCACGGTACGCTGGTGATGGAGGGAGTAAATGTTTAAGGTGGTGGATGGGGTGGCAATCAAGCGAGCTGCTTTGTCCTGGATGGTGTCGAGCTTCTTGAATATTGTTGCAGCTGCACTCATCCAGGCAAGTGGAGAGTATTCCATCACACTCCTTACTTGTGCCTTATAGATGGTGGAAAGACTTTGGGGAGTCAGGAGGTGAGACACTCGCCGCAGAATACCGAGCCTCTGAGCTTCTCTTGTTGCCACAGTATTTATGTGGCTGGTCCAGTTAAGTTTCTGGTCAATGGTGACCCCCCAGGATGTTGATGGTGGGGGATTCGGCGATGGTAATGCCATTGAATGTCAAGGGGCGATGGTTAGACTCTCTCTTGTTGGAGATAGTCATTGCCTGGCACTTCTGTGGCGCGAATGTTACCTGCCACTTACCATCCCAAGCCTGAACGTCGTCCAGGTCTTGTTGCACGCGGGCATGGACTGCTTCATTATCTGAGGAGTTGTGAATGGCACTGAACACTGTGCAGTCATCAGCGAACATCCCCATTTCTGACCTAGATAGGCAGTATTGTAAGCAGTGTAGATGGAAGCATTAAATTACAAAGAGATATTGATAGATTAAGTGAACAGGCAACAACTAAATAAAGATCAGCCATGATTTAATTGAATGGCGGAACAGGCTCGTGGGGCTGAACAGCCGACTCCTGTTCCTATATGTCTATTCTTGGGACTGTACCCAGAAATCTCTGTTGCACAGGCTGCTTTGGGGACTGCCCAGTGTTTGAGTGTGAGTTGGAATTGAAAATTGTACAGGAAGTTGAGTTTTAAAATAAATCATTAAGTATATTTGGATAAAGAATGCATTTTATATATATTTTTAAAAACTCAACTGCACATTTACCCCAACCAAGCATAGAGATACAGTTCGGACAGCATGCAGCAGTGTGCCAGGAGGTTCTGTGTGCAGTACAACATTAAGAATTTCTGATCCCAGTTATACAATCAAGGAGGTGATGAGTGGAGGCAGGTGGCTTTCTCCATGTTTCTTGCTGTGCATTATATCAGTGCACTGACACATTGGGCTGAATTTTAATGGGGAAGTCAGGTTGGGGGCAGGGGGCTCCAAGGTGGTCGGGAAACCCGAGAGAATGGGTTTCTCGCAGGCCCTGCCGACTTTAACGGCAGGGCCTAATTTGTATGCGAGGCCTCTGTTTCCCACCCGCAGCCAGCCTGATTGAGAGGCTGTCTGGCTGGCTCCAGGCGGGCAGGCCTGTGGCATTTGGCCGCACAGAGGAGGGAGGGAGGGATCGCGTGGAGCCAGGGTTAGCCGGAGCAGCAAGTGGGGCAGGGGGGTCGGGTCAGACTCAGCAGAAGATCGCAGGCCGGTGCAGCAAGGGAGGAGGGGTCGGGTTGGACTCAGCCGACGATTGTGGGCCGGGAGGAGCATGATGTGTGGGGATGGTATGCAGCTGATGATGGTGGGCCGGGAGGAGCCCGGGGTGGGGGGTGGGTGGTTATGCCAAAGATCAGGGGCGATGGGCTGCAGGGGGCTGGAGGAGCAGGGGTGAGGCCTCGTGGAGGCCTCGGAGGTCTGGGGGGGTGGTGGGGGGTGGGATCGGAGGCCTGGCAGGGGGGTCTCTGATCGCGGGGGGTGGGTTAGGTAGGGACCCTGGATTCAGGAGGTAGGTGTAAAGGCACTTACCTCCTGGATGCAGCAGTCCTCGCCTTGCTGTAACTGCCAGGTTTTACGAGGTGTGGAAAACCTGACCAGCTACAGTTAAACACAATTGGGCTGGATTTTGTCTTGGGGTCGGGTTGGGGTCGTGTAATCCGCATTTCGTGTTTCCCCCCCGACTCCAGATTAATGTGGATGAATGATGCAATTTTCACTTAATTGGGCAATTGAGTTCCAGCATGTGGGAACCCATGAACCAATTAGTGGTTTCAGTCTGAAAGTCGCCTCTGATGATGTCATCATTGCTGACTGCCTAGTCTCGGAGACTGTTGGTGAGAGAGGACCTGCCTGGCTTGCTTTTGATGTGAGTGGACCTGGATGCAAAATATGGGGGGGGGGAGAGAGAGAGAGAGAGAGAATTTTTTTTGCATCCAAGTCCTCTCACAGCAAAGGCCAGGCAGTCTCTGAACACATTCAATGCAGCAGCGGCGACTTTCAGACCTAATACTACTACTACCTTCATCACATCTCCGTTGTAATAGTGGACCTGCAGCTGATAGTCAGCTATCCACTTGTGCTCCCGCCAGGTGTCACTGGAGTGTTTCACACCAGGCGTACGTCACGTCAGAAAAGGGTTAAACTAGCTAAAATGTTTCAAAATGGCATTACAGAGCCAATTTAGAGCTTGTTAAGGGCTTTAATGGCCTCTCCCGCCTCTTGGAGGCGGGACGGAGTCGGGAACTCCGCGACTGATTTTGTCAAAATTGCGTGGAGGCGGGATTCAGTCGGGATGGGGTCGGAAACCCCGACCCCGCAAATTTAACCCCCCCACACGCCTCCAAACCCGACTCCATGGGCCATTCAAAATCCAGCCCAAAGTGTAGGTTTAAAAAAAGGCTTCCAACCTCATCGTAATATTTAAATTGACATCCTGCCCTCCTGGCACCAGGTTGGCTGCCCGCCCCCGTCCCACCTCCGTTAAAACTGGAAGTGGGCGTGTTGGAGGCGAGTTCAGGTCAGGATTCTGATTTTAACACTTTAACTAACCTCTCCCCGCTCCTAACCCGCCCATTTTTGTTAGGTTAAAATTCCCCCCTTTGTCACAGAGTGACAGCACATGGGGTTGCACCCTTATTTCTTCATATAATGCCATGTGCGGTTATCCTTTAAAAGTTTACAATAAAAAACATTGAGGCAGCCATTGTTGCAGAGTGCTCCAGTGCACCAGAGTGGGACGACACCCAGTCCCCCTGAACATCCACCATATGGTAAATTTATGCTTTTAGCCAGGCTTATTAGGGGAGGGAGACAGCTAAAAAGGAAGCCATAGTGTTTCCTGTCATGGGAGAGGACGAGAATAGACACGAAGACAGCCTGTGCTGAATCACCTCTTCTTCACTTCCCACTGGAGAATTTACAGCATCAGAACAGAGACCTGAGAGGAGGCCTCAAGTCTACACGTATCAGGAAATAAAGTCTGCGGGGATCCTAAGGAACTGAAAGAAAAGAAAGCAGGGAATAAATAAATATATAAAGCAGTAAATTGAAAAATTTGTTGTGATATATGTTAATACCACTTTATGATGTTTTGTCTCTCTATTATGCACCAGGAGCTTTATCTTATGCAGAACTTGGAACAAGCATTAAGAAATCTGGTGGTCACTATACCTATCTTCTGGAGACTTTGGGTCCACTTCCAGCCTTTATTCGATTGTGGACTGAATTCATTGTAATCAGGTAAGGTACATTTGTGTAATGTTAATAATCTCATACTTTCTGCCAAGTGAAATACACAGATTCTCAATAGCACACAGCCTTCCAATGAACCTCCTCAACAAATTGCTTCAGTTCCTTTAATGAACCATGTGTATTTGTACGACAATGCCTTTACAAACAGGGAGGATGTATATTGATTTAGTTGAAGAAATGTCCATTCCAGAATCAAAAATGCTGCAACGCCCAGGTACAACAGCATCACATGCCATCTTCTGAATGGAATAAACTTATTTTTTATCAGAGTACAAAACCATTGATGCAATATGGAAAAAGTATCATTTGACCAATGAGTCCTCTCCTTCCAACAAACCAATCTATACCATTGTGAACTCTCATCAACATGTTCAACCTCCTTCAGGATATCAATAAGTAAAAGAAAAAATTCCAGAATAGAAAACAATGACATTTCTCTCTGAAATCTGAAGATAATGAAGCAAAAAGGCAGAATATGAATCCATATTGCAAAGCTAAATAGTTATTTCCACAGGTGACATTCCTATGGTCCCAGTAGAACCAGAACCATCCTGTTCCATAGAGTATACCCCTTGGAGTCCTATTTGACCCTGAGTTGAGCTTCTGATCCCATATCCTCTATCACCAAGACAGCCTACATCCACCTCCATAACATCACCTGTCTCCACTCATGCCACTGCTCATCTGCTGCTGAGACTCTCATCCATGCCTTTGTTACCTCTAGACTCGACTATTCCAATGCTCTCCTGGCCAGTCTCCCACCTTGCACCCTCCGTAAACTTGAGCTCATCTAAAACTCTGCTGCCCATATCTTAACTTGCAGCAAGTCCCGTTCACCCATCACCCCTGTGCTCGCTGAGCTACATTGGTTCTAGGCCTATATTCCCTAGAGTTTAGAAGAATGAGAGGTGATCTCATTGAAACATATAAAATTCTTTAGGGGCTTGGCAGGGTAGATGCTGGGAGAATGTTTCCCCTGGCTGGGGACACTAGAACTAGGGGTCACAGTGTCAGGATAAGGGATCGGCCACTTAAGACTGAGATGGGGAGAAATTTCTTCACTGAAACGGTTGTGAATCTTTGGAATTCTCTACCCCAGAGGGCTGTGGATACTCAGTCATTCAAGACAGAGATCGATAGATTTTTGGACACTAAGGGAATCAAGGGATATGGGGATAGGGCGAGAAAGTAGAATTGAGGTAGAAGATCAGCCATGATCTTATTGAATGGCGGAGCAGGCTCGAAGGGCTGAAAGGCCTACTCCTGCTCTTATTTCTTATGTTCTTACGTTTTGGTCCGGCAACGCCTCGATTTTAAAATTCTCATCCTTGTTTTCAACTCCCTCCATGGCCTCGCCCCTCCCTATCTCTGTAGCCTCCTCCAGCCCTACAACCCTCTGAGATCTCTGCGTTCCTCTAATTCTGGCCTCTTGCGCATCCCCGATTTTCATTGCTCCACCATTGGTGGTCGCGCCTTCAGCTGCCTGGGCCCTAAGCTCTGGAATTCCCTCCCTAAATCTCTCTGCCTCTCTACCAATGTTCCCTGTAATGTTTTGGGCTGCATGACCCATTCAAAAGTCCACGCTTGCGCAGTCTTTTCAATTTAAAAGCCGGCTCACCGGCTGTGCGAGCTCTGCGCGGCCGAACAGCTTAAAGGGAACATTGCTCTCTACCTCTCTCTCCTATGTTAAGGCGCTCCTTAAAACCTACGTCTTTGACCAAGCTTTTGGTTACCTGTCCTAATACCTCCTTATGTGGCTCGGTGTCAAATTTTGTTTGAAAACGTTCCTGTGAAGTGCCTTGAGGTGTTTTACTACGTTAAAAGGTGCTATACAAGTGCAAGTTGTTGTTGTTGTTGTATATGGAGCATGTTGGTGCATATGGACTTGCCAACCAATAAAGTAATGATCCTAACTGTCCACACACTGTTATTGTAGGAGTAATTTTCCTCACTGCTTTATTAGACTTGGAGGCTTAAATTCCTCTGCGTGGTTTTTTTTAGTTCATTGGTTAATGCGCTTGTGTCAAATTCCTGTGTGAGCTATGTCAATTAAATCATTAACCTATTAAATCACATTTCTGAGGCAAGGCAGAAAGATCTTTATGCCCCATCTAGGCAGTGTTATACCAAACCCAGGTTCACTCAATGTAGACACAAAAAGTGGAGAAGTGTTCCTTGCCTCAACACTAATATTTGTTACCTTCGCCATATATGTTTTTGGTCAGCTGATGTGTAGGGCAAGGTCAGAATGCCTCCTGATTGATCTGTTCCTGGATTTCGTGAATTCGACTATTCAAAAGTCCAAGATACAGAAGATTGCCAGTTAGAGTATATCTGACTGCTTGACCATGTTCAGTGCTTTAGTATACACCTGGGTATCCATGGAGTCAATCAATTTGCTGGGAGCTTTCTGTAACCAGTGGGTATTGCAGGGTATTGAGTGCATTATTAATCTGCGTCTGATGATTGTTATTTGAATTACCAGTTACTGATTTTGTTGGGAAAGATGACCGACTTCATTTAATTAGTGGCATTCTTTTTTGGCAGATGGTTGCTGGTGTTCTGGAGGAATGCCAAAAATCGCCAGTCTGCGCTAAACAAGACATTCATCACTTTGAAGAACACAAAAAGAAATACAAACAAATTAGGCTGATATTTCTCTCCCAGAGCTGTCTGGGAACAATTACTGTAGAATACACTTAAAGTACACTCTGCTGGGGCCCAGATCACAGTGCACAAACTTCCTCTTGAGCCTAATTAGCATGGATAGCTTGCATATTTGGAGACATACTATTGGCACAGCCATGAAGAAAGGAGACAATCTGGGCCTTGAAGGCAGCAGTAGCCTTAAAGGGGCATGTTCAATGGAAGCATCACAAAAGAAATAGCAATTTCTTTTCGATTTCCTGGTACACAGAATATAAAATAGTAAAAGCGGCAGCTGCACATGACTATTGGTGAGTGCTAAAATGAATTTGTAGCCACCAAAAGTTGTGATTTTCATTTCTGTGGTCTTCTCCTTTAGTGAAGTGGGATGACCCCTGTGAATACCTTCATGCTGCTATGCCACGGCTAGGATGCCTGCCTCACCTCAAACAGAAGACAGGGTGCCGCTGTAGTCTACCTTGGAGGGAGTTGGTAAAGGGACAATGCCATTGTGCTAAACAGTAGGTGGAGGAACAGTGAAAACAAACATGGGTATGGAGAATGATGGTGTGGGAATAAGAGGAGGGTGCTGGTTTGAATGGGAGGCTTCTCTTTCTATTCCAAGTGGGAAGAAGTAGTTGTGTGGTCAGGAGAAAGGGAGATTTTTTGCATTGTGGCAGGGAGACAGTTGTTAGTGGCTCAGGAGAGAGCCAGGTGAATAACTTCAGTACTGTCAAGGGAGCTTGATTTCTCCTCATCCACCTCCACCTAAGCCAGATCGCAAAAGGCAAGGTGGTGACACAGTACTAAACATTGCACACATCACTAAGTGTAAAAGACTACAGCATTCCGCAAAAAGTACTGATATAGCAAACTCATTTTTTATTCAAAATGTCAATAATGAAGCTCTTTCTTGACAATATATCAGCCTGTCCCTTAAAACAGGTACACCTAAAGGGCAGCTCAGGAAGAAGTAGTGCCAGGATTTTATGGGGCAGTCTGCTCCGATCTGCACCCAGCACTGTTAGAAGAAATCTGTGTGCAGAGCCATCTGATATTCATTTGCATAGGTAATTTACATTGCTGCGCCCCCTTCAGGTGAAACCATTAGAAGAGCTATAGAGCAAGTTTGAGTGCAGTGCTTTGCAGAAGTAAAATGGGACTAAGGATTCAAGCTCATTTTCTCTTTACATTGCACATAATTTTTGGGTGCAATGTAAATGTGTGGGTAGCCAATCCGCTGCCAGGAGGTGGGTCGTATATTTAACTATTATAATGAAGCTGGAAGTCTCTGCTTTAACCTGCATGCTGAGACATTGTTTACCCTGGCTGGAGTGTCTAGAACCAGGGGTCAAAGTCTCAGGATAAGGGGTCGGTCATTTAAGACCAAGATGAGGAGGAATTTCTTCACTCAGAGGGTTGTGAATCTTTGGAATTCTCTGCCCCAGAGGGCTGTGAATGCTGAGTCTTTGAGTATATTCATGGCTGAGATACATAGGGGGAAAAATTAGGTCGCGCCCCATTTGGGGCGCAAATATCGTCTGGACGCAAATATTAGCGCCTGGCGCTAATTATCGCCACTGACTGGAAACTTCACTTTTACCGCCCCGGGAGGTGAGTGGAGCGCTAAATCAGGCGCTGCACACCTGTCTTAAGGCGCAAAGGCCGAGCAGTGAGGCGCTAACTCAGCGCGCGAGCGCAGCGCAGCTGCTGCCAGTTAGCGAGGGAACACAGACACACTGGCGCCGGCCACTTCTTAAAGCGGGGGGGGCCAACTGTTAGGATCAGTAGGCAAAACTACCTCACAAAGCGTTGAGTCAATGCAGAAGTCTCTCTTTCTCTCTCTCCGAATCTCTCTCTCTCTCTCAGAACGAGTGGTGCAAAAATGTCAACCACAGAAAAAGACAGGAAGAGGCCCCCTTTAAATAGCGCCCCCCCCAGCCCCACAGCGATTGATAGCGTTCCAGTCTTCCGGTCGTTGGATGCGCCAGGCGGTAAGGCAGGGGGCGCCACTCAATTTCCGCTCCGGGGCGCCACAAGGGCGTTGCACCATGGAATGACGTCACAATCTGCGCGCGCAGGTGGTCGCAGCGGTAAAGTTTAGAGCCGCCGCACAATCTCTAGTTAAGTTCCCGAGCGGCGCAAACATCGCTGCGCCCGGGCGTTAGCGGCTTTGCGCCCCATTAGCGCCCTCTTAAGGCGCTAACGGGAGGCGCAACCAACTGAATTTTTACCCCATAGATTTTTGGACTCTAGGGGAATCAAGGGATATGGAGATCAGACGGGAAAGTGGAGTTGAGGTAGATGATCAGCCATGATCTTATTGAATGGCGGAGCAGGCTCGAGGGGCCGTATGGCCTACTCCTGCTCCTATTTCTTATGTTCTTATGTTTAGAATTTAACAGTGGCTGCTCGGGTTTTGCTCGCATTGTGAAACCTGCCAGCTAATGCAAGGCAAGGACTGCTGGATCCAGGAGGTAAGTGCCTGTACATTTACCTCCTGAATCCAGGGTCCCTGCTTAACTCATCCCCCGCGATCAAAGACCCACCCCAGGCCTCCGATCCCCCCGCGAGGCCTCCCCCGCATGCTCCTCCGGCCACCCCCCACCCCCCCCCACCACTCCTCCGGCCCTCCCCGTGCTGCTCCTGGCCCACGATCCCGTCAGACCCACCCCCCCCCCACCCCATGTGCTACTCCCGGCCCCTGACCTTCAGTGACCCCCCGTTCCTCCGGCCGCCCTGCGGCCCTCGATCCTCTTCCGATACCCCTCCTCTCCCTCCGGCCACCCTACGACCCACGACCTTCTTCAGTCCCCGCCCCTTCCCCCGTGCTCCTCTCAGCCCACGATCGCTAATCCACCCTCACCCCCCCCCCGCTCCTGGCCGCCCCCCGGCCCCCACGCGATCCCTCCCTCCCCCCTCTGTGTGGCCTAGTGCTGCAGGCCTCTCAATCTGGCTGGCTGTGGGTGGGAATCAGAGGCTTCCCATGCTAATCGAGCCCTGCTATTAAATTTGGAAATTCGGCAGGGTCTGCGGGAAACCCATTCTTCTGGGTTTCCCAACCGCTTCAGATCAGCCCCCAACCCCCGCTCCCTACCCGCCTTCCCCATTAAAATTCATCACATTGTGTCTTGTAATTATACAATGTAACAAAATACTGTAGGAAACTAAAAATGTGTGCATGGACTGAATGAGATTACAGGACTTAGCTGAACTAGCTGGGAGAATGATGGAACCACATCCAGTGGGATGCATCTAATTAGTGGATGGAGGAGAGGCGAATGGATTTAGGGAGGGAATTCCAGAGAGTACGACTCAAGTGTCTGAAGACCGGAGGGGGTAGACCTTGTCCCCAGGCACCTATCCTCTAATGTTCCTGGATGGGTGAAATAGTGAGGGGGGAGTGGGGGGAAGAGGTTTACTGGTGCATGATAAAGGAATCATGACAGCTGCCTGGAAACCTGGATGATTCTGTTGTGGTGATCACAGACTAGCTGTACATTGATGAAATTCAAACCTGTCCTATAAACAAATGCTCGTGGCTGCTCTTCTGGTGCCTTGATGGCTACATGTGGGCAGTTTGTGACCCCCTGCACATGTGGGAAGCCAGCCACTGCAGAAAATCCAAGAACGGTGGCAACACGGTGGCATAGTGGTTAGCACTATTACCTCACAGCGCCAGGGACCCGGGTTCGAATCCGGCCTCGGATGACTGTCTGTGTGGAGTTTGCACATTCTCCCCGTGTCTGCGTGGGTTTCCTCCGGGTGCTCCGGTTTCCTCCCACAGTCCAAAGATGTGCGGGTTAGGTTGATTTGGCTATGATAAATTGACCCTTAGTGTTAGGGGGATTAAATACGTGGGGTTACAGGGATAGGGTGGGATATGTGTCGGTGTAGGCTCGATGGGCCGAAATGGCCTCTATCTGCACTGTGGGGATTCTGTGATTCTGTGATTCTGTGAACACTTTCACTCTGACTGCTGGTGTGCATTGGGATGGCAATGTATTCATTGGTCATGGCAAAGAGGGCATTGGTGACCTGCTTGATACATTTATGAACTACAGACTGAGAGAGGAGGGAGATGTCCCTTGGAGCACCCTGGAATGATCCTGGGTGGTGGGTTAAGCAGGGACCCTGGATTGAGGAGGTAACTGTAAAGGGCGGTGCTAACTGTCACTGCCGCAGGCAAAGCATGGCCACCTGGGGCAGCAGGCAGTAGGTCTTTCTGCAGGGGGCTTCAGAGGTCAGAGACAGTCTCCTCATGCACTACTTCTGAGACAGATCCAGGAAACCTACTGCTGACCTGTACACGCTGACATTCTGCAAGCAGCACCTCGCCTCCGTTGTATTCAAACAAGCTCAGCCGCGGCTACTGCTGCTCCTCTTCCTCCTCCTTTTCTTGTGACCAAATCAAAGCAAGAATGGCACCCATCCTCAGCTTTGAATGCTTATTCAGGGTGTGTAAGAAAAATAAATTCAGATGAAAGAAATCTCCAAACTCAACTCTCCTTTGGAAATCCAAAAACCACAATAGCACACAGATCCCTATGAAATAAATACTGCTTGCAACTGCTCTTTAGAACCATAACACACTCAGCTGGCTGAGTGCTGGGCAGGATTTCCAATTTTTTGAGTTAAAATAGCGTCGAGATCCTAATGGCACCATAGGACCCAGATTTGCTGCCGGCGAGTGCCTCAGACGCCGAAGAGGCGTGCACAGTTAAAATGGTGGTGGGCGCAAACCTAGCGGGAACAGGATGGTAAGTCTGCCCATCTGACTTTAATGCCCGTTCTGCCCTGTTCCTGTGGGGGACGGGTGGTGGGGGCGGGGGAGATATAAAATCCCCTGTAGATTATCATGCAGTTGTGAATTTTGTTGTTTACACAGAGTGAAGCCAAAGCTGCAGAGAGAGATGAAAGTCACATTTTAAGAGTGGTTTTCCCAAACCACAGTCTTGTATTTGAAATGGTTAAGTTACAATTTTGACTGCATTTATGTTTTTGTGTCCTATCTCCACAATTCCCGGACTATGTTTGCTATCATAATTTTTAAAAATGATGACGTTGAACTATATAATTAAAAAGGAGTACCGGTTGTTCTCTCCCGTTCACTCATAGACACACATATATTCTGTACAAAGTCTACATTCAACTCCACAATAACATCGATTGATAGTTCATTCACGTATCCTCTTTCTTTTTGAGCAGACCGGCAATCACTGCTTTTGTTGGCTTGTCGTTTGGACGCTACATTGTTGAGCCATTCTTTGCCCCTTGTCAAGCTCCAGTTTTGGCAGTAAAACTTCTCACAGCTGCTGGAGTCTGTAAGTAACATTGTTATGCCTGTCTGTCACTTGGCTGAACTGCCTGTTGTTTTTCGACATGTAAATGCTGTAATTTGAGTGTGCGGGGGCAGAATTTGGGCAGGACTTGGTTACACCGCTCACATATGGTAGGTGTATTATGATCACATCTAAATGTTGCTAAGGGCCACAGGAGGGTGGACATTTAAAATATAAACAACCCATTTCTTTTTAATTGATTGCAGTATGGAACACAGCTTGCTTCAAAAGGGGGTAATTTTAAATACATTTAAAAAAAATCTTGGGGCAGTCCACGGGCAACTTGTACTGCAGCAAGACCCCACCAGACTCCCTCATCCCCTCCCCCGTGGCGGTCATCCCAGCTGCACCAGCAGTGAAATGGATGCTCATCTGAAATATTTAAATGTCCCTGACCCCAGGGTTGGATCATGTCCACATTTAGTGGCTGGGCAGAAATCCCACCTCACCGTACTTATGGAAAGGGAGCAGGATCAGAGGAAATTGAGGGCCTGGGAATGGGAGTGTGTAAAGGATTGTAATTGTAGTAACCTCTCCTTGTTCCAAGTCCATGAAAGCAAACTGACCAATTAAGGATCCATTGCTGGTGATACTCACTCCTGAGGCCCCCACCCCAGCACATTGATGTCAGTTCGGAGAATTAGCAAGGAGAAGAAGCCAATTTTGCAGAGCTACCTTGACAAAGAGTGATTGGCAACTTATAGGACAGTGTTGAGGCTGCTGTGAAACACGAATGGAGGCTGAATCCATATGTGGAAAACAAGAAACTTTTATTCACTGCATGGCACACAAAATGGCTGAGAGACTGCTCCCAGAATTCTCTGGAAAAAACTCCCAGAATTCTCTGGGTAAAACCTGAGGCCCCACCCCCTTCTGCCTTAAAGGTAATGTGCCTTAAAGGGGAAGGTGCTGGAAATTTGTCCACAGACGGAAGAGTGGATTATGCCCGTTTTAGGTGGCGATCCGCCACACAGCTCCCCCCAGAATCCGCTTAGGAGGTGTGGACGAGACAGTGCGGCGGTCTGATGGGCCGGCCGGAGCGGCTCTTGTAGGACGCCGGTGGACGTGGAACGGCCGGGCGCGGAGCAGCCGGGTGAACCGGCTTGAGGGCAGGTCGGCCGCGTGGAGGTGGACGAGTTACAGGGACCTGCTCCCCGGGCTCCGAGTGTGCTGGCTTGAGTCGGTTCACCGACACTTTTTCGGTCCTGTCGCCCACTTGCAGGGTGAAAAATTTGTCCCCAGCCTGTAGCACCTTGTAGGGCCCGTCGTACGGGGGTTGAAGGGGTCCGCGGTGGGCATCGTGCCGGACGAAAACAAACCGTGCCTGGTGCAGGCTTAGTGGGACGTGTGAGGTGGATTCGCCGTGTCGGGCAATGGGCACCGGGGTGAACTGCAGCGCCGGTGAGGCGAAGTCGTGGCGTTGCTGGTCGGCTGACCAGGGTGTCGTGGCGGTTGTCAGGAACTCGCCGGGTACGTGCAGCGGCTGACCGTACACGAGCTCTGCTGCCGATGCGTGGAGGTCTTCTTTAACCGCGGTGCGCAGACCGAGGAGGACCCACGGAAGTCGGTCGGTCCAGACGCCGTCTTGGAGGCTGGCTCGAAGAGATGCCTTCAAGGATCTGTGGAACCGCTCACACAGTCCGTTGGCTTGGGAGTGGTACGCTGTGGTGCGGTGAATGGTCACCCCGAGATTGCGTGCGACGGCGGTCCAGAGTTCAGAGGTAAATTGCGGACCTCTGTCCGACGTCATGTCGGAGGGGACGCCGAACCGTGCGACCCAGGTGCTGACGAAGGCTCTGGCGATGTCGGCGGTGGTGGTAGAGGTCAGTGAAATTGCCTCAGGCCAGCGTGTGGTGCGGTCACCGATGGTCAGCAAGCGCGTGTGGCCTTGCGACGGCGGCAGGGGCCCGACGATGTCCACGTGGATGTGGTCGAATCTCCGCGAGGGGACGGTAAACTCCTCGAGGGGTGCTTTCGTGTGTTGCTGTACCTTGGCCCGTTGGCAGGCTAGGCAGGAGTTGGCCCAAGTACGCACATCCTTGCGAAGGCCGCGCCAGACAAAGCGGTTGGCTACCAATTTGATGGATGCGCGGGCGCCGGGGTGGGAGAGGTTGTGAAGAATGTCGAATACCCGGCGGCGCCAGGACGCTCGGACGACGGGCCGAGGTTGACATAGGGATATGTCGCACTTGACCGTGACTGCGGTCGGGCCACAGGCGACGTCGGCCAGGCGTAGCCCTGGTAGGTTGGTGGGTGCGGAGAGCAGATCAGGGTCGGTGATCTGGTCTGCTGCGAGTTGAGCGTAGTCGACTGCTAGGTGTGCGGCGTGGATGGCGGAGCGGGAGAGGCAGTCGGCTACCACATTGTCTCGGCCGGAGACGTGTTGGATGTCCGTGGTGAACTCGGACACTGCCGCGAGCTGGCGCTGCTGCCTGGCGGACCAGGGGTCGGTTGTCTTTGCCATTGCGAATGTCAGGGGCTTGTGGTCGACAAACGCAGTGAAGGGGTGGCCCTCAAGCAAAAACTGGAAATGGCGGACCGCCAGGAACGGCGCGAGGAGCTTGCGGTCGAAGGTGCTGTACTTGACCTCCGGGGGGCGTAGTTGGTGGCTGAAGAAGGCAAGTGGTTGCCAGGCGCCGTCGACCCACTGCTCATACACGGCGCCGACCGCGTGGTCGGAGGCGTCTGTGGTGAGCGCTACCTTGGCATTGGGCCGTGGGTGCGTGAGCAGGGTGGCGTTGGCGAGCGCGGTCTTGGTGGAATCGAAGGCGGCGGACGCGTCTGCCGTCCATTCGACCGCCATCTTGCCGCTCCTGCCCCGGAGGGCTTCATACAGGGGCCTCATGTGGTACGCCGCTTTGGGGATGAAGCGGTTATAGAAATTCACCATCCCGAGGAACTCCTGGAGGCCTTTGATGGTGGTGGGGTGGGGAAATTGTTGGACGGCCTGCACCTTGGTGGGCAGGGGAATGGCCCCAGCATGGGTGATGTGGTGGCCGAGGAAGTTGATCTTGTCCAGGCCGAACTAGCATTTGGCTGGGCTGAGGATGAGCCCGTGGTCGCTGAGGCGCCCGAACAGGATGCGAAGGTGTTCGAGGTGTTCCTGCTTGGAGGAACTGGCTACCAGGATGTCGTCCAGGTAGACGAACAGGAACTTCAGGTCCCGAAGGACCGAGTCCATGAGCCGTTGGAATGCCTGGGCCGCGTTTTTGAGGCCGAAGGGCATCCGCAGGAACTCGAACAGGCCGAAGGGGGTGATTACAGCCGTCTTGGGGACGTCTGCGGGGTGGACGGGGACTTGGTGGTAGCCGCGCACCAGGTCGACCTTGGAAAAGACTGAGCGGCCGGCCAGTCTAGCCGAGAAGTCCTGAATGTGCGGCACGGGGTACCGATCAGGGGTGGTGGCATCATTGAGGCGGCGGTAATCCCCGCAGGGGCGCCAACCTCCGCCTGGTTTGGGGGCGATGTGGAGTGGGGAGGCCCAGGGACTGTTGGAGCGGCGGATGATGCCGAGCTGTTCCATGGTGGCAAACTCGGTCCGCGCGATCTCCAGTTTGGCCGGGTCCAGCCTGCGGGCATGGGCGTACACTGGGGGGCCTGTGGTGGGGATGAAGTGTTCCACCCCGTGTTTGGCGGCCTCCGCGGAGAAGGTCGGATTGGTAAGGGCCGGGAATTCGGCCAGGAGTGCCGAGTAGTCATCCGTGGCCCGGGCGTGGCACTGTGACGCCATATCGGCGGGTTGACGGGGGGCCATGGCGCCCAAGATGGGGGACATGGTGTTCATGTCCACGAGGCGGTGACGAGGGATGTCTACCAGTAAGCCGTGGGCACACAGGAAATCTGCGCCGATGAGGGGGAGAGCACCTTGGCAGTGATGAACTCCCATCGGTAGCGGTGACCAGCGAGGTCGAGGGTGACTGTCCGGGTGCCATACATCCGGATTTCCGAGCCGTTAGCAGCAGCCAGCGCCGGTCCTCATTCGCCCTTTTGGATGTCGAGGGAGGAGGCCGGGATGATGCTGTGCTGAGCCCCAGTGTCGCACAGGAACCGGCGGCCGGTTTTGTCATCCGTGACGAACAGCAGGGAGCCCGCGTGGCCCACGGCCATCGCGGGGGCTGGAACGGGGGCGGACTTGAAAGAGCAGGGAGGTGTGCACCGCTGTGCCCTGGCGCCGAACCGTGCGTGGTAGTAACAGTGGCCCGGGTTAGTGGGGCGTGAAGGCCCCGTGGGCCTGGTGACAGGCCCTTGTGGCCGTGTGCTGGATGGTGAGGGGCGCGCCCAGGGCATTAGCTGCCAGGTCCGGAGTGACGTCGCGGCTGGAGTGAGCGGACAGCAGCTTGTCGGCCTCATCGGCCAGGGCTTCCAGGTTCGTGAGGCCGGACGCCACGATCGCTGGGTGGATGCTAAGAGGGAGCTGGCGGATGAACAGCGTGCGGAAGAGGGATCCGGGTGGGCTCTCGTCGGTGAGGGAGAGCATGTGGGAGAGGAGGTCTGACGGTGAGGCATCACCGAGGCCTGGAAGGTCGAGGAGGTGGCAGTTTCGCTGATATGCCGAGGCCTTAATTTTTTAAGAAGCGCTGTTCTGAGATGTGCGTACTTGCCTTCCTCTGGTGGGTTCTGCAGCGTTGTCCAAACCTTGGAAACTGCGGCGCTACTGAGTGATGTGGCGAGATAGTCGTACTTCGTCCCATCTGTGGTGATATTTCGCAGCCGGAAGCGAGATTCAGCTTGGATAAACCAGGCTTCGGGCTGGTTTTCCCAAAACTCCGGCAGTTTCACAGAAACTGCGTTCGTGTCCGCCATTGCTGTGCTCGGAATACGTTCTGAGCGTCGGGGTCACCAATGTTGAGGCTGCCGTGAAACACGAATGGAGGCTGAATCCATATGTGGAAAACAAGAAACTTTTATTCACTGCATGGCACACAAAATGGCTGAGAGACTGCTCCCAGAATTCTCTGGGTAAAACCTGAGGCCCCGCCCCCTTCTGCCTTAAAGGTAATGTGCCTTAAAGGGGAAGGTGCTGGAAATTTGTCCACAGACGGAAGAGTGATTATGCCCGTTTTAGGTGGCGATCCGCCACAACAGCATATTTAGCATAATTAAACCAGACTATGAAAATGATTTTATTTACAGGGAATATGCCCTGTATTCAGATAATTTGGAGATCATAGACCTATCCAGCTTGATTCTTTTTTTAAATTTGTTGATGGGATGTGAGCGTCGCTGGCAAGGCCAGCATTTATTGCCCATCCCTAATTGCCCTTGAGAAGCTGGTGGTGAGCTGCCTTCTTGAACCACTGCAGTCCGTGTGGTGAAGGTACTCCCACAGTACTGTTAGGTAGGGAGTTCCAGGATTTTGACCCAGCGACGATGAAGGATCGGCGATATACTTCTAAGTCCTCCTCGCAGCACACACTCCCACCCAGCTTTGTGTCATCTGCAAACTTGGAGATATTACATTTAGTTCCTTTATCTAGATCATTAATGTATATTGTGAATAGCTGGGGTCCAAGGACCGATCCCTGCGGTACCCCACTAGTCACTGCTTGCCACTCGGAAAAAGACCCATTAATTCCTACTCTCTGCTTTCTGTCCGCCAACCAGTTCTCTATCCAAGTCAATATCTTGCCCCCAATCCCATGTGCCTTAACTTTACACGCTAATCTCTTATGCGGGACCTTATCGAAAGCCTTTTGAAAGTCCAAATACACCACATCTACTGGTTCTCCCTTATCTATTTTCCCAGTTACATCCTCAAAAATTCCAGTAGATTAGTCAAGCATGATTTACCTTTTGTAAATCCATGTTGACTTTGTCCGATCCTGTCACTGTTTTTCAAGCGCTCAGCTATTACATCCTTTATAATGGACTCTAGCATTTTCCCCAATACCGATGTCAGGCTTACCGCTTTCTCTCTACCACCCTTTTTGAATAGTGGGGTAACATTAGCTACCCTCCAATCCATGGGTACAGTTCCAGATTCCATCGAATGTTGGAAGATGATCAGCAATGCATCTACTATTTCTAGGGCCACTTTCTTAAGTACCCTAGGATGTAGATTATCAGGCCCTGGGGATTTATCGGCCTTCAATCCCGTCAATTTCCCTAACACCATTTCCCTGCAAATACTGATTTCTTTCAGTTCCTCCCTTTCATCAGACAGTATGTTCTCCAACATCTCTGGGAGGTTATTTGTGTCCTCCTTTGTGAAGACAGAACCAAAATATGCATTTAATTGGGCTGCCATTTCTTTGTTCCCCATTATAACTTCCCCCGCTTCTGACTGCAAGGGACCTACACTTGATTTCACTAATCTTTTTCTCTTCACATATCTATAAAGTAAGCATGCAGGTGCAGCAGGCGGTGAAGAAGGCAAATGGTATGTTGGCCTTCATAGCGAAAGGGTTTGAGTATAGGAACAGGGATGTCCTGCTGCAGTTGTACAGGGCCTTGGTGAGACCACACCTTGAGTACTGTGTGCAGTTTTGGTCGCCTTATCTGAGGAAGGATGTTCTTGCCATGGAAGGAGTTCAGCGAAGATTCACAAGGCTGATACCTGGGATGGCAGGAATGACATATGAGGAGAGATTGGGTCGATTGGGCTTATACTCGCTGGAGTATAGAGAATTAGAGGGGATCTCATCGAAACATATAAAATTCTGACAGGTCTGGACAAACTTGATGCAGGAAGAATGTTCACGATGGTCGGAGAGTCCAGAACCAGGGGTCATAATCTAAGGATAACGGGTAAGCCATTTAGGACAGAAATGAGGAAGAATTTCTTCACCCAGAGAGTGGTGAACCTGTGGAATTCTCTACCACAGAAGGTAGTTGAGGCCAAGTCATTAAATAGATTCAAGAAGGAGTTGGATATATTTCTTAAAGCTAAAGGTATCAAGGGATATGGGGAGAAGGCAGGTACAGGGTACTGAGTTTGGATGATCAGCCATGATCTCATCGAATGGCGGAGCAGGCTCGAGGGGCCGAATGGCCTACTCCTGCTCCTATCTTCTATGTTTCTATGTTTCTAAGTTAGGATGGTGTGTGACTTGGAGGGGAACTTGGAGGTGGTGGTGTTCCCATGCGCCTGCTGCCCTTGTCCTTCTAGGTGACAGAGGTCACGGGTTTGGGAGGTGCTGTCGGAGAAGCCTTGGCGAGTTGCTGCAGTGCATCTTGTAGATGGAACACACTGCAGCCACGGTACGCCGGTGGTGGAGGGAGTGAATGTTTAAGGTGGTGGATGGGGTGCCAATCAAGCGGGCTGCTTTGTCCTGTATGGTGTCGAGCTTCTTGAGTGTTGTTGGAGCTGCACTCATCCAGGCAAGTGGAGAGTCATAGAGTCATAGATTTATACAGCACAGAAAGAGGCCCTTCGGCCCATCGAGTCCGTGCCGGCCATCAAGCCCTATCTATTCTAATCCCATTTTCCAGCACTTGGTCCGTAGCCTTGTATGCTATGGCGTTTCAAGTGCTCATCTAAATGTTGAGGGGGGACCTGATTGAGGTGTACAAAATTATATGGGGCATAGATAGGGTAGATAGAAAGGAACTTTTCCCCTTAGTAGAGGGGTCAATAACCAGGGGGCATAGTTTCAAGGTAAGGGGCAGGAGGTTTATAGGGGATTTGAGGAAAAACTTTTTCACCCAGAGGGTGGTTGGAACCTGGAACTCACTGCCTGAAAGGGTGGTAGAGGCAGGAACCCTCACAACATTCAAGAGTATTCCATTACACTCCTTACTTGTGCCTTGTAGATGGTAGAAAGGCTTTGGGGAGTCAGGAGGTGAGACACTTGCCACAGAATACCTAGCCTCTGACCTGCTCTTGTTGCCACAGTATTTATGTAGTTGGTCCAGTTAAGTTTCTGGTCAATGGTGACCCCCAGGGTGTTGATGGTGGGGGATTCGGCGATGGTAATGCCATTGAATGTCAAGGGGCGGTGGTTAGACTCTCGCTTATTGGAGATATTCATTGCCTGGCACTTCTGTGGCGTGAATGTTACCTGCCACTTATCAGCCCAAGCCTGAACATCGTCCAGGTCTTGTTGCATGCGGGCATGGACTGCTTCATTATCTGAGGATTTGTGAATGGCACTGAACACTGTGCAATCATCAGCGAACATCCCCATTTCTGACCTTATGCTGGAGGGAAGGTCATTGATGAAGCAGCTGATGATGGTTCGGCCTAGGACACTACCCTGAGGAACTCCTGCAGCAATGTCCTGGGGCTGTGATGATTGACCTTCAATCACCACAACCATCTTCCTTTGTGCTAGGTATGACTCCAGCCAGTGGAGAGTTTTTCCCCCAATTCCCATTGACTTCAGTTTTACTAGGCTCCTTCATGCCACACTCGGTCAAATGCTGCCTTGATGTCAAGGGCAGTCACTCTCACCTCACCTCTGGAATTCAGCTCCTTTGTCCATGTTTGGACCAAGGCTGTAATGAGGTCAGGAGCCGAGTCGACTTGGCGGAACCCAAACTGGGCATCAGTGAGCAGGTTATTGGTGAGTAAGTGCTGCTTGATAGCACTGTCGATGACACCTTCCATCACTTTGCTGATGATTGAGAGTAGACTGATGGGGCGGTAATTGGCCGGATTGGATTTGTCCTGCTTTTTGTGGAAAGGAAATACCTGGGCAGTTTTCTACATTGTTGGATAGATGCCAGTGTTGTAGCTGTACTGGAACAGCTTGGCTAGAGGCGCGGCTAGTTCTGGAGCGCAAGTCTTCAGCACGACAGCCGGGATGTGGTCAGGGCCCATAGCCTTTGCTGTATCCAGTGCACTGAGCCGTTTCTTGATATCACGTGGAGTGAATCGAATTGGCTGAAGACTGGCTTCTGTGATGGTGGGGACCTCAGGAGGAGGCCGATATGGATCATTCACTCGGTACTTCTGGCTGAAGATGGTTGCAAATGCTTCAGCCTTGTCTTTTGCACTCATGTGCTGGGCTCCACCATCATTGAGGATGGGAATATGCATGGAGCCTCCTCCTCCCGTTAGTTGTTTAATGGTCCACCACCATTCATGACTGGATGTGGCAGGACTGCAGAGCTTTTGATCTGATCCGTTGATTGTGGGATCGCTTAGCCCTGTCTATAGCATGCTGCTTCCGCTTTTTAGCATGCATGTAGTCCTGTGTTGCAGCTTCCCCAGGTTGGCACCTCATTTTTAGGTACACCTGGTGCTGCTCCTGGCATGCTCTTCTACACTCCTTATTGAACCAGGGTTGTTCCCCTGGCTTGATGGTAATGGTAGAGTGAGGGATATGCCGAACCATGAGGTTACAGATTGTGGTGGAATACAATTCTGCTGCTGCTGATGGCCCACTGCACCTCATGGATGCCCAGTTTTGAGCTGCTAGATCTGTTCTGAATCTATTCCATTTAGCACGGTGGTAGTGCCACACAACACGATGGAGGGTGTCCTCAGTGTGAAGACGGGACTTGGTCTCCACAATGACTGTGCGGTGGTCACTGCTACCAATACTGTCATGGATAGATGCATCTGTGACAGGTAGATTGGTGAGGATGAGTTCGTTCAAGTAGGTTTTTCCCTAGTGTTGGTTCTCTCACCACCTGTTGCAGGCTCAAACTGGCAGTTATGTCCTTCAGGATTCGGCCAGCTCGATCAATAGTGGTGCTATCGAGCCACTCTTGGTGATGGACATTGAAGTCCCCCACCCAGAGTACATTCTGTGCTACTCTCAGTGCTTCTTCCAAGTGGTGTTCAACATGGCGGAGTACTCATGCAGGGTAAGAAACTCAGAGATACTGAGAAATATTTGCAGGGAATATTAAAATAGGAGGCATAGTAAATATTCTCAGGACCAAATGAAGCTGCAAGCAAATATTGATAAGATCATGAAATGGCAAAAAAGTGGCAGATGGAATTCAATATCAATAAATGTGAGGTGGTAAATTTTGGTTCAAAAAATAAAAGTAATAATTATACTTTGAATGGGGCAGAAAGATTTGAGGGTTCAGATTTACAAGACATTAACAGCAGCACTTCTTGGATGAGGCCATAAAAAAGCTAATGGAATACTGGGTTTTATGGCAAGCAGCATAGAAGATAAAGGGAGAGATGTAATGGTAAATCTATACAAAACCTTAATTAGACCGCAGTTGGAGTACTGTGTGCAGTTTTGGGCTCCACACTATAGAACGATGTTGAGGCAACAGAGAAGGTAGAGCATAGAATCACGAAGGTGCTACCTGGTATGAAGGAATATAAATATGAAGAAAGATGAGAAATTGAGGCTGTTTTTGTTAGAATAGTGGAGATTATGGGTGTTTTGATAGAGGTGTTTATAATTATGAAAGGATGAGACAGTAGATAGAAACAGACTGTTTCTAGTGGCTGAGAGGTCTCGAATGAGAGGACATAGATTTAAGATTAAGATTAGGACACAGAGCAGGGGAAACGTTTTTTACACAGAGGGTTGAGGTTGTGGAATGCACTACCAGAATTAATGATTGAAGCAGAGGCCATGTCAACATTTAATAATAGATTTGATCGGTGGTTGATGGAAATTGCATTTTACTTAGCAAAATAATACCACAGAAGCACCATTTTTCACATTTTTTATGGTCTATTTTCACTTTTGTTCCGCAGAAAGCAAAAATACAGAGAAACCACCAAAGAAATACAATAAATATATGTATTCCATAGGATATTTGTAAAACATCGGAATACTGAACATCTAGAAATTAATTTGGTATAAGATTGTACATCGGTTATGTTGTCCATATACAAAGCAGTCCGCTTGATTAGCACCTCATCCACTAGCCTAAACATCCAGTCCCTCCATCACCAGCGTACCATGGCTGCAATGTACACTATCTACAGTTGCACTGCAGCAACGCGTGAAGGCTTCTTCAGTAGCACCTCCCAAACCTGCGCTCTCTACTACCTAGAAGGACAAGGGCAGCAGGTGCACGGGAACATCATCACCTCCAAGTTCCCTTCCGAGTCACACACCATCCTGACTTGGACATATATCGTCGTTCCTTCGTCATCGCTGGGAAACATTTTTGGAACTCCCTACCTAACGGCATTGTGGCAGCACCTTCACCACATGGACTGCAATGGTTCAAGATGAAAGCCCACCACCACAGCCTCAAGGGCAACTAGGAAAGAGAGGGAGAAGGGCGAAGAGGTTTAGGGAGGGAATTCCAGAGCTTAGGGCCTTGGCAGCTGAAGGCACGGCTGCCAATGGTGGAGCGATTAAAATCGGGAATGCTCAAGAGACCAGAATTGGAGGAGCACAGATATCTCGGACATAACCACTTGCCAGCGACGTCCACATCCCGACAATGAATAAAAAAACACTGGAAATACTCAGCAAGTCAAGCAGCATCTGTGGAGAGAGAAACAGAGTTAACGGCCGCGATTTTGCTGGCACTCAGAGGGCGGGTTTGGAGGCGGGTCAGCTGTTAAAGTCGCAATGATTGACGATGGACGCTATCCTGCCTCCGTGTGAGTTTCAAGAGTGTCGGGTCTGCGATTTCAGAACAGACCCGACACCAAGTGGCATGTGAGGGATTTAAGACACTTAGGGGGCAAAATTGGGTCGCGCCCCCTTTGGGGCGCTAACTTCGCCAGGGCACTACTTTTAGCGCGCCAAAAAAGTTAACGCCCCCACAACCGAAATTCACTGGTAGCGCCCCAAGAGGGAGGTGGGGCGCTACCCCTGGGAAGACCGGCAGGATATGCGCTACTGGAAGCGCCCCGCCTCCCTCTTGGGGCGCTGCGAGTGAATATCATGGCGCTACATGCCGCAGCGCCATGCTCTGCGGCACATTGCGCCGCGGTACTGCAGGCCTTCCTCCCCTTGTTAAAGGGGAGGGGCCTAGCGCAGCGCGAACCAGGCCCAGCCGGGCCACCAGGGATCAGAGTGCTGGCAAAAGAGCCCAGCACTCAAGAGAAGTGCCGGGCTCACGGAGCTCAGCCGGCACCCCGTGGGGGGGCTTCACAGGAGGCCGGGGACAGCAATGGGGGCAGGTGCTGGCAGGTGGCCAGCAACAAAAATGGTCGCCCGGCACCTCCCCTTTAATTTGCGCCGTCCCGGCTGCATGTATGCCACCCTGACCCTGTTGGACATAGCGTCCGACGGTAAGTCAGGAGGCGCTACCGAAGATCGTGGTCGGGGCGCGAGCGGGGCGCTGCGCACGGCAATGACGTCATCGCCTGAGGCGCAAGGTCGCGGCAACACTAATGGTTACCACCGCTGCTAACCTCCCGCTGAATTTTGCGGGAGGCGTTAGCGGCACCGCGCCCGGGCACTAGTTGCTTTGCGCCCTGTTAGAGGGCGCTAACGGGAGGCGCAAATCAACAAGGATTTAAGGGGAAAAAATTTGGTAAGTGCTTGTTAACTGCTATTTTGACAGCCTTTTCCTATTTTTCCACATTTTCAATGGGTTTCACAACGTTCGGAGATCACGCCAGGTAAGTATGTTGGGAGGACCAACGAGCTGGATAGTTTACAGCTGCAACTGCAGTCTAAAAGCTTCACTCTCAAATCTGTTCACTTTCAAATGTCAGAGGTTGCTGATTTCAGGATTGGGAGACACATTCTGTCTTGAGGCTGTAAGTGTGTGGTGTTAACTCTATATCCACTGTTACCTCCATTGCTGGACATAAAAGGCGCCCTCACCCTTCACTGTGCCACCTCAAATTGTGAGCACACATATGGCAACGATGTCAAACATTCATACAACATTAATTTATTCCAACAGAATAAAAGAACAGAAACTTAACAGTGATTTCTAGCAGAACACCCAAGTGAGTACCCTTGTGATTATTTATGTGGCAGCTTTCTCTTATGCATGCTTCTACATGGTGCTACCCCTGTGGCTTCAGCAGATGTAGAGGCAGCCTGCTCACTTCCCTGCTGCGCCTGCTTAGACGCCTTTGGCGGTCATCCTCTAGGTTTTGCAGCCTGTGAAGGCCCCGCCAAAGTCTGCTCCTCCTGCGGCTGCACAGGGGCAGACTCGGCCATTACTGCTCGGAGAGTCATCTGGGGCTCTGACCGAGGGGTTGGCAAGGGGATCGAAGTTTGAGCACTTGGAGAGGAGCCCCCACTTGCATGTCCCCTCCCACCATCATCCCTCTCATGGGCCACCTGCACTTCTCTGCTAGCAAGTAGCTGGAGAGCACCTTGCTGCACATCAGTGGGGCCATGAGGACCCATGTCTGTACTGACAGTCCTCATAACGGAGATGTCCATGAACCTCTGGTTCCTCTCCATGATAGATGCCCATCTATCCTCCATAGCTGACCATCTATTTAGAAGTGTTACCATGTTGTTTTGAGTCTGGCGATTTATGTCCTCCATGGAGGTTGCCATCCTTTCTATGGCGGTACCTACATTTGCCATTGCATGTGCCATGGCATTACTCATGTTTGAGATGGACTCCTCCATTCTCTGCACACTCACAGTCACCGTGGTTGCAAACCCAGTCAGAGACTCCTGCACTTGTTCCTGAAGCTCCACCACCGCTCTCTTTCTGGATGGCCCCTGAGGCTCAGCTTCTACATGCAGCTGAGCAGAGCTAGGAGTGTCCTGCGGCCTCCGACGAGACTCTCACTGCTGACCCTGTCTCCACCATCTGCTCATGCTCACTTGTGAGCTGTGATACACCAGGTGACAACACTACTCAATCTCGCAAACTACTCACCGAGGTGTGCGTCTCTGCGCTGGTGCTGAGTGCGCTCATTTCTGCTGATGCTGCTCCCTCAGAGGATGCAGCATCCTCTGAGGAGTCGTCCTGCTCTTCCTCCTGGGCAGTGGGAAGGGGGGCTCTTGATGGTCCTGTGGGAGAGTAAAGACATGAGTTAGACATGTGATATGTAGAATGCAGACACATCCCATTGTGCACATGATGAGCATTCAATTTTTATTGACATCAGATCCCATATGTGTCACTCATGAAAGCCAAATAAGATGGATGAAGAAGCATTCTGTCACCAGGTTGTTCTACTGAGCCCCTCTTTCCGTCCCCCATTTTGAGCTGTTCCACTGATCCCGCAATGTTGAGAGCGGCCTCCTCAGCGTGGGTGAGCTGTGAGAACGATCATAGTCTTCCTCCTGTTCTCTCCTTCTCCCTCTTATTGTGGGCTCTCTTTTCCTGCAATGAGGGAAAGAAGTGGAGTTTCAGTGAGAGTGATGGAATGAGTGTAAAGAATGGATAGGATAGATGTTTAGGGGGAGACTATGATGGAGTGAGTTCCCATTACCAAGTTCCCTCCTTTTGAGTTGTTAGTTGTTGTCATTGCATAACCTTGAGGGTGGGTGTGAGGGGTGCATAGTAAGATAGGAAAGAGGGATGGGTGATGGTGCAAGGGATGTTGTGGTGAGTTAGGATGTGCAGGAGTAGGGTTGGCAATGCAGAGTGACGGGGATGTGATGACAGGCACAGCAGAATGAAGGTAAGTGTGCTTTTATACTCACTTTTCCAGAGCGCAGGAGATCATTGAACCTTTTCCTGCATTGGACCCAGGTGCGTCTGAACACAGACTTGGCATTGACCTCCTCAGGTTTTTGCAGCCAGGCTGCCTTTGTCTGCTGAGGAGGTTTCCTTCTTCCATCACCTGGGTATAGGACCTCCCGACGTCCTCTGACTTCCTCCACAAGAACATGGAGGGAGTCATCGTTGAAGCGGGGAGCTGCTTTTTGTCTCTCTGCAGACATCGTGGAGATCACCAGCACTCAGGAGCATCAGAAACGACGTGAGATCTAATTGTGAAATGGCCCCCTTAAATACACCGGCTGCAAACGCGTCAGCAGAGCAGCTCAGCACCTTGTGATCAGGGCGGGTAACGCGCACGGCGGGCTTAACTCGCCCGGCGGGCTTAACTCGCCCAATTAACAGAAAATTGTGTCAGCAAACCGGCTGGAACCTTGAGCAGGACCGGAACCCACTGACTAACATTCCCAACGCCAACCCGCCTCCAATCGGAAAATTCAGCCCAACGTTTCAGGTCGACAACCTTTCGTCAGAAGTGGAAAAAGTTAGAGATGTAACAGATGCAGAGGCAGGGAAAGGGGGGAGAGGAGGAAAGAACAAAAGGGAAGGTCTGTGATAGGGTGGAAGGCAGGAGAGATTAAATGACAAAAGGGATGGTAGTATAAAGCAAAAGGAGATGGTAATGGGACAAGAAAAGAAACAAAAGATGAGTCTAGATGAGGTGTAAATGGGAATGGCAGAAACATCAAAAGCTGCCATGTGAAAAAATTGGAGCCGAGGTTATGGTCTGAAATTGTTGAACTCGATGTTGAGTCCAGAAGGCTGTAAAGTGCCTAATCGAAAGATGAGGTGCTGTTCCTCGAGCTTACGTTGAGCTTCAGTGGAACAATGTAAGAGGCCGAGGTCAGAGTGGGAGTGGAGCGGAGAATTAAAGTGACAGGCGACTGGAAGCTCGGGGTCACCCTTACGGACTGAACGGAGGTGTTGCACAAAGCGGTCACCCAATCTGCGTTTAGTCTCCCCAATGTAGAGGAGAACACATCGTGAGCAGCGAATACAGTATACTAAATTGCAAGAAGTACAAGTAAATCGCTGTTTCACCTGGAAGGAGTGTATGGGGCCCTGGACAGTAGGAAGGGAGGAGGTAAAAGGGCAGGTATTGCATCTCCTGTGCTTGCACGGGAAGGTGCCGGGCGAAAGGGAAGGGGTGTTGGGGGTGATAGAGGAGTGGACCAGGGTGTCGCGGAGGGAGCGGTCCCTTCGGAATGCAGAAAGGGGGGGGAAGGGAAGATGTATTTGGTGGTGGGATCACACTGGAGGTGGCGGAAATGGCGGTGGATGATCCGTTGAATGTGGAGGCTGGTGGGGTGAAAGGTGAGGACAAGGGGAACCCTATCGTGGTAATTTGCTTTTGTAATAAAAATCACTGTTGTTTTTGTTTGGTGTGTTGCACAAACCTGACAAAGATTTTGCTTTTTTACTCACCGCAGCATTGGTAGTGTATGTAAATTCTTGCAGTGTGAACTGGACTGCCCGAATTCAGATCATCCTCACATTTTCTAAACTGATGGCACTGGGATTGATCATCGTTCCAGGGATGATGGCCTTGGCCCAAGGTATGATTTATCCATGAAAAGGCTCACAAGAGGAGACACAAAGTTTCAAGTCACACATTTACAACACAGAGGCCATTCAGCCCATCACACCTGTGTCAGCTCTCTGAAAGAGCTATCAATTTAGCCCTATTCCCCCTGCTATTCTCCTAACCCATTTTAACTTTTTCATTTTCAAATATTTATCCACTTCCCTTTTAAAAGCTATTCTGGATTCTGCTTCTATTCCCCCACTATTTTAGGTAGGGCATTCCATATACTAACAAACCTCTGTATAAAAAATATCTCGTAACCTCTCCCTTTGTTCTTTTGGTGATCATGTTAGATTTAAGCCCTCTCGTTATTGGCTCACTGATCAGTGGAAATAATTTTTCCCAATTTATCAAAATCTCCCATAATGTTGAACGCCTCTATCAGTTCTCCTCTTAACCTTCTTTGTTGTAATAAAAAGAGCCCCAGTTTCTCTTGTCTCTTCTCATAACTAAAGCCTCTCATGCCCGGGATCATCTTAATGCATCTGTTCTCTACCCACTCCATGGCCTTGACATTCTTCCTAAAATAAGGCACCCAAAACTGGACACAATATTCTAACTTCGGCCTAACCAAATATTTGTATAGCTTTAGTATTATCTCTTTGCTTTTGTTCTCTATACCCTTATTTTTAAAACCTAGGCTATGATATGATTTTTATTTACAGCTTTCTCAGCTTATCCTACCGATTTTTTTTTTAATTGTGTATCTGAACCCTACTTCTCTCCTTATATTTTACCATTTTGCGTATACAGACTCTCCTTATTCATCCTCCCAAAATGTATCACCTTGCATTTCTCTGCATTAAATTTCATTTGACATATATCTGCCTAATCTACTAACCTGTCTATGTTTTTCTGAAGTCAGATACAGTCCTCTTTATAGCTAACCACGCTCCCTATACTTGTGCTGTCCACAAATTTTCATGCTGTACCCAAATCCAGATCGATAGGGACGTCACTATTTATATCCCTCCAGCCCGAAAAAATCCATTAACAACAACTTGTATTTATATAACGTCTTTAACGTAGTAAAACGTCCCAAGGCGCTTCACAGGAGCATTATCAAACAAAATTTGACACTGAGCCACAAAAGAAGATATTAGGGCAGATGATCAAAAGCTTGGTCAAAGAGGTAGGTTTTAAGGAGTGTCTTAAAAGAGGAGAGAGCGGTAGAGAGGCAGACAGGTTTAGGGAGGGAATTCCAGAGCTTATGGCCTTGGCAGCTGAAGGCATGGCTGCCAATGGTGGAGTGATTAAAATCGGGAATGCTCAAGACACCAGAACTGGAGGAGCGCGGAGATCTCAGCAATAATCACTTCTGCCTGTTTTTTGTTCTTTAACCAACTCCCTATCCATGTTGCCACACTCCCTTTAATATCATGTGCCTTGATTTTATCAACAAGTCTCCTCTGTGGCATCTGATCAAACATTTTTTGAAAATCCATATACAAAACATCCACAGCATTTGTTTTATCAATTTAGTCCGTTATTTATTCAAAGAACTCTATTAATTTTGACAGGTGCAACTTTCCTTTTACCAATACATTTTGGTTGTCCCTAATTAACCCATGTCTTTCTAGGTGAGTATTAATTTTATCCCTTATGAGGTCGCTAGGCACTTACCCACCAGTATTGTTAGGCTGACTAGTCTATAGTTGCCTGATTTATCCTTTTTTCTCTTTTTGAACATAAGTATTACATTGGCACAACTTCCATATTCAAGTATGTTTGAAAGATTGTGGTCAGAGCCTCTGCTATTGCCTCTCTGGCTTCTCTCAACATTCTAGGATACGTGCCATCAGGACCCAGTAGCTTTTCCACTTTACATTGCCCTAATTTTTTTCAGTACTACTTCCTTATCTATAGCGATCTTATCCAACTGCTCCATTTCCTCCTCTTGTACCCTTTTATTCCCACTGTCATACGCTCCTGTGAAAACCAAGACATTTAAGAGACTTCAATGGAATTGAGAATTGGCCAGTTTCTATAACAGGTGGCCAAACCACACACTAGTTTTACTCCTGGCGGTAACTTGAACATCTACACCTTAGTATCCCTGCCATTCCCTTTTCTTCCATATGAAGATTTCTGTTTCAATCTTTAATCATAGAAACATAGAAACATAGAATCTAGGAGCAGGAGTAGGCCATTCGGCCCGTCGAGCCTGCTCTGCCATTCAATACGATCATGGCTGATCATCCAAATCCAGTACCCTGTCCCTGCTTTAATCCCCACAGTACACATATCCCACCCTACCCCCGTAACCCCACGTATTTAATTCCCCCTAACATATCCCATCCTATCCCCATAACCCCACATATTTAATCCCCCCTAACACTAAGGGTCAATTTATCATAGCCAAATCAACCTAACCCACACATTTTTGGACTGTGGGAGGAAACCGGAGCACCCGGAGGAAACCCACGCAGACACGGGGAGAATGTGCAAACTCCACACAGACAGTCACCCGAGGTCAGATTCGAACCCGGGTCTCTGGCGCTGTGAGGCACCAGTGCTAACCACTATGCCACCGTGTTGCCCATAATCGACCCTACTCTTTCTTTATCCTTTCACTTTTGTGTTTATAACATTCTTTATTATTACCCTTTATGTTAATTGCCAGACTTTTTTCATACCACCTCTTAACTTTTCTAATCTATTTTTTCTCTTTCGATTCTCTATTTGGCTTGATTTTCTTTTATATTATTAGGTTTAGGTTTGTCATATACTTATCTTAAAGCCGTATTTCTATTTTAATTTCTCTACTCATCCAAACATCTCCAGCTTTTGCAGCATCACCTTTACTTCTTGTGGGAATACATCTGGTCTGCACCCTCATCTCCTGTTTGAACATTCACCATTTTTTGTGTACTGTCTTATTTGAAAATTTTTCTTTTCCATTTTATCTGAACTAGTTCCCTTTTTATTTCATTGACATTGGTGATTTTCCTGTCAATTACCTTTGCCTTTCATTGTATCCTCTCCTTTTCAGTTTTTATATCAAGCCTAATTATATAATTGTCATTGAAATGTTCTCCTACCATTACATTATCTAAATAGCCTACTTCATTTCCTAGTACTAGATCCTGCACTGCCTCTTTCCTTGTTGGACTAAAAATATACTGATCTAAAGAGATGTCCTGGACACATTGTAGAATATATATATATATATATATATATATATATATATAATATATATATATATATAAAAAACAGTAATGGTCAATGTCACTGTCTATGTGAGAACATGAATTCCATTTTGTAAGCTGTGTCTCTTGTTTCTACATGTGCCAGTTCAATTTTGCCTGGTCTGATACACCAATCTATAAACATGATATATTACACATGGGGTTCCCATTATATTTAGTGGACTTGATTCTTTATTATACCGTTAGTTAAAGATTTATTGAATATTGTTACTCCCATAGTCCCAGTTGAACCAAAGTGTGGTGTATTTTCTGAAGACTTTGAAACCTATGAACCTTTATCTTGAATTGAACTCAGCTTCTTCTCTTTTCACAGGTCGCTATGAAAACTTTCAAAATGCTTTTGACAGCAGTTCAGTCACACTAGACAGAATCCCACTGGCTTTCTACTCAGGCATGTTTGCTTACAGTGGCTGGTACGTAAGCACTTTGATGACTTCCAACATATGTGTGGGGGAGTAAGAGGAGACGAATGTTCACACAGCTTGGAGGGATAACTACACTGAGCGTTATTTTTTCTTATTTTTGTCTCTCAGTGAGTTAAACTACACAGAGTTCATCCCTAGTCACATTTTTTTAAGTGAGCTAACTTTTGAATTCCTTCTGTTTACGGTGTTTATCTGTAGAGTGCTATGAGCATTGACTTCAGCCAACAGGTGATATGAGGCTGCAGGATCACATCAGTGAACCCATTCCACAACACAGGAATCAATAGCTCTCTTTGAAGACTGATTATATAAGCTTGTATTCATTGCATGCTTGAAGCTTATCGTGGTCCAGTTGAATAGATGCATTTAATAAAATGGACTGGATGTTAATCATCATGTCATTTATAAAACGCCAAGTAAATATAAGAAATATTAAAGCAAAAGCAAAATACTGCAGATGCTGGAAATCTGAAATAAAAACAGAAAATGCTGGAGATACTCAGCAGGTCAGGCAGCATTAGTGGAGAGAGAAACAGAGTTAACGTTTCAGGTCGATGACCCTTCGTCAGAACTGGAAAAAGCTGGAGATGGAACAGGTTTTTAAACAAATGTAGGAGCAGGGAGAGAGGGGATGGGAGGAAAGAACAAAAGGGAAGGTCTGTGATGGGATGGAAGGCAGGAGAGATTAAGAGACAAAAGGGATGATGGTGCAAGGCAAAAGGAGATGGTAGTGACACAAGTTAAGAAACAAAAGATGGCTCTAGATGAAGTGTAAATGGCGATGGCAGAATGAAAGACAGCTGCCATGTGAGAGAGAGGGGAAAAAAATGGAAAAACAAGATAGGGGCAGAGGTTATGGTCTGAAATTGTTGAACTCGATGTTGAGTCCAGAAGGCTGTAAAGTGCCTAATCGAAAGATGAGGTGCTGTTCCTCGAGCTTACGTTGAGCTTCATTGGAACAGTGTAAGAGGCCGAGGATGGTGAGGTCTGAGTGGGAGTGGAGCGGAGAATTAAAGTGACAGGCGACCAGAAGCTCGGGGTTACGCTTACGGACTGAACGGAGGTGTTCCGCAAAGCGGTCACCCAATCTGCGTTTGGTCTCCCCAATGTAGAGGAGACTGCATCGTGAGCAGCGAATACAGTATACTAAATTGCAAGAAGTACAAATAAATCGCTGTTTCACCTGGAAGGAGTGTTTGGGGCCCTGGACAGTGGGAAGGGAGGAGGTAAAAGGACATGTGTTGCATCTCCTGTGCTTGCACGGGAAGGTGCCATGGGAAGGGGAAGGGGTGTTGGGGGTGATAGAGGAGTGGACCAGGGTGTCGCAGAGGGAGCGGGAATGAAATTTTCTAGTTCAGGGCGAGAGCAGGGAACAGCACCGATATAGTCATCAATGTACCGGAAAAAGAGATGAAGGAGGGGACCTGAGTAGGACTGGAACAAAGAATGTTCCACATATCCCACGAAAAGGCAGGCATAGCTAGGACCCATGCGGGTTCCCATAGAAACACCTTTAATTTGGAGGAAGTGAGTGGAGTCAAAGGAGAAGTTGTTCAATGTGAGAACAAGTTCAGCCAGGCGGAGGAGGGTGGTGGTGGATGGGGACTGGTTGGGCCTCTGTTCAAGGAAGAAGCAGAGCACCCTCAGGCCATCCTGGTGGGGGATGGAGGTGTAGAGGAATTGGACGTCCATAGTGAAAAGGAGACGGTTGGGGCCAGGAAACTGGAAACTGTTAAAGTGGCGGAGGGCGTCAGAAGAGTCGCTGATGTAGGTGAGAAGAGACTGGACAAGGGGAGAAAAAATAGAGTCGAGATAGGAAGAGATAAGTTCCGTGGGGCAACAGGATGAAACGATGGGTCTACCAGGGCAGTCCTGTTTGTGGATCTTGGGAAGGAGGTAGAAGCGGGCTGTGCAGGGTTGGGGAACTATGAGGTTGGCGGCCATGGAGGGAAGGTCTCCAGAGGAGATGAGGTCAGTGACAGTCTTGGAAACGGTGGCTTGATGTTCGGTAGTGGGTCGTGGTCCAGGCGGAGGTAGGAGGAGGTGTCGGAGAGTTCAGCCTCCGCTAGGTAGAGGTCGGTTCGCCAAACAACAATAGCATCACCCTTGTCAGCAGGTTTAATGACAATGTTGGGGTTGGATCTGAGAGAATGGAGTGCTGCAAGTTCAGAGGGAGGTAGGTTGGAGTGAGTGAGGGGAGCAGAGAAATTGAGACGGCCGATGTCATGCCGGCAGTTTGCAATGAAAAGATCTAGAGAGGTTAAGAGGCCAGAGGGAGCAGTCCAGGTAGAACGAGAATTCTGAAAACGGGAGAAAGGGTCAGCTGTGTATTAGGCAGAACAATGTTATTAGCAACAATGTAGCAGGTTGAGCAAACGCAGTAAGAATGTGTAGAATGTAAGATGAGATTGATGGGAGCATTCTATTTAAAGAGGGTAATGAGAGTATCCAAAGAAAGTGAGGGAGCATGCGTGAGAGTGAGGGGAGTAAGTGAAGTGAGTAAGAATATGTGAAGATAATAATAGTGTGAATCCAGAGAGTATGTGCGACATGTGAATGAGGGATACATGTGAATGAGGGATACACGTGAATGGAATGAGGGGTATATGAATGGTGGGTACAAATGGTGTGAGGGGTGTACAAGTGGTGTGTGTGTGAATGGAGTGAGGGGTGTACAAGTGGTGTGTGTGTGAATGGAGTGAGGGGTGTACAAGTGGTGTGTGTGTGAATGGAGTGAGTGGTGTACAAGTGGTGTGTGTGAATGGAGTGAGGGGTGTACAAGTGGTGTGTGTGTGAATGGAGTGAGGGGTGTACAAGTGGAGTGTGTGAATGGAGTGAGGGGTGTACAAGTGGTGCGTGTGTGAATGGAGTGAGGGGTGTACAAGTGGAGTGTGTGAATGGAGTGAGGGGTGTACAAGTGGAGTGTGTGAATGGAGTGAGGGGTGTACAAGTGGAGTGTGTGAATGGAGTGAGGGGTGTACAAGTGGAGTGTGTGAATGGAGTGAGGGGTGTACAAGTGGAGTGTGTGAATGGAGTGAGGGGAGTACAAGTGGTGTGTGTGTGAATGGAGTGAGGGGTGTACAAGTGGAGTGTGTGAATGGAGTGAGGGGTGTACAAGTAGTGCGTGTCGTAAGAATGAGCCTTACGCGTGGTGAACTTAAAGTAAGCTTTAATCAACTAAAAAGGTGCTACATACAAAAGAGGTCTTACTCTATGCCTCTCCAGGATCCAACTGATCAGTCCAGTATTTATCCTGGACTAATCACAGGAAGTGATGCAATAAAGTTCGAGTCACAGGAAGCTGTATTGTGTTACCACATTCTCCCCCCCCAAAAGATTAGGAGGCCGGGATGCTCCCTCCATTTCGTAGCCGCTGGACGAGGGAGAGCCGCACCCGTTTGGGTTCTCGTAGCGGTAGAGGGCCCCTAGCCCGTTTACCCGCCGCGGGCCGTGGACCAGAGTCCGAGTGATCCAGCCCGCTCTGTGAGGGGTCAGGACGATCCTGACTGTGTACTGGTGCCCGAACGGGTGTCGGGCAGGGCTGTGGCAGATCCGTTTCCGAGCGTACGGTACGGGCTGGATCGTGGCTGCGCGTGCGAGCCCCGACGGGCTCATAGTCAGTCTGCCCCAGGTCGGCACGCTGGAGTGAGGTACCAGCCGGCGTCAGATCCAGATCGTGATGAGAGGCACCTGGCGAGCCCAGAGATGTGCCTGGTACAATATCATCCCCTGGTGTCCCTCTATGTTTCGGCGGGCAGGGAGCCAGATCCCGCAATGACACGGTAGATTCCCGACCGTCAGGATACCGACTTTAGGCGTAGGTAGGGTTGACGTCAGTGAGCTCAACCTCATCTACCAGGGGGTCATTCTTAGACGCCCGGACATATCTTCGGAGTAGCACTGGTCCCGGTGCAGTCAGCCACGACGGGAGAGATATCCCATAGGATGAGCGACGCTGAAATCGGAAGAACCGTTCATGAGGCGTCGTATTTGTGGCGGTCGAAAGGAGGGACCGTGTGGAGTGTAATGCGTCTGGAAGTACTGCTTCCCATTGCTGGTTGGGTAGGCCCCGAGATCTCAAAGCCAGACGTACCGCATTCCAGATGATAGCGTTAAAACGCTCGACTTGCCCATTCCCGACTGGATGATAAGGCGTCGTTTTGCTGGCAGCAATACCCCGTTCCGAGAGATAGGCCTTGAGTTCTCCTGACATAAAAGAAGGGCCCCGATCCAAATGAACATAGGATGCCATGCCACAGAAAGCAAATACCTGCTCAAGGCAGCTGATAACCGTGGTCGTCAGCATATTGGGGCAGGGAAAGGCAAACGGAAAACGGGAATACTCATCGACCATGGTCAATAGATAAGTGTTGCGAGTTGAAGAGGGCAACGGCCCCTTAAAATCGATGCTAAGCCGTTGCATTGGCTGGGTCGCATGTATGAGTATACCACCCGAGGGGCGGAAAAACCGAGGTTTCAATTCCGCACAGACTCTGCAGTCCGAGCACATCTTCTTTACATCTCCGGTAGAGAATGGGAGATTTCGGGACCGCACGAAGTGTAGCATGCGAGTAACGCCCGGATGACACAACCCATCATGGATGTCTACGAGCGTAGAGGGTGCCATGGCGGAGCAGAATGCCCGTGTGAGGGTATCCGGAGCCACATTCTCCTTGCCAGGTCGATAGTGGATGGTGTAACCAAAAGAGGCCAATTCCAGCCGCCAAAGCTGGATTTTATTATTTTTAATTTTGGTCCGTTTTCGATTATCGAGCATGAAGGCGACCGATCGCTGGTCCGTGATTAAGGTAAAGTGCTGGCGAGCTAGGAGATGACTCCACTTCCGTACTGCCTCTATGATGGCTGTAGCTTCTTTCTCGACTGGAGGATAATGTAGCTCAGCCCCTTGAAAAGTCCTGGACAAAAATGCCACCGGACGACCTTCCTGATTCAGAGTGGCCGAGATCGCCACCTCCGAGGCATCACACTCAACAACAAAAGGAAGACTCTCATCGATGGAGTGAAGAGCCGCTTTCTCCAACTGTTTTTTCAGGAGGTTAAAGGCTGCAACAGCCGCTGTGTCTAGTGGGAATGTGCTGGCCTTCAGTAGAGGTTGGATTCGGTCCGAGAAGTTAGGAATCCATTTAGCATAGTATGCAAACAGGCCGAGGGCCCGGCGCAAGGGGGCCGGATTCTTAGGTGGCGGGAGTTCTTGGAGTGGGCGAAGCCTTTCAGGGTCAGGTTTAATGATGCCATTGCCCACACAATAGCCAAGGATGTTGATGGTTGGTTGTGACTCAATGGATTTAGCCGCATTTAATGTCAAATTACGGTGCTGGAGTGCATCCCAAAATCGTTGGAGATTGGCGTCATGTTCCCGCTGATTGCGACCTGTGACAGTAATATTGTCCAGATAAGGAAACGTATCCTTCAAGTCTTCCTGTTTGACCAGGTCATCCATTGCCCGCTGGACACAGCCACTCCATTAGTGACCCCAAAGGGGAGGCGACGAAATTGATACAGCCGTCCATTGGCTTCAAAGGCCGTATACTGCTTGTCTGAGACCTTCAAGGGTACCTGATGATAGGCACTTTTCAGATCATATGTTGAGAACACCGTGTACTCAGCCAGTTTATTAACCATATCATCGATGCGCGGCAATGGGTATGCGTCCAAGTCCGTATATTGATTGATGGTCTGTGAATAGTCAATGCACAGCCGTTTCTTGTGAGGTTGTAGAGGGTTCTTAACAATAACGACCTGGGCGCGCCATGGCGACGAACAAGGCTCGATGATATCCTCTGCTAAAAGCCGAGAAATCTCAGCCGCAATAAAAGACTGGTCTTCCTGACTGAAACGTCGTGACTTTGTTATAATCAGTTTGCATCGAGGAGGGATACTGGTAAACAGTGAGGGTTCATCCAGTGAAGCTGCTGACAATGCACAGAACGGTAATCGAGGTAGTATATTAGAAATAGTGAGTTCAGGTTTGGATCCGCCGAACTCAATGGTGAGCTTCTTATGCTGCTTTTGAAAATCCAGCCCTAAGATAAGATCACTACATAAGTCCTTGAGCACCGAAAGCCGGGTGGAGGGATACCTGTGACCATTAAGTGTTATTTCAACCATACAAAAGCCAGAAATTCTGGTATTAAGTGTTGACTGAGCCATCGCAATTGCCTGGTCCGATGGGAAAACATGTAGCTTTAACTCTGCCACAATCTGTTCCCTAATGAAACTATCAGTGCTACCTGAGTCAATTAAGGCATCTAAAGTATGTCCATTAATTGATGCTTTTGTAGCTGCATGGAATAGGTTCTGAGGACAAGCAGCTGTAATTGGTGTCGTTGCACAAAGAGTGGCTGAAACTCTAGGGGTGTTTCTTCGAGAGGAAACCCAAGAGGAAGCACGATAGATTTTAGCCGGAACATCTTGATAGGCCCTTACCGGGGCAGTTCGGTAGGACTTAGCTTGATAAGCCCTCGTAGAGGCTCTTGATAGGCAAACCTTTGCAAAATGACCCTTTTTGTTGCAATGACTGCAAAACGCATTGCAAGCAGGGCAGAATTTCCGAGGGTGAAACTCATCACCACAAAAGAAGCATTTCTTAGATTGCCAAGAGGCTGCCACAGTGGGGTCATCATCCTCTTCATCAGTGAAGTCATCAGATTGATCGTCAGGGATAAAGACCTCCCTAATAGAGTTCACCTGTGGCCTCTTAAATTGCCTGACTGTAGTTAAGGCAGTAGACCGAGGTCTGGGCACTGTATAAAGGTCTGCATTTCTTTTTGCCAGATCTAGAGAGCAAGCCATGTCATAAGCTCTCTGAAGCTCAAGTGTCTTACTTTCCAGTAGACGCTGGCGTATAAATGGGGAGGCAAGCCCGCAGATGAAAGCATCACGGATCATTTCTTCACGGTACAGCTCAGCTGAGGCCGCCTGAAAGTTACAGTCCATACTAAGTCTGCGAAGCTCTTGGAGGAATTTATCAATGGATTCCTCCGGCCCTTGTTGGGCTGTAGCTGGTAGATGTCTGGCATAGACCTCATTCGGTGTCTTAGTATATAGTCTCTTAAGCATCCGAATTGCCTCCTCGTAACTGTCCCATTCCTCCACATACTGAAATACATTCGGGGTGACACTGTTGATGAGTATCCGCAACTTTGAGTCATCATCAGCCTTGCAGTATTCAAGAAAATTGTCAAACGTGCGATACCAGTGTTTCCACACCTTACCGGCTGCTGGGGTGTTTGGGTCCAAGTCAAGACGCGATGGTTTAAGGATGTTTTCCATGATGGGTGATTCCCTGGATCCTTAGTTCCGAGTTCGTCCAAAAAGTTTGAGTGCGAAGTTTTCCAAAGTTGATTAAATTGTCGTAAGAATGAGCCTTACGCGTGGTGAACTTAAAGTAAGCTTTAATCAACTAAAAAGGTGCTACATACAAAAGAGGTCTTACTCTATGCCTCTCCAGGATCCAACTGATCAGTCCAGTATTTATCCTGGACTAATCACAGGAAGTGATGCAATAAAGTTCGAGTCACAGGAAGCTGTATTGTGTTACCACAGTGCGTGTGTGAATGGAGTGAGGGGTGTACAAGTGGTGTGTGTGTGAATGGTGTGAGGGGTGTACAAGTGGTGTGTGTGTGAATGGAGTGAGGGGTGTACAAGTGGTGTGTGTGTGAATGGAGTGAGGGGTGTACAAGTGGTGTGTGTGAATGGAGTTTGGGATAAGTAAAAGAGTGAGGAGGTACATGATGCATTGAATGAGACCCCGTCTGGAGCACTATGTTCAGTTTTAGGCACCACTCCTCAGTAAGCATATATTGGCCTTGGAGGAGGTACAATGCAGATTTACCAGAATTATACCAGGGCTTAAAGGGTTAAATTATGAGTTCACGTTGCATATAGTTGGGTTGTATCCCCTTGAATTTAGAAGATTGAGGGTGATCTGATAGAGGAGTTTCAGATGATAAAAGGATTTGATAGAGAAGATACAGAGGCCGGGGTTCTGTTCACCGTGGCGGGCGACGTCGGTGGCGGGTCCCGACCCCGCTGTTGGCTCCATCCTGCTCTGTGAAATAAATTTCCCTTGATTGGGCTTGTTAAACCCACCCAGCGAGTTTCCCAGCCAATTAGAGGAAGCGGATGACGTCATTTGATGATGCATCATCAGCCGGTTTCCTTAAAGGGACCATACACAAATTTATTTTGACATTTATGTTGTCAGTGTTCTACAGCATTGAGGTACTGCAAACACTGACAATGACTGCACAAAGGCACAGGGCTGCACCCAGGCTCTCCCATGACTCCCTGCATATGCTTATGGAGGGAGTGACAGCACGCAGGGAAGTCTTCATCCCTTTCCATGGGTGAAAGAGACCTCCCCAGGAGATCAACACAGCCTGGTTGCACATTGCAGAGCAGGGCACAAGCAGGGATGTGGTCAGGAGGACTTGGGTACAGTGCCACAAATGTCTCAATGATCTCAGTAGACCACGAAACGTTAGTACAAAACCACACTCAACCTCATTCTGCTGTGCCTCTCATCACATCCCCATTGCTCTGCCTTCCCTACCCTACTCCTGCACATCCTTACTCACACCAACTTACCTTGCACCTCCACCCATTCCTCCCTATCTACATTATCACATCCCCATCTCACTAGCCACCCCTCACACTCACCCTCATCCTAGTGCAATCATACCAACTAACAACACACAAGGGTAGGCACTTGGGTGTTTTATGCAATGTTCATGTAAAATTTCTGTTAATGTGGTGTCAAATATTGAAACCTTTATTTTCAACACTTTGTGTTCTTGGACAAATTTGTGTGCACCTTTGGAAGTGGCTTAGTGAGCGGCAGTGAATGGTGAGACATAACGGTACCCCCCACACTGGTGATGAGTGTGAAAGGAATGGCTTGGGCATTGTAGGGATGCTTTATGGTGCTGGTGTGGGGTGGTGCCAACCTGGCACATCATGTGGCAGCCAGGGTGTACAGTATGAAGTAAAGTAAATCTGGCCATGGTGAGGCCATCCCAGGCCTCTCGGGCAGCAATGTGGTCGGGTGCTGATGCCCTCTGTCCTGTGCAGCATCAGGTGATTGCGGAGAAGGTTGGTGTTTTTGTTGGTGCTGCTGTTGTGCCTGGTGCTGCTGGTGTTGGGGCTGATTGTGGTGGTATTCTAAGGACCAAGGTGAGAGAGTATAAAGGGCACCCATGCTGATGGAATAAATGGCAGGTGAAGTAGAGATGACAGAAGCGATCTGTCAATGGTGAGAGAGGTAATGAGGTCTGACTGGATGGAGACTTGTGTAAAGACTTGCAGTATGGTGAATCTGTTGTGGAAATGCAGTGAGGAACAGCTTGTGGCTGAGGGAAGATATCGCTGTAAGGTGGGAGCTTTTACTGTACATTTGAAGCTGTCAACTCATCAGCTAATTCAGTGTCCACTGAACCCCCGCCTCAGATAGATAGACGTGGTCCACGACCAGTGTGGATCCCGTGGGCGAGCTGTCAAATGCAAAAGGTAAGATGAAAATCATTCTTAAGTGGCTCTAAACAAGTCACTAATTACCTGAATTGGGTCGCCCGCCGCTGGCTGTCGGGTCTGCTCATCGCTGACGGACCCGACATCGGGAAAGGCGTGTGGGAGCGAGTTGCTGTCAAAATTATCACATTTTTTGGTTCCCGACCCGCTGTCAAAAATATCAAATTTTACACCCAACCAACCACCAATCCCGCCCACTGACCGCCCCCCCGCCCCGGAAAATTCCAGCCAGAGAATCTATTTCCCCTGGTGAGGAATCCATGACAAGAGGGCACAATCTTAAAATCAGACCATTCATGAGTGAAATCAGAAAGTACTTTTTCATACAAAGGGTAGTTGAAATCTGGCAACGTCTCCCCACAAAAGGCTGTGGATACTGGGTCAATTGACATTTTCAAGACTGAGATCGACAGATTTTGATTAGGTAAGGTTATCAAGGATATGGTTTAAATGCGGGTAAATGCAGTGGAAGTACAGAGGTGCTGCTGCTCTTCTTCCTCCAACTGTTCCTCTATCCAAAGGAATGAAGCAAAAATAGCACCCATGATAAGCAATGAGTTCTTAATCTGGGGTAAGGGAAAAAAAATCAGAAAGAAGCAATTTCCTAGTTAAGAACTGCCTTGGAAATCAACTAATCACAATATCACATAAATTCTAATGATCTGAGTGCCTGCAGGTGAGTTCCCGTTTAAATAATGCTTCCAGTCACTGCTTCCAGTTGCTGAGGCCAATCTCATGAGATTTTATTCAGACCTCTGTCCTGCCCAGTTAATATAGCGTCGGGATCCCAAAGACATCCTCGAACCCCAGTTTTGCATTTATTTATGAGACCCGCCTGTTTCCGATGGGTGCCTTCCGCGCACGTTTCAGTTGGGCAGTTAAAATGGTGGTTCCGGCTTCCTGGCGGGAATGGGGCAGGGAATAGATTTTTGATATTTTAACCACTCACTCGCCCCATTCCCATGGAGCACGTTGGGTTAAAATCAGGGCCATTAAGTGAGCTTCACGTACTTACCGCTCTCTCAGGTGGACGTAAAAGATCCTATGGGACTATTTCGAAGAAGAACAGGAGAGTATTTCCCCCAGTGTCCTGGCCAATATTTCTTCTTCTTCTTCTTAGGCAGTCCCTCGGAACCGATGATGACTTGCTTTCACATTAAAAATGAGTTCTCAGGTGACTGATGAGTCCAATGCGGGACCTACAGTCTCCGTCACAGGTGGGGCAGATGGTGGTTGAAGGGGCGGGTGGGTGGGGTGCTTGGGTTGACGTGCGCTCCTTGCGCTTGGCTTCCGCTTGCTCCCGGCGAAGAGACTCGAGGTGTTCGGCGCCTACCCGGATGCTTCTCCTCCACTTTGTGCGGTCTTGGGCCAGGGATTCTCAGGAGTCGGTGGGGATGTTGCACTTTTTCAAGGAGGTTTTGAGGGTGTCCTTGAAGCGTTTCCTCTGTCCACCTGGGGCTCTCTTGCTATGTCAGAGCTCCGAGTAGAATGCTTGTTTTGGGAGTCTCGTATCGGGCATGCGGACGATGTGACCCGTCCATCGAAGCTGATCGAGCGTAGTCAAAGCTTCAATGCTGGGGATATTGGCCTGAGCGAGAACAGCAGCGTTGGTGCGCCTATCCTGGATTTGCAGGATCTTGCGGAGGCAGCATTGGTGGTACCTCTCCAGTGCTTTGAGATGCCTGCTGTACATGGTCCGTGTCTCTGAGGCATACAGGAGGGCGGGTATCACTACTGCTCTGTAGACCATGAGCTTGGTGCCGGGTTTGAGATCCTGGTCTTCAAACACTCTCTTCCTCAGGCGACTGAAGGCTGCACTGGCACACTGAAGGCAATGTTGGATTTCGTCATCGACGTCTGCCTTTGTTGACAGTAGGCTTCCGAGGTATGGAAAGTGGTCCACGTTGTCCAAGGCCTTGTCGTGGATTTTGATAATCGGGGGGCAGTACTGTGTGGCGGAGGCAGGTTGGTAGAGGACCTTTATGGATGTTTAGTGTAAGACCCATGCTCTCGTATGCTTCGGTGAAGGTGTTGACGATGGTTTGGAGTTCGACCTCCGAGTGTGCGCAGATGCAAGCGTCCTCTGCATACTGTAATTCGACGACAGAGGATAGAACGACCTTAGATCTGGACTGGAGGTGACAGAGGTTGAACAGTTTCCCGTTTGTTCTGTAAATTAGCTCCACTCCAGCGGGGAGCTTACTGAGGGTGAGATGGAGCATTGCAGGAAGGAAGATCGAGAAGAGCTCAATCAACATCAGAAAAACAGATTATCTGGCCATTTGTGGGAGCTTGCTGTGCACAAATTGGCTGCCACGTTTCCTACATTACAAGAGTGACTACACTTCAAAAGTACTTCACTGGTTGTAAAGCGCTTTAGGACAACCTGAGGTCATGAAAGGCGTTACATAAATACAAGTCTGTCTTTCTTTCTTTTCACCAATTTGGGCACCATTTGAATTGGGACTGAATGATGCAGTAGCCAAGCACACGGCCTCTCGTCCTTTGATCCAAGATGTGAAACGAGTCCAGATTCATTAGAGCAGCTTTACTGTAGTTATAACTGAGCAACTATACTTAACTGTAGAATTTGCTGACAGTAAAAGCAAAGTTCAGTACTGACTCAGTTTTGATGGAACTGGCAAAAATTCTTGGACCCATTTGGTCACTCTTTCCTGTAAAACCCAAACAGATTTTTAAAAAATATTAACAAAAGACTGAGTACAAAATGAGAAACTTCGAAGATATCCCCAGCCAGCAAACACTGAATGAATTTTGTACAAAAAATCGATTTAAATAACCTTGATAGCAATATCCTATTAATTAATAACTTTATACCACTGGAGTGATCCTGAACTTGGATAGACCCTGCTGCAATCTTTGGTCGGAAACCAGAGCTCTCTCATGTGTACCTTCACCATGTTCCTTCAGTAAAACAATTATAGATATTATTATTAACCTGTCCACATATAAAATAGTAATAAACACAGCCTCCAATTTACCTGAGCAGTTTCAACCGAGCTCTGAAAAGGTGAAAGGACAGTGTACTAAACCACCCTCTTGAAAGCAAAAAGAAAGTATGATATGTGGCGTTTCAGTTGTCTTTAGTCCTGATAAATGCCCCCTAGCTAGCTCTGTATTCTATGTGAAAGATCGAACTGTTACAGTCCAAGACCCTGTGACAAGGAACTTTCTGAAAAGGGCACATTAACCCCAGAATGATGGTTTAGCCTATATAAAGCAGTCCAATAGCATGATATTTTTCTGTCATCCAGAAGACAGGAGATGTGGTGGGCATCTACAATATACAATAAGCAATTTACTGTAATGGTGGTCAACTGTTAAACTTGGAGTATACTGACCCATACATGGCAAAGAATTATGACACAAGTTTCAGTTTGTAAGAGATTCAATGTGCTTACGGAAACGATCATCAAACAATTCAAAACAGTTGGGAAAAAACCGGAACTGTAACAAGTCATGTGTATTACCAGAGGAAAGGGGTGCAAGTGATATGTATGAACAAAGGGTGTATGAATGGTCTGCATGCAAGAGACGTGTGAGTGGTGTGTTAATATGTGGGAGACGTGTGAGTGGTGTGTGTTAATATGTGAAGGACGTGTGAGTGGTGTGTGTTACTATGTGAAGGACGTGTGAGTGGTGTGTGTTAATATGTGGGATACGTGTGAGTGGTGTGTGTTAATATGCGGGAGACATGTGAGTGGATTGTGTTACATAGAAACATAGAAACATAGAAGATAGGAGCAGGAGTAGGCCATTCGGCCCCTCGAGCCTGCTCCGCCATTCAATGCGATCATGGCTGATCATCCAAATTCAGTACCCTGTCCCTGCTTTCTCCCCATATCCCTTGATCCCTTTAGCCTTAAGAAATATATCTAACTCCTTCTTGAATATATTTAATGAATTGGCCTCAACTGCCTTCTGTGGTAGTGAATTCCACAGGTTCACCACTCTCTGGGTGAAGAAATTCCTCCTCATCTCAGTCCTAAATGGCTTACCCCTTATCCTTAGATTATGACCCCTGGTTCTGCACTCCCCCACCATCGGCAACATCCTTCGTGCATCTAGTCTGTCTCGTCCTGTTAGAATTTTATAAGTTTCAATGAGATCCCCTCTCATTCTTCTAAACTCTAGCGAATATAAGCCTAATCGACCCAATCTCTCTCCATACGTCATTCCTGCCATCCCAGGTATCAGTCTGGTGAATCTTCGCTGCACTCCCTCCATGGCAAGAACATCCTTCCTCAGATAAGGCGACCAAAACTGCACACAATACTCAAGGTGTGGTCTCACCAAAGCCCTGTACAACTGCAGCAAGACATCCTTGCTCCTATACTCGAATCCTCTCGCTATGAAGGACAACATACCATTTGCGTTCTTAACCGCCTGCTGCACCTGCATGATTACCTTCAGCGACTGGTGCACAAGGACACCCAGGTCTCGTTGCACTTCCCCTTCTCCCAATCTATTGCTGTTCAGATAATAATCTGCCTTCCTGTTTTTGCCACCAAAGTGGATAACCTCGCATTTATCCACATTATAATGCATCTGCCCAATCACCCAGCCTGTCCAAATCATACTGGAATTTCTCTGCATCCTCCTCACAGCACACACGCCCACCCAGCTTTGTGTTGTCTGCAAACTTGGCGATATTACATCTAGTTCCCTCGCCTAGATCATTAATATATATTGTGAATAGCTGGGGTCCTAGCACCGATCCCTGTGGTACCCCACTAGTCACTGCCTGCCACTCGGAAAAAGACCCGTTTATTCCAACTCTTTGCTTCCTGTCTGCCAACCAGTTCTCTATCCAAGTCAGTACCTTACCCCCAATCCCAAAAAATTCCAGTAGATTAGTCAAGCATGATTTACCTTTTGTAAATCCATGTTGACTTTGTCCGATCCTGTCACTGTTTTCCAAGTGCTCTGCTATTACATCTTTTATAATGGACTCTAGCATTTTCCCCACTACCGATGTCAGGCTTACCGGTCTATAATTCCCCATTTTCTCTCTACCACCTTTTTTTAAATAGTGGGGTTACATTAGCTACCCTCCAATCCATGGGAACTGTGCCAGAGTCTATAGAATTTTGGAAGATGACCAGCAATGCATCTACTATTTCTAGGGCCACTTCCTGAAGTACCCTAGGATGTAGATTATCAGGCCCTGGGGATTTATCGGCCTTCAATCCCGTCAATTTCCCGACAAATACTGATTTTATTCAGTTCCTCCCTCTCATTAGACCCTATGTTCCCTGACATCTCTGGGAGGTTATTTGTGTTCTCCTTTGTGAAGACAGAACCAAAGTTTTTTATTAATTGTTCAGCCATTTCTTTGTTCCCCATTATAAATTCCCCTGATTCTGACTGCAAGGGACCTACGCTTGACTTCACCAATCTTTTTCTCTTTACATATCTATAGAAGCTTTTACAGTCAGTTTTTATGTTCCCTGAAAGCTTACTCTCATACTCTATTTTCCCCCTCTTAATTAATCCCTTTGTCCTCCTTTGCTGAATCCTAAACTGCTCCCAATCCTCAGGTTTGCCGCTTTTTCTGGCCAATTTATATGTCCTCTCCTTGGATCTTATGCTATCCCTAATTTCCCTTGTTAGCCACGGTTGCACCACCTTTTTTGTTTTATTTTTATGCCAGACAGGGATGAACAAATTCTGTAGTTCATCGATGTGTTCTTTAAATGTTTGCCATTGCCTATCCACCGTCAACCCTTTAAGCAACATTCCCCAATCCATCCTAGCCAACTCGCGCCTCATACCATTGTAGTTTCCTTTATTTAAATTCAGGACCCTACTCTCTGAGTCAACTACTTCACTCTCCATCTTAATGAAGAATTCGATCATATTATTATCGCTCCTCCCCAAGGGGCCTCGCACAGTAAGATTGCTAATTAATCCTTTCTCATTACATAATACCCAGTCTAAGATGGCCTGATCTCCAGTTGGTTCCTCGACATATTGGTCCAGGAAACCATCCCGTATACATTCTAGGAATTCCTCCTCCACAGTATTGTTCCTAATTTGGTTAGCCCAATCTATATGTAGATTAAAGTCACCCATGATAACTGCTGTGCCCTTATTGCACGCGTCTCTAATTTCCCGTTTAATGCCATCCCCAACCTCAGCATTACTGTTTGGGGGTCTGTATACAACTCCCACTAACGTTTTCTGCCCCTTGGTATTTCTCAGCTCTGCCCATACAGATTCCACATCATCAGAGCTAATATCCTTCCTTACTATTGTGTTAATCTCCTCTTTAACCAGCAATGCTACCCCACCTCCTTTTCCTTTTTGCCTGTCCTTCCTGAATATTGAATATCCCTGGATGTTGAATTCCTTGCCTTGGTCACCCTGGAGTCAAGTCTCCGTAATCCCAATTATATCATATCCGTTTACATCCATTTGCGCAGCTAATTCATCCAACTTATTACGAATGCTCCTCGCATTAAGACACAAAGCCTTCAGGCTTGATTTTTTAACACTCTTAGTCCTTTTAGAATTATTATTTACTGTGGCCCTGTTTGATTTACACCTTTGATTTCTCTGCCTTCCATTTTTGCTTTTCTCCTTCCTGTCTTTTGCTTCTATCCTTGCTTCCCTTTCCTCTGTCTCCCTGCACAGGTTCCCAACCCCCTGCCAGTTTAGTTTAAACCCTCCCCAACAGCACTAGCAAACACTCCCCCTCGGACATCGGTCCCAGTCCTGCCCAGGTGCAAACCGTCCAGTTTGTACTGGTCCCACCTCCCCCAGAACCGGTTCCAATGTCCCAAAAATTTGAATCCCTCCCCCTTGCACCATTCCTCTAGCCACGTATTCATCTGAAATATCCTTCTATTTCTACTCTGACTAGCACGTGGCACTGGTAGCAATCCTGAGATTACTACCTTTGAGGTCCTATTTTTTAATTTACCTCCTAACTCCCTATATTCAGCTTTTAGGGCCTCAGCTTTTTTTTACCTATATCGCTGGTACCTATATGCACCACGACAACTGGCTGTTCACCCTCCCCCTCCAGAATGCCCTGCAGCCACTCCGATACATCCTTGACCCTTGCACCAGGGAGGCAACATACCATCCTGGAGTCTCGTTTGTGGCCGCAGAAATGCCTATCTATTCCCCTTACAGTAAAATCCCCTATTACTATAGCTCTCCCGCTCTTTTTCCTCCTGTCCTGTGCAGCAGAACCACCCATGGTGCCAGGAAGTTGGCTGCTGCTGCCTTCCCCCGATAAGCCATCTCCCCCAACAATATCCAAAGTGGTATATCTGTTTGAGAGGGGGATGGCCACAGGGGACCCCTGCACTACCTGCCTGCGCCTGCTACTCTGCTTGGCGGTCACCCATTCCCTTCCTGCCTGTGCAGCCTTTACCTGCGGTGTGACCAACTCCCTAAACGTGCTATCCATGATGTCCTCAGCATCGCGAATGCTCCAGTATGTATCCATTCGCAGCTCCAGCGCCGCAATGCGGTCTGCCAGTAGCTGCAGCTGGATACACTTCCCGCACACATGGTCGTCAGGGACACAGGAAGTGCCCCTGATTTCCCACATAGTGCAGGTGGAGCATGCCACGGGGCCAAGCTGTGCTGCCATGACTTACCCTTTAATTAATTCAAATTAAATTAAATCAGATCAATACCACCAATTACACTACAATTAAATGATATACTCAAGGGCCCTTGTTTACGAGCACACCCGCTACACAGCATGACGTAAGAAAACTACTAGGCACTTGGTCTAAGCATTAAACAAAGCTTTAATCAACTGTTTTAAAACATGGAGGTCTAGTTGTGTCCTACAGTAGTTCCTTTTAAGAATGTCCTGCGCAAGCTGGGCCCGTGCCCGAGTATTTATACTCTCCCTGGACAGCGCCACCCGCAGGCCACTCAGTATTATTTCATAAGTCATGAATGACAGATTCATGTTACAACAGAGACCTTATAAACTATAACTACAAAAATTAAGTTTGGATAAAAGTGAGAAAGAAATACTCACCAACCAATCACTTACCTGCTTTCTGGTGATGTCACACTTCGATTACTTTTTACTTCTTTACACTCACCGGTCCGTTGTAGCCCTGGCTCACCTTTGAAATCTCCCGAGGTTTGGCGCTCTCCAGCCGCTCTCGCTCACCTTTGAAATCTCCCGAGGTTTGGCGCTCTCCAGCCACTCTCGCTCACCTTTGAAATCTCCCGAGGTTTGGCGCTCTCCAGCCGCTCTCGCTCACCTTTGAAATCTCCCGAGGTTTGGCGCTCTCCAGCCGCTCTCGCTCACCTTTGAAATCTCCCGAGGTTTTAATATGTGAAGGACGTGTGAGTGGTGTGTGTTAATATGTGGGAGACGTGTGAGTGGATTGTGTTACTATGTGGGAGACGTGTGAGTGGTGTGTGTTAATATGTGAGGAGCGTGTGAGTGGTGTGTGTTAATATGTGGAAGACATGTAAGTGGTGTGTGTTGTTGGACATCGTGGGATGGGCAATAAATGCTAGCATTGCCAGCGATGCCCTGATCCCATAAACGAATAAAAAAATGTCGAACTACTTTGTATCTTAAAGCAACAGGTTTTCCTAGAAGTGTCGTAAAAGGAATGCATTGTCAGGCTTTCCGATATAAGCAGGATGACATTGAAGTATCTGAGGGAAAGGCATTGCTTGTCTTCTGAATTGTAAAGTGCTTGAGTAAGGAAATAAGTGTTAGTGATGACATCACCCGTGAATGGTTAAATGTTTAGCTTTAGGGTAATAAACATGGGAAGTAGGTATCCATTAGATACAGATAACAATTGGTCAAAGATGCTAGAAAATGTTACGTCAGGAAGTTTTGTGTTGGTGAAATGGTTCTGAGGTAAACAATTGCAAACTGTTTACATAGATAATCTGTTTTCAGAGGATTTGGGAAATAGATATGTCATTTTGACATTTTCCTTTGATGTAGTTAAAATATGGTGCATGAAGGATCATGGTTTTCAACAGTATCTGAGTGTACTCGAAAGATACAGAAACCGGTCAAGTCACTCTCTAAGGTTGATCACCTTTACTGTATATCAATAAAGTCTGTTCCGTATACTCCACTACGAAGTCTCGTGCTTGCTCAAAACATGTTGTGAATCAGAGGAGAAAGGAGGTTGCTTAACATGTGTTAATATGTGGGAGACATATGAGTGGTGTGTGTTAACTCAGTGAGGAATATGCGAGTGATGTGTGTTAATAGGTGCAAGTGGTGTTTGTCAATAGGTGCGGGGTATTGGAATGTGTGTGAATGGTGAGTTGCAACTATTGTATATTAATATTTCTTTAAATTGCAATCAATTCTGAATTTCTTCTTTCAGGTTTTATATGAACTTCCTCACAGAGGAGATAATTAACCCAGAAAGGTATGCCTTGCAGTTGTGTCAATAATTAAGAAGAAGCAAATAAATAAGGCCATGGGTTTAAACCCCACTCCATGTACTTGAGCACGAAATCTAGTGCTGCATTATCTTTCAGATAAAACGTTAAACCGAGGCCCAGTCTGCCTATTTAGGTGGGTGTACACATCCCCATGGCATTATTCAAAGAAGAGCTGGGGATTTCTCAAGTGTCTTGGCCAACATTTACCCCTCAACTAAACACCATCAAAAACAAATGTATCTATTTTGTTGCCTGTGGGATCTTGCTCACACACTGACTGCCACATTTGCCTCTGCAGCAACAGTGACTACACTTCTAAAGTAAGTTGATGGTGGTGAAGTGTTTTGGGACATCCCCAGAACATGAAAATTGCTACTTTATTCTTAAACTTTTCTAACGAGACTCCTGGGCCCGTAGTTAACAGAGGGTATAGCTCTGTACCAGTGCAGAAGGTCTAAATACTGATAAGCAATATTATAAGCAGACATCCTCACACTCCTTCACCAGGATTCTCCTGATTGATGGATAGCTTTAAAGGGGCACTGCTGTCAAGAATAAGTGTTTGCCAAACCCTTTTTTTGTTTGAAACCATGCAACATAATGATGTACATCACGTTGATGCTGTGAATTATACATGGTGTTAGTATAGTGAAAGTGATGCACTGATCGTCTCCCTCACACACAGATAAATGTTTGACAGAGCTTTTGTGCTGAAGATGCACTTTAAACAAGTGAATGTTGGTTTCCCTTTCTTCCCAATGCGTTGGCATGCACCTAACATGCACCTGTTTATTTTATTTTTTCTCTTATCCTTCTTTTATGGTGGATTTTATCCCCTTTTTAAATTATTCCTGCCCCCTTTTTTAACTGCTCTTCTCCCTTCTATCTCTGTATTACACACCATTTCCTGACAAAGAGTGATTAGGTGACCGAATCCAAAGCTCCGTACAGTCACAATATAATTACGGATGAGGAAGGCCATTTGGCCCATCTTAATTCATTCATCCAGAGTAACCCTACAGTGCCTCTCACTGCAGCATCTCATTATTTGTTAAATGATTGCAGGGGTTTTGCCTCCATCACTCTATCCATAAGCCCATTCCATGTGTTCCTCACCTTTGTGCTTAGTACTTCTACCCCCGCCCCACCCCGGCCTCACCCTGATGCAATTGCTCCAACAACTATCCAATATTTTCTACCCTTCAGCCAATTTCTTGCCTGGATCCCTACAGCTTTAAAACTAAACTATAGCGTTTCATCTGGAACTTCACCAACGCCTTCTGTAAGTCTAAGTACAGCAGGGCCTACCACAGTCCGCTTGGGATGTCACTTCCTCAAAGAAGTCAAGGAAGTTGGACAGGCAGACCTTTCCTCTTTGAATCAATGTTAACTTCTGTTTACTAGGTTATTATTGTACAGATAATCTTCAAGTTTACATCCGATAATCGATTCCATTAATTGACAAGGGATCAAAGTCAGATTAATGGGTCTGTAGTTGCCGGTGTTTCATTTGTTGCCCTTTCTGAATATAGGCACCATGTTTATTTGTTTCCAATCTGCTGGTACCTCCCCATTATCCGGTGACTCTCTCATGATCAGAGCATGGGAGAGAGCAGCATGGAGCAGGTCACCTACCTCATGCTTGGCACTGTCCCAAAGCTAAGTACTTAATCTCAGTATCTATCAAATTGTGTGTATACTTCCTCTCACCATGTGGCATTGCCCAGCAGTACACCAAACATAAACATCATCAAACCGCCATTAATCATTTATACCTTCAAATGAATTTTAAGCAAAGTTAATTGTATCAAACAGTTTCAGGTTATGTATTGTGTTTTTGTAGGAATATTCCTCTGGCAATTATCTCCTCTATGATAATTATTACAATACTCTACCTGCTTGCAAATGTGTCTTACTACACTGTATTGACAGCAGATGAGGTGATGGCGTCTAGTGCAGTAGCCGTGGTAGGTAACCAAGAACACTCCTAAAATCTATTTTTCTCCTTCTTTTATTTCTTCCTGTTCAATTTTTATTATGAATTTTGAACTCAGTTTGTTTAGGCATGTAATTACCAGGGAAAGAAAGATGTATCCCCATGTTAGATAGATGTATAGCTCAGTATGAGTTACAATTGACTCATTCTGCTGCCCCCATTGCCCCTTTGTAAGGAGGCTGCCTAAAAAAATTTCTGAGAAGATGGGCCTTCCTCTTCTGAGGTCCAAAAATTTTCTCCAATTAAATATTGGGAAAACCGAAGCCATTGTTTTCGGTCCCCACCACAAACTCCGTTCCCTAGCCACTGACTCCATCCCTCTCACTAACATCTGTCTGAGGCTGAACCACACTGTTCGCAACCTTGGTGTCATATTTGACCCTGAAATGAGCTTCCGACCACATATCCACAGCATGACAAAGACCGCCTACTCCCACCTCCGTAACATCGCCCGTCTCCGCCCTTGCCTCAGCTCATCCGCTGCTGAAACCCTCATCCATGCCTTTGTTACCTCTAGACTTGACTATTCCAACGCACTCCTGGCTGGCCTCCCACATTTCACCCTACGTAATCTTGAGGTCATCCAAAACTCACACCAATCCCCGTTCGCCCATCACCCCTGTGCTCGCTGACCTACATTGGCTCCCGGTTAAGCAGCGCCTCAATTTCAAAATTCTCATCCTTGTTTTCAAATCCCTCCATGGCCTCGCCCCTTCATATCTCTGTAATCTCCTTCAGCCCCACAACCCCCTGAGATATATGCGCTCCTCTAATTCTGCCCTCTTGAGGATCCCTGATTATAATCGCTCAACCTTTGGTGGCCGTGCCTTCTGTTGCCTAGGCCCTAAGCTCTGCAATTCCCTGCCTAAACATCTCTGCCTCGCTACCTCTCTTTCCTCCTTTAAGACGCTCCTTAAAACCTACCTCTTTGACCGAGCTTTTGGTCACCTGCCCTAATTTATCCTTATGTGAATCAGTGTCAATTTTTTTTTTGTCTTAAAATACTCCTGTGCAGCGCCTTGGGACGTTTTACTATGTTAAAGGCACTATATAAATACAAGTTGTTGTTGTTGTTGTTGTCCAGGACAGGGATGTGACCTGGACCACAAGATCGGCCCACATCTGCCACTTAGTGGCCTGATCAGCCTGGTTTCATCTGGTGCACCAGCCACCAATGCTCTGTCAGGCCTCTGAGAGGCCAGGGACGCAGGAATTTCTGACATAGGGAGTCCGACCCTGGCCCGCCCCCTCCTGCATCAGTGGCCTTGTTTAAGGTGGCTGTAGGCTCTCCTCACACCACCAGATGGTAATTCTGGGGCAAGATTAGGACCTGTCATTTCCAGGTCCCAGCCTAACTTGCAGCCCTTCTGCTGCACTCCCACCAGAGTTACAGTGGGAGTAACCAGAAAGGCCATGAATTTTCAGTCCCTATTTCTCTAAAAAGACAAAAAGTGTGAGAAAGAACATTAAAAAATAAAAAGGACATAAACTGAAAAAAGCCTTGAGCCAAAACATATTTTGAGGCATAATTTTTCTCTACAGCCTCATCTCAACCAATCGCTGTAACCTCCTCCATCCTTATATCCCCTCCCATAGCCTATAGACCTCTGACTCTGGCCCTTTGTACATCCTGCCATCCCCTTGCCCCACTGTTAGTGGAAGAACGTTCAGCTGTCTCAGCCCTACTCTTTGGAACTGCCTTCCTAAACCCTTCAACTTTCTACATTAAAGACATTAATGCAAGTTGTTGTCTGAAATAAGCTGGATGAACCAGATAAGAATGTTCTTGTTCTCACACTTCAGTCCTTATAAAGAGAAGGTTCTGCAAGATTCAGATACTCGTGCTGACCTGCTACCTCTAAACAGGGCATTCGTTCATGACTATACTGCCTGTGGATTGTTTGTCAATATTTCAGTGAATCTGTATGGAGGGGAATCCCTGTTTCCAAATAATGATTTTGTTCTTTTTTTTATATTAGACCTTTGGCGATCGGACCCTGAAAGGCTACTCCTCAGTGATTCAAATTCTTGTTGCACTGTCCTGTATTGGGGCAATAACTGGAGGGCTATTTGCTGCTTCCAGGTAATATTGAGGGTTGTGGGGCTGAGTGATGACTCTGACATAATAAAGTGCTCCCTTTACACCAGACGTTGAAGACAAAACCCTGGAACTGGCTGCTGAATTGTACTAAGATCCAGAGTTTCACCATTTCTCAGCTTGCTAGTTGGTTTGAGGGATGAAATCGCCTTCATTCTTCCCTTTTCCACCATCAAAAACTGATAAATGCTTCTAGTGGCAGATAGAGAAAGTAGTACAGTGTACAAAGAAACACTTGTATTGCACTCTTAAATCAATATGAAGTGGTTTTACGTGTACATTGACACGAAAAAGAGCTCAATAACTCCAGATCTGACTCCCAAATGCACAACATCCAAGCAACCTGAGACCATCTCCAAAAACACTTTGGTACCTGCAGTATCATTTCAGCCCAGTGCAAAGCTGCATTGTGAAAGTGCCTACATAGCCAATTGGATCTCCTGGGAATTACAAATAACATATTTTCACAGTTAGGAGAAAGTATACTCTCATCCAGGCTCTCCTAACATTAAAGATTAGTTACTGAGGGAGAGGAACTCTGTACATGCATCAAAGCATGCTTGCAAAAAGCCCTTCTCTGCCAGCCAGACTCAGCAGTCTGCAGCAACTTCTGCATCACAGCTAGTATAACTGCAGCCAAACATCACTGGAAATGGTAACAAGTAATTTACCACCTAAAAGAGGCCAATTTGAGCTAGTCTGTTACCAAATAACAGTGGCTACTTTTTGATATTATTGGATGTATTATTAATTGAAATTGAGCTTCAAATTCTACATTCTGAAACAAAATTGTTTCTGATATTTAAAGTTTACAAAGTTGAGCAAGAAAGACATCCATTGTTGCATTTGATGGTTCCTGCAACTCCCCAAGTTCTTCAGGGCTGCATTGAGAGGAGGTGATGATGGCTTTAGTCTTTCGTCAATTGCAGCAAAGCCGTAATGTAGGTTCCACTTGTGGCGTATGGGATATGTGTCCAAATAGTTCTTCATAGTTCAAAACGCCTAGACATGTACCGGAAGTGCTTTCTGTGGGCACTGTGAAAGATCCAGGAGCAAGTTGTAAGATGGATTTGTGACAAAAAAGGGGAATTAATTGCTGGAAGGGAAGTCTCCAGCTGAGCACCCTGAAGGAAGCTGCCTCAGGCTGTTGCTTGGGGTAAGAGTTGATTGACGGCTCATTGTCTAGGAAAAGACACATGTTTCTGACAGTTATTCAGTCTTTTGACACCATCAAGATAGAGAGGTTAGAGACTCAGGGGGAGAAATTCATTATCACCCAGGAATGGGCGCTAACTTTGGAAAAGTTTGAGATTTAGCGCAGGCGCTAATGAATCTCGCTGCACGCAAAATTCAGTGTCATCGCTCAAAGAAAGGATGGGAGCGCTAAATCAAGCGCTAACAGCCTAGCTCAGTGGCGTTACTCTCAAAGTGCTAACCAATATCAGGTGCAGTCGAATCGCAAGTCATCATTGCTACAGGCTCTTTCCAGTTCTTAAAGGGGAGATTCATTCATGCTGCATAACCTCATTCTCAGCCTGTGAACCTGTGTCAGCAAGCAGGAGCAGGCCAAGTCCAAGGAGCCGGACGACTCAAGCAGCTGTACTCATGGCAGATCCACGCCCCAGGGAGAGAGCCGGCAGATTTTCAGACCAAGCATTGGAGGAGTTGGTGTCCGCTGTGGAGTGACGGAGGGCGGTGCTCTACCTGGCAAGTGGCAGGGAGGTCGCCCAGCACGTCTCGGGCAGCACTGTGGTCCCCAGGACTCACACACAGTGCAGGAAGAAATTTAACAACCTCACTCGGGTGGTCAGGGTGAGTGAATGCTTCAACAAATGCTACATAGCATCATCTGAACCACAGTCTGCACACACTGCCCAAAGCACCACACCCCCAGCACTCACCCACCAACAATCCCTACCTACCAACACTCACACCCACATCTCACACCTTGCACACAATGACAGCTATTCAACTATGGCAGGCACGTCACCCAAACACATTGCTCCGCACTCACTCTCACACTTTCCTTTCTCTTGCAGGCCAAGGTGGCTCACAACAGGAGGGAGTAGGAGTGCACAGGCGGGGGACAAGCTGACACCCAACCACTGTCTGCGCTGGAGAATAGAGTGCTGCAGATTATTGGGCGCCAGGTGGTGGGCACCATGGCCACCGGCAACGTTGACCCCCCCCCGGGGACAACAACTGTATGTTCATCCCTACTCCTCCTTCTCACATCCCACTTCCCCCTCACCCCACAAGTGTTTCGCACTTTCCAGCTAATCATGCTGTATGCATGCATTTCTCCCTTCCTGCCCCCCTCCCCTCACCTTAACCTGACTCTTGTGCCTTTATGCTTTCAGATAATGAGCAAGCACCTGAGCAGCCTGTCCCTGAGGGCACCATTGAGGGTGAGGCGGGAGAAGAGGAGGCGGAAGAACACATCGCGTTACTGCATGTCTCACCCGCAGGCACCAGCCCAGATACTGGCACTAGGCGTTCTTTAGAGGCTAGTATAGTAGTGGGATCTGCACAGGGTGATGCACCGGGGACGAGCGGGCTGCAGCAAGGCCAGGGAGAAAGGGTAGCTCGGGGGCCAGCTCCCTGGAGGGCGAGTTCTGCTGCACAGGACTTGGATGAGGACCTCGATGGGGAGGCATTTAGAAGAAGGGTGCTGGGCATGCACACGAGATGATAGGTGCAATGACAAGGGTGTCTGAGAGCCTGTCGGCAATGGTAAGGAGCGTGGAGGAGTCCGCCTCCAACATTGCACAAGGCTCTGCACACCATGGAGCCCATCATTTCCAGTCTGCAAAGGAGGTAGACTCCCAGAGAGCCCGTGGCGACCCAGACCTGATGCCACGTGTGATGGGCGATGTGACAGCTTCCACTGCAGCATAGGCGGAAGCGACGCAATGTCTTAGTGCTGTAATGCAGTCTATGCTTGGTGGTACCCAATCTCAGACGGCTCTCATGCAGTCTCAGCTTGATGCCACGCAAGCTCTGACTGCTGCCATCGTGGCTGGGTCTGCCACCGTCGACCGGGGCTTTCACAGTGTCGCAGCAGGCCAGCAATCTGTGCTCCAACAGATTGCTAGGGATGCTGGGGTGCTGCTCCGGGGGAGTGGCAGTGGGTCAGTGGAGCAGGAACCTGCTGTCCTCTCTCACGATGATAGCATTCCTGCTCCCACCACTGCCACTCCGTCATTGCCCTTGTCGCTGCCTGTTATCCAGCCAGCCCAGACTGCTGCCGCCCATGCTGAGGTGGTGCAGTCTACAGCCGGGCCTTTCAGGCCCAGAGCTGGTCGAGGGCGTCCTTCAAGGCCATCTGAAGTCTCCCGCACGGAAACTCAGCAGCCTTCTACCAGCCATGATGCAGTCACTGGGGAACAGTAACGCAAGACACTAAGGGATTGCACAAGGGTGAATAGTAAGTATTGTTGTTGTAAAGATGTGTTCACTGATTATTGATAAATTTATTAATTCACTTTGGATAATTTTGTACTGTTTCTCATTTCAGCTGTGCGCTGTGATATGGCCTGCAACAGGGATGGAATGATGGGGATGTGGTGAGCAATGGGGATCTGGGGTTGAATTTACCGGAACCTCAGTCTGATGAGCTGGTCACGGAAGGCCGATTGAGTGGCTGCCTCCTCCCTCGCTCCTGTTCCTCCTCCTCCTCCTCCTCTCCCTCTTCCTGAGGTAGTCCCGCAATCCCTGCTGGCAAGGGCCCTCATGATGGCCAGATTGTGGAGCATGCAGCACATGACGAAAAGGGACACCTGCTCCGGCGAGTACTGGAGGGCTCCTCCCGAGCGGTCAAGGCAGCGGAACCATTGCTTGAGCACCCCGATGGTCTGCTCGGTGATGTTCCTGGTGGCGGCATGGCTCTCATTATATGAGTGCTGTGTGGGAGTATTGGGGTTGTGGAGGGGAGTTATGAGCCAGATGGAGAGCGGATACCCCTTGTCTCCGTGAGCTTGACATGTTGGCTGGAAGAGTGCTGGCACACCGGTCTGGCACAGGATGAAGGCATCGTGGCTGCTGCCAGGATAGCGGGCATTGACATTGTGGATTTGCTGTCTGTGGTCGCACACCAACTGTACATTAAGTGAGTGGTAGTCTTTGCGGTTACGGAAGATCTCAGGATTGTTATGCGGTGCCCGCAAAGCCACGTGGGTACAGTTAATGGTGCCCTGCACCATGGGGAATCCCGCTATCCTGGCAAAGCCACATGCACGCTTGTCCTGCTTCTCTCTGGTGATGGGGGAAGGAAATGTAGTCTCTTCTCCTGCTGTAGAGAGCCTCTGTGACCTCCCGGATGCAGCGATGGACAGTGAACTGCGTGATGTTACCTATATCTCCTGTTGCAGACTGGAAGGATCCACTGGCGAAGAAATTGAGGGCGACGATGACCTTGACTGCCACTGCAGAGCCGTCCTTGTCCTGATCTGAGGCTCGAGGTCTGGTTGCAGGAGGTGGCAGAGTTCTATGACCACCTCCTTGCTGAAGTGGAGCTTTCTAAGACACTGCTCCTGGCTTAATTGAAGGTAGAAGAATTGCTGTCGGAAGACCCTCGAAGGGTAAGGCCTCCTGTTGAGAGCCCTGATGGCCCTCCTCCTCCCTCTGGCCACATGTTCCAATCTTTCTCACTGCCTGCACTCCCTCCGCAGTAGATCCTGGAGGGCGAGGTTGACTGCCAGTACAGCCCCCATTAATGTAAGGAAGTGCAGCACTTTGATATTTGTAAGAATAAATAGCAGTGATTTTGCCAATGCTCAGAGTGTGGGTTTGGAGGTGGGTCCGCTGTCAAAATCAAAATGATTGACAGCGGGTTGGGAGCCCGCTCCAAACCCGCCTCCATGTTTCCAAAAAGTGTCGGGTCTGCGGTTTCAGAACAGACCCGACACCAAGCCGTGGGGGCGGCATTTAAGATAGTTAAATGCTTGTTACCTACTATTTTGCCAGCCTATTTCCATTTTATCACTTTTTTAACGGGGTTCACGTCATTCGGAGATCACGTCAGGTAAGTAGGTCGGGTTCTCTGTGTCTCCTCATTGCTGTGAATAGGTGACAGCTGCAAAAGTGGTAATAAAAGCTACCATTTCACAGCTGGTCACTTTCCAATGTCAGAAGCTTGAGCCTTCAGGACTTGAAAGACACTTTTGAGCTTTATGCAGTTTGGAAGTGTTTGGAAAACTCTCAATCCACTGTCACCTCCTTGGAGCAAGCACTCTCACCATTGACAGATCGCTTCTGTCATCTCAAGTTCACCTGCCATCTGTTCCAGCAACATCGCCCTTGAAAAAATCTCACCTTGGTCCTCTGAATCCCTCCACGATCTGCCCCAACACCAACATCGCCAAGCACACAAACATCACCAACAACACCAACCTTCTCCGCAATCACCTGATGCTACACAGGGCATCAGCACCCGACAACATTGCTGCCTGGGAGGCCAGCAATGGCATCACCATGGCCAGATTTACTTCACTTGACGCTGTACACCCTGGCTGCCACATGGTGCGCCAGGTTGACACCACCCCACACCAGCACCATAAAGCGTCCCTACAATGTCCAAGCCATTCCTTTCACACTCATCACAATTGTGGGGGGGGGGCGGAAGTTATGTCTCAACATTCACTGGAACTCACTAAGACACTTCCAAAGGTGAGCACAACTCTGTCCAATAAGGTAAAGTGTTGAAAATATAGATTTCAATGTTTGACAACACATTAACAGAAACTTCACATGAACATTGGCTAAACCACCCAAGTGCCTACCCTTGTGTGTTGTTAGTTCGTATGCTTGCAGTAGGATGAGGGTGAGTGATGGCTAGTGAGATGGAGAAATGATAATGTAGATAGAGAGGGATGGGTGGAGGTACAAGGTAAGTTGGTGTGAGTAAGGATGTGCAGGAGTAGGGTAGGGAAGGCAGAGTGATGGGGATGTGATGAGTGGCACAGCAGGATGAGGTTGAGTGTGGCTTGGCAGTAACATTTCATGATCTACTGGGATCATTGCAAGGTTGGTGCCACTGCAGCCTGGTCCTCCTGACGACATCCCTGCCTGTGCCCTCCTGTGCAATGTGCAACCAGGCTGCATTCTTCTCCTGGGGAGGTCTCTTCCGCCCATGGGAAGGGAAGAGGACCGCCCTGCGTACTGTGACTCCCTCCATAATGGAGGGAGTTATGGGAGAACCTGGGTGCAGCCGTGCACCTCTGTGCAGTGCTTGTCAGTGTTTGCAGCACTTCAATGCTGTAGAACACTGACAGCTGAACTGCCAAGATCAATTTGGACATGGCCCCTTTAAGGAAACCGGCTGATGATGCGTCATCAAATTACGTCATCAGACCCACTTCCTATTAATTGGCTGGGAACCTCGCAGGGCGGGCTAAACAAGCCCTATTAATGTAAAATGACTTGGAGAGTGCGGGCTGCAGTAGGCAGCGGGCTGGGACCATGACACCGACCCCGGCCGCCCTGGACCTGCCTCGGTCGGCGAAATCGCAGCCAATGTAACTAACTTTTAGAAGCCACAGCACTCCGGAGACGAAACAATCTTTGAATGACTGAATTCAACTCTTGAACTATCCCAAACTGACAAGGAAGCAGTGAAACAGCACTAATCTGACAGCTGCGACTCATTACTAATGATCCCTTTAAATACCACCGTGGAGCCGGCATCCGCCTGCTTGACGCCTCCTCTCCCTGTCGCTGTCAGGACCAGGCACTAAGGCAGGGGGGCGATACTCAATTTGGCAGATCGGGCGCCCAGTCACGACCTGCCTGCCTGCTGAAGTCCCCGGCGCTAACTCGTAGCGGCAGCACTACGGGGGAGGGGGTGGGGGAGGGCGAATTCGGCATGCGGCGCTGGATTCACCTCGCCACGGCGCTGCTGCCTCAGCGTCCCGTTAGCGCCCCCACCAGGCACTAAAGTACCGAATTTCTCCCCCTCAGTGTTGATGGATTAAACCTCACATAAAGGGATGTTACAAATACCAGTACGGGATTAGTATTGTTAAGAGAGTTAGGTTAATGTTGGATCTATTGTTATTTTTGTAGTTGAGAATGTAGAACTTAGAAATTCTGTAATCAAATTAAGAACATAAGAAATAGGAGCAGGAATAGGCCATTCGGCCCTTCGTGCCTGCTCCACCATTCAATGAGATCATGGCTGATCTTCTGCCTCAACTCCATTCACCGGCCCTATCGCCATATCCCTTGATGCCCTTACTAGTCAGAAATCTATCGACTTCTGTTTTGAATATACCCAATGACTGAGCCTCCACAGCCCTTTGGGGTAGAGAATTCCAAAGATTCACCACCCTCTATGTGAAGAAATTTCTTCTCATCTCAGTCCTGAATGGCCTACCCTTTATCCTGAGGCTGTGGCCCCTGGTTCTAGACTCCCCAGCCAAGGGAAACATTCTCCCAGCATCCACCCTTTAAAGCCTTGTAATAATTTTGTATGCTTCAATGAGATCCCCTCTCATTCTTCTGAATTCGAGAGAATACAGGCCTAGTTTACTCAATCTCTTCTCACTCGACAGTCCCACCATCCCAGGAATCAATCTCGTGAACCTTCATTGCACTCCCTCTCAGGCAAGTATATCCTTCCTTAGGTAAGGAGACCAAAATTGTACACAGTACTCCAGGTGTGGTCTCACCAAGGCCCTATATAATTGGAGTAAGACTTCTTTACTCCTGTACTCAAATCCTCTTGTAATGAAGGCCAGCATAACATTTGCCTTCCTAATGGCTTGCTGCACCTACACATTCACTTTCAGTGACTCATGTACAAGGACACCCAGCACCCTTTGAGCATCTGCATTCCCCAATCTTTCACCATTTAGGAAATACTCTGCCTTTCTGTTTTTTCTACCAAAGTGGATAATTTCACATTTATCCACATTATATTCCATCTGCCATGTTCTCACCCACTTACTGAGCCTGTTGAGATCCCCTTGAAGCCTCTTCACATCCTCTTCGCAACTGACACTGCCACCTAGCTTTGTGTCATCAGCAAATTTGGAAATGTTACATTTAGTCCCCTCATCCAAATCATTGATATAGATTGTGAATAGCTGGGGCCCAAGCACCGATCTTTGTGGTACCCCACTAGTCACAGCCTGCCATCCTGAAAAAGACCCGTTTATCCCTACTCTTTGTTTTCTGTCTGTTAACCAATTCTCAATCCATGCTAGTATATTACCCCCAATTCCATGTGCCCTAATTTTGTTCACCAACCTCTTGTGTGGGTCCTTATCGAAGGCCTTCTGAAAATCCAAATACACCACATCTACCAGTTCCCCTTTGTCTACTCCACCAGTTACATCCTCAAAGAACTCCAATAGGTTTGTCAAACAGGATTTCCCTTTCATAAATCCATGTTGACTCTGCCCAATCTTACTATTAGTTTCTAAGTGCCCAGTTATTGCATCCTTTATAATAGATTCCAGCATTTTCCCAACTACTGATGTGAGGCTAACAGGTCTGTAGTTCCTCGTTTTCTCTCTCCCTCCTTTCTTAAATAGCTGGGTTACATTTGCTATCCTCCAATGTGCAGGAACCATTCCAGAATCTATAGAATTTTGGAAGATGACAACCAATGCGTCCACTATCCCAATGGCCACCTCTTTCAAAACCCTAGGAGGTAGGTCATCCGGTCCTTGGGATTTATCGACTTTTAGTCCCATTAATTTTGCTAGTACTGTTTTTTTACTAATAGTAATTTCTTTAAGTTCCTCATTCTCGCCACACCCTTGGTTTTCTCGTATTTCTGGAAGGTTTTTTGTGTCTTCCTCCATGAAGACAGAAACAAAGTATTTATTTAATTTCTCAGTCATTTCCTCATTCCCCATTATAAATTCTCCTGTCTGACTGTAAAGGACCTACATTTACCTTCACCAGTCTTTTCCTTTTCACATACTTATAGAAGCTTTTACAATCCGTTTTTATATTTTTCGCTAGCTTGTGCTCATATTCCATTTCTTTATCAATTTCTTGGTCCCCCTTTGCTGATTTCTAAAAAGATCCCAATCCTCAGGCTGACCGCTTTTTCTGGCAACTTTATAAGCTTCCTCCGTTGACTTAATACTAGCTTTAATTTCTTTTGTTAGCCATGGTTGGATCACTTTTCCTTTTGGGTTTTTATGCCCTCGAGGAATATATGTTTGTTGCAAATTATGCATTATTTCCTTGAATGTTAGCCATTGTATGTCCACCTTCATACCTTTTAGTGTAGTCTCCCAATCTAGCATGGCCAACTTGTCCCTCATACCCTTGTAGTTTCCTCTGTTTAGATTGAAGACCTTAGTTTCAGATTGGACTACATCACTCTCAAACTTAATGTAAAATTCAATCATATTATGTTCACTTGTCCCTAAAGGCCCCTTTACCACAAGATTATTGATTCGCCCTTTCTCATTACACAGTACCAGATCCAGAATCACCTGTTCCCTGGTTGGTTCCTCCACATACTGATCCAGGAAACCATCATACATTCCAAGAATTCGTCCTCCACACCATTAGTGGTAATTTGATTTGCCCAGTCAATATGTAGATTAAAGTCCCCCATGATTACCGTATTGCCCTTGTTACATGCACTTCTAATCTCTTGATTGATACTGTGCCCTACATTACCACTACTGTTTGGTGGCCTATACACAACTCCCATCAATGTTTTCCGCCCTTTGCTGTTTCTTAGCTCCACCCAAACTGATTCCAGTTCTACATCACGATCTGCCGAGCCAAGATCTTTTATCTCTACTGTACCAATCTCATCCTTTATTAACAACGCTACGCCACCTCCTTTTCCTTTTTGTCTGTCCTTCCTAAATGTTGAGTACCCTGGAACATTCAGTTCCCAGCTTTGGTTACCCTGCAAATTAAATCTGCTGCATTAAGTTTAAGCTACTATTTTAACTTTTATTTTTAATAAGCCCAATTCGTAGTTTATGGCCAAAGTCACAGTCTGATAGAATGTTTATTCTTCCACTATCCACATACTAGGAGAATACAAGAGGGCTTGTGACAATTCAGTGAGCTCATTACAATAACAACAATTTCTGGACAGTGCTACTTTACTGGATTGTGTGCATACAAGCTCACACTCCAGTTCATAGAGAGTAAGGGCTCGCTTACTGGATCAGTTGTTGACACTGAGCATAAGAGAAATATCTGAGCAAAGTGTAAAAATGCAACAACTTCTTTTACCCAGTGAATGCTGTACAGACCAGGAGCTGACACTGAGACACATGGGCTGCAGCCATCGTGCACAATGTCCTTGATGATAACATGATATTTTCTGTCTTGCAACAGAGTATTCTTTGTGGCTTCAAGAGAAAATCAATGGCCAACTCTCTTCTCCATGATCCACATCCAACACCACACTCCTCTTCCAGCTGTACTTCTAATGGTGAGTACAGATCACAGTTGATTTCAGTACTTCCCTGGCTGTACTGACCACCGTCTAATATATGCATCTAACAAAATATTCTGCAACAAGTAACATTCTGTTTACCAGCCCATCTTGTTTAGTACTATAGGTCAGATAACTGGAATGGTCTTTGAGCATTCGTAACAGCTTTCCCTGGTCCGACAGCTGATTTTGCTCTTACTCTACAGCATAAATAGAACATCGGACCTCACATGGAAGATTCACATCTGCTCTGTTGCCAAAATAGCCTCAAAGCTGGGTTTTCTGTTTCATGCCAAATAGCTGTGTTTTTCTCAACAACTCTTAATTCTCTGTGAAGCTTATGTCTGTTCAAAGTTGATTACTGATCTTGTATCAAGGAAGGGGTTCCCATCACTTCTTTCACACTTCAGGACACCATCCTCTAGATCCATGCTGTTCCTGCAGTTAAAGTATTTAGTGCATTTCCTCCAGTGTTTGCAATCTATCTCTTCCTCAGTATCTACCGGTCCTTTTGAGGATTTTCATTGGTGATCTGTATGGCTTGCTCAAAAACATTGGAAGCAATGCACACAGGCAAATGGGATCCAGCGTTAAGGGCGACCAGCTGCCCTAGGGATATCCGTCCTCCCGTAGACCTGTACACTCCCAGCATGTCATGCACTGTGTGCTGGGAGTGCTCTGGTAATATTTAAATAAGCTGACCTTGCATTATAGCACAAGGGCAGTTCAGTTCAGTGTAAGCACATGCAAAACCTAAAGAACTATTGTCCTGTGGTCACTGCACCAGGATTATATTATCCGCCCTGTAGACAAAATGTGGACCGTGCCATTCAATTTGGAGGACACAATGTGACCCCTTTAGGAGCAGAGGCTCTTTTCTAAATCATTCGTGGCTGTAGTATTGATTTTCTCATGATGCCACTGAGTTCAATGAGTTTCATAGAAAATACCATGACATTCAAGCCATTCCAAGAGGTCTTTTTGAAGCCAGTAATACTTCCCCAATGGCAATGGCCTGAAATACTACGGCGAATTCAATTTCACATAGAAACTGTTGTTTATTTACTAGGAAAGTAACGGTCTGCTCCATTTAAGCAATTAAAGCTCACCCATTGCTGCAGGATTTAGCACCTTGAGATTAGTGCAGAAGACTTGCCATCACATTGATCATCTCCAGAGATAAAAACATATAGCCAATTATTACCCTGATAAGTGACAGGTAACATTCACGCCATACAAGTGCCAGGCAATGACTATCTCCAACAAGCGAGAGTCTACACACTGCCCCTTGACATTCAACGGCATTACCATCACCAAATCCCCCACCATCAACATCCAGGGGGTCACCATTGACCAGAAACTTAACTGGACCAGCCACATAAATACTGTAGCAACAAGAGCAGCTCAGAGGCTGGGTATTCTGCGGCGAGTGTCTCACCTACTGACTCCCCAAAGCCTTTCCACTATCTACAAGGCACAAGTAAGGAGTGTGATGGAATACTCTCCACTTGCTTGGATGAGTGCAGCTGCAACAACACTCAAGAAGCTCGACACCATCCAGGACAAAGCAGCCCGCTTGATTGGCAACCCATCGACCACCTTAAACATTCACTCCCTCCACCACTGGCGTACCATGGCTGCAGTGTGTACCATCTACAAGATGCACTGCAGCAACTCACCAAGGCTTCTTCGGCAGCACCTCCCAAACCCGCGACCTCTACCACCTAGAAGGACAAGGGCAGCAGGCGCATGGGAACACCACCACCTCCAAGTTCCCCTCCAAGTTACACACCATCCTGACTTGGAAGTATATCGCCGATCCTTCATCGTCGTTGGGTCAAAATCCTGGAACTCCCTCCCTAACAGCACTGTGGGAGTACCTTCACCACACGGACTGCAGCGATTCAAGAAGGCGGCTCACCACCACCTTCTCAAGGGCAACTAGGGATGGGCAATAAATGCTGGCATTGCCAGCGACGCCCACATCCCATGAACGAGTTAAAAAAAATAACTCCCTCCTAGTTAGCAATTATTCTTCAGGTAACTCCTTCCCAGGTAGCCATTCAATTGCATGTAACTCCTACCCAGATGTGCGCTATCCTCTAGATTCATGCTGTGTCTGCAGTTAAAGTATTTAGTGCATTTCCTCCAGTGTTCATAAGCTATTTCTATGTCTTCCTCAGTATCCACTGATCCTTTTGATGATTTTCATTGGTGATCTGTATGGTTTGCTGAATTTAAACAGCTTTCCCCGCTGGCTCTTTATGGGGCTTGTAACCTTTGGACTCATCCGACACCGTTACACAAACCCAGGTCTACGTCGTCCATTCAAGGTACAGTATAATTGGTTATTCATTAAGCAGAAGGCAGCTCAGTACTAGGGTATTTTCCCCACTGCTAGCTCCAGCTCTTGGCTCATTCTTACCTTGTCTGAATGTTTTTAGAAAGGTATAGGGTCTTGTAGCGTGCTCCTCTCCCTCCATTCTGTCCCCAATGACTTGCCTGTTGAAGGCCTTGATCTCCACCGAGTGTGTCTTGTTTTCCGACCTTTGGGCCGCTTCTGCCCCTTTAAGGTCCCTCGCTGGATCTTCTGGTGATGAAGTGCTATCCCCGCTGCAGCATTGGCGGAGTTTCCTCTTTTGCACTGACGGGTTCCCTCGACGGTGGGAATCCCACCGGGAGCTGCCATGCATAATTAATGAGCCCTGTTCCAGGAAAATGGGTCGGGCAGAGGCGGATACGGAGAGGCGAGCAGAACTCCCACCCCGCCAGAACTCCACTCCAAAGAGGAGAATCCCCCTTCCATACTTTGGGGCTTCTCCTGATCTCAGGGCACTTTGTTCCCAGATCCTACAGACTTGGGATGTTGTAAATACTCACTCAGCCACCTAGAGCTTTGAGAAGAGGGTGGCCATCCTGTCCAAACAGCACGACTCTCCATTGCTGCACCACCTCCAAAGCTTCATCCTGAAATAGGTGGCGTTTTCTCAGAAACCACATAGTGGCTGAAAACACCTGAGGTACAATTTGTACAAAATGTAACTTCCCTTTAAATACAAGCAGCAGCCCTTTAAATGTTGCTACCTTGCCAGTTTTCCCACCGCCATCCAATGACACTGCCGGTCAGGCTCCCTGTGCACATTCTTCCAATGCAGGGACCCCTTTATAATGAGACTGAACTAGTCTCACAAAATTGGATGAGGTCAGTCCTCCTCATCACCAGGTGTGCCCGCTTCATGGTGAGCTCAGTCTCAATCTTTCAGGTCTCGCAAGATCGAGGCTTATATATTATTTTTAAAAATAAAATAATCAGAATGTGTTATGTAACACAGCGTGCACATTTTATTATATATATTTATTAATAAATTATAAAATACTATTTTGTTCTGAAGCGGTTAAATAACATTGCTGTTAAAAGTATCTGGGAAGAGATCTGATCAAAAATGCTCTTATCTCCTTAGGTTCCAATCATCATTCCTGGAATCTTTACTGTAATGTGCCTGTTCATTGTAGTCATGTCCCTTTACTCAGACCCTATCAACACTGGGATTGCCTGCGCTTTAACCCTATCCGGTGTACCTATCTATTACCTGATAGTATGCCGGCCTCAAGGACCAGTCTGGTGCAGAAAAGCACTTCGTAAGTACAGAGATGTAAAGTTATACCTGTGTGATAAGGACTGAAATAAAGGATCCCAAAAGGACCTGATGAATACGGAGTGAAGGAAAAATGAAAGTACTTAGTGAGCCGTAGTGTGAATGTTGTGAGGCTCCTCTCCCAGCTGGAAGCATTGCTTAATGGAGCAGGAATTGGAGTATCGGGTGCAGGACGCCAACATGGCCAATTCACAGTGCTCCCAAATTTCCAGTGATTAATTTTAATTACCAGATAATCGAAAACATGCAAATCGGGCATGACGATCTCCATAGATGACTCTCCAATGCAGGCTCCCATCAGGCAAGGCTCCACACTGGGAGCAGAGCCTCATGAAACTTACCCTTACATAGAAGAAGTTGCAACATCCCACAATTATAAAGGTTAAGCATTGGATGGCTCAACTGGATGATGCTGCATCTGGAATGTACTTAAGATCGGATCCAGTGTTGACACTCAGATGCATGTGGAAAGGGTGAATTCATGTTGGAGAAGCTATGCCTTGGATGAGACAGCAACCTACCTACTTGGCCTGTGTGTGAGAAGGCATTTCAACTTTCTATTAAAAAATCAGGTATCTAGTTTCCATGTGGACAATCTGTATATGTTTCAGTAGCTCCTTTGCTGTGTTTTGTCTCGTACACACAGATTTTTTTTCTCACTGCCCACTCTGAGCATTTAGATAGGGAGGTCAACTGGGCTTACTTAAAACAATTGCATTATTCAACTCCCCCCAGGTGATTTCATCAAGACCTTTAAGAATTTCAAATGGACAGACTGTCCTGTCCATTCGGGGTGGGCATTTTATAGCAAAGACCAGGGCCGGGATTTTGCTCACCATGGCGGGTCCCGACACCGTTGCTGGCTTCATCCCGCTCTGTGAAATGAATTTCCGTTCATTGGGCTCGTTAAGCCCGCCCAGTGCGTTTCCCAACCAATTAGAGGAAGCGGGTCTGGTGACGTCATTTGATGACGCATCATCAGCCGGTTTCCTTAAAGGGACCATGTCCAAATTTATTTTGAGAAGTCGCACAACACCAGGTTATAGTCCAACAGTTTTATTTGAAATCACAAGCTTTTGGAGCGCTGCTCCTTCGTCAGGTGAAGTAAAGGAATACAAATCAACAAAGCATATATAGATAGAGAACAATGCATGTGTAGCGTACAATGGCAGACGACTACATTTAATCCTCCTGACTGCCTTTTGTCACACCTCGGCAGAGAAACAATCAGGTCAGCCAGGAAGGCACCACATCAAAGACATAGCAAGATACAACTGAGACAATGAGGTGGGGTTACAGGGGGTCTAATGTGTCAAAAGCTGCAGTCTGTATGGAAAACGATAAACTTTAAAATTTTTACTTTTTTTTTACTGGAAATCACATCTGTGAACAAGCCAACGACGACTTGAGTCTGGATGACTCTACGTCATGTATCGTGACATGAACCCAAGATCCCGGTTGAGGCCGTCCTCATGAGTGCGGAACTTGGCTTTATTTAATTTATTTTGACATTTGTGCTCAGTGTTCTACAGCATTGAGGTGCTGCAAACACTGACAAGCACAAAGGCACAGGGCTGCACCCAGGCTCTCCAATAACTCCCTCCACAGCACGCAGGGAGGTTCTCTTCCCTTCCCATGGGCAGAAGAGACCTCCCCAGGAAATCAACACAGACTGGTTGCACATTGCAGAGGAGGGCACAAACAGGGATGTGGTCAGGAGGACCTGGGTGCAGTGCCGCAAACGTTTCAATGATCTCTGTAGACCACGAAACGTTAGTACAAAGCCACACTCAACCTCATCCTGCTGTGCCACTCATCACATCCCCATCACTCTGCCTTCCCTACCCTACTCCTGCACATCCTTACTCACACCAACTTACCTTGCACCTCCACCCATCCCTCCCTATCTACATTATCACATCCCCATCTCACTAGCCACCCCTCATACTCACCCTCATCTTAGTACAATCATACCAACTAACAACACACAAGGGTAGGCACTTGGGTGTTTTATCCATTGTTTATGTAAAGTTTCTGTTAATGTGGTGTCAAACATTGAAACCTTTATTTTCAACACTTTGCATCCTTGGACAGATTTGAGTGCACCTTTGGAAGTGGCTTAGTGAGTTGCAGTGAATGGTGAGACATAACGATACCCCTGCAATGGTGATGAGTGTGAAAGGTATGGCTTGGGACATTAAAGGGATGCTTTATGGTGCTGGTGTGGGGTGGTGCCAACCTGGCACATCATGTGGCAGCCAGGGTGTACATCATCAAGTAAAGTAAATCTGGCCATGGTGAGGCCATCGCTGGCCTCCCAGGCAGCAATGTAGTCGGGTGCTGATGCCCTCTGTCCTGTGCAGCATCAGTTGATTGCGGAGAACGTTGTTGGTGTTGTTGTTGGTGCTGTTGGTGTGCCTGGTTCTGCTGGTGTTGGGGCTGATCGTGGTGGGATTCTGAGGACCAAGGTGAGAGAATATAAAGGGCACCCATGCTGATGGAATAGATGGCAGGTGAAGTATAGATGACAGAAACGATCTGTCAATGGTGAGAGAGGTAATGAGGTCAGACTGGATGGAGACGTGTAAAGACTTGCAGCATGGTAAATCTGTTGTGAAAATGCAGTGAGGAACAGCTTGTGACTGAGGGAAGATATCTCTGTAAGGTGGGAGCTTTTACTTTACATTTGAAGCTGTCAACTCAACAGCTGATTCAATGGAAAGTGAACTCCCGTCTCAGCTTGACAGACGTGGTCCACGACCAGCGTGAACCCCTTGGGCGAGCTGTCAAATGCAAAAGGTAAGCTGAAAATCATTCTTAAGTGGCTCTAAACAAGCCATTAATTACCTGAATTGGGTCGCCCGCTGCTGCCTGTCGGGTCTGCTCAGCGCTGACAGACCCGACGTCAGGAAAGGCACTGGGAGCGAGTTGACAGTGGGTTACCGACCCGCTGTCAAAGATATCAAATTCCCCACCCGACTCGCCACCAATTCCGTCCACTTATCCCCTGGAAAATTACAGCCCAAGAAATGAAAAACTCAAGAATATAGCTAATTTAGTTCCTTCTTTCTTTAGCAAATATCTCTGTAACAGTGCTTAGTGTTACTAATTAAACATGTTTAAATTCAGGAATTTTACTAAGAACCTTTCTCCAAATAGTACAGTCCTTCCAAGATTTCTTGCTCTTGTATTAACCCCTTTACTGCAATATATCATCACCCCCATTATGGTCTGTCTGCTACCACCTGGGTTGGACTTCACCAGCTAGAGATCACATTCACTTTTGCATTCTTTTTAAAAGAGAGAGAGGAGAGAGAACAGAGAAGTAAAAGAGAGAGAAAGAGAAAGATTGATTTCATTTGTCACATTTGGTCCAGGTTAAAAATTCAATGCAATGGATTGCAAAAAATATAGAAATAATGACTGCAGGGCATTGAATAATATACCCACAAACCAACCCTTCTAGTCACCTGCTTCCCTAGGATCTTTATCAGTTTTAAGTCAAGATGTCATTCACAGACGTTTGTAACAAAACAATGTGACACAGTATATGACGCAGGGTATATTTTCTGACCACATTAACAAAAGCATTAACCCATTTAAAATAAATGGATTAACACCGGCATCAAAATAATGCCGATCGGAAAATAATCTTTTGCATCTTGTTCAGGGTATATTCAATCTGTACTTACACTTAAGAAGTACAAAGTGCCTTGACTGTGGTAAATGCAAGAATTTCAAGTATGCTCTGCCTTAGCCTTGACATTTTATCAGTGCATAAGATTCATCTTATGTTTTATAAATCCCCTTTTTTTCTATTTGTTCTCAGAAAATAGGCAGCACTCAAACGGCGACATTCATTGTCCATCTCTTGTTGTCCAGAGAAGATGTACAACTGAGTGGCTTGTGAGGCCATTTCAGAGGGCATATATGGAGTGGGCTTGGGATGAAGGTGGTTTCGGCAGGTTCCCATGAACTAGTTGGCTTTTTACAACAGTCTTGCAGCTTTCACTGTCATTTATTTCTGGTGCTAGCCCAAAATGTTCAGATTTATTGAATTCAGTTTCACAATTTGCCACTGTGGGATTTGAACTCAACTTCAGGGCTGCTAGACCAGTACCAGAACCACTAGGCTACCATACATCTGCAATCTATAAGGTCATCACTTAAAGAAACAATTGGGCCCATTAGTACTCCTTTTGATAGTTAAACACTCGCAAAAATCAATGGACCGTAATTTGCGGTCAGCGGCGAAGCAAAGGCGTCGCCACTGGCCCTGAAGTAAGCTTCCCACTAAGATCTCACGATCTCTGTGGCGAGAAGTTCGGCTTTTCCAACGTGCAGTTGAAATCAGTGCAAGTTAATGGGGAATCCCTAACGCGAGCTGCTGTGACATCAACAAGCTGTCTAAGCAGCCAATCACAATGCAGAATTCTCAGAGAACCAGGAAGTGGGTAAGCTCCTTTGATTCTAACTTTTTCAAAATGTTACAGAGAGCAAAACAAAGATTGGGGCTCTCACATGGAGAAAAGGTAAACCTGAAATAAAGATGAACAAACATTTGTTTAAAACATTTTTAAAGTTAAAGGGGGAAAAATTCGGCGTCGACCATTTTGGGGTGCTAACATCGGCCGGCCGCAAACTTTAGCGCCCGGCGCAAATTAGCGCCAGAAACCGCGAAATTCGTCTCCAGCGCCCCTGGAGGTGGTTGGAGCGCTAAATCAAGTGCTACACACTTCTCTTAGGGCGCTAACATCGGGGAACGGGGCGCTACCTCAGAGCGCTACTCAAGCTCAGGCGCTGTCAATTACCTAGTCCTCAGACAGACTGGCGCCTTCCAGTTCTTAAAGGGGAGGTTCAATCATGCTGCACAGCCTCACCCTGATCATTGCTGCTTTTGACCTGGGCCTGCAAGGAGGTGCAATTCTTCAACCAGGAATTTCATGGATGCTCAGAGGGCCAGGGAGAGAGCTAGCCAGTTCAGCAACCAGGCATTGGAGGCTCTGGTTGTGGCTGTGGAAAAACAGGAAGTGCACGCCTTTAAAAGCGCTCCCCCAGCTCCCAGCCAACTTCAAACCGTCCCCCTCTACCTGTCGTTCCTAGCGGCAGGCGCTGAGGCAGAGGACGAGAATCAATTTCCAGTCCGGGGCACTACCGGGGCGATGCACGCTTGGAGGATGTCACGATCACTGGGCGCAGGAGATCGTGGCGGTAGTGTTTAGCGCCACCGCAAACCGCCAGTTGAATTTCACGGGCGGCGCTAAAATCACCGCGCATAGGCGGTAAGTCGTTAGCGCCCCGTTAGCACCCCCCCTGGAGGCGCTAACAGGAGACGCTAACCAACCAAATTTTTCCCCCAAAGTTTCTTAATTTTTATTTTTATTAAAATGGATAAATTTGACACTCCACAAAATTAAAATGAGTTTTTCAGGGCCATAACATTTGTTTAGCAGCCAATACACTGTTAAAACCCCAGTTACACCTAATCCAACAAGGTCTAACTTTTAATGGGGTTTTTAGCAGTAACATTACTGCGGAAGAGTTGAAGTTTTCATCAGTTTCCCTGATTTCATAGACTACACAGATTGCTGGCTATGGGGTGAGGTGGGGGAGGACAGCGCAGCCTGTGTCGAAGCAGTGAATGACTGACCACAACTTCAGGATTTCCGCGTTAGGATGCGCATGCGTTACATCCTGAAGTAGTGGTCAGTTTCAAAGGGGTCATAAACCAACGGCAAATTCCAGGCCATTAACATTAATTCTGTTTGTTTGGTGAGATTGTTTTAAATATGTTTTAATGCCTTCTACCTGTACTTGTACTCCAACATTAGTTACAGAGTGTATCTGCTTGCTCTTCCAGACCTCTTCACTGTCAAACTGCAGATGTTAATGAATGTGGTGCAACAGGAGATTGTGACCTACTGAGAATCTGACAGAGTGCTCTCGAACCCTTCTGAACACTCATCGTGGAATCATTGCAAGGGGTCATCCACAAAGCACAAGTCCTGAATGATAGGATATGATCAGTATGTGAGAAATGCTCTCTCACTAACTCTGTGTTACATAAAATTGTTATGTAAGAAAATCTGCTGTTAATTTCACTAGTTCACTTCTTTCATGACTAATTCTCTGAATTATGCAGTATGAAAGTAGGTGCTGGATAAATTATGCTTAGTTGTCAAGACTGAAGAATTTATAAACACATTTTAACAAATTTGAGAGAAAGGACTAAAGAATAAAAGAACTAAAGAAAGAAAAAAGGGGACGTTAAAAAGAGAGTGAGAAATGGTGAATTATCATGTTTCTTAGAATTGTCACATACAATGAATTGCTCTGAAGTCCTGTGACTGTTGTTATGTATGCAAACTGGTAAATTGGTTGATAAAACTTGTTGGCCCAAAAAACGGGGCGTTAATTTACAAGAACAAAAGTGTATAAATCTGGGAAACCAGTTTCTAAAGTGCCTCGTTTTGTATGAAATAGACATTACTGAACATTTTTGAAACTTGATGTATATTACAGATATCAGCAAATGCCAGACTAACTACATCGACTGAGATTTGATGTCAAAAACTAGCAAACATCACCAAAATAGTCAATAAAGCTCCAGAATCATACAAGTGGACTGGCATATTGATTTTTCATATTTAACAAAATAGATGAAGAAGCCATGGTATATTATAAAAGTATTTTCCTGGTGCCTTGGGAGATACAGATAATTCCCAGGATATTTTGAGGTGCAAAAGTGTCCAACAAATAAGCCTGACCTTACAAACCACTACAAAAATAAAAACACTCGTGTAAATCAGGGTAATGATGGAATTTCGATGTTCTGCCATACTTTTGAGGTATACTAGTAATTACAGATTGTGGATGGAGGAGCTGATATGCAAGAGTAAAATAGTTTGTGTGTTTGTGATGGAGGAGCTGATAGATGAACTGTGCACATGCTGGTGATGGAGGAACAGGTAGATGGACTGTATGCTTGTGTGCAATCTGGTAATGGAGGAGCCGGTATTTGACAGGAAGAGGGACACTACATGCCAACCTGGGAATCTTACAGGATCAAAAAAGGTGTGCATCTTCAAAAAGCTGACAACTCAAAAACAGTCCAGAAAATAGATGTATGACCTGTAGTTACAGTTAGAATCCAGTAACCTTATTACAACTTAGTTATCTATTACTTGCAAAGCAGAATGTTACAGCAAAAATTGCTGGGATGTTTCCTCATTTCTTGTGGGGAAATTGAGGTCTGTTGTAGATATATATCAGTACTCTCTGTTGCTAAAGCCTGGTTGTTTATCTGGTTGTCACAATGTGACAGAGGCACTCTTCTCACCCTATCCCAGTTCACAAAGACACTCATCTTCTCCTTTCTCACTCTCCAGTACATGCTGGCACTCTTCTCCCTCTCCCCATCAGCTCACAGTGGTATTCATCTCCCCCTTGCCCGCTCTTTCTCTCCACCCTCAATTCAAACTTTTAAGCTGCACATTTCTCGAATGCTCTCCTGGCTGTCATTGCATCCTCTACCCTCTGTAAACTTCAGTTTGTCTGAAACATTCCTGCCATTATCCCCTGACTTTGCTGACCAACATGGCTCCCAGTCCCTCAACACATCAAATTTAAAATTCTCCTATTCATGACCTTGACCCTCCCTATCTCTGTCAACTCTTCCAGCCCTACAACCAGCCCCCAACCCCAACCCCAGAACTCTCCATTTCTCTAACTCTGGTCTCTTGTGCAATCCCCTCCCTTTGCCCCAAATCCGCTCCCTAAACCCTATTGGGGAGACCAAACGCAGATTGGGTGACCGCTTTGCGGAACACCTCCGTTCAGTCCGTAAGGGTGACCCCGAGCTTCCGGTCGCCTGTCACTTTAATTCTCCGCTCCACTCCCACTCTGACCTCTCCGTCCTCGGCATCTTACACTGTTCCATTGAAGCTCAACGTAAGCTCGAGGAACAGCACCTCATCTTTCAATTAGGCACTTTACAGCCTTCTGAACTCAACATAGAGTTCAACAATTTCAGGCCATAACATCTGCTGCTATCTTGTTTTTCTCTCTCTCTCACATGGCAGCTGTCGATCATTCTGCCATTTACACTTCATCTAGAGCCATCTTTTGTTTCTTAACTTGTCCCATTACCATCTCCTTTTGCCTTGCACCATCATCCCTTTTGTCTCTCAATCTCTCCTGCCTTCCATCCTATCACAGACCTTCCTTTTTGTTCTTTCCTCCCCTCCCCCCTTTCCCTGCCCCTACACTTGCTTAAAAACCTGTTCGATCTCCAACTTTTTCCAGTTCTGACGAAGGGTCATCGACCTGAAACGTTAACTCTGTTTCTCTCTCCACAGATGCTGCCTGACCTGCTGAGTATTTCCAGCATTTTCTGTTTTTATTCCCTCCCTAAACCTCTCTGCCTCTCCACCTCTCTCTCCTTCTTAAAACTCAGCTCTTCGACCAAGCTTTTGGTCAACCCTCCTTTTGTTCATTTGTTCGTTATAACTCTGACATGTCTTGGGATGTTTCTTCTACATTAAAGGCACTGTATAAATGCAAGTTGTTGTTACCATGGCTGGGATGAGAGAGAGCGGTTCTGGTGCAGCCTTTATAAAGCTACTGCCAGTTAAAAGGTAAAATCATTTTTCAGCAAGATGGCTGAAGAAGCAGTATCAGGTGTGTGAACAGCTGGAAGGGCCCCCAGTTTTCCAATGGGTCCACGAAGATGCTGCTGGCAGAGGTGAGGGCCTAGAAGGTCCGTCTGATCGGCATGGAGGGGAGGAAGCCCCATAAGAGAGTGGTGAAGGCTGTCTGGGAGGAGGTGGCAAAGGCAGTCAGTGCAACCTCCACCACCCCAAAAACTACTACGCAGTGCAAGAGGTTCAATGACCTCATAAGGGTGGCCAACGTAAGTGAAAGCTCTGGTGTCAATACACCCATCCTCTACCACTCATACAGCTTCACTCAGCTCCTTACCTCTCAGGCTCTTTCTCTCTCACCTCCTGGGTGTTAGGGAAACTCACTTTTGCAAAGGGCAACCTCTCCAAACACTCAAGCTCCTTCTGTACTTGTTTGTATTGAATGTTTTACCTGTGTGACGCTAGGCAACTCAATGCTGGTTTCCTTATTAATAAAGATAGCAGCCAGGATTTTCTACTTCTCTGCTCAGCAGCCAACGATTTCCCACCCAAACATTTTAATGGGTGAAAAATCACAGGCTGGCAAATGCAGAACTGGGATATCTTGGCCATTGTGTTCAGCTAATGTTAAAGGGGAAAGGTAACACTGCAGGTAAGTAGCACCACAAATAAATGCTTATCCACTGAACAGCATCCTGCTCTATATTTCTTTTAAACATTTTACTTCATTTGGAAGGTTCTGTCATTGAGCACAGAACACATCCATTTGGTACAGCACTGAGTGGAGCAGACATACTGGAGTGACATACGGCAAGCAGATCTGCACAGCTGATGCACAGAATTGGTATTCACAGTGACTATACCAGTAGACCAATGTGCTCTCCATCCCACAACTCCATGGTGCTTTATACCCCATCCAAAATCAAACAGGGAACAGGATCATCATTTGAGTACTGATTTATTTTTGTTAAAAATAAAAATTAAATTGGGGTGCATTGATAATGCAACTATAACATTCCTGTGAAGATATAGTATGATTCCACACCAAATAACTCGTGCTTCTGGAAACAAAATTCAGAAGTAACCGGGGGACAACATGAGGAAACAGACTTCTTTTACGCAAGTGAACCTTTGGTATTAGTTTTACTTTTTAGAAATTTCTGGAGCAGCCCATCCAAAATCGGATAGATGGTAACCCCATCAGTTTAATACTTCATCCATATTTAATGTGGAGTTCGCAAGATCACTGGATAATTATGGATGAGGAAGGCCATTCACCCCATCTTAATTCATCCATCCAAACACATCTACAGTCCCCCTAGAGCGGCATCAAGTTGGTTTTTAAACTATTCCAGGGTTTTCACCTCCATTACACTACCAGAAGTCCATTCCATGTGTTGATCACCCTTTGTGTAAAGAACATCCTGATCTCAGTCCTAAATCTACATTTTACTAGTTGGACCATATGGGCCCTTGTCCTACTTTTGCAATTTAATTTAAAGTACTAATCCAGCTTTTACTTCTTCCGTGCCCTCAACTATGTTATATACCTCTGTAAGATCAATTCTCAGAAGTCTCCTTTCTAAGCTGAAAAGCCCAAGCTTCTCCAGCATTTTCTCATAGCTCAGACCTTTGACTTTAGCAATCAGCCTCATGGCTCTTCCCTGCACTGCATCCTGTGCTTGAATATCTCCCTTGTTTCTTGGCCACCAGAACTGGATGCAGTATGCCAGGTGTGATCTGACCAGAGCACTATACAAGTTGCCGATGACTTCCCCTGACTTGTATATTCTGTTTTGGTTGTGTAGTACAACATTCTATTGCTGCTCTGTGTTGGTTGGACATGATGAATCTACCAAGAATTCTACGTCTCTTTCAACTTCATTCTTAGCTATTTCAGCACTGTTCATGGAGTAGCTGCATTGCCCATTTTTTCCTCCTATGTACAGTACTTTACACTTGTCTACATTGAATTGCATCTGCCATTATTCTGCCCACCTACATATTTTGTCCAACTCATTCTGTAATTTCTGGGCTGCCTCCTTCAATTCCACTGTCCCTCCTAGTTTGGTAACTTCTGCAAATTTGATGAATTTGTTTTGACTTTCTGAATCTAACCAATTCCTGTAAATCAGAAATAGTAGTGGTACCAGCCCTGAGGCACCCGACCCTGACATAATTCCACTTAACAAGTACCCGCTGTTTTCTACCATTCAACCAATTTCTTATTCATTCCCATGATTTACCTCGAGTTATAGAAACATAGAAGATAGGAGCAGGAGTAGGCCATTCGGCCCCTCGAGCCTGTTCCGCCATTTAATGAGATCATGGCTGATCATCCAAATTCAGTACCCTGTCCCTGCTTTCTCCCCATATCCCTTGATCCCTTTAGCCTTAAGAAATATATCTAACTCCTTCTTGAATATATTTAATGAATTGGCCTCAACTGCCTTGTGTGGTAGAGAATTCCACAGGTTCACCACTCTCTGGGTGAAGAAATTCCTCCTCATCTCAGTCCTAAATGGCTTACCCCTTATCCTTAGACTGTGACCCTTGGTTCTGGACTCCCCCGCCATCGGGAATATCCTTCCTGCATCTAGTCTGTCTAGTCCTGTTAGAATTTTATAAGGTTCAATGAGATCCCCTCTCATTCTTCTAAACTCTAGCGAATATAAGCCTAATCGACCCAATCTCTCCTCATACGTCATTCCTGCCATCCCAGGTATCAGTCTGGTGAATCTTCGCTGCACTCTCTCCATGGCAAGATATAAATATAGACAGAGGTATGGTAGCTGTGTGGGGTCTTGAGAACGACTGGAAACTATCCTGCTTGAAGAACGCAATACCTAGAAAAAAGGGCGCGGATGAGACTGGCATTTCTAGCGAGAGATGACTGCAACGCAACAACTGAACTGAGGACTTTACAGACTCGGGAATGGTCTATAAGTGACATTACTGTACACGGGGGTCAATGTTTGGTGGATAGACATGCTGGTGTTGGAGTTTTTTAATCTTTGATTTGGTAAATCGTTTAGTGGAATTATGAACCCAGCTGCAACAGTCTTTCAGTGTAAACATTTACTTAACGCTGCTGAAAACAGTAATTTGATAGGCCAGAGTTTTCAGTCCTGCCAGGTCAAAGTTCATCTTTCGTAACGCGTATTTCCTGAGGCGTTAAAAGGTAGGTTGTGACCCCGGACACGGTGCTTTGGAGGTTTGTGTTTTAATTTAGAAAAGAATGAGATTTAAGTGTCCGAGCGCTTTACTTGTGACAGGACTGCGTGCAATCTGAATGAGTGCACTGGCAGGGTTTGGTAGCAATATTTCAGATTTATGCAGTATTTTCTCTTTTTTTAAGTCTAGTAGTCTTAACTTGTTTAAGCTACCCAAGTTTATAAAGGGTATAAAAGAAGTCCACTGCAGAAATTAGCCACTAACGAGTGAGCACAGTGATCCGCGAGAACCCTTGTTCAGTAGTCTGATTGAAACCAACTTCTGCAACTTGACGACTGGGTTTGTTGCGTTCGTGACTTCGGAAGTGCACAGGCGGCTAAATGTTGACATTATTGGTAAATGATTGAACTGGTAATTGCAACGGGGGCGGGGTGGAGGGGGATGGTGCTAAGTCTGGATCATGCACAGTTAGAACAATTAACATGATTTTTTTCAAAAAGTAGCCAGGATTACCCGTTTGGAATGAGCCCTGCCTGGGACCGGATTAGTAACTCGCACCATAACCGCCAGCTGGCGACACCCGGAGCTGCGGCTCCAGACACTTCAGCCCAAATCACAACCATGCCATTCTTGAACAAGTGCTGCAGGCCAGGTTGTACTTATTGCTGCCACGTCCTTGAGGTTTTTTTTTGGGGGGGGGAGGGGCAGCGGCTAGATTTTTGTAAAATAACCAAATTAAAAGTTCATAGCCTATATCCCTGTGGGTGTTGTTTTTATGGGGGCGAGGAGCTTCTGTAAAACTGGGTTTTCTCTATAACCAACGAGCCAAGAAGAACATCGTGGGGAAATGCAATTTTAAAACCTGTCATTTCTGACAATGAAACAAACAGCAATCTCCCATATTTCTATAAAAGTTGGATTAAATTGAATTACTGCTTACATTTTTGGTTCTCTCTCTGATCTGTTGATTTATTTTCTCCGTTGTTACATGTTTGGATCGTTGTGTTCCAGGTCTTGGTTACATTGCAGTGCTTCACTGCACCTGTGATTTTGAGTATTTATTTTTTCCCCCTCTCTGTCTTGGTCAGTTAAGTGATTGTAATCCTTCATTTTTACAGATTATCTCATTTGATAGGAAACATAGAAACATAGAAGATAGGAGCAGGAGTAGGCCATTCGGCCCCTCGAGCCTGTTCCGCCATTTAATGAGATCATGGCTGATCATCCAAATTCAGTACCCTGTCCCTGCTTTCTCCCCATATCCCTTGATCCCTTTAGCCTTAAGAAATATATCTAACTCCTTCTTGAATATATTTAATGAATTGGCCTCAACTGCCTTGTGTGGTAGAGAATTCCACAGGTTCACCACTCTCTGGGTGCAGAAATTCCTCCTCATCTCAGTCCTAAATGGCTTACCCCTTATCCTTAGACTGTGACCTCTGGTTCTGGACTCCCCCGCCATCGGGAACATCCTTCCTGCATCTAGTCTGTCTAGTCCTGTTAGAATTTTATAAGTTTCAATGAGATCCCCTCTCATTCTTCTAAACTCTAGCGAATATAAGCCTAATCGACCCAATCTCTCTTCATACGTCATTCCTGCCATCCCAGGTATCAGTCTGGTGAATCTTCGCTGCACTCCCTCCATGGCAAGAACATCCTTCCTCAGATAAGGCGACCAAAACTGCACACAATACTCAAGGTGTGGTCTCACCAAGGCCCTGTACAACTGCAGCAAGACATCCTTGCTCCTGTACTCGAATCCTCTCGCTATGAAGGCCAACATACCATTTGCCTTCTTAACCGCCTGCTGCACCTGCATGCTTACCTTCAGCGACTGGTGCACAAGGACACCCAGGTCTCGTTGCACTTCCCCTTTTCCCAATCTATTGCCGTTCAGATAATAATCTGTCTTCCTGTTTTTGCCACCAAAGTGGATAACCTCGCATTTATCCAGATTGGGCAGATGCAGTATAATCACCCTACCTGTCCAAATCATACTGGAGTTTCTCTGCATCCTCCTCACAGCCCACCCAGATTTGTCGTCAGCAAACTTGGAGATATTACATCTAGTTCCCTCGTCTTGATCATTAATATATATTGTGAATAGCTGGGGTCCTAGCACCGATCCCTGCGGTACCCCACTAGTCACTGCCTGCCACTCGGAAAAAGACCCGTTTATTCCAACTCTTTGCTTCCTGTCTGCCAACCAGTTCTCTATCCAAGTCAGTACCTTACCCCCAATCCTATGTGCTTTAACTTTGCACGCCAATCTCTTATGTGGGACCTTATCAAAAGCCTTCTGAAAGTCCAAATACACCACATCCACTGGTTCTCCTTTATCTATTCTACCAGTTACATCCTCAAAAAATTCCAGTAGATTAGTCAAGCATGATTTACCTTTTGTAAATCCATGTTGACTTTGTCCGATCCTGTCACTGTTTTCCAAGTGCTCTGCTATTACATCTTTTATAATGGACTCTAGCAATTTCCCCACTATCGATGTCAGGCTTACCGGTCTATAATTCCCCGTTTTCTCTCTTACCACCTTTTTTAAATAGTGGGGTTACATTAGCTACCCTTCAATCCATGGGAACTGTTCCAGAGTCTATTGAATTTTGGAAGATGACCAGCAATGCATCTACTATTTCTAGGGCCACTTCCTTAAGTACCCTAGGATGTAGATTATCAGGCCCTGGGGATTTATCGGCCTTCAATCCCGTCAATTTCCCTAACACCATTTCCCTACAAATACTGATTTCATTCAGTTCCTCCCTCTCATTTAGACCCTATGTTCCCCAACATCTCTGGGAGGTTATTTGTGTCCTCCTTTGTGAAGACAGAACCAAAGTATGTATTTAATTGGTCTGCCATTTCTTTGTTCCCCATTATAAATTCCCCTGATTCTGACTGCAAGGGACCTACGCTTAACTTCACCAATCTTTTTCTCCACATATCTATAGAAGCTTTTACAGTCAGTTTTTATGTTCCCTGCAAGCTTACTCTCATATTCTATTTCCCCCTCTTAATTAATCCCTTTGTCCTCCTTTGCTGAATCCTAAACTGCTCCCAATCCTCAGGTTTGCTGCTTTTTCTGGCCAATTTATATGTCCTCTCCTTGGATCTTATGCTATCCCTAATTTCCCTTGTTAGCCATGGTTGAGTCATCCTTTTTTGTTTTATTTTTATGCCAAACAGGGATGAACAAATTCTGTAGTTCACCCATGCGATCTTTAAATGTTTGCCATTGCCTATCCACCGTCAACCCTTTAAGTAATGCTCCCCAATCCATCCTAGCGAACTCGCGCCTCATACCATCGTAGTTTCCTTTATTTAAATTCAGGACCGCAGTCTCTGAGTCAACTACTTCACTCTCCATCTTAATGAAGAATTCGATCATATTATGATCGCTCCGCCCCAAGGGGCCTCGCACAACAAGATTGCTAATTAATCCTTTCTCATTACATAATACCCGGTCTAAGATGGCCTGATCTCTAGTTGGTTCCTCGACCTATTGGTCCAGGAAGCCATCCCGTATACACTCTAGGATTTCCTCCTCCACAGTATTGTTACTAACTTGGTTAGCCCAATCTATATGTAGATTGAAGTCACCCATGATGACTGCTGTGCCTTTATTGCACGCGTCTCTAATTTCCCATTTAATGCCATCCCCAACCTCAGCATTACTGTTTGGGGGTCTGTATACAACTCCCACGAACGTTTTCTGCCCCTTGGTATTTCTCAGCTCTACCCATACAGATTCCACATCATCAGAGCTAATATCCTTCCTTACTATTGTGTTAATCTCCTCTTTAACCAGCAATGCTACCCCACCTCCTTTTCCTTTTTGCCTGTCCTTCCTGAATATTGAATACCCCTGGATGTTGAATTCCCAGCCTTCGTCACCCTGGAGCCATGTCTCCGTAATCCCAATTATATCATATCCATTTACATCCATTTGTGCAGCTAATTCATCCACCTTATTACGAATGCTCCTCGCATTAAGACACAAAGCCTTCAGGCTTGTTTTTTTAACATTCTTAGTCCTTTTAGAATTATTCTTTACTGTGGCCCTGTTTGATTTACACCCTTGATTTCTCTGCCTTCCACTTTTGCTTTTCTCCTTCCTGTCTTTTGCTTCTATCCTTGCTGCCCTTTCCTCTGTCTCCTTGCACAGGTTTCCAACCCCCTGCCAGTTTAGTTTAAACCCTCCCCAAGAGCACTAGCAAACACTCCCCCTAGGACATTGGTCCCGGTCCTGCCCAGGTGCAGATCGTCCAGTTTGTACTGGTCCCACCTCCCCCAGAACCGGTTCCAATGTCCCAGGAATTTGAATCCCTCCCCCTTGCACCATTCCTCTAGGAGAAGCTGGTTAGGGGGTTTATGAGGAAAGTAGTTGCTGTACCCTCTAATTTTAAGGGTTCAGCCGTGCTTTAGCAGCAACCCAAAGAACATGGGACATTCAATGTGTGAGTTGTGCGACTGTTAAATCAGGGTTTCCTGATTCAGTTTATTTGCATACCCGTTGCAGAAGGTTGTGGTGTAAAACCTGTGTAGAATGGGTGTAAACTGCTAGAGTGCATGGGAACTGGGGTGCAGACTTTAACAACATATTTGCCTGCAGCAGGCTGGGGGAGAACCAGGTAAGGAAGGAGCAGTACTTGGATCACTCACTTGACTCCGATAACTGCACAGCCTATCTCCTCAATCTTCTGAAGAGTGTCTACCCTCTGAATCAAGCAGGCTGCAGGCCGTGGCACCCAGGCGCAGAAAAACAGAGTGGGGCAGTGTTTCCACTTTGGATGCAATTGGCGATCTGGGTGCAATATAGACTTAAAGGCACAGTTCTAAAGAGTGTGCAGGGACCGAGGGACCTGGGGGTTCATGTGCATAGGCCCCTGAATGTGGCAGAACATCTTGAGAGAGTAGTTAGCAAAGCATATGGGATTCATAAATGGAGGTATTGAGTACAAAAGCAGGGAAATTATGCTGAATCTTTATAAAGCACTGGTTAGCCCGCAACTAGAGTATTGCATCCAGTTCTGGTCACCACACTTTAGGAAGGATGTGAAGGCCCTTGACGGGGTGCAAAGGAGATTTACCAGAATGGTTCCAGGGATGAGGGATTTAAGCGACAAGGATAGGTTAGAGAAGCTGGCGTTGTTCTTGGAGCAAAGGAGGTTGAGAGGATATTTAATGAAGTTGTATAAGATTATGATGGGGTTGGATAAGGTAGACAGAGAAAGGCTGTTCCCATTAGTTGATGGTACAAGGACTAGGGGACACAGATTTAAGGTTTTGGGCAAGAGATACAGGGGGGATGTGAGGAAAAACTTTTTTACGCAGTGAGTGGTAATGACCTGGAACTCGCTGCTGACGAGGGTGGTGGAAGCGGAGGCGATTAATAATTTCAAAAGGAAATTGGATAGGCACTTGAGGGAAATAAACTTGCAGGGCTACGGAGATAGAGCGGGGGATGGGACTGACTGGATTGCTCTACAGAAAGCCAGCATGGGCTGAATGGCCTCCCTCTGTGCCATTATGACTCTAAATTGTGCCCGTTTGAGAAGTTTTTTTTCCCTTGAGTTTCTGCTCAAACTGATTTGCATATCGCCAAATGCAAAATCTGCCATGAACCAGCGCAATTAGGCAACATTTTTAAAAAGTAATTTACAAAAAACAAATTTTGCTTTAAAATATTATCCTGGTAACTTGGTGCAGTTTGATTAATACAGCTGAAAATGGGTTTATCACTAAAAATAAGCATTTTTAATCAGTGTCAATCCACCACCTGTGAGTAACCCCAGTTTTAAATGACTTTAAAAAAAAAATACAGAACCATTTGCTACTTAGATTGGGATACAGTAGTCAGTTTCTTGGTAAATGTTTTACAAATGCATTCAAAAGCTTTTAAAATGCCCCTATTAGTGTCCTTGCACCCAAAAGAACCAGCTTAATTTTTAGAGCCTCCTCGAAGGCCCGCAAACGAGCGCAATTAGCAGAAACTCCCCATGGCAATTAATTCATCCTGGGGATGTAGTCAGTTTTGTAGGCGGGGCCGGGTTCTAGTGTGATGGTTTTTTAAACCAGCGCGGAAACTCAATTTGCGCTTAAAATTCCGCGATCTTTTGCGCGGTTATGCTGATTTCGGGCGAATTGCGCCGAAAAAAGCCAGCACAACTGAGCGTAAACTCTACCCCAGTATTTATCTGACTCTGACCTCCAAGCCCTCCTCGAGGAAATTGAATTAAGGACTGACTCCAGGATGCCCATACCAGCAAACCTGCCAGGAATGTCACTTATGCCACCTGTAAGGAAGTGGCACTGAGTGCCAAGTCTCATCCCCAGTGCTGCAAGAAGTTTAATGACCTCATCAGGACAGGCAAAGTAACAAGCAATGAAAAAAATTGCATTCATACAGTGCCTTTCACTCCTTCCGGACGTCCCAAAGCACAGTACTTTTGAAGTGTATTGACTATTGTAATGCAGGGAAATGCAGCAGCGAATTTGCACAAAGCAATATAAAGGCCGGCTAATTTGTTTTTTGTGGTGTTGGTTGAGGGATAAATAATGGCCAGGACACCGAGGAACTCCTCTGCTGTTCTTCAAATAGTGCCATAGGATCTTTTACGTCCATCTGAGAGGGCAGATATTTTGGTTGCATCTGAAAGACGGCATCTCCTTAGTGATGCATTGAAGTGCCAGCCTAGTCTCTGTGCTCATGTCTCTAGAGTGGGACTTGAACCCATGACCTTCTAACTTAAATGTAAGTGCTGCCACTGAGCCAATGCTGATACCCAATCCTTCACAATGCACTCTGCAACTTGGGATCTTAAGCTGTAACTTGAGGCTGCCCAATACTAATTATTTATAGGACCCGAACACTCCATCCTCCACTTTAACAGGCTGATGCAATCAAATCTCTTACTTTAGCTCTCCCATGGCATGTGGCACGCACTCCTCAACTGCTACCCTTCCCCTCATACTCTCTCTTCGTCCAGAAGAAGTCGATGCACAATGCCTGCCAGAGGCAGGCCACAAGAGGGAGTATCCCCACCTTTAAACTCTAAGGCCATGGAACTCATGGGGAGGCACTATGTCCTTGCTGTAGGAGATGGTGAGGATGGCAGCATATTGCCGGTCTCAGGTTAGTGATTGAGCACCTACACTATCGCCCTGGCATCCCTGTGAAGCACCACACAGACACAACCTCCCACTCCCCTGCTCTGTCTCCTTAATCCCAAAGGACAACATGTAGATCAAGATGAGAAGGGAGCTAAGAATAAATCCTTTGGGGATTCCAGGTGTAACTGTGGGGGCAGCAAGAGAAAGTGTTGCTGGAGATGCTCTGGCTATGATTGGATAGGTAAGAGTGGAACCAAGTGAGGGTCGTCCCACTGGGCCGGACAACAGAGGAGAGGCATTGGAGGATGGTGTGGTCGACTGTGTCAAAGGCAGCAGAGGTCCAGAAGGCATAATGCTCCACGGACATAGTCACAGATAATTATTTGTGACTGATTAGTGTCATTTCAGTGCTGTAGCAGGGACAGAACCTGATTATAGAGATTAAAACATGAGTTCTGGGACAAATGGGCACGGATTTAAGAGGTGACAACACGTTCAAGGACTTTGGAGAGTAAAGGAAAGTTAAAGATCGGAAGGTAGTTTGCAAGGACAAAAGGGTATTTTAATGATGTGGGGTGATAGGGGACAGTACCTGAGGAGAGGGAACCATTTACAATGTCAGCTAGCATAGGGGCCAAGAAGGGAAGTGTGGTCAATGATTTAGTGCAAATGGGATCAAGGGAGCAGGTGTTGGGTCTCATGAACAAGATGAGCTCAGAGGGGGCATAAGGGAAGATAGGAGAGAAACTAGAGAAGGACATGGGATCAGGCCTAAGGTAGGGAGGAGCCTGAGGTAAGGTTTGGTGGGCAAGAGGAAGGGCTGGGGGCGCAGAGTAGCAGAGGCAATGAACGGATGGTCTCAATCTTTGTGACAATAAAGTCCATGAGCTCCCTGCACTTGTTAGAGGTGAGGATGGAGGAGGTAATTGCAGGTTTTTAAAGACGGGCTTTGACCTTCTAGTAAAAAATGTAATGAAGGTACTCAAAGTCACAAGATAATTTGATAGCATGATAGTTTAATCATATTGTGAAATATGTATTTTTTTGTTTTTATGATTATACCTACCACCTTTATTTTGAGCCTTTAGTCCAGTTGGCAGACATAAGTTTGAGTGATTTGATTGAGCATCAGGGTTAGAAGATTTTCACAAGTCTGTATCTTTGTGTGAGTCAGGATAGTCAATGTTGTAATTTGTTTTCAGCCAATCAAAAAGCCTGATTTTGGGGGCGGTGGGGGGGGGGCGGAAATATGACGTGGCAGACATGAAAACCTCATGAAAGCATTTCTAATATATTGATGTATACATATAAAAATGATATAGTAATACATTATGCTTGTCTGGTGCTGGGTGGAATTTAAAATTAATTTTCAGAGCAGACTTGGCACTGACTGCTACAGGAATTGACTCTGCCCAAAAGCCTTCCCTCACAGTGAAAGCTGACGTGTAATCCCCAAGCTACGTCGCCGTTTCAGAACAAAAAATTCTTCTCTGATTTGAATGAACGACTCCAGTGACATCACAGCTGCTCCCTCCTATCCTAGAAGTACCAATCTCCTTTTAAATTGATCAAAGTCAGGAGGAACTAATGAGATATTGATTACTGATTTGACTTTCTTTCCCCCTCAGTGCCCGTCCTCACTGGAGAATGCTGTACAAGCACATTCCTGCTTTGCCCCATGCAGCTTCCGTGGCCCTGGGCTTCGCCATTGCCCGAAGACATCTCCACGGTTCGTTAACGGTCTTCTCTACACAATTCTTCCATTGCAGCTGAATTTACTTCTGCTACTTTGGTCTTCTATTCAATAGCTTTTTTTGCTTTAATTTTGCAGTCTGTAATTTATGGACTTTTTTTTAATTCTCCAATTCTAGCTGTAATGAAAAATAAATGTTTTGGGTGTTTTTTAATCTGTTCAAGGTGGAACAGTATTCATTTTTGCATTCAGTGTCCGCATCAAGCTGTATAACATGAATGGGTTAGGTGCAGCGTAAAACTCCTTCCACTCTGCCTCAATGACTGCCTCAGTCCTGACTTCAGACGATCAGCCTGACTGCTGTAATATGTTGTTTACATTCTGAAATTGCTACAAGGAAAGCTGGTGCAAGAAAGGCCAATTTAGTGTCATTTGATGTTGTATTCTGGACACTTCGGTGATTTAAGTCTATGCCGTTCCAGAATCATCTTATGTAGGATCCTTATAGTAGGCAAAGAGAGAAAGAGGACTATCATTCTGGACTAGATGCAATCCAGATCCTGGAGATAAAAGGAGTGTGTTCTAATCCAAGAATAACCTAATCAAATTACCAGGCCTGGACTCACCTACTCCAATCATACAGATGAGACTTTAGCTGCTGTATACTAGGCTTAAAGAAAGAACTTGCATTTATATAGCATCGTCTCACATCCTCAGGACGTCCCAAAGCTTTTCACATTTAATTATTTTGGAAGTGCAGTTTCTGTTATGTAGGCAAATGTGGGAGCCAATTTGTACACAATCTCACAAACGGCAAGTGAGTTCAATGACCACATAATTTGGTGGTGTTGGTTCAGGAGTAATGTTGGCCAGGGCACAGGAGTACTCCTTTACCTTTAAATAGTGCTATGAGATCTTTTACATCCACCTGAACAAGCAGATGGAGCCTCAGTTTAAGGCTCTATTGAAAAGACTGCAACTACGACAATGCAGCACTCCCTCAAAAAAAATCAACCGAGATTATATGCTCAAATCCTGAAGTGGGGCTTGAACCCACAACCTTCCGAGTCAGAGAGCACCACCAGCTGAGCCAAGTTGACAACCAAATGTAGATGATTTGATCATGTCACTAGGCCAAGGGTGGAGCCCAGCCAGTAACATAGAATTTGGGGAACGGTAGGCATCTTGAGTCACTCTTGTCCATCTCCCTGGAGCTAGGTACTGACTGTTGTAGGTACAAACTTGGGAGCAGTCTGCCTGGCTGCCTTTTGTGTGACATGGGAGTGATGTAAATAACACCTTTTATAAAATATTAAGTGCATTAAAAAGGATTGAAACAAACTGCTCAATCTTTGTTACAGATGGACTGGTTAAACTTCACCCAGAGGTCTCGGAAGCAATTGCCAATCAGAAGGCTGTGGTGGCCTTGGAGAGCACGATCATCACACATGGCATGCCGTACCCTCACAACCTGAAGTACGTGGACTGTTGGGATGCACTGGGTTGGGAGAGTTAGGGGAGGGATAATCTCACTGGCACTGGAGCTCACGATTGTAATACGATCAGACCTCTCCTAAGAAGGGAATCTTGCATTCGGAATCGCCAAATATTACCAAGGATCAAATTACCTATTTAGGTCTTCAATCTAAACAGAGGAAACGACAAGGGTATGAGGGACAAGTTGGCCATGGTAGATTGGGAGACTACACTAAAAGGTATGAAGGTGGACATACAATGGCTAACATTCAAGGAAATAATGCATAATTTGCAACAAACATATATTCCTCTAGGGCATAAAAACTCAAAAGGAAAAGTGATCCAACCATGGCTAACAAAAGAAATTAAAGCTAATATTAAGTCAAAGGAGGAAGCTTATAAAGTTGCCAGAAAAAGCGGTCAGCCTGAGGATTAGGATCTTTTTAGAAATCAGCAAAGGGGGACCAAGAAATTGATAAAGAAAGGGAAAATGGAATATGAGCACAAACTAGCGAAAAATATAAAAACGGATTGTAAAAGCTTCTATAGGTATGTGAAAAGGAAAAGACTGGCGAAGGTAAATGTAGATCCTTTACAGTCAGAGATGGGAGAATTTATAATGGGGAATGAGGAAATGGCAGAGAAATTAAATAAATACTTTTTCTGTCTTCATGGAGGAAGACACACAAAACCTCCCAGAAATACGAGAAAACCAAGGGTGTGGCGAGAATGAGGAACTTAAAGAAATTACTATTAGTAAAAAAAACAGTACTAGCAAAATTAATGGGACTAAAAGTCGATCAATCCCAAGGACCGGATGACCTACCTCCTAGGGTTTTGAAAGAGGTGGCCATTGGGATAGTGGACGCATTGGTTGTCATCTTCCCAAATTCTATAGATTCTGGATTGAGAATTGATTAACAGACAAAAAACAAAGAATAGGGATAAACGGGTCTTTTTCAGGATGGCAGGCTGTAACTAGTGGGGTACCGCAAGGATCGGTGCTTGGGCCCCAGCTATTCACAATCTATATCAATGATTTGGATGAGGGGACTAAATGAAACATTTCCAAATTTGCTGATGACACAAAGCTAGGTGGCAGTGTCAGTTGCGAAGAGGATGTGAAGAGGCTTCAAGGGGATCTCGACAGGCTCAGTGAGTGGGCGAGAACATGGCAGATGGAATATAATGTGGATAAATGTGAAGTTATCCACTTTGGTAGAAAAAACAGAAAGGTAGAGTATTTCCTAAATGGTGAAAGATTGGGGAATGCAGATGCTCAAAGGGTGCTGGGTGTCCTTGTACATGAGTCACCTGAAAGTGAATGTGCATGTGCAGCAAGCCATTAGGAAGGCAAATGGTATGCTGGCCTTCATTACAAGAGGATTTGAGTACAGGAGTAAAGAAGTCTTGCTCCAATTATATAGGGCCTTGGTGAGACCACACCTGGAGTACTGTGTACAATTTTGGTCTCCTTACCTAAGGAAGGATATACTTGCCTGAGAGGAGGTGCAACGAAGGTTCACGAGATTGATTCCTGGGATGGCGGGACTGTCGTATGAGAAGAGATTGAGTAAACTAGGCCTCTATTCTCTTGAATTCAGAAGAATGAGAGGGGATCTCATTGAAGCATACAAAATTATTACAGGGCTTGATAGAGTGGATGCTGGGAGAATGTTTCCCTTGGCTGGGGAGTCTAGAACCAGAGGCCACAGCCTCAGGATAAAGGGTAGGCCATTCAGGACTGAGATGAGAAGAAATTTCTTCACACAGAGGGTGGTGAATCTTTGGAATTCTCTACCCCAGAGGGCGGTGGAGGCTCAGTCATTGGGTATATTCAAAACAGAAGTCGATAGATTTCTGACTAGTAAAGGCATCAAGGGATATGGCGATATGGCCGGTGAATGGAGTTGAGGCAGAAGATCAACCATGATCTCATTGAATGCAGGCTCAAAGGGCCGAATGGCCTACTCCTGCTCCTATTTCTTATGTTCTTATGAAATATATTTCAGTGTGTGCTGTGAATGTCAGGAGTACGGGTAGGAAGAGTTACTGAGCTGGGTTAACAGCAACAAGGCCACTGTTTTGTGGTTTGTATGAAAAATAGAATTGCAGAGTGTAATCCCCAAAGCACCACTAAAAATCTTGGAAAAATCCCAGAGTCCCATTTAATAAAAATGCACTTGGATTTAGTCAGTCCCCATAACCCAATAGGCCCAGTTATAAACATAATGGGCCTGATTTTAATTTGCAAAGATGGCGGACCAGCCATCCATTATACACCCCATCTGATTTTCCTTTCCACAATGGGGAGGGACATCGGGCGGGGCGTGTAGCGGGCAGCCGATCCAGTACTGCTGAAAGTTAAAATCAGCCCGAAAGAATCTGCAAAATCCAATTCCCAAAACACTGGTAGAAACCAGGAATACGCAATAAATTAAAACAAAATTTGACTGATTCAGACAATGTAAACTAGCAACTGTGAATGCCAGTAGAGATATTAGCCTAGAAGTGATTTTGCATTATCAGTGCATGAACACTTAACACATTCCTCTGTCTGAGATTTTAACACAAGCATTAATCTGTTTACTTCTCCTGGATTAAATGTTTCCATTAAGATAGTTGTAGAAGAATGTCACAAACATTAAGCCTTTGCACACTTGCAAGCCAATCATTAATATACTGCAAGTCCCTGGCTGGAGGAGCTACTGAACCTAACAGTGTGTGAGAGAAGGATGAATATGCGTGAATACTGTCACTGTTACAAGATGCCTTACTGACAGTGACATTTGAGCTTTGCATATTTACTGAGCTTATTCACACTGCAAGGACCAGTAACTACAATCATCAGCAGGCATTACTGGAACAGAAATGTATCAAAATACTTCAACAGTATGTTAAAGTTTATCATTCTTTTTATTGGATTCAATATAAATCATGAAACATTGGGTGATCCGAGTGTAATGAGTAAATAAAATTGACTCCCAAAATCTATGTAATTTTACATTAGTATTGAAAACATCCAATAAAAACAGTAATAAACAGATATTGTAAACCTTGCAACAAACAACAAGATGGTCTTTTCCCATTGAAGAGCGTCATCACACACGAAGCCGTCATCACACACGAAGCCTCACTTGGTCCCAATCAAAATGAGTTTTGAACGCAGGCACAGAAGCTGGGAAACTGAATTCTGGGCCTAAATTGTGCTACAGTATGAGTGCACAAACAAAATGCAGCCATCCAAAAGCAGAAGGTAATGGGTGCAAACCACATCAAAGGCCTGCTCATCCAGTTTGCCAGTCCCGAGCTCATTCTGTGCCTGCAGTCAATGCAGCGGAGTGCCAAATCCATCCTATAACTGTAAAAGCCACCATGCACCTTTGTGCTGGTGTTTTTTCTTGAGATAAACACAACTGTAATTTGACCCAGGGTTCCTCTGATTTGTTTCAGTACTGCTAAAGAGGTTGAACAGATAGTAAAAGAACATGGGGCAGTTCCTGCAACAGTTGGCATTGTGAAAGGCAAGATCCACGTAGGACTAGCGGAGACTGACCTGCAGTACCTGGCAGAAACCAAGGATATGCTCAAAGTATCTCGAAGAGATCTACCCTACATCCTCAGCAAGGTAAGGGCTCAAGAGGATTAAATATCATTTTCCTTATACAGCTGTTACCTCCATCATAAAGGGAGATGTTCGAAGAATTTTTGCACACAAAAGGTCATTGGAGCTTAGAATGCATTACTACAAATGGCTATTGAAGCAGAGTCGATTCCAACAGTTGGGAGGGAAAATATTGAATGGTACAAGGAAGAAGCAGGGAAATAGGATGAGGCACCTCTGATTTGAAACTAGCCCCAGCACAGGCACTAGGGGCCAAATAGCCGCCTTCTGTGTTGAAATCAGACCCTTCCCCCCCCCAACAGCATTCCTCAGTTGAGAGAACGTGTTGGGGTTACTTCCTTCTATTACTTGATGGATGGAAATTTAGTAGACAGAAAATTGTGGGGCCATGTGTCTGAATTCCTGACATTCACTCCTGGAACACAAAGCTCCCGTAGTGCTAAAATTGAAGATTCCTCCCCCGCACATGTTAAAATTCAGAGCATTCCCATCAAAAATTGAAAAATTATATTAAGTTTTTTTTTGATTGCTTTGAGTTCTCTCTCAAACATACATAAAACAAAATGCCGCAGCCATAACTGTTTAGAATACATGTCAAAATCTAAATAACAATCCAACATTGGCATAATTTCCAAGTTTCACATATGCAACATGCTATATTTATTAACTGAACAACCCTTTTGAATATAGTAATTTATGTGCTTTAACTCATCAAATTTATCTCAGAAAAAGTTGAAGAGATCATGCTTTAGCTTATTTGATGTTTTATAACAACTCGCATTTATATAGTGCATTTAATGTCATAAAACATCCCAAGGCGATTCACGGGATCGTTCTCAAACAAAATTTGACACTGAGCCACATAAGGCGATATTAGGACAGGTGACGACAAACTTGGTCAAAGAGGTAGATTTTAAGGAGCATCTTAAAGGAGGAGAGAGAGGGGGAGAGCTTTAGGGAGCGACATTTATTACATTTTTTATTCTGTTACAAACATTAATTACAATACTAAGTCCTCAGCTTAGTGTGGAGAAAAATTGATGGCAGCCAAAAGGATTTTCAAAAAAAAATTGGAACAATTTAATTGGTCCCTATTCTCTTCCTTGGTATTGGTTGCATTTTGCTGATTGTCCATTTTTGATTGATAGTTTCCAATTTCATTCCTGCTTTGTCCATTCACTAATTTGTAATTTGATGCTGTCTGACTCAAATTTGATATTCATAAATCAGTTGCATATGTACAGGCGTGATGCCTCAAACATGATGGACAAAACATGCTCTACACACAAGACTAGAGATAAACATAGATGTTTCTCCGTGGGGAATGTTCATCATAAGACAGCGACAGACCTTTCTAAACCATCCTTGAATGTTAACTTTCTCGCTTATGAACTTTCTCTCTTGCTTATGAACTTTAGGTTGTCAAGACCAGGCTTCCATTTGCCAATGTGAACATTGTCCTACATTAGTAGCCAGTTCTCCAGCCAAAATGGCCAGAGCTCCTCTCCGTTCCTGGTGGAACACTTCTGTTGATCAACTTAACTTGCTGGAACTTACATTTTCTCCTCCAGTCTTACTGTCACTGATTGATTAATGGATTCAGTTCTGGGACATTCTGGAGCCTTGCTTCTATATTTTTGTCTGGCAATTGTACACAAATCCACATGCAAACCTCATATTTTGTGAAGCCAATTGGAACTGAGTGGACCTCATGAATAATCTGATTCAGTTTGGCCCCGGGATCAGAAAAGCATCTAGGAGCTCAAAAATGCTAATGATACAGTTTTTTAATAAGCTGACAGAAGATAATAAGTTCTGACGAAGGGTCACAGATCTGAAACGTTAACTCTGTTTCTCTCTCCTCGGATGTTGCCTGGCCTGCTGAGTGTTTCCAGCATTTTCTGTGGTTATTTCATAATTATAAGCTTGTTTGGCTTGGTCAGCACAGCCTGCCAATGACTGACTGACTTAAGTTCTGCTTTTGTTTTAGACGTGAGTATAGGATTAAATTTCTTGTGTGCATATTACAGAATATTTTTCTCTGATGCCAGAATTGAAGCTTTGCTACAATCAAGTGTTTTGTATCTTTTGTGTGTTTTGAGAAATTTAAGTAAGTGTCTTTGAGGTTCAGTAATATTGATTTTGTTTTTTTTCTATCAGGGCTTATCTGGTGGTACCACAGTTTCAGCCACCATGTTGGTAGCACGCAAAGTTGGCATTCCATTGTTTGTGACTGGCGGGGTCGGAGGAGTGCATCGTGATGGACAAAACAGTAAGAGATTTGTAAGACCTGCTGCAAAAATCCAAGACTCGTACTCATGCATAATTTTTGATACATTTATAAAGCAAATTTTAGCAACTCAGTAATACAGCCACCCAACATCTAACTCTTAGTTAAATGAGTAGAAGGGATAAGGTCCACCCTAATGCTAAGTCAGGGGAGAAAGAAGATATTACAATATGTATACACACGTTCAGGGCAACGGTACAGCAAGTAGGAACTCAACCAAAGGGAAATGGGTGTTACAGTACCGATATACTCAGTCCGGGAGAGAGAGTTACAGTACCGATATACTCAGCCCGGGAGAGAGAGTTACAGTACCGATATACTCAGCCCGGGAGAGAGAGTTACAGTACCGATATACTCAGTCCGGGAGAGGGTGTTACAGTACCAATATATTCAATCCGGGAGAAAGTGTCACACCCCTTAGGTTAGGTAGTGGTACAGGTCTGGTTAGTGGTCAGGGACAGGAGGGTGTGACTGCGACTCAGGCAGGTAAGGGCACCCCACATGCAGTGCTGGAGGAGTCTCGGCCTTTGCCCTTATCCAACAGATATGAGGTTCTTGCTGCCTGTTTGGATGAGGGCAGAGTCTGCAGGGTGGATGAGCAAACTGACCACAGCACTGTGGTACAGGAGGCCATTCAAGTGGGGGGAGTGAAAAGGAATGTTGTCGTGGTAGGGGACAGTATAGTCAGGGGGGTAGATACTGTTCTTTGCAGCCACGACTGGGGATTCCGAAGGCTGTGTTGCCTGCCAGGGTTAAGGATATTTCCTCGCGGCTGGAGAAGAATTTGGTGGGGGAGGATCCAGTTATCATGGTCCTCGTAGGAACCAATGGCATAGGTAGAACTAGGAATGAGGTTCTGCTGAGAGAATTTGAGGAGCTATGGTTCAAATTAAAATGTAAAAGGTAATAATCTCTGGATTGTTACCTGAACCACGCGCAAATTGGTATAGGGACAAGCAGATCAGAGAGTTAAATGCGTGGCTCAGAGAGTGGTGTGGGAGGAAGGGGTTTCAATTCATGAGGCACTGGCACCAGTACTGGGGAAAGAGGGAGCTGTTCTGTTGCGACAGGCTCCACTTAAACTGGGCTGGGACCAGTGTCCTGGTGAATCGAATAACTAGGGCTGTAAACTAAAAGTGGGGGAGGGCGGAGGGGAGGGGTCGGGTGAGGGGAAATTTAGAAATCTAAAGAGTAAAGTCAAGGCAATGGAGCAGTGTAACGATTTGAGTAAAGATAAGCAGAGTGTGACAGGAAGGGACAGAGGGGGGAAAATTCAGGAGGGAGTGTTACAGTACCAATATACTCAATCCGGGACAGTGTTACAGTACTTGCCCACGCAATGGAAAGATTTGAAAATTTGGGACTGTTTTTGTTAGAACAGAGGATATTGGAGAATGATGTGATGAAAATGTTTAAAATTACAAAGGGATTGGTCAGGGTAGATAGAAATAGGATCTTTCCAGTAATTGAGGCATCTAGAACAAAGATTAAATATAAGTGATTTAGGACCAAGAGCAGGAGAAACTTTTTTTATTTTAGCAGGTTGTGAGGCTGTGGAATGGAGAACCGGAGTTGGTGATTGAAGCATCATTACTGATTGTCATTATTAAAGAACAGTTAGATAAGTGATTGAAGGAAAGGGGGATGAATTGAAATGGAAATCGGGTTTCGGAGTACTGCTCATGTGGAGGATACACACCAACGTGGACTGATTGGGCTGAATGTTTGTTTGTGTGCAGTAGTTTCTGTATAATTCTGTGTAATGTGATATGGAACCGAGCTGAAACATTCTGGGGCATATGCTACCAATTGACCACTAGTAGATACAACCGCCCTTCTAGAAATAATTGGCCCAGAAATTGGCCTTTTCGGCTTGCCGCGGGGGTAAGGATCTTGCGCGATCTTACCTACCGCGCCTGCCGTTCTGTTTCGGGCCCACACGAACTTCGGGTCCCGGGCCTCTCCCTGGTGCCGGCGCGCAGTGTGTGCGTGTCCCAGAGGCACAGTTAGTTCGATGCGACCTCTGGGATCACGTGGGTCATGGAGAGCCAATGGCAGCACACCATCTTTCATTCATAGTTTTGACAGGAGAACTGTCAAAACTATGAATACAACTTGCCCCCAAAAGAACAGCTAAACCTCAATTAAATTTTTTAAAAAACCATCACATTAATAAAATAACTATAGTTAAATAAATTAACCACTTTAAACAAAAATTTAAATTTTTGCAAAAATTTAAATTCTTTTTAAAAGTTATAAAAATAAACTTACCTTTCTTTAAAGTCTCTAAAAAAGATAAACCTGTTGAAATTTTTTTAAAATAATACTTAATTAACTACTTACCTTGTTAAAAGGGGGTCTTACGCCTCCTTTTTTCATGTGTAAAATCTTCCATACTTACCCTCGCGTTCAAACCTGAAAAAAAACCTAAGTGTGCTGCGTGCGCACAGCCTGTAGTGCGCACGCGGTTCACTTAGGAACCGCCCCCTTCGCAATATCGGAAGTGTCGGTTTCCCACGCATGCGCAGTGCATGCAGGAAACCGGCACTTCGGGACCGAATACGGGTGAGTACACAGTGCGTACTCTCCCGTATTCGGCCGAATTTCTGGGCCGTTATGTTAACAGCTGAAGTAAAATAAAAAAACTGCATACACTTTCCAGCCCTCTGGGGAGCATCAGTACATAAGTAAGGAGACAAAGTATGTTAAATCTGCTTCATATAGGTTCATTAATACATCTTCTTAGAACTTGTTTCATGGAATATCCCACAAGACTGTTGGATTGGTGGTAGGGTAACTGCTCTGAACGTAACAGATGATACCATTATTTTATTTTTGCAGCACTGGATATAAGCGCAGATCTGACGGAGTTGGGACGCACCCCTGTTGCTGTCATTTCAGCAGGAGTCAAATCCATCCTGGATATTGGACGAACATTGGAATACTTGGTATAGTGGCTCATAGATAGTCATTATAGAGACATATTATCCCTTCACCGCTGACTTTGAATTCAGCCTAGTTTGATGGATGAACCTCTTTTCCATTCTTGTAAAACAAGTTTGAATCAATCTCAAAACCCACAGCGGACACTGCAAATAATTTAACACAAATTGGCACTGAATTAATAATCTTACTCGGAGAGGCCTCCATCATAGCTGGTGTTGGAAATTGAATGTTACAGTAGTGTGGTAGGTGGGTTGATGTATATTGTTGGGCCCCTAGTAGAAAAGGCTTTATTTTGCACCTGACCTGGAGTGCTTAATGCTGGCAGTGGGTGAAAAAAAGCAAAGATTACATACGTAGCCTAAACTGACCAGCAAGATACCATTGCCTTTTGATCTGATCACACCATTGAATACGTAGCAGGGATCAGCACTTATTACAGTAACGTTTTCAGTGAGCTCTATGGTACCAGCACACTAACATTGATATGAGGATGGACCGACTTCTCAATTGTTGTAAGTTTTAGTGTGCAGGTACGACACAGCCCACTGAAAATCTTGCTGTACTAAGTGCTGATCACTGCCGTGCCACTGGCTGTAAGGTCAGGGTTCACGCTCCGTGATTCACTCTCCAGACAAGTTCCCCCGCTTTGTACCATCTGTACAGGTAGCAAGTGGATGCTTGGTTCTCATTTTCCCCTCTCTCGCACTCCTCGGATTCTACTTTTCTCCCTTTCTCACACTCGTGATTGTTCTTTCCACCCTCTTTGTTTCATACTCCTCTAATTCCCTTTTTTCCCCCCTCTTTCCTATACCTCCTCATGCCAATTCAAGAAAAAGGAAAAAAAAGACTTGCATTTCTATAGCACTTTTCACAACCTCAGGAAGTCCCAAACGCTTTACAACCAATGAAGTACTTTTGAAGTGTCGTCACTGTTGTAATGTAGGAAACATTATGCTGTAAGAAGAGCATTGGAAGATGTCTGTCCTCCGAGAAATGGATCTGTGAATGATGCAGGATGAAAGTAAAGTTGCAGCAAACTGCTGTTACTTTGGATAATATTCTCGGTTAACTCTCTTTTTGCTTACTTCAGGAGACACATGGGGTATGTGTGGCCACATTCGGAAAGACGCGTGACTTCCCAGCATTCTTTACTCCAAAAAGTGGCTTTCAATCTCCTTATAATGTCACCGACGAAGAGGAAGCAGCCCAGCTTATTGGTAGGTTCTGTCTGCTTGGTTTGCTCGGGACTACAGTATCATCAGATGGTACACAGTAAATTGTTCATGAAAATCTGCACCACATCCGCTGGTTTCAGAGCTCTGCGTAGAAGAGGTCAAGAAATTACCATGTCATCGTGGCAGTGATTGCAACTGTTTGAATTTGTTGATTTAGATCGCAATTGTTTAAATCTCTCCAGTAAGTGCAAAGCCCAGTGTCACACTGAACCATATAGACTGGGGAAGTCCCAGGTTCAAACCCCCCCCCCCCCCCCCCCTCAGTTTCTACTGAGTTAACTTTCTCAGCCGAAGCAGCAGCAAGGGTATTACAATTGGTCTCGGGGGCCCTGGCTTAGGGAAAGAGCCAGGGATTCCACTCCTGATCACAAATGCACGTGTGCGGATAGTACTGGGCTTCACTGTTACCTGCCGTGGTGGAATAGCCTGCCAACACCCAGTATGAAAGTTCACACAGAAAGAATGGTCGCTTGGGTGAGGTACCAGATGGCTGTGAGCTTGAGCCAGTGCCTTCAGGAGAGGAGGAGAGAAAAAAGAGAAATTCCTTCCTTTGGCACGTTTATTGATATCCGTGCGCTTACCAAGGGAACACTTATTGTTCCGTATGTGCTTCTACTCTACTCCATCGATGGAGAAATGTCTGATTTCAGTTTAAACTGTCTTGAGATATCTGTGTCAAAGCAATGGAAATGGTTCCATGATAAACAGGATGGATATTATCTCTCAGGCTGGACAATGCGGCTCCGGGTAGAACTAGGCATCAGTTACTAACCAGCTGTGTATAGGTCGGGGAATGACCGTACCAGGGACTGTTTGGTTTGAGCTGCACTTGAGTTTGTTAAAACTTATATAAACCTGGCTTGTCCATTACTGCCTTAAGGTGACTAGTTTGCTGTGGTATATAACAATTATATCTATCCTGCTTTTAAATAGGAATAGTGAAAGAAAAAAATCTCCCAAGAGCTGCAAGCAATGGCAAACAAATGAAATAACTTTAATCTGAATTAAATGTTTAAACGGCCAGTTTAGGTGTATCAGAGATTTTATAGTGTTTCAAGAGTCAGTCATAGCTTTGCTGCTGTGACTTAATGTGGGTCTAACCGATATAAGCAGCTGGGAGAGCTAGAAGTGACCAGGCAATAAAGTGAAAGTATGTTGTTTTATATTTTAATAGCCAGTGCCCATAAGTTTGGCCAGGACAGTGGTGTGCTGATTGCTGTCCCTATTCCAGAGGAGCAGGCAGCATCAAGTCTGGTTATTGATGATGCCATCCAGCAGGCTGTGGAAGAGGCAAGGTAAGAAACACAAGAACAGCAGTCTTGGTAACTAACACAGTGACTCATGATATTTTGGGTGTGAATTTCCACGGGGATTTCTCCCACGTATCTGCATAACTTCAGCAAAAGAGCCACGGAAAGCATAGAAGATAGGAGCAGGAGTAGGCCATTCGGCCCCTCGAGCCTGCTCCGCCATTTAATGAGATCATGGCTGATCGTCCAAATTCAGTACCCTGTCCCTGCTTTCTCCCCATATCCCTTGATCCCTTTAGCCTTAAGAAATATATCTATCTCCTTCTTGAATATATTTAATGAATTGCCCTCAACTGCCTTGTGTGGTAGAGAATTCCACAGGTTCACCACTCTCTGGGTGAAGAAATTCTTCCTCATCTCAGTCCTAAATGGCTTACCCCTTATCCTTAGACTGTGACCTCTGGTTCTGGACTCCCCCGCCATCGGGAACATCCTTCCTGCATCTAGTCTGTCTAGTCCTGTTAGAATTTTATAAGTTTCAATGAGATCCCCTCTCATTCTTCTAAACTCTAGCAAATATAAGCCGAATCGGCCCAATCTCTCTTCATACGTCATTCCTGCCATCCCAGGTATCAGTCTGGTAAATCTTCGCTGCATTCCCTCCATGGCAAGAACATCCTTCCTCAGATAAGGCGACCAAAACTACACACAATACTCAAGGTGTGGTCTCACCAAGGCCTTGTACAACTGCAGCAAGACATCCTTGTTCCTGTACTCGAATCCTCTCGCTATGAAGGCCAACAGGTGGTTAACAGGCAGAAAAAAGGATTTGTGCCATTTTACCTTCTCAGGTGAAGGCTTCCCAACCTCGGAGAACCCCGCCGGGTTGGAGGAGTCGTGTAGAAGGTCTGCGGGGGTCGGAGGCACCTGAAAGTAAGATGTAGAGGTGAGTGATGGGTGCAAGTGTGGAGTGGTAAGTATGGAAGGTGAGTGTTAAGTGTTAAAAAATGTTCACTTACCTTGTTTTCTGCCTACAGCCTTCATCCACCCTGGATCGGGAGACCCGACATCTTCCTTGTCAATTTCGCAGACTGGCTGTTGGATCCTCTGACCCAACAGCCATCTGAAATCTACAAAGTTGAAAGGTTTGATGAGTCCTGAACACAAGGGCTCATCAAACTACAGAGAATGTCAGTGTTTAACAGCTTCACAGAGCTGTCAAACGCTGACATTTCTTCTTTCAAGAAGTCTTGACAGATGCTCTGTCAGTGACTTCCCCCCCCTAATTGGCCTGCTGAGCCCGCAGGGCGGGCTTAACGAGGTCAATCGGGGGAAAATCACGCTGGTTGGCCAGAAGATGATGGAGGCGAGACATTGACCCGACAAGCAGATGTCCCGCCTCCAACTCGTCTCCATTGAGAAAATCCAGCCCAAAGAGTTTGGACCTCTCTGACCTAGAGGGGGGACTGATCATAATGTGACTTTTCTTGTTTCTCCTCCACCAGGGACAAAGGGATCCTGGGCAAGGATGTTACTCCCTTCATTCTAGACAGAGTTTATAAGCTCACCCAAGGAATTTCCTTGACTACCAGTATCCTTTATATTTTAAACCATTTTCCTGCCAGCAGCATGTCTTATACACAATTCATTTCATATGGACAAGAACATGAACACAGAAGAACTAAGCAGGTCCAGATATACAAATTGAAGGCTATGCAAGGTTAAGTGTACCCCTAGACTTTTGTGGTCATCCCTGCAGACACCATCAGTCACCTGGGAGGAACACAGATGGTGTCAGAAACCACATTGATCAAAGTACAAATGAATTTGGAAAAGTTCTTATAAATTGGAAGTGAAAGCATGGATACTCACTCGCTGGTACTGGCACATTAGCAGCATTTTTGGCTCTATCAGGTGCAGTAGAAGTGTGGGGTTGATTTCTCGGAAGCTAACTTTACAGACAAATAGCAACTGTCATCTTCACAGTTCCTGAATAATTAAATATGGAGCCTGAGCAGGTACCTGCTTGGATTATGGTGGGGAGGGGAATGAGCCAATACATACAGGGACTCTGGTTATCTGAGTGAGTCAGACTATTCAACTTTTTGTCAATAAACTTCCAAAATGTTAACTTATGTCCCCTAGTATTTGAACCATTCACCTAAGTGACCCTATTTGCCTGAATCAACTGTGTCAATCCCTTTCAGTCTTAAACTCCAATTACATCACCTCAAAGGCAACTCCTTTCCAAGAACACAAGTCCTACTTCCTTCATCTTTCCTTGGAGATTAAATTCCTGCTATCCAGAATTGGGTTTGCAAGTAAATCCCTATCATGTCACTGAAATTAGAGGTTGGATTTCATCACTATTATCTTGTTACGAGCAGAGGGAGACATTCATCCCTTCATTATAGGTTGGGCCTGAGCCCATGGTCTCAGCGATGAAAGGATAGTGTGCTTAACCACTCATCTTCCTAGATCCCCATTAACATGGGAACAGGAAACATGAAGTAGGGGTACACAATGAAGTGGTACCATTTTCAAAAATACAGTCCCACTAAGAGCCATCAACAAGTTTCTGCCCTTTACAGGGAAGCTAGTCTATCAGCAAAGAAAGAAAAGGAATGTGGTGTGATTATTGCCTATTCATGGAAAATTTCTGGTTAGTATGAAGCTGTTATCCATTGGGCCAAACAATTACTAGTATTCCTTTCAGAAGCTGAAAATCAAAGCTTTTAACCCTCAATAACTTATTGGTGACAGTGCATTTAGAATCGTGTGTGCCGTTTGGGACAACCAACCTTCAAAAGGCCATTGATACATTAAAAGAAGCTTCAAAGATGATTTTAGTCTTAAATTATGATGGTAAACTCAAAGAACCCAGTGCTTTTATTAGAAGAAATCTGGGAGAACAATACAATTCAGTCCTTTGAAATGATGAAAGACATAGATAGTGTAAACATACTATTAAAATGAGGGCACCAGCACAATGAACAAGCTTTAAGTGAGAGTACAAGAGATTTTTGTTTGTTTCAGAGTGGTGGCTTTTGCGTTGTGTTGATTATCTTCAATATAAATGAATGATCCTCTGTCTGTTCTTACCTCTATAATCTTCATTCCCATTCTTAAACAAATATTTTGTGGAACACAGTGCTTTCTGCATTGCCAGGACCATGGACCAGTGAAATGCAACTAGTCAGAGCTGTAAGTGTGGGTTGTGAGGTTGGATAAGTATTCTGAAGTTTTACTTGATTATGGAGCATGGGGAGAAATTTCACAAACCGTTCTGGGAGGTTTTCACCTAGTCGCTCACCTCCCCATGAAGATTGAGTTGGGCAGATCCATGATCGAACAATGGAGGGATTAGATGTGGTGAGCCATACTTCTAATAAATTACCAGGCAAACACCAGCACTTGACTCGCTTTTAATCTTTAACTCTGGAAAAAGACATTGCTCTCATCAAGAACAATGCAAGAGTGGGCAGCCGCATAGCATGTGCCCTCGCCAGGCAGAATTACCACAAGTACAGCACTCTGTCACAACCACCAAGAGGAAAGCATGGTGCTCCTGCACAGCCAGTAAGTTACTGTCATTTTCTCCTAACAGTGCTTGTGTAATACTACGGCAAATATCATTTCACCAGAACTACCCAGTCACTAGCATTAAAGCAAACTTTTGTTAATATCTATTAACATTCTCTGCAATTCTCCCGACCCATGTGTGATGGATAAATCCAACTTGTAACATTGGGCTGGATTTTATCGCTGGGGGCGGGACTGCTGGTTTTCGGGTTTCAGTCCCGCCCCCAACGATGTCCGGCCAACCCATGCTATTTTACCTTGATTTACCTCGTTAAGCCTGCCCTGCGGGCTTAGCCGGCCAATTAAGCGAAAGCTGGTGACACAGGACATCAGCGTATAACGTTTCATCTGTCAATTTTTAACAGATGAATTGTCATCGTTTGACAGCTTTGATAAGCTGTCAAACACTGACAATCTCTGTTCAAAGGTAAGCCCTTCCAACCAGGCTCACCAAAACATCTCTCCTCAGCAGAAAGCAGATGGCTGCAGCATCTGAGAATGCAGCAGCCATTCTGTCATCTCTGCCGTTGAAATGAGGCACCTCCGGATCCTCAACAGTTGAAGCCTGCAGAGAGAAGCAAAGGTAAGGAAACTTTTTCTAACACTTACCACTCACCTCTCATACTTACCTCTTCACACTTGCACCCATCACTCACCTCTACATCTTACTTTTCGATCCCTTTCAGCCCCGCAGACCCACTGCTCACCTCGCTGACCCTGGCGAGGTTTGCAGCCGTCGGGAAGCCCACAGATGAAAGCTCAAACTGGGGATAATCCTCTTGACTGTCTGTTAACTACCTGTTAACAGGCAGTTAATTGGCTGTAATCCTCTTCCCGCCTCGGAGACGGGTCCGTGCGCGACTCGGGGACCCGCCTCCCGGGAAGATGGCACGGAGGCGGGTTGGGAGCAGGGTTGTTACCCGCTTCCAGTTTCTGCCATTTTTCCTGGCAGTTCCGCCTCCATACCCGCCTCCCCAGGGCTGGCAAAATTCCCCCCAAATTGAGTCTGTCTCCCTCCAGAATCGAGGGGAAGGCATTGTGCCTTCTTCCCATGGTGCACTGTGGCCTGCTTGTTTTTTTCCAAGTGTGCTTCAAGTCAAAAACTTTGGTTTTATTTAATGAATCAGTAGTCCATAGATTGTCCTACTGCACAGTCAAGACAGAACCTGGCCTCAGTTATGTCATGCTAAGTGGAACCTACTGCCAGAAGAAGACTGGTCCAAGATGGACAGGCTTTAACCTGGATTTCTCCCACAACATTGAAGCAAATCCTTTGAGAGAATGCTGTTCTATGATGAGTATTCATAGGAGGCAAGCATGATGCCTGCAGATGTTCTCCAATTATATTTTTAGTGCGGTTGCTCCGACATCACGGCCAGGTGGTGCAGTAGAGCTCAGATACCCTGTGTGGGGAGTTGTGACATTGAGCTCATGTCCTCGTGTTGCTATATGGAGCAGACCATGTGCTCTTTCACAGGGAGGGAGGTGAAAATGAAAGAATCAATCCCATTCACTTCCTCCGAGTCTGAAGAGTAAACACTACTTACTACTGCCAGTTGTCACCGTAGGATCTGTATTTTCTGTTGGTTCAGAGCTGCACTGGTAGAGGCCTGGGAGCAGATCACTTCCCAGCTCTCTCCGCTGCAGGGAGATCAGCGGGGTGGGGGCAAGGAAATCTGGCCCTTGTGTATGTCCCCAATGTACCAAATGGTAAAACCCCAAGATAGTAAATCATCTATAATATTCACGAGTGTTATTCAGTGATAAATCAGGGTATTATTAAAACCTCTCAGCAGACCCCATTGTACTCAAAATTGTAAAAGTAGACACCCCCCTCACAGGGCACAGAAAAAACTCAATGACAATAATGGTGGTACAGTAATAGACTCTGAGAAAAGATAGCTAGTACTACTCTGTAACTGACTTATTATAAAAATATAAGCCATATTTAGGAATGTGTTCAAGGTAGTAAATTATCTAGGATTTGAAGGACCAGTTTAACTGCTCTTACTTTCAACATTTGAATCCCTAAAGTGAACTGTGGCCTGGTAACATTATTTCCATTTATTATTTAGTCTCTGGTCTGGCACAGAAATCCTACCAGTCCTCATTCGTTAAGTAACCGCTTGTGGTGGCAAGGGGATTGGGTATTTTTGCTGCTTTTGTAGAGGGAGTAAACAAGTCCCTAAAATGTTGAGCTTCTCAGCTGATCTATTCCGATGATTTGGTGCTGTTTACTGTTGCTGCTACAATCAATGCAATGTCAGATAAAAAAAGTAAAAAAAAAAGGAACAGAAAATGTAGCTCCTATTCAACTGACACCTGACAGTAGTCATACTTAACCAAGTCCTTTGTGCCCGAGTGCGGTAATCCGTAATCCTCCCAACTGATTACCTATTCCTATTTTTTGTGCTTTTGCAGGTAGTGATTGGCGGCTGCAATGTTGATTTCATTGCAAAGGCAAAACAAGGCAATATGATGGTACGTGAGCACAGCAATAAAAGTGTGTGAACATTGAACAAACTGCAGTTCATATACTCGACTCTGAACATAAATAGGAGCAGGAGTAGGCCATTTGGCCCTTCGAGCTTGCTCCGTCATTCAACACGATCATGGCTGATCTTCTACCTCAACTCCACTTTCCCGCCATATCCCTTAATTCCCTTAGTTCCCAAAAATTTATCGACCTCTGTCTTGAATATACTCAACGACTGAGCATCCACTGCTCTCTGGGGTAGAGAATTCCAAAGATTCACAACCCTTTGAGTGAAGAAATTTCTCCTCATCTCAGTCCTAAATGGTCGACCCCTTATTCTGTGACCCCGTGTTCTAGATTCCCCAGCCAGGGGAAACATTTTCTCAGCATTAATCCTATCAAGCCCCTTAAGAATTTTATATGTTTCAGTTAGATCACACCTCATTCTTCTAAACTCTAGGGAATATAGGCCTAGTCTACTCAATCTCTCCTCATAGGACAATCCCCTCATCCAGGAACCAGTCTGATGAACCTTCGCTGCACTCCCTCTAAGGCAAGTATGTCTTTCCTTAGGTGAGGGGACCAGAACTGTACACAGTACTCCAGGTGTGGCCTCACCAATGCCCTGTATAATTGTAGTAAGACGTCTTTACTCTTATACTCTAATCCCTTTGTAACAAAAGCTAACATACTATTTGCTTTCCTAATTGCTTGCTGTACCTGCATGTTAACTTTCTGTGATCATGTACAAGGACACCCAGGTCCTTCTGAATGCAAATATTTCCCAGTCTCTCACCATTCAAAAAATATTCTGCTTTTTTTGTTTTTCCTACCAAAGTGGATAACTTCACACTTCCCCACACTGTATTCCATTTGCCGTGTTCTTGCCCACTCAGTCAACCTATCTATCTCTCTCTGCAGCCTCTTTGCATCCTCCTCACCGCTTACCTTCCCACCTAACTTTGTATCATCAGCAAACTTGGATGCTTTACACTCTGTCCCTTCATCTAAGTCATTAATATAGATTATAAGTAGCTGAGGCCCAAGCACTGATCCTTGAAGTACCCCGCTAGTTACAGCCTGCCAACCCGAAAAAGTCCTGTTTATTCCTACTCTCTGTTTTCTGTTTTATTAACCAATCCTCAGTCCATGCTAATATATTCCCCCCAATCCCCTGAGTCCTAATTTTGTGTAATAACCTCTTGTGTGGCACCTTATCGAATGCTTTTTGAAAATCCAAATACACTACATCCACTGGTTCCCCCTTATCCATCCTACTAGTTACATCTTCAAAAAACTCAACAGATTTGTCAAACACGATTTCCCTTTCATAAAACCATGTTGGCTCTGCCTAATCATACTACGATTTTCTAAGTGCCCTGTTACCACGTCCCTAATAATAGATTCTAGCTATTTGCCTACGACTGATGTCAGGCTAACTGGCCTATAGATCCCCATTTTTTTTCTCTACCTCCTTTCTTAAATAGCGGGATTACATAGGATATACAGCACAGAAACGGGCCATTCGGCCCAACCAGTCCATGCCGGCGTTTATGCTCCACTCGAGCCTCCTCCTGTCTTTCCACCTCTAAATCTATCAGCATAACCCTTCTCCCTCATATGCTTGTCCAGCCTCCCCTTAAATGTATCTATACTATTCGCTTCAACCACTCCCTGTGGTAGTGAGTTCCACATTCTCACCACTCTTTGGGTAAAGAAGTTTCTTCTGAATTCCCTATTGGATTTCTTGGTGACTATCTTATATTGATGGCCTCTAGTTATGCTCTTCCCCACAAGTGGAAACATTCTCTCTCTATCCACTCCATCAAAACCTTTCATAATTTTAAAGACCTCTGTTAGGTCACCCCTCAGCCTTTTTTCAAGAGAAAAGAGACCCAGCCTGTTCATCCTTTCCTGATATGTATACCCTCGCATTTCTGGTATGGTCCTTATAAATCTTCTCTGCACCCTCTCTTGTGCCTCTATATCCTTTTTATAATATGGCGACCAGAACTGTACGCAGTACTCTAAGTGTGGTGTAACCAAGGTTTGATACAGGTTCAGCATAACTTCCCTACTTTTCAATTCTATCCCTCTAGAAATAAACCCTAGTGCTTGGTTTGCTTTTTTTATGGCCTTGCTAACCTGTGGCGCAACTTTTAGTGATTTGTGTATTTGTACTCCGAGATCCCTTTGTTCCTCTACCCCACCTAGACTCCCACCCTCCAAGTGATAAGTGACCTCCCTATTCTTCCTACCAAAATGTAATACCTCACATTTATCTCTGTTGAACTTAATTTGCCAATTATTTGCCCATTGGTTGAAGGAAAAAGTGGTATGGGATCAGGCAGGCAAATGGACTTGTATGAAGTGCAGTACTGAGGGAGTTAGAGCTGCCAGCTTTTGGATGAAACATTAAACCGAGACCCCGTCTGCCCTCTTGGGTGGATGTAAAAGATCCCATGACACTATTTGAAGAAGAGCAGGATATTTCTCTCCAGTGTCCTGGCCAACGTATATCCCTCAACCAACATTTAAAAACAGATTATCTGGTCATTATCTCATTGCTGTTTGTGGGACCTTGCTGTGCGCAAATTGGCTGTTGCATTTCCTGCATTACAATAGTGACTCCACTCAAATACTTCATTGGTTGTGAAGTGCTTTGGGATGTCTTAAGATCATGACAGGCGTGATATAAATACAAGCTCTTTCTGTCTGTCTTCTACATTGAGTGAAGGTAAGATAACTCCCAACAAGGAGGGAGGAAACTATTGATTGGCCGCTTCTTTCTGCCTCTGGGGGTCTGACTTGGAGCAGTGGTAGCGAAGGCTTGGGAACCTGATCAAAGAGGGGGGCAAACCTGGAGCCTCAATGCCCTGAGGGAAAAAATGGCCAAAAGGCTCCTTGGCTACTTTCTGACATCGTTATCCTTTCCTTTATACTAAACCACATGCTACTGGGGTCACATGGAGCAGGTCAGTACCACAGGCACTCCGAGTACCTCTTCCCCCTGCCCCCCCTCAACAATAAATCTTGGATAAGATATAAATGGTTCTGACACATTACACAGTTTGAGCAGAAATTCAAATTCCCAACCAAAAGGAGCATCAATAGCATCATATATAGCGATTTACTTGTACTTCCTGCAATTTAGTATACTGTATTCGCTGCTCACGATGTGGTCTCCTCTACATTGGAGAGACCAAACGCAGATTGGGTGACCGCTTTGCGGAACACCTCCGGTCAGTCCGTAAGGGGAACACCGAGCGCCCGCTGGCCTGTCACTTTAATTCTCTGCTCCACTCCCACTCTGACCTCACCGTCCTCGGCCTCTTGCATTGTTCCACGGAAGCTCAAGGAACAGCACTTCATCTTTCATTTAGGCACCCTACAGCCCTCTGGACTCAACATCGAGTTCAACAATTTCAGATCATAACCTCGGCCCCTATCACATTTATATTTTTTTTATTTTATTTTTTCATCCACCCTTTTGTTTGGCCTTTTTTTTCCCTCCCAGAAGCTGGCAGCTATCCTTCATTCTGCCAGCGCATCTCACACTTCATATAGCCTCAACCTGTCACATTAACACCTCCTCTTGCCTTGATTATCTCTTAATGTCTCTTAATCTCTCCTGCTTTCTATCCCACCACTGGCCTTCCCTTTTGTTCTTTCATCCCCTCCCCCTTTTCCCAGCATTATACTTGCTTTAAATCTATTTCATTTCCTGCTTTTTTCCAGTTCTGATGAAAGGTCTTCGACCTGAAACGTTAACTCTGTTTCTCTCTCCACGGATGTTGCCTGGCCTGCTGAGTTTTTCCAGCGTTTTCTGTTGTTATTTCGGATTTCCAGCATCCGCAGTATTTTGCTATCGTATCAATAGCATCATTCTCCGGTAGTGAAAACTCATGCTGCATTCTAAGCTGAGTTTCTCTGTTCACAGCGCTGTAGGACCTAGTGTACTCAGCAGACGATCTGCGCTGGTGATTCTCAATTATTCACATTTTAAAATGCAGTTCCTCCTTTAACAGAAGTATATCCAGCTCTGACTAAAATACTGCTATAATCACTCTCGCCACTTGGTGGCCCTGTTCCCTGACAAATAAGTTGTTCATAATCACGTGTTCTTCTTGCTGACCAGGAATGAAGACTTAATGATTTCATTTGATATTCTGTGTGAATCAGGGGTCTTTGAGCAGAATACTTATGCTGACCGTGATCACCAGTGCCAAGGCATCAAACAATTAGAAACACTGAACTTAGGGCATAGGTGTCTCTCACAGAGAACACCTGGACTACTACAATGAAGAGGGGTCAGGCACTTCCCCACAGGGATAGAGGAAAAAAATCAAAAATCACATGGAATTCCACACATTCTGTTGGCCAGAACAACACTGGCAGCGGGGTGGAGTACAGGCTCAGTCACTGATCACACTGAGAGAGGGGCAGAGTACAGGCTCACTCGGTCACTGATCACACTGAGAGAGGGGCAGAGTACAGGCTCAGTCACTGATCACACTGAGAGAGGGGCAGAGTACAGGCTCAGTCACTGATCACACTGAGAGAGGGGCAGAGTACAGGCTCAGTCACTGATCACACTGAGAGAGGGGCAGAGTACAGGCTCAGTCACTGATCACACTGAGAGAGGGGCAGAGTACAGGCTCACTCGGTCACTGATCGCGCTGAGAGAGGGGCAGGGTACAGGCTCAGTCACTGATCGCGCTGAGAGAGGGGCAGAGTACAGGCTCACTCGGTCACTGATCACACTGAGAGAGGGGCAGAGTACAGGCTCACTCGGTCACTGATCACACTGAGAGAGGGGCGGGGTACAGGCTCAGTCACTGATCACACTGAGAGAGGGGCAGAGTACAGGCTCACTCGGTCACTGATCACACTGCGAGAGGGGCAGGGTACAGGCTCACTCAGTCATCAAGAGAGGGAAGAGTTTGCATAAGAAATAGCCATGAATAAAATATTGTTTCAAAAGCAAATTTTAAGCTATTTTATTCTTGTAAGATAATGGTTTCAAAAGTGTTAAAGCCAAAAAAAATGCAGTTTAAAAAACCAGTTGGTTTGTAAGGTTATTACTTCTGTTCTAGCTCACTCATTTGTTATAAGTCCTTCTGGTCACATTGTTTAAGGAGTAGGTACAGAACTGCCGGTGCTCTAATATCTCATTCTTATCTTCAAACAATGATCCAGCTATGTCACGATCCTCAGGATATGCAGGCACTATAGACAGCATCCTCTGGACAGAAGACCTACGCAAATATTCAGGCGGTGTCCACCCTTTATACAGTCACTGTATGTCAAAGATGCAAGGCAAATGGGCACTGCTGATTCCACCATCGCAAAATTGCCTGCATTGCTCCGCAGCAGCAGCAGCTCCATCACCAATGCAGCCCGTCCTGCTCTCCAATACCAAAGTCTCTGATCTAAACAACTTTTTGCACCCTCAGTTACCACTTGCTTGACTCCCTACACAGCCTATCCCACCAATCTTGGCTATTCCACTCTCCAGTTACAACTCCTCCATTTCCTACACAGCCTGTCCTGCTCTCAAAGACCGAGTCCTGAGTTCTCTGGGCAGTCTGTCGCTGTCTCCAGTAGTAAATTATCCAAACCCTACTCGGTGCGTCCTGCCCTCCACTACCAACTGCTTCATCAAATGCAAATGCCATCTTGTGTTATTGATGTTGATGCACAGCTCCCTGTAGAGCAATAATTGAATAGAAAAGAAAGATTGTTCACCCTAGAATACGGATTTTGCCACTGAAATGGGCCAGGTGTCTGGTTACTATACGGTGCCATTACAAGACTAGTATTAATGCACAGTGAATTAATTTTCACACTGGCAGAGACATTCATTCATTTACATATGAGCTGCTTACACTGTTTATGTCAACACAAATAAGCGAGAAAGATCTTGCATTTATATAGCGCCTTTCACGACCTCAAGATGTCCCAAAGCGCTTTATAGCCAGTTAAGTACTTTTGAAGTGTAGTCACTGTCGTAATGTATGCAAACGCAATGAGATAAATGACCAGATAATCTGTTTTGGTGGTGTTGGTTGAGGGATAAATATTGCCCAGTTCACCAGGAGATCTCCTCTACTCTTAAAAGAATAGTGCCGTGGGATCTTTTATGTCTACCTGAGAGGGCAGATGGGAGTCTTTGGTTTAAAGACGCATCCGAAAGACGGCATCTCAAACAGTGCAGCTCGCCCTCAGTACTGCACTGAAGAATCAACCTAGACTATGTGCTCAAGTTTGTGGCGTGGGGCTTGAACACAGCTTTCTGCCTCAGAGGCGAGATTGCTACCACAGAGCCAAGTCTGACACCTAAATAAAAACCATGGGCTTTGGTGCGATGTCTGTCATTTCAAAGTAAACTGCTTGCTGTTTCTATATTGTAGTTCGGCGGACCCACAAACCATGGCACTGTACATCAGTCATTCGGGGGAGTTGGCAGAAACCTCGCAGGTACGGAGATTTCTCTTCCCTTGGTCCTTTAGGATTGAGATATAGGATAATAATTAAATACAAGATATACAACAACCAGCTGGAAATCATTTCTTTATGCTCCTGCGGTGAGGTTACCAAAGTCGTTAATGCTTTTGCCACCAACGTTTGATGACCTCACCCATCAGATGCTGTACAAGTTCCTTCACACAACAAATGAGATGAACAGACCATCTATTTTTGGTGGTGTTGGTTGAGGAAGGAATATTGGCCAGGACACTGGGAGAATGATGCTGCTCTTCAAATAGTGCCATGAGATCGTTTACATCCACCCGACAACAACTTGTATTTATATAGCGCCTTTAACGTAAAACGTCCCAAGGCTCTTCACAGGTGCGTTATAAAACAAAATTTGACACCGAGCTACATAAGGAGATATTAGGGCAGATGACAAAAAGCTTGGTCAAAGAGGTAGGTTTTAAGGAGCGTCTTAAAGGAGGAGAGATAGCGAGGTTTAGGGAGGGAATTCCAGAGCCAAGGGCCTTGACAGCTGAAGGCACAACCACCAATAGTGGAGCGATTACTATCGGGTATGGTCAAGAGGCCAGAATTAGAGGAGCACAGATATCTCGGGGGGGGGGGGGGTTATGGGGCTGGAGGAGGTTACAGAGATAGGGAGGGGCGGGACCAGGCAGACAAGGCCTCAGTCTAACATCTCATCTGAAAGATGGCACCTCCAACAATGCAGCACTCCCTCTGTGCTGCACTGAAGTGTCAGCCTCGATTATGTGCTCAAGTTCATCGTGGGCTCAAGTCTGATTCAGAGGTGAGAGTGCTATCAACTGAGCTGAGATGACTCAAGCGGCGTAACTCGCTTCTTGTTCTGTGTATAGTTTTTTTTTTAAATAATTTATTTTATTCCACTTTCTCCCTGCAGTACACACCTTCACTCAATGTGAGGATTTGCTGGACTTGTACTCACCATTCTGCTGTAATCAGCCACTAGGACGTGCCATGGGGCGATTGGTTCTTCAGATTTCCTTTATTTCTGTTGAAATTCCCAGTCAATGCTCCACAGCTCTCCATGGTATCACCGCTGAGATCAGGTGTTCACCATGTGAGAATACCCTTTGTGAACCCACATTTTACCCCTCAGTGACCTGGCTTTTATAGTTTCAATGCAGGCAGGTACTTGTATCTCTATGATTGAGGCAATAAGAAATTTGAAGCGGCTCGGTTAGATTCATTGCTTATTCCATTGACAAATATGTTATCTTATTCTGATACAGCGATAAGCACAGACAGCACTGAGATTAAAATATGGCAGATATCAAGAGAACAGGCAGGGTTGCTCGGCCAAGCAACTTGATTGGTTCGTTGTTATGCGTCACCTGTGATATAAAAGTAAACATCATACAACTAGCATCTTTTACATTTATATTGATTTTTTTTCTTTAAAAGAATTGTTTGCTTATCCCTACTTTAATAGTGGCATTGTCTTCTGATTAGGATAACTTAATGTTGGTGTGTTAGGAATCGCCACAGTGAAAAACTCTCCACCTCAGATTCACAGTTTACTCCATTTTTTCAGTCAGAACTTTTTTCCACTCATTGCACTTTCATTCCTTGAGGACAGTTTGTAAACATTTAAAGGGTGCACACGATTAGTCGTGCAAAAATATCACCCCATTCAGTGCATTTACTACCACAATAAATTGACCAGTTGCAATTAAGCATTTTGGTAGACCCATTTCATTCACCAACTATGCCACAGAGTTGGGAGCAGGGAGAGTTTACTGCACAATTACCAGTGTGCACATGTCTATCTTTTTTTCAGACTGTCTAAGTCGTCTGGGGTTGAATCCACTGTTCATCTCCGCCATTGGGACTGATGCCAATGGAGACGCAGTTCTTCGATTTTGCAGTCACATGGTAGGCCATCATGCTGTGTGTTTAGCTCAGGGCAGGCATTCTTTTCTAAATATACGAGAGACTACTACTGTCCTAGGATGTGTGAAGAAGTTTTTCTCCAGCTTCCCTTTGCTTGGGGATGCCAGTGACTCAGCTGAGAAAATGGGCGCACTGCACTCCCAGTCCTCTGGGGCTGCCAGTCTGAAACCCACCACTAGGTGGCATTGGCATGAAAGCACAGCCTGGGCGTGTTACCTTTTCCCAGTCTGTGCAGAAGAGCCTGGCATTGCCTCGACACCTCCTCACAGTGTGTGAGAGATGGTGAGCTGAACCTACATCCCAGCACTCCCATGGGCTGAAGACACATTCCTCACACTTCACCAGCCCTCCCGTGTACTGTACGGCTACCCTGGCCTCTGATGGTCCAACTACTAACTGACGCCTGGGCCAGTTTCAACCAGTTAAGCAGAACCGACTCGTGCTTAATGCCTTCTGCTGTGAAGCAGGGAGGTTTTAAAGACACCAGCCCAGGTATACTTGCCTGTGAATATATTAAGCACCAAGTTAGAATGATATGTTGTTCCCTTCAGTAAGTTGGGGGTGAGAGAGAAGGGAGACTCACTGCTGTCATTCCTGAGCTGTGATTTATCTACAATAATATTTAAAATAGCACTCCTGTATAGTGTACTCCTACCTATATTGTACGGTATTACTCTGTTACATAACTATAAATAAGACTTGTGTCTATATTGTGCGTTATGGGGGTAATTTTCAACTTACCGCTGGAGCATAAAACTGGTGCTGTGCGTTGTGCACCCGTTACAAGAACCTTTCCACTGAAATCAATCTATAACGGGTGTCCAACCCACAACGCCTGTTCACACTCTGGCAGTAAGTTGAAAATGACCCCATATGTGCCATTGGTCTGTATAGCACTACTGCATGTGTTACTGGCTGTGTTATGTACGGTGCTACCAGGCTGCACTCAGATTAACAAAACCGTTCTCCCTCTTTCAAGGATACTGGTGCCGTGACAATGTTACCAGAACATAGCACAGCAGTGTACTGTGCGGTAATCACAGCGACTGGAGAGCTAAGCCTGGGCCTTGGAGACATGGACATTCACCGTCAGATAACAGAGCAGTATGTAAGAGAAACCCACAATATGCCCAGACTGACTGTGGCGGGCCTTATGATTCAGAAACTGTATACAACAAAAGGGGAATCAAACCAATCTGGTTCTCTCTCAAGTGCTTTCTGGGCGAGTGCATGGTGTGGTATTGAACCACACAAAGCTGAAGGTCCCAGCGTTGGTTCTTGGCCTGTGCTGTCCATCGAAGTCAATGGAGAGTTAAATCGGGCGGGGTACCAAATGGGTGTCCGGCCTAAACCGCCTTGTTCCCCCGCTCGGGTTATGTTAAAATCGGGATTCGTAGATAACTATTGCTGTCTTTAACATTGATGGGTACAAACCCAGAAACACCCAATGTTAAGAGGAATTAAAATGATTTCTGTGGGATATTGACTCAATCTCCTCCTCTCTTTCCCACAGAGTTTGTTCCCGTGTCTCCCTCAATGTGATTCTTTCTGTATTTCTGGACTGCTTGTTCTTTGTTAGGTTTCCAAGTTCGAGGAGCAACTCCGATCAGCCTCATTTGTGTGTCTAGATGGGAATATCCCCACATCAACTTTCAATTATGTCTGCAGTGTTGCGAAAGAACACAAAGTACCAGGTAATGGACTGCACCAGGTACATAAGCAAATGAAGTAGAGTTTTACATCAATTACTCAGGATTTCAAAACAAAAAACAATAGTAGTTATGCTTCCCCAATGAATCAGTGGATGATTACAGCGTGTGGTGTGGTCCCAATATTCAGGTACAGTTAAGACGACTGCACTCCCAACGAGTCCCAAGTTATTTTGCAGTGAATCAGTACAACGTACCATGTAAATGCCGACTTTTGGTTTCTTTACTGTGTAGCGTAATGGGGTGCTGAGACCAAAGGGTTTATACCCGCTGCTTGTTCCAACAAACCTGAGACAGCAATGATGTTCATTTGAACTTCTGCACAGAAAGGCTGACATTCTATAGGCAGCAGTGTTTAGAATTTCATTGTTACGTTCGTGGGGTGTTCAAGGAAAGCTCACCACATGTTTTATCCATTGTCTTGTTTGCAGTGTTGTTCGAACCGACAGACCTCACCAAAGCTTGCAAACCATTCGAGTCAGATAGTTGGAAAGCCCTGGCATTCACAACACCCAATCTGATGGAACTGCGGGCAATGAATGAGGCGCTCAGATTACCAGTACCAGCAGGTAATCTTTTCCAATGATTATACTTTGCAACATGTTTCAAACAGGTTAGACATTTAGAACCCAACAGGGATAACGTCACAGGACTTGCTCTTTTCATGATTATATTACAGGAAACTCTTTATTAACCGGCACCCAAATATCCGGAAATCTCTCTTAACCGGCAAAATTCTTGAGTAGGTAACCGGGGTTTTCCTTCATCTCTCGTTTAAAATTAACTTTAAAAAAAACCCCGAGGCGTTTGCCTTGTATCCGAGCGTGTAGATTGGGAGGGGAATGTGCAGCCCGGGTAGGCAGCGGACACGACAGATGGTCAGCTGGCAGTCCCCGGGGAGACGGAGCTCCGAATGCAGGCGCATGTCAATGTGTACGGGGCTCTTGTACGTTGGGAGATATAACTCTCCGTTATCCGGACTTTTTGATTAACCGACACCACGCCGGTCCCGTCGGTGCCGGTTAATAAAGAGTTTCCTGTAATATTGAATTGTATTTATTTCGCGTTTGGTTGAGAGCAAGACTCAATTTTCTTCTTTTTTTTAACAAAAACGGTATTTTCTCCTCTTCCTGTCTGGTAGTTGTCCTTGCACAGCTCACACCTTCCTCTGCTGATGCACAGGCTGACGTGTAGCTGGCTCCCAGGCCAAAGCTGCTCTGAAACTGGCCAGCAGAAAACCTTTATGGGGATTTGGCCTCAGTTAGATACCCCCTAGAGCCACAGCAGCAAAGCTGCAGGGTGTGCGAGGGGATTCTTGTGTGTGAACACTCATCCCACTGTCCAGTGGCACAACTCGGTGGTCCCATGCTATGTGTCATTGCACTGGGAACTGGGTTGTATTTGTGAGTGCATTTTAGTAAAAGATTTTTAAAGTGAGAAGGAGAATGACATGAGGCAGCTCAGTATACACAAAGAATGGTATTTATCCATTTCTGGTGAAGCACGTTGCCTGTTAAAGCTTTTACAGACACTTTGCATCCCCAACTCCACCTCCACTCATCACTGGGGAGTCAACATTATGGCCATGCAGATAGGATAGACCAGACCACCCACCGAGCACTGGGAGTTTTTGTCCCATTCTTGGACTTCCAATCCTAAACTAGTGGACAATCTAACATGGCTGCCGCTTTGTTCTGCTTCTGAGTAGCTGTTGCATTTGAATGCAGGACAAATTAGTAGTGCTGGGGATAAGGGACAAAAGCAATTTTTTTTTATTCCAACAGTGTAAATGCAGAGTGTGTTGGATATGCTGCTCAGCCAGTATGAGTGGACAAAGATATCTTCCATATGTTGGATCTATGAGCTGCTGCACTCAGCATCCACTCTTAGTTTAAACTTTCCTTAATGTCTATAAGGTTATCATCTAGTTTTCCTCAACTGCACAGAGTTGCCCTCGGAGATGGATGACATCATTGGTGTTGCGCTGGACATGTCACGGCCACTGTTGAAACACTTGCAGTGTGTGATTGTAACCCTGGGTCAACACGGTGTGCTCCTGTGTGGCAGAAGTGAAAAAGGAACTGTTTCTCTTCAGCCAAAGAAAGCCGCTCAGGTCAGCAATGACATTGGAATGTTCACTCACCGACAAGTCGCCTCTCTATAGCTTCTGTTTGTGGATTCACAAAATGTTGACATATTAATTTTGGTTCCTTCTCAAATGTCGCACACTGTTCTTTTGACAACAAAGTGAACCGGTAACCGGCTCCAAGGCCTCCACTTCCTTGTGAATGGTCACTGCGTGGTATGTTACAGGGCAGGTGACCCAATATATAGGGCTCCAGCGTGTTGTCACAGGCCCATAATTCCCCACACAGTGAGTCCTCAATCTTTGCTGTGTCATTGGCCATTGGTGCATAGTGGAGATTAGGTGTTGCCCTGAAAATACATAGAAGTTACAACACGGAAACTGGCCATTCAGCCCAACCACTCTGTGTTGACGTTTACCTCCATACGAGTGAATAGTTTGAATTATATTTACCCACCCTGTTTCCACATCTATTCAGCCCCTTTTCCTTCATCCACCTATCCAACCTAATCTTGAAAGTTGACAGATTCTGCTTCAAGCACTAACCCTGGAATTCAATTCCACAGCTGCAACTCTCTGTGTGAACAAGTTTCTCCTGCCATGTGTTCTAAATCTTTTACATTTAACTTTGTACCTGCACAGACATGATGGGCCGAATGGCCTCCTTCTGTGCCGTAAATTTCTATGATTCTATTGACCCTCATTCTTGACCTCTCAACTACTGGAAACAGTCTACTTCTATCTATAATGTCCCATCCTTTCATAACTTTAAGCACTTCTATTGTATCAACCTATATTCTACGTTGGCCTAATGAAAAAGGACCCAATCATTCACGTTTTCTTCACATTTTCCTCATACCAGGCAGCTTCCTGGTGAATCTGCATTGCCCCGGCTAAAGCCTCAATATCCTTCCTATAGCATGGATCTCTGCACTGCATTTTAATAGGGTCTTATTAAGGTTTAATATGGCTCATCATTATCTTTGGATTTTATATTCTATACCTAGAGATAAAACCTAGATTTAGCCTGTTTTGGTATCATCAGGCAAATTTCAACACCACTCCCTCCAGCCCTATATCCAAATCATCGTTATACATAGTGAACAGAAATAGTGAACGGAAATGGCCTCAGAACTGAGCCCAATGGGACACCTCTACCCCCTTATAAACACTCTGGAAAACTGCCCTTACTCAGTTTTCTACCTGCTATACAATTTTTAATTCAGTTTGCTATCCTACTAATTCTACACCCCTTAATCTTCTCATAAAGTCCAGGTACACCACATCCTAGCATCTGGGATGCAACAAAGCATCCGGGACTGTCGGTCTGGTCAGCCCCTCTAACAATTGAATCACTACTGCTTTTCTAGCGGTGTTGCTAATCTCCCCACCTGGAGCTCATTGTTGGTGCCATTGATATTTATTTGAGGCCCTGCCCAGACACCTAATTTTCCCCGCATGAAGCTAGAGCTTCAGATCTGTGAGAGCGTAAATTGCTCTTGGCCAGTCCTGTTCTAACCGTTCTTTTCTGCCTTTCCACGCCCCTCGGATAGTCTCCCATCTTTCCTCCTCCACTGCCATGCTCCCTAATTCTCACTGGGGTGACTACCCTCTGAAACTCTCGCTCCAGAAACTGCTTTCATCTCCTTCTCAAGTTCAGACATTTTAAGCTCGATAATGTGAGTTGGAGACGGTTCCCACAGGTGTGATTGTCCAAGTCAACACCTGGTGCTTGAAACTCCCACACATCTGCCAGGAATGACACATTACTGTCCCTTCCAGTGCTGCTATTATAAGATTTATTTAAATGAGAAGTCGCACAACACCAGGTTATAGTCCAACAGTTTTATTTGAAATTACAAGCTTTCGGAGCTCCGCTCCTTCTTCAGGTACAGTGAGGGAATACAAATCGATTACACAGTATATATAGACAGAGAACAATGTGTCTGCAGAGAAACAATCCGTCAGGGAGGCATTACATCAAAGGCACAGCAGAGTACAGCTAAGACAATGAGGTGGGGTCACAGGGGGTCCCCCTGTACTCTGCTGTGTCTTTGATGTAATGCCTCCCTGACGGATTGTATCTCTGCAGACACATTGTTCTCTGTCTATATATACTGTGTAATCGATTTGTATTCCCTCACTGTACCTGACGAAGGAGCAGAGCTCCGAAAGCTCGTAATTTCAAATAAAACTGTTGGACTATAACCTGGTGTTGTGCGACTTCTCATTTTTGTCCACCCCAGTCCAACACCAGCATCTCCGCATCAAGATTTATTTAGTTTGTTAAATTATAAGGTTTATATGACTTATGTATAGTATCAGCTAGTCTACTTAGCACCTCCTTCCTCCTCTGCACCTAATTCCCACTCTCACCAAATTCCCATTTTAGAAGTCCTTACTCACTCCGGGTACCCGCTCACTCAGGTGCACTCGCAGCTCTAGCTTATCCTCTCGCAAATATCCCCCTATATGAAATCACCAGATGAAATTTAATGCAGAAAAGTGTGAAGTGATACATTTTGGTAGAAAGAATGAGGAGAGGACATATAAACTAAATGGTACAATCCTGAAGGGGGTGCACGAACAGAGAGACCTGGGGGTATGTGTGCACAAATTGTTGAAGGTGGCAGGGCAGGTTGAGAAAGAAGTTAAAAAGGCTTACGGGATCCTGGGCTTCATGAATAGAGGTATAGAATACAAAAGCATGGAAATTATGATGAACCTGTATAAAACACTGGTTCGGCCCCAACTGGAGTATTGTGTTCAAATCTGGGCACCACACTTTAGGAAGGATGGGAAGGCCTTAAAGAGGGTGCAGAAAAGATTTACGAAAATGATTCCAGAATGAGGGACTTCAGTTATGTGGATAGACTGGAGACGCTGGGGTTGTTCTCCTTGGAGCAGAGAAGATTGAGAGGAGATTTGATAGAGGTATTCAAAATCATGAGGGGTCTGGACAGAGTAGATAGAGAGAAACTGTTCCCATTGGCAGAAGGGTCGAGAACCAGAGGACACAGATTTAAGATGATTGGCAAAAGAACCAAAGGTGGTCTGGAATGCAATGCCTGAAAGGGTGGTGGAGGCAGATTCAATCACGGCTTTCAAAAGGGAATAGGATAAGTATCTGAAGGAAAGAAATTTGCAGGGCTACGGGGAAAGGGCGGGGGAGTGCGACTAGCTGACGTGCTCTTGCAGAGAGCCGGCACGGGCTCGACGGGCCGAATGGCCTCCTTCTGTGCTATAACCATTCTCTGATTCTATATACACTTTGCAGACACAGCTAGTTTGAACTGGCCATTCAGCCCCCAAGCACCCAATATCTAATTAACGCTTGGCCAGTGAGCTACTTACAAGAGGCAGGGAAATACATGGAACAGAATCTGAGATGGGAGTTGCCGTGGGCACGCTCACACTGCTAAAACGGCACGAGAATGGCCGGGGTGACCCAGTCTCTAATTCACCTCATCCTCCAAGTGAGGAAGTGCTTAGCCTCTGATCGATACCTCCTTGTAACAGCAGGGTTAAGATTGGTAACTCACTCTGGGGAGGTTGTGACACGTGTTCAGTTGCTCCATACTATGGTCTACTGGGGCTCTGACACATAGCATGACTGCTTTTATGTAAATGTTTTTGTTCTCTCCCAGATTGAACCTGGTAAGATTTGTGGTATCTATTACCCAGCGATCGCTGTTGAGGCAGAAGAAATACTGAATGTATCCGGAGCTGGTGACAGGTAAGAGACCTTTACCATCTTCACCAACCTGCGCATCTGATTACCGTGAACTCTGTCGGGATTCTGTCAGTGAGCTAAATTTCAAATGGGTTTCAGATAGAGCACAGGAAGAGAAATGTTCTCACTTCAGCCCAGTAGCATTTGGTCATGTTGCACTGGTAGGGTTTGGTCCAGTCAACGTTGATTCTAAGTGAGGTAAATTGCTGATGCTTCCTGTTGGAATGCTGATGTGCAGAAGTTGGATGCAGGTTCATAATACAGTGTCCTACCTGTGACTGCCCAAACTCAACCATGCCATTGGAGGAGTCCTATGAACTAACAAATAGCCATACCTCTCCCAGTGGCTCAACTGTTAAGATAGCTGAGCCATACAAACGGGAAGATCTTAGGTTTGACCTCTCGGCTGTGCTGAGTAAACTGACCTCCAGCAGGAGAGCAGTGGAGGGGAGAACGAGCCATGGTTCCCACTCCAGATTGCTAGCCAGTGATCACCTGCTGAAGGTTTGCATGTTTGGTCATCAGATGAGGATAGGTTTTGGGCCCCATGACCCGCCCGGTGATAGAATTGCCTGCTGACACTCACTCAGCGTCAAGGTTCCTATATGAATAATAGGCACTTTGGTGAGGTTCGGAGGGCGAGTGGTTTCTTGTGGAACTACATCCTGACAAGAAGTCAACCTTTTCATGGGCGGGGGGGGGAAATCCGCAGAAATAGTTACACAGTGGAAGATTTTTAAAGGACTAATTGCATTGCAACACTGGAAAGGTTTCATCATCAACAGCAGATATCTCAGCAAATCCCAGCAAATATAGTGAAGCTAGAAAATGATGATTGGGTTACGGTCTATGCCATTGATCGAGTTATGTATCATCATACTGCAGGCTGTGGCACATCCTTCATTTATTTAACTTTGAGTCAAAACATTCTGATTGGAGCAGTCATTCTGAGCCCAGGTAGACCAGTTGAAACTATGGCCTAAAAATTAGGGCGCTAACGGGGCGCAAAGCAACTAGCGCCCAGGCGCGGCGCCGCCAACGCCTCCCGCAAAATTCAGCGGGAGGTTATCGTCAGCGGTAACCGTTAACGCAGCGCTGTGCCGCTGGCGATGACGTCATCGCTGTGCGCAGTGCCCCGGCCGCAATCTTCGATAGCACCCCCTGACTTACCACCGGACACTATGTCCGACGGGGTCAGGGGGGCCTACCTGTGGCCGGGGCGGCGCTAATTAAAGGGAAGGTGCCGGGCGGCTATTTTTGTTGCTGGCCGCCTGCCAGCACCTGTGCCCTCTGCTGTCCCCAGTCTCCTCTGCAGCCCCCCCCCCGCAGAGTGCCGGCTGCGCTCTGTGAGCCCGGCACTTCTCTTGAGTGCCGGGCTTTTTTACCGGCACTCCAATCCCTGGTGGCCCAGCTGGGCCCCGGGTCACGCTGTGCTAGGCCCCTCCCCTTTAAGAAGGTGAGGAAGGCCTGCAGTACCGCGGCACATAGCGCCGCGACATTGACTCGCAGCGCCCCAAGAGGGAGGCGGGGCGCTTCCAGTAGCACCCCGCTTCCCTCTTGGGGCGCTACTGGTGAATTTCGGCCGCAGGGGCGCCCTGGCGAAGTTAGCGCCCCAAAGGGGGCGCCACTCAATTTTTCCCCCTATATTATTAAGTCATGTGACAGAGGATGTGGGATTCTCATCGAGTATTGTGAAAGAAGCCTGGTTGTAACCGGACTCTGTAAAGCAGAGTTTCTAGGTTTAGTCATTTGTCAAAGCTCCATGAAGCATGTACAGAAATATTGGAAATAAATGCGCCTCAAAGGAGAAGGTGACAAATCCTTCAACCTGCCTTCTAATCTCACTTCATTCTGCGGTAGCTGCATCCATCATCTGCCCACCCTAACCACACCACAGTAACGATTTGGAAAGGATTAGTTCGAAGAAACAAGGGATTTCCTTTGATTATACAGATTAGTACAGAACTTGTGAACTAAAGAAACACATGAAGGATGATGTTGAACAGAAATAAATTAACTGAAAAACATTGAACAAGTTATGTACCTCGGCAATCATAAATATTAAAAATATGTCTATCCCAGATTTCATTTTCTTCCATATTTCTGGATTAGTTGTTTTCAAATAAGCAAAGCCACAGCCGTATGTGGCAGAAGGCGAACAATTCCAACTCGTCAACCTCGCGTGCGTGGGATAGTGACTATACAGTGCAAACTTGTTCGTTCATGTTTGTTGCGTTCTTCCTACCAGCAAGGAGAATGCACAGCGTCCTACCCACTCTGATCGTGGACCGCTAACCCGCCCTCGAAAGGAATCCTCCTCTTACTCAATTTATTGGGGAGTGCCCATCCATCTGGTTGGGCAAACCTTAAACACGAAACCTTCTCATTACAGGGTATTCTCCCCTCGCCCCCTCCCCCTCCACCACCCCCCCCCCCCCCCCCCACCACCGACTTCCCCTCCCCAAATTCACCCTTCTGTTAACAACTATTCTCTGCACTTCTGCTGTGTCCATGACCAGGTTCTTGAATGGTCTGGAGGTGGCGGTTGCAGTATTGGAATGATCACCAGTTTTGTTGGTAGCAGGTCCACAGATAACATTCTGTTGTCCTCCCTTCACTCAGAGTGCTTCTCTATTTCTATTATTCTCCAGAAGAATTAGACTAGGTGATCATGTACTGAACTATAATGATGTTGAAGAGGCTTATACAACAGCCCAAAAGAGTGTGAGAAAGGCTTAACTAAATGATTTTGGCTTGTACTGTCTCAGGAATACAAATTTAGAAAACTGGAGAGGAGGGAGCAAGAACAATTTATTCATCTGTTATTTTCACCAACTCAATGAGAGTCGTACTGCACAGCCCCAGATTGACAAGTGACTCCCAGAACATAGGCACAAGCTCTGCTCCATTTTTGAAGAACAGGACAATACTGCGGAGCTTTGTCATGGTGTTGTTGAGATTTGCTTCATCAGTGGGGTTTCTTGGATACTTGAAGGGGAAAAATTTGCAGGGATATGGAGAAGGGGCAGAGGAGTGGGACTAATTGGATAGCTCTTCCAAAGAGCCGGCACAGCTATGATGGGCCGAATGGCCTCCTTCTGTGCTGTATCATTCTATGATTCTGTCACCTTGTAATTTTAAAGTGAATCAAATTCTTACTTTCGTATGGTAAAACTATTTCTGCAAAGTTCAACCCAAGTTTAACTGGGCAATGATACCGCCCAACAAATTCAGAGCATTTTAGAAATGAACAGCAAGTAGAGTCAGCTACACGTACAATCAATAAATGATCCAGCATATCAAACTACTGATTCATTCCCACTGTATAGAATTGAAGTGGATCAAACCCCTTTTACGTTGCTGCAGTCATGTTGTGGGGTAAATGTAACACATGGATACAGTATCCAATTTGATGGTTCAAGTATTTTTCAGTTATCAGCATTTTCACTGCTCAGTGCATGAAGTGTACTCCACTGGGTGATACCTTTCCTGTCAGTATTAAGCGCCTTGGGACGCTTTACTATGTTAAAGGTGCTATATAAATCCAAGTTGTTGTTGTATTTCAATTGAGTTGCTGGATGAATGATTACAAATAGGCTGGATTACAAAGATTTTTAAATTAACTAGGACATTTTTATCTACAGTTTATCGAACTTCTGATTGAAGATTAAACCAAAAAGTTTAATTTTAGGTAAAAGCACCAAAGCATTTATCAGGAATTATCTGTGGGACTCCCAGTGGTTGGGGTGAGCAAGCACCCCTTCTATCTCCAGCCCTCCTCCCATATGTTTGCTGCCATAGTGATGCACATAATTCTCTTCACTATCCCAGATCTGCATCACAGCTAGCTCACAATCCCCAGGGACATATTATCTTCCTTGATTTCTATAAAAGGAAGTTCTGGAGGAGATGCTATACTGCTGTCACCTTGTGGCTGGATCTCATTCTCTGTCTAATTAACCCAATACCTTAATCACTAAGATTGAGGCCATCTGTTCAGCTGCCTCTGCTGCTTCTCACCTTCTGCTTGCCCACCAAGCCAACCCTCTCCCCCACGGTCCCTCCTGCCCTGGCCCTGATTCCGCGTCTTTCTCTAGTTTCTTTCCTATCTCCCGTCAGGCCCTCGAGATCCACGACCTGCTCCCTTGACCCCATTCCCATTAAACTTTGATCATCCTACATCTCTTCCTGGCCCCATGCTAGATGACATTGTAAATGATTACTTCTCCACAGGTACTGCCCCATCCTTTTCAAAACAGCTATCATCACCCCCGCTCCTCAGAAACCCCCTCTATCCTTGCAAACTACCATCCCATCTCCGACACCCCCTTCTCTCCAAAGTCCTTGAAAGTGTTGTTGCCTCCCAAATCCGTGCCCATCTTTATCGAAACTCCATGTTTAAATCTCTCTGATAAGGTTCCCCCCTGCCACAGCACTGAAACAGCCTTAATCAAAGTCACAAATTACTCCTCAGTGATTGACTGTGTCCACGGTGCATTATCGCTTCCCATCTTCCCCAACCTCTCTGCAGCCTTTGACACAGTCAACCACACCATCCTCCTCCAATGCCTCTCCTCCGTTGTCCAGGTCACTGGGACTGCCCACGCTTTGTTCCACTCTTAGCTATACAATCATATCCCCAGCAATGGCTTCTCCTCCGGCCCCACACTGTTACCTCCGGAGACCCCAACGATCTATCCTTTGGCCCATTCCTCCTCCTCCTCCTCATCTACATGCTGCCCTTCAACGACATCATCCGAAGATGTGGGGTCAGCTTCCGCATGTACGCTATGACGCCCAGCTCTACCTCTCCACCACCTCTCTTGACCCCCTCCACTGCCTCTGTGTTGCCAGACTCCTTCTGTAACATCCTCCTGGGTAAGCTGCAATTTCCTCCAGTTAAAATTGGGAAGACTGAAACCATCATATTAGCCCCCCGCTACAAACCCAGCCACCGATTAAATCCGTCTCCCCAGCCACTGACTCAGGCTGAACCAGACAGTTCGCCACATTGACATCCTACTTGACCCTAAACTGAGCTAGAGACCCCATATAATCTCCATCACATAGACCGCCTACTTCCACCTCTGTTACGTCACCCGTCTCACCCCCATCTGCTGCGGAATCCCTCATTCATGCCTTCGTCACCTCCTGACTCAACTATACCAATACTCTCCTGGCCGGCCTCCACAACCTGTAAAATTCAGGAGTGAAAGGAAGCATCAATTTTGAGCAGCAGCAAAATTTGTGCAGCACCTGCAACAGCAGGGACACTTAATGGGGGAGCTTTTATGCTTCAAGATCCACAGCAACTGGCATTAAAAAAGTGTGCTCTATCCGCTTTTCCTGACTGGAACGGAGCAACCCTTGAACGTACGCTCAAAATGACTACCTCCCGACTTCTACCACCCAAGTTCGTGGACGAGAACAGAAACGGGCGGTAATCCGGCGAGTAGAGACAAAAATAGCATCGGGAGTTGTAAGTACGACATCTGACCCTGATTACCATTGATTAGGTTCCTGCACATTTCCAGTGGGAGCTCCGGCCTTCTCGATCAAGGCCCACCCAAAGATCAGAGAGGGCGGCAACCAAAATCAGTAAGTTTACGCTAAAGCTGGTCATGTTATTTTGGTCATGTTATTTTGGTCTCATTTTGAAGTTCAAACAGGGCAGTAGCGACACGAAAATTGCTCCGTGTATCTAGCACATCCTATACTTAATCAGGGAGCGCTTGATGGGGCAATGTAGACGGAGCTTTACTCTTGTCTCTAACTCAAGCTGTACATGACCTGGAAGCACTTGATACATTAAAAAAAGAGGGAAAGTGTTCCATTCATAAGCCCCCTCATTTTGTTACAAGTTCCTACTTGCAATAGAATTTGGGGGAAGAAAGTTTGCGTTGCCACAATCGGTGACCGCCTATTCACAGCATTCACCAGCATCGCCCCTCTTGCCACTAGACATATACAGTGCCAGCAAGCTCCACTTCAGAGAGGTCTGGCCGAAGCTTGTGTGGCCTCCTGGTTTCCCTGAGTGTAGCTTGACTGGAAACATTCAGACATCATTTTGTGTGTGGGGGGGGCGGGGGGTTCAGCTGCCTGCTGAGGAAGATGTGTTCCTTTATCCCCCTGCAAGCCTTGTGGCTCCACAGGCTCAAAACCTGGCAGCAGTTCAGAGCGAATTTACTTGGGATTAATGGAAGCTGTACAGTTAAGCCAACTCACAACAACGCCGTCATCAGGATCAATCCAAACTGGTCGAAGTATAGATAATTGCGTCAAATAAAACATTCTAGAAAATGAATTTGTATACAGTCTGAATGTGGTGTAAAGCACCTAATTACAAAACTGAAGCTGCAAAATTCCTGCCAGTTGTGCTTTTTGCTAGAGTCCTATGAATATCAGAGCATGTGGTGTGTGGAGTTGAGGACAGTAATCAGTGAGCACACTGAAAAGTTCATCATTGCTGCCATCTGTTAGAAACGATTGGTTACACAACAAGTTAACAGCCACTTTCTCAAATCAATGAAGTGGTGGCTCGCGCTCTTCTTTGCAAATCATCAGTTTACATCCCAGAATTCCCTCAAACGTGTACAGACCCTGATTATCTACAGTTGACCAAACTGCAGCCACGTTAAAACAAATCACCCCAGGACGTGTTTCACATTTGAAGAAAAGAAGCGTAAAGAAATTGTGCATTGAAGCTGTGGCTCAGTGAGTGGCTCAGTGGGTAGCACACTCGCCTGAGTTGGAAGGTTGTGGGTTCAAGTCCCACTCGAGCACATGAATCTAGGCTGACACTCCAGTGCAGTGCTGAGGGAGTGCTGCATTGTTGGAGCTGTTGTCTTTCGGATGAGACGTTAAACCAAGGCCCCGTCTGCTCTCTCAGGTGGACGTAAAAGATCTCAAGGCACTATTTCGAAGAAGAGCAGGGGAGTTATCCCCGGTGTCCTGGCCAATATTTATCCCTCAATCAACATAACAAAACAAATTATCTGGTCATTATCACATTGTTGTTTGTGGGAACTTGCTGTGCGCAAATTGGCTGCCGCGTTTCCCACATTACAACAGTGACTTCACTTAAAAAAAAAAGTACTTCATTGGTTGTAAAGCGCTTTGAGACATCCGGTGGCCGTGAAAGGCGCTATATAAATGCAAGTCTTTCTTTTATAAATGAAGAGTTTTATGGTTAATTCAAGTTAAATGGAATTAAATATTTGAAAGTGAATTGGAGTTGGCCCTTATTTGCTTGTAGGCCTTATAGGCAGAGTTAGGCTACAGTGATAAAATATATAACCGAGGAGTATTTCCTACAAGAATCCTGTTCGTGCCTATGCCTCTCTCTATTCTTTGCTTTCCTGTCACATTTGTCCTCCTTAATTCCCTCAAACATTTTTGGTTCCTCCTTGCTCACCACAGTCAATGTTTTTCACTGTTTGTCATCACGGCAGTAGCAACGGATCTTGCTGTGCTTAAGCCTGTACTTTTTGTTAATCGCTCCCATCCACCTGAACACATTCATTGGATGCTAATATGTCTGCGGTTTCAAAAATGTGAAACTCAGCAACTTACGCATACGTTTGTTAAATTCTTAGGCAATAATCTCAGATCAGTGGCCTCCGCACCATTGCGTAATGTTATTTTTTTTAAATAAACCTTAGCATCGATGACCAGCTGCAATTTTCTCATTTTCAACCTTTAAAATTGACTTGTAATTGCTAGTAAATTATTATTTTTATAAAATAAGGTAAAGGAAGTTTACAGTCTTTTTCTTCAACTCCCAGCCCTGTGAAATCCAATCTCCGAGACTGGGTAAGAATTAACAGCAACAAAGGCTTCTATTCCCTATAGATTTTCCTGTTCCTAAAGCTAAATGAGTGTGGTTCGTGCTCAGTGAGGTGGGGAATGTCGGCTATACAGCCAGCTGCCTCCTTAAAGCCTTGTCCCCGCCACCCTCACGTCTAGCAAGTGCAAGGAGCTCCTGGATTTCTTTGTTCATTGGTTCTTTGAAACTCCATCTGTTCACCTTCCTCTGCTGCTTCCCCCTTCTCCTTGCCCAGCAAGCCAAATATTCCACGAGTTCCTCTCCTGCCATAGCCCTAAACTCCCTTTTCTCTAGTTTCTCTCCCATCTCCCTCCATGCCCACCACCTCACAGACTGCCTACTTCCACCTTAACATTCCCTGCGTCTGCTCCAACCTCAGTCTGTGCCACTGAAACCCTCATCCATGCTTTTGTTACCTCCAGACTCGACTATTCCAATACTCTCCTGGCCAAGCTCCCATCCTCCATCCTCCCCAAAATATCTGCAAAATAGCTGGAAGGACTAACTGGCTTTTTAATTACCATCCTTCTGAGATGCCAGATTCTGACTTAATGTGGTAAGTGTATAGCCAACACAGTATATGTGGGAAGGTGACTGATATTCAGCTGAACCGCCTCTGAAAAGGCACAGTGCTCCTTTTACCGCCAGGGTATACGTGTCCTATTTACTCAAAAGTTACAGCCGAGATAAGCATATAGAGGGAAGCGATATTGTGACACAGTTATGACTTGGGATTTACCCTAGTCAGTTTTGTATCCTGATAAGTATCCATCATGGAAGTCAGACTGGAAGTGTTTCTGGTTGAATCTTCCAGGAAAGGGCTGATGAGATCTATGATGAGGAGATCCAGCAACAGTTCAATCATGGGATTGACCACAGTTACAGAAGAGAGCTGCAAGATGGTAGGAAAAGAGAGGCTCAGGAAAAGGGGAAATGGAAGTAAAGAAAGAAAATTAGAGAGAAACGTATGTTGCAAACAAAAGATAAAACAACAAGAAAATGTTATTTTAGTTAAGAAACACTGGAGGGGGTGGCTGCAACAGTGGCTGGACTACAGGAGATTTCATTGCCATGTCATTTTATAATACAGAGAACATTAAATCTAAGATGCATTTAAGTGGGCTGAAGAGGCAGAAATGAAGCAGAGTTGTACAGTACCGTTTAATACTAGAGTTGGATGGTTTTCTACTTTCACAGGCTGGTAAATTGAATCATGTGCTGCAAACGGTGCTAAATTGGATGGGAAATCTAGGCTAGAGTGAAAAATAACATTTTTACAGGTTATTAGAAGATAGTAAGCTAATGATGCAAAATTTGGTGGATGTACAATCTTCCCCAATACATGAGGTTAAACTGTTTTAAGTGGATCAGTGCCACAAAGGAGCTCAGAATGAATTAACCTCACTACAAACCAGTGTGTTAGCATTCGCTCACTACCCTTTCTTTAGAAGACAGTTTCTTGCTGTGAATGCCTTTACCACTAAGCTGTACATCAGTACTGACTCATCTTGTGACAATGGCTAAGTCTTTGCAGAACCCAACATGGATTGAAATTGGGTTTTAAAAATACAGACAGACTTTCTCTCATCCTACAGTTACAGTAACAGAATAATGCAAGTTAAACCCAAGCTCTTAAGTCAGTATATAACAATTCTTGAATTGTCTATAAGGAAAACTCTCAAACTAAAGTTGTGCATGGTCCCTGCAGGATCTCCTACTTTCACACTAATGACAGGCCACTTTTTGTCTGGTTCCCTTTAAGGCACTTTGAGAAGTGTTTACAGCATCATATATACCTTGGTTAGACCACACTTGGAGTCTCTTCTTAGGCAGTCCCTCGGAACCAAGGATGACTTGCTTCCACATTAAAAATGAGTTCTCAGGTGACTGATGAGTCCGATGCGGGACCTACATCCTTGGCTATCCTTTGCTCTTTCTCCCCCAGTCTCCTCTCTTCTGCTGTTTAAGTTCCCCTGGCTCTAATAGTGGGTGCATTTTATCCCTAACTGCAAGTTTTCAACACTTGGAGTACCGTGAACAGTTCTGGTCTCCATATTATAAAAAGGATATAGACACACTGGAGAAGATGCAAAAAAGATGTACTAGAATGGCCTTTATTGCAAGGGGGTTGGAGTACAAGAGTAAGGAAGTCTTGCTGCAATTTTACAGGGCTTTGGTGAGACCACACCTGGAGTACTGTGCACAGCTTTGGTCTCCATACCTAAGGAAGGATATACAGGAAACTCTTTATTAACCGGGACCGGCGTGGTGCCGGTTAATCCAAAAGTCCGGATAACGGAGAGTTATATCTCCCAACGTATGAGAGCCCCGTACACACTGACATGCGCCTGCCTATATCCTGAGGGAGCCTGCTTACGGGAGGGCAGCCTCTGCCGAGGGGGCGATGGGTCTGAGCTCCCCGAGCCGGGCCTGTGTTCCGAATCACGAGACTCCGGCTTCTTCCTCCGCGGCGGCGACAGGTCCGAGTCGGAAGAACGTTGACCCCCCTTTCGTGGGGGCGAAAGGTCAGAATCGGGGTCTTGTCTTCTCCGTGGAGACCCATTGAAATTCAAATAGGAAAATTGTTATTGCAATATTCCATCAAATATAAATGATAGAAACACTCTAAGAGGAGGGGGGTTGCCATTCTGATCACTGTACCCCCAAAACGGGACAAATCAGTATTCTGAGGCGAGCAAAGCCACACGGCCACTAATATACTGTATAGTAAAACTTACCTGACCTACTCCTGAATTTTGCCGGTTAAGAGAGATTTCCGGATATTTAGGTGCTGGTTAAAAGAGAGTTTCCTGTACTTGCCTTAGAGGCGGTGCAATAAAAGTTCACTAGATTGATTCCTCGGATGCGAGGGTTGTCCTATGAGGAGAGATTGAGTAGACTAGGCCTATATTCTACGGAATTTAGAATGAGAGGTGATCTCATTGAAACGTATAAAATTCTTAGAGGGCTCGACAGGGTAGATGCCGAGAGGCTGTTTCCCCTGGCTGGGGAGTCTAGAACTAGGGAGCATAGTCTCAGGATAAGGGGTCAGCCATTTAGGACTGAGAGTACATTCAAGGCTGAGATCGATAGATTTTTGGACTCTAAGGGAATCAAGGGATATAGGGATTGGACGGGAAAGTGGAGTTGAGGTCGAAGATCAGCCATGATCTTATTGAATGGCGGAGCAGGCTCAAGGGGCCGTATGGCCTACTCCTCTTATTTCTTATATTCCTATACCAGAACTGAGAGGTTATACTGATCAGGAAAGATTGAACAGGCTGGGGCTCTTTTCTCTATAAGAGAGAAGTTCAAGGGGTGACCTGATAAGAGGTCTTTAAGATTATGAAAGGGTTTGCTGGACGTAGAGAAAATGCTTCCACTTGCGGGAAGACCAGAACTAGGGGCCATAAATCAAAGATAGTCACTAATAAATCCAATAAGGAATTCAAGAGAAACTTCTTTACCCAGAGAGTTGTTGTTGTTGAGAGTGGTTAGAATGTGGAACTCGCTACTACAAGGAGCAGTTGAGGCAACTAGCATAAATGCATTTAAGGGGTAGCTAGAGAAGCACATGTGGGAGAAAGGAATAGAAGGATATGTTGATGGGGTTAGATGAAGAAGGGTGGGAGGAGGCTCGTGTGGAGCATAAACCTGTTGGGCTGAATGGCCTGTTTCTGTGCTGTAAATACTTTGTAATATACATGAAGCAAGAAATGATCAAGTACCTGGAATCCTTGACTATAAATGATCAAGCACCATGTTGCTTTGGCAACCAGAAATTCTTTGTCACAGGATAGAGTACAAAGGAGGGAAGAGTCACACTTTTTTATACAATACTGCCCAGCTGGATTCACTATATAATGTGAAGGGTAGGTGGTCAACATTCCCAAGTATCTCTGGTTTCTCTTCTCTGGCTCACAGCGATGCAGCCCAGTTACAGTGGCTAATGTTCACTTGTGCAATGGTATTAAAGCAGTTTATTCCATAGTACTGTTCCCAACACTAACAGAGAAGACCTGGGCCTACCATTCATCCACCAAAATGTCCTAATTTCTTCTAAGCCTCTCTCTTAAAATATATTTATCCCTTTTCCCTCTTAGTCACAAATTCTGGTTACCCTTTTTCCATATTCCATTTACTCTGTTCTGTACAAATCCAGTGGTTTACTGATCTTCAGTCCGACTCTTTCATGTAATCTTTTAAAACTCCCTTGGCACCAAGTCTCACACTTCCAATGGCCTTTGCATTGTCTCACCTCTTACCATCACAGGAAGTTCTGTTTCTCCAGAATTCTTCAGACACAGTCCTAGCATAAATGTCAGTAATTATGGATCAGGACAGCTACTTTCACTTCAATGACTCTACTCTTTTGGCTCTACTCATTAAGGATGATTAAATCCTCAATCGACATGGACTCGATGGGCCGAATGGCCTCCTTCTGTGCCATTATGACTCTATGACTTAAACTATAAGTGGCCCCACTTTTAAAGGGACACAAACAATAAGTTACAAATTATGGCAAAACTAGCATAAAAAACTTTTCAAATTATAATTTGTTCCATGTATCAACAATGCACTCCAGTCCCCCCGGTGCCCACCGGTCGTGGAAAGCCTCAAGCGTACCAACGGACACCGCGTGCTCCCTCTCCAGGGACACCTGGGCGTGGACATAGCCACGGAGGAGAGGCAGGCAGTCAGAGCGAACACCTAAATGACTTGATTACCAGTTGTGTTGAATAGTTCGGTCACATTGTTTAATCATGCTCATATTTTTAGCTCCCTTGTCTAGGTCTGTCATATAATTCTAGGAGTCTGTTTTGTTGCATTCTTCTTTCAATCCATCACTTTGATCGATTGCACACATCACCTCATCCTACGAATGAGTTCTCATGATGGGTTTGTAATGATTCACATTGCCCTGCTCGCCTATTAATAAAGTTCTATGCTTCTCTATCCATGAATGTGTAAAGTTCCACATTGCTGTGTCCTTCAGCTGATGGTGCTTTCAGCTGATGAGTTAAATTCAGACTGTCTATATTGCTCTCTGACAGTGTGTTAAATTGACCTCAGCATCCTTGAGGCAGGTTTCCAGTGTGATTGCTATTTAATGATCCTTGTTGAAACTGTATCTCTGTAGTCTTCCCCTCACATCCTGTCCCCTCTTTCTGGTCAAATAGACTGTCAGTTCTCACTGTTTAGCCTGATGCATGAAGAATGGCTACTTGAGTGAGATACTGAGGGCCTGTGGACCGTACCCCCAACAAGAATTGCCACCTCAATGACGACAGGAGAATGGGGGAACAAAAATTAATAAAATTGGATACACTTTTGTTACTTCTCAGTGAGGAAATTTGTTTTTTCTTTGTTCCTGGGCTGTGGGTGTCGCTGGCAAGGCCAACATTTATTGCCCATCCCTAATTGCCCTCGAGAAGGTGGTGGTGAGCCGCCTTCTTGAACCGCTGCAGTCCCTGTGGTGAAGGTACTCCCATAGTGCTGTTAGGGAGGGCATTCCAGGATTTTGACCCAGCGATGATGAAGGATCGGCGATATATTTCCAAGTTAGGATGGTGTGTAACTTGGGAGGTGATGGAGTTCCCATGCGCATGCTGCCTTTGTCCTTCTAGGTGGCAGAGGACGCGGGTTTGGGAGGTTCTGTCGAAGAAGCCTTGGTGAGTTGCTGCGGTACATCTTGTAGATGGTACACACTGCAGCCACGGTGCGCTGGTGGTGGAGGGAGTGAATGTTTAAGGTGGTGGATGGGGTGCCAATCAAGTGGGCTGCTTTGTCCTGGATGGTGTCAAGCTTCTTGAGTGTTGTTGGAGCTGCACTCATCCAGGCAAGTGGAGAGTATTTCATCACACTCCTGACTTGTGCCTTGTAGATGGTGGAAAGGCTTTGGGGAGTCAGGAAATGAGACACTCGCTGCAGAATACCCAGCCTCTGACTTGCTCTTGTAGCCACAGTATTTATGTGGCTGGTCCAGTTAAGTTTCTGGTCAATGGTGACCCCCCAGGATGTTGATGGTGGGAGATTTGGTGGTGGTAGTTCCGTTGAATGTCAAGGGGCAGTGGTTAGGCTCTCTCTTGTTGGAGATAGTCATTGCCTGGCACTTGTGTGGCGCGAATGTTACTTGCCACTCATCAGCCCAAGCCTGAATGTCGTCCAGGTCTTGCTGCTTGAGGGCATGGACTGCTTCATTATCTGAGGAGTTGAACTGAAACACTGAACTGAACATTGCGCAAACATCCCCACGTCTGACTTTATGATGGAGGAAAGGTCATTGATGAAGCAGCTGAAGATGGTTGGGCCTAGGACCCTGCCCTGAGGAACTCCTGCAGCGATGTCCTGGGGCTGTGATGATTGGCCTCCAACAACCACAACCATCTTCCTTTGTGCTAGGTATGACTCCAGCCAGTGGAGAGTTTTCCCCCCCGATTCCTATTGACTTCAGTTTTACTAGGGTTCCTTGATGCCACACTCGGTCAAATGCTGCCTTGATGTCAAGGGCAATCACTATCATCTCACCTCTGGAATTCAGCTCTTTTGTCCATGTTTGGACCAAGGCTGTAATGAGGTCTGGATCCGAGTGGTCCTGGCAGAACCCAAACTGAGCATCAGTGAGCAGGTTATTGGTGAGTAAGTGCTGCTTGATAGCATTGTCGACAACACCTTCCATCACTTTGCTGATGATTGAAAGTAGACTGATGGGGCGGTAATTGGCTGGATTGGATTTGTCCTGCTTTTTGTGGACAGGACATACCTGGGCAGTTTTCCACATTGTTGGGTAGATGCCAGTGTTGTAGCTGTACTGGAACAGCTTGGCTAGAGGTGCGGCTAGTTCTGGAGCACAAGTCTTCAGCACGACAGCCGGGATGTTGTCGGGGCCCATAGCCTTTGCTGTAACCAGTACGCTCAGCCGTTTCTTGATATCACATGGAGTGAATCAAATTGACTGAAAACTGGCTTCTGTGATGGCGGGGACCTCAGGAGGTGGCCGATATGGATCATCCACTCGGCACTTCTGGCTGAAGATGGTTGCAAACGCTTCAGCCTTGTCTTTTGCACTCACGTGCTGGGCTCTGCCAATATTGAGGATAGGGATATTCATGGAGCCTGCTCCTCCTGTTAGTTGTTTAATTGCCCACCACCATTCGTGACTGGATGTGGCAGGACTGCAGAGCTTTGATCTGATCCATTGACACAAGTTTTTTCCATAAATTAACTGCTATAAAGATTTTCCTTTGTGTCAGAAATGGGCTAAGAAAGTGGAAGCGAATGTTGCCTGGCCTCGGGAAGCAGACTGCCTTCGTTCACTGTGTTAATAATTGGGTGGTTTGTGTATTGGTAAACACCTAGATACAAAATATTAAATTAAAAACCCCATTGCAATGTCCTTAACTACAGGTGTAATAGTCGATATAATCTCTGTACAAACACTGATGTCATTTTTTCCTACATTTCAGCTCTGTCACTGCTCCGTGTGCAGTCTTGCAAAGATCACGCGGCCCCCAAAAAGTAGAGACAAGAAATTACGAAATTGTGGGAAGGAATAAATCTCTTGGCTTTGGTTCTGCAATTTCCATATTATAATTTTAAAACAATGTAGAAATAGCTGCTTCAGTTGTACTTTCAGGCAGGTTTCATTTTGTTTGAAGTGAGAATGGTTTCAGGCAGAGGCAGAAATAATGTAGAAAGGGGAGCCATGCTCTCGAATCAGTAAAACACGGCCCTTTCACCTCGTGCACCTGGGCTTCACATTCTGCCCAGACTCATGCAGTAAAGATTCTAGGAAACAAAGAGTAGGAGTAAATGGGTACTTTTCAGAATGGCAGGCAGTGACCAGCGGGGTACCGCAGGGTTCGGTGCTGGGACCCCAGCTGTTTACATTATATATTAATGATTTGGACGAAGGGATTAAATGTAATATCTCCAAATTTGCGGATGACACTAAATTGGGAGGCAGTGTGAACAATGAGGAGGATGCTAGGAGGCTACAGAGTGACTTGGACAGGTTGGGTGAATGGGCAAATGTATGGCAGATGAAGTACAATGTGGATAAATGTGAGGTTATCCACTTTGGTGGTAAAAATAGAGAGGCGGACTATTACCTGAATGGTGGCAGATTAGGGAAAGGGGAGGTGCAACGAGACCTGGGCGTCATGGTACATCAGTCACTGAAGGTGGGAATGCAAGTGCAGCAGGCAGTCAAGAAAGCAAACGGAATGATGGCCTTCATAGTAAGGGGATTTGAGTACAGGAGTAGGGAGGTGATGCTGCAGTTGTACAGGGCCTTGGTGAGGCCACACCTGGAGTATTGTGCGCAGTTTTGGTCTCCTAACTTAAGGAAGGACATTCTTGCTATTGAGGGAGTGCAGCGAAGGTTCACTAGATTGATTCCTGGGATGGCCGGACTGACATATCAAGAAAGATTGGGTCAACTGAACTTGTATCCTCTGGAGTTCAGAAGAATGAGGGGGGATCTTATAGAGACATTTAAAATCCTGACTGGTTTAGACAAATTAGATGCGGGCAGAATGTTCCCAATGTTAGGGAAAACTAGAACCAGGGGTCACAGTCTAAGGATTAAGGGGAAGCCATTTAAGACTGAGCTGAGGAGGAACTTCTTCACCCAGAGAGTGGTGAATCTATGGAATTCTCTTCCACAGAAGGTTGTTGAGGCCAGTTCGCTAAATATATTCAAAAGGGAGTTAGATATAACACTCACAACTAGGGGGATCAAGGGGTATGGCGAGAAAGCAGGAATGGGGTACTGAGGTAGCATGTTCAGCCATGAACGCATTGAATGGCGGTGCAGGCTCGAAGGACCGAATGGTCTACTCCTGTACCTATTTTCTATGTTTCTATGTTTCTATGATTGAGTTCAGGTATTCTTAACCTAGTTCCCAGTGGGTGAAAGTCTATACTCACAAACACACACACCTGCTCACAATTTAGCACCAATTAACAGTCAGAGAGAGCCTTGGACTGGCTGCCTTGAGCAAAGGAAATGTTGCTTTGGTGTAGTTCCGGTGCCTTTTTGAGGTTACAACACATTGTTGGAGCATTGAGAAGGTTGGTTCATCCTGCATCTAACTCATGCAGTACCTGACCTGGGAGTGTCCAATCGGACAGAACAAAAGGAACTTTATTTTGCATTATATATGTGTTGAGAGTGCTTGGTAGAGCCTTGTAGATGACTCTTTCTGCATCCTGTGTATACAGTTCATTATCTGATGAAGCAGTGTAATGGGAACGACTAACCAATAGCACTGCTAGTGCAGTGAGTTACATTTGTATTGTGGGGACAGTGTGCAGTGGCAGGCTGAATAATTTCAGTGATGCAGTTACATTTCTAAGCTTGCTCTTGGGGCTCCCGTCACCATGGTAACTAGTGAACAGACCTGCTGTATTTATGTAAAAGCAAAATACTGCGGAGGCTGGAAATCTGAAATAAAAACAGAAAATGCTGGAAATACTCAGCCGGTCAAGCAGCATCTGTGGAGAGAGAAACAGAGTTAACGTTTCAGGTCGATGACCCTTCGTCAGAACTGGAAATAGTTGGAGATGGAACAGGTTTTTAAGCAAGTGTAGGGGCAGGGAAATGGGGGAGGAGAGGAAAGAACAAAAGGGAAGGTCTGTGCTAGGATGGAAGGCAGGAGAGATTAAGAGACAAAAGGGATGATGGTGCAAGGCAAAAGGAGATGGTAATGGGACAAGTTAAGAAACAAAAGATGACTCTAGATGAAGTGTAAATGGCAGAATGATCGACAGCTGCCATGTGAGAGAGAGAGAGAGAGAAAAAAATGGAAAAACAAGATAGGGGCTGAAATTCTTGAACTCGATGTTGAGTCCAGAAGGCTGTAAAGTGCCTAATCGAAAGATGAGGTGTTGTCTTCCATCCTATCACAGACCTTCCCTTTTGTTCTTTCCTCTCCTCGCTTAAAAACCTGTTCCATCTCCAACTTTTTCCAGTTCTGACGAAGGGTCATCGACTTGAAACGTTAACTCTGTTTCTCTCTCCACAGATGCTGCCTGACCTGCTGAGTATTTCCAGCATTTTCTGTTTTTATTTGTTGTATTTATGTGCTGGACTGGATTGACTCTAGGGGTATGTTAGTCTCTTGGTCATATAGAAGATAAAGATTGTATATCATAAGTATTATCTAGGAGCTGGAAAGATTACTACCTCAGTGTTTCAGAGCAATGTGAAGGCCACAGAAAAATATCACAGTGAGACAGTCTGCTATAACTAACCTTTTGTTTGTAAGAAAGGTCAACATTACCCCATTTCTGCAGTGTGCAAGAGCTGCAGGTCTCTGATGCTGGTGAAGGAAATCCTGTTCATACAGTTGTCTGAATGTGGGATTCAGGAGAATGGAGAGCTTGTTGGTACCCTACTGTAGCCTGCCACAGAGTGCAAGGATAGGTGTTCATTACCTCCTGCAACTCTCCTACATGTTAACTTCCCAAAGTCAGGCTTGCCATTGCCCAGTTCCTGGGACTCCACAGTATCAGCTTTATCATCAGGATGATGCGCTGAGTGGAGGTAAGCTACTGTCCTTCAGGTGAGGGGACAAAGGTAGAGTTAAGAAAGAGAATGTTGTCTGGTTCCTAAATGGCTTCTCTGGAAAATATTGAAGAGAAATTAGATCTATAACATTGTGTTTATTTTTAATAACTGCTGTGATAAGTTTTCCAAAAGAAAAGTTTGTGTTATGTTTACTGATTATAATTATGGGATAGCTCCTATTCACAAATGTAGGTTTTGAAGCTGTGGCTTTCAGTGCATCAAAGAAACATTATCCATAGACAGGTAACAGCATGTGGTTGCATTACTGGGGAATGATGCAAATTTAACAGCCATTTATTAATCTAAGAAAGAACTTGCATTTATATAGCACCTTTTACAACCTCAGGACAACCCAAAGTACTTTACAGCCAATGAAGTACTTTTGAAGTATAGTCACTGTTGTAGGGAAAATGCTGCAGCCACTTTGTACACAGCAGGATCCCACAAACAGTAATGTGATAATGACCAGATAATCTGTTTTTTTTAGTGATGTTGGTTGAGGGATATTGGCCAGGACATTGGGAGAAGCAGTGTAGATAGAAGCATAAAATTACGAAGAGATATTAATAGATTAGTGAAATGGGCGAAACAGTTGCAAATGGATTTCAATGTAGGCAAAGGTGAGGTCATCCAATTTGGACCTGAAAAGGAGAGAACAGGGTACTTTCTAAATGGTGAAAAGCTAGAAACACAGTGGAGGTCCAAAGAGACTTAGGGGTCCATGTACATAGGTCATTAAAATATCATGGACAGGTACAGAAAATAATCAAAAAGGCTAATGGAATGCTGGCCTTTATATCTAGAGGACTAGAATACAAGGGAGTGGGAGTAGAAGTTATGCTACAGCTATACAAATCCCTGCTTAGACCACACCTGAAGTACTGTGATATGTGATGCAGAACCAGTTTATACCCCTGAGGGGCAAGAGCTCTACTTGCTTAAAAAAAAAACAGCCATGAACGACTAAAGAGGTAAGAGATAACATAAAACTAAAAGAAAAAGCATACAAAAATGCAAAAAATAGCACAGATGCTGGCAAATGGGAAAGATACAAAGAACAGCAAAGAGTGACAAAACAGATACAGGAAACTCTCGTTTAAACGGCACCTAAATATCCGGAACTCTCTAATAACCGGCAGAATTCATACTCCGAAAACTACAGTATACAGTCGCTTATAAGTTTTGTTTTACTGTTAAGTAATTAAAGAGTTATGGATTACCCTCAACTGGCATTACTGTACTTAATCAAGCATCTTCCACCACCCATTTAACACAACATTCTGTAGGGGAGTACCCAATTATACTGCACATTTCTTGATTTTTTTATTTTTGTTTGTTAAAAATAGCCTCATTAGATATACCTCTCCGTTATCCGGAATTTTTAATCAACCGGCACCATCCCGGTCCCGTCGGTGCCGGATACCAAAGAGTTTCCTGTAGTAAGAACTACAAAGAGAGTATATAAAAAGAAACTTGCAAGGGATAGCATAACCAATACAAAGAATTTTTACAATTATATTAGGAAAAAGAGGGTAGTTAGGAGCAATGTCGGCCCCTTGAAAACTGATAACGGTGATATTGTCAATAATAAGGGAATGGCGGACATGTTGAATAATTACTTTGTGTCAGTATTTACAGTAGAGGAAGAGGATAACATGCCAGAAATCCCAAGGAAACTAATATTGAATCAGGGACAGGGACTCAACAAAATTAACATAAGCAAAATAACAGTAATGAAGAAAATAATGGCACTAAAGAGTGACAAATCCCCAGGACCAGATGGTTTCCATCCCAGGGTTTTAAAGGAAGTAGGTGAGCACATTGCAGATGCCCTAACTATAATCTTCCAAAGTTCTCTCGATTCAGGAACCATTCCTTTAGATTGGAAAATTGCGCGTGTCACACCGCTTTTTAAGAATGGTGAGAGAAGGAAACCAGGGAATTATAGACCAGTTAGCCTAACATCTATTTTCGGGAAATTACTAGAGTCTATAATTAAGGATAGAGTGACTGAACAACTCTCAAATTTTCAGCTGATTGGAAAGAGCCAGCATGAATTTGTAAAAGTTATGTCATGCCTGACGAACTTGATGTGAATTTTTTGAAAGTAGTGGACAGGGGAATGTCTATGGATGTTATTTATATAGACTTCCAGAAGGCATTTGATAAAGTCCCTCATAAGAGACTGTTAACTAAGGTTGAAGTCCATGGAATTGAAGGCAAATTATTGACCTGGTTAGGAAATTGGCTGGGCGGCAGGAGAAAGAGAGTAGGGATAATGGCCAGGTACTCTAATTGGGAGGTTGTGACTAGTGGTGTCCCACAGGGATCTGTGTTGGGGCCTCAACTGTTCACCGTATCTATTAACAACTTAGATGATGGGATAGAAAGCCACATATCAAATTTGCCGATGACACAAAGAAATATTGATAGATTAAGTGAATGGGCAAAACTGTGGCAACTGGATTTCAATGTAGGCAACTGTGAGGTCATCCACTTTGGACATAAAAAGGATAGAACAGGGTATTTTCTAAATGGTGAAAATCTAAAAACAGTGAAGGTCCAAAGAAACAGAAAAACAGGAGTAGGCCATTCGGCCCTTCGAGCCTGCTCCGCCATTCAATATGATCATGGCTGATCCTCTATCTCAATACCATATTCCCACTCTCTCCCCATACCCCTTGATGCCTTTTGTGTCTAGAAATCTATCTATCTCCTTCTTAAATATATTCAGTGACTTGGCCTCCACAGCCTTCTGTGGTAGAGAATTCCACAGGTTCACCACCCACTGAGTGAAGAAATTTCTCCTCATCTCAATCCTAAATGTCCTACCCCGTATCCTGAGACTGTGACCCCTCGTTCTAGACTCCCCAGCTAGGAGAAACATCCTCCGTGCATCCAGTCTGTCTAGCCCTGTCAGAATTTTATACGTTTCAATGAGATCCCCTCTTATTCTTCTAAACTCTAGTGAATACAGGCCTAGTCGACCCAATCTCTCCTCATACGACAGTCCTGCCATCCCAGGAATTAGTCTGGTGAACCTTCGCTGCACTCCCCCTATGGCAAGTATATCCTTTCTTAGGTAAGGAGACCAAAACTGCACACAGTACTCCAGGTGTGGTCTCACCAAGGCCCTGTATAACTGTAGTAAGACATCCTTGCTCCTGTACTCAAATCCTCTTGCAATGAAGGCCAACATACCATTTGTCTTCCTAACTGCTTGCTGCACCTGCATGTTTGCTTTCAGTGACTGGTGTACAAGGACACCCAGGTCCCTTTGTACATCAGCATTTCCCAATCTATCACCATTTAAATAATTATCTACCTATCTGTTTTTCCTACCGAAGTGGATAACTTCACATTTATCCACGTTATACTGCATCTGCCATGTATTTGCCCACTCGCTCAACTTGTCTAAATCGCCTTGAAGCCTCTTTGCATCCTCCTCACAACTCACAATCCCACCTAGTTTCGTGTCCTCAGCAAACTTGGAAATATTACATTTGGTTCCCTCATCCAAATCATTGATATATATTGTGACTAGCTGGGGCCTAAGCACTGATCCCTGCGGTACCCCACTAGTCACCGCCTGCCACCCCGAAAAAGACCCATTTATTCCTACTCTCTGTTTCCTGTCTGTTAACCAATTTTCAATCCATGCCAGTATATTACCCCCAATCCCATGTGCTTTAATTTTACACACTAACCTCTAATGTGGGACTTTATCAAAGGCCTTCTGAAAATCCAAATACACCACATCCACTGGTTCTCCCTTATCTATTCTAACAGTTACGTCCTCAAAAAACTCCAGTAGGTTTGGCAAACATGTTTTCCCTTTCATAAATCCATGTTGACTTTGTCTAATCCCGTTGATATTTTCTAAGTGTCCTGTTATCACATCCTTTATAATAGACTCTAGCATTTTCCCTACTACTGATGTTAGGCTAACCGGTCTGTAGTTCCGTTTTCTCTCTCCCTCCTTTTTTAAATAGTGGGGTTACATTTGCCACCCTCCAATCTGCAGGACCTGTTCCATAATCTATAGAATTTTGGAAGGTGACAACCAATGCATCCACTATTTCCATGGCTACCTCTTACTACTCTGGGATGCAGATTATCAGGCTCTGGGGATTTATCAGCTTTCAGTCCCATTAATTTCTCCAGCACTATTTTTTTACTAATACTAATTTCCCGTTTCTGACTGTAAGGGACCTACATTTGTCTTCACTAATCTTTTTCTTTTTACATACTTGTAGAAGCTTTAGAAAGAGACTTGGGGGTCCACGTACATAGATCATTAAAATGTCATGAACAGGTACAGAAAATAATCAAAAAGACTAATGGAATGCTGGTCTTTATATCTAAAGGACTAGAATACAAGGGGGTAGAGGTTATGCTGCACCTATACAAAGCCCTGGTTAGACCACAGCTGGAGTACTGTGAGCAGTTATGGGCACCACACCTTAGGAAGGATATATTGACCTTGGAGGGAGTGTAGCGTAGGTTTACCAGAATGATACCTGAACGCCAACGGTTAACTTATGAGGAGAGATTACACAAACTAGGGTTGTATTCCCTGGAATTTAGAAGGTTAAGGGGTGATTTGATCAAAGTTTTTAAGATATTAAGGAGAACTGATAGAGTAGATAGAGAGAAACTATTTCTGCTGGTTGAGGAGTCTAGGACTAGAGGACATAGTCTAAAAATTAGAGCGAGGCCTTTCAGGAGTGAAGTTAGGAAACACTTCTACACGCAAAGAATGGTAGAAATAAAGAACTCTCTTCCACAAATAGCAGTTGATGCTGGGTCAATTGTTAATTTTAAATCTGAGATTGATAGATTTTTGTTAACGAAAGGTATTATGGGATCTGGGGCAAAGGCCGGTTTATGGAATTAGGTCACAGATCAGCCATGATCTCATTGAATGGCGGAACAGACGCGATGGGCTAAATGGCCTACTCATGTTCCTAGGAGAACTCCCCAGCTCCTCTTCGAAATAGTGCCCTGGGATCTTTTACATGCATCCAAGAGGGCAGACGGGGCCTCGGTTTAACATCCGAAAGACGGCACATCTGACAATGCAGCGCTCCCTCAGTACTACACTGAAGTGCTAAAGTGTCTGGAGGGGGATTTGAACCCACAACCTTCTGACGCAGAGGCAAGAATCCTACCACTGAGACCAGATACAGTAATTGTTAGTTGATACTTTACTTTGCCTATGCACAGCAGACAGTCCTGAGCATGGAATCAACAGTGGTCTCTGAATAAGATCTTTTCTTTTTATGGTTTTGCTTTTTCCGCGTAGTAAAACGTCATAAGGCGCTTCACAGGAACGTAATCAGACAGAGTGTGACACCGAGCCACATAAGGAGGTATTAGGTCAGGTGGCCAAAAGCTTGGTCAAAAAGGGTAGGGTTTAAGGAACATCGTAAAGGAGGAGAGAGATAGAGGTTGAGAATAAATTCCAGAGGTTAGGGCCTCGGCAGCTGAAGGCGCGGCCGCCAATGGTGGAGCGATTAAAATCAGAGATCTTGGATGGTTATAGGGCTGGAGGAGGTTGCAGAGATGGGATGGGCTAGACCATAGAGTTATTAGAAAACAAGGACATTTTTAAAAATCAAGGCCTCGCTGGACCAGGAGCCAATGTAGGTCAGCAAGCACAGGGGTTGATTGGTGAACGGGAATTGGTGCGAGTTAGAATATGGTCAGAAAAGTTTGGATGAGCTGAAGTTCATGTCCTTGGCTTGGTACAGCTACACCAATACCATGGCTAACAGCAGGGAAGTTCAGGTGAGGAATATAGGGGAGTCACAAGACCAATTCTATGTCTGAGAGTTGTGTGGAACTGCCTGCAGTAAATCTCGAGATTAACATTTGACCATTGATAATTACAGCCAGTCTCACTACACCATGGGATTCCTGCCCACAATCTCTCTCCACTCCAGGAACTGGCTTGCAATGTGTGTATGTTGTTCCCTTTGATTGGCAGAATGAATCAGTCCAATTCATAATGTTTATTTTAAGAGGTGCAGTCATGTTATTTAACTTTCCCATGGGTCAGAGGGAATTACCAAGGTGAACAGGGGCCACGCAGGCACTTAAGAAACTGTTTTACCTTTTGAAAGAAGAGCCAGTACTGGAGTGTTTTAACACTTAAAAATTATGTTTTGCCACCCTGTTTACAAGTAGGGCTCTGGGATAGACCTAACGTTATTGTAACAGCTGTGATAAGGACAATAGGAACCACTGACAGGTTTCAGTACCAACACCTGCACAGGCTCTGCAAGAAATGGCAAACTATCTGCTGAATAATAAACTGAGGGGAAAAATGTTAGAACAATTCAAACAGCCAATTGTCTGCAGTGCACAGATACAGCTTCCACTGGCAACCATCTACATGAGTTAGCAATAGCGAGGCTTACTCATTCTATCTGACAACCTTCATCTATTTATATCAAACTCTTTCTTCATATCCGTTTGTTACTTGCATTTTTGATTAAAATAAAGTTTGTGACTCAAATGGTTGATGCTTTGAGAAAAGGAGAAAGATAGCTCCAGCTTATAGACTTTTAGAGCCTGTAACCAATGTACAAGTCTGTGTAATGGACAACTGTCTGTGATCTGGTATCAACAAGAGCAGTGTGTGACCTTATTTACCATAAGTTCCTTTAACTGAAATGGGCCACAGTTAGATTTTTCTTAAACTTTCATTTGTTTTGCCCTTGTAAAGATGATGGCAACCCTGACAGGACAAAGTTCTGTTCTGTTGTTGGGTTTGACAGCTAAAGTGTGGAGAAACTGCAACATGACCACCTAATTGGGTCAGACCCCAGTTATGAGCATAGCTGGTATTTTTATGACCGTTTTAGCAATCTCTTTCTGATGTCAAATTGAAACTTCTAACTTCCATCCCCAACAGACAAGCTGGAGTCCTCAGCAGGTTGTTGTTGTACTGTCATTTACAACAGGCACAATTTATTATTTAATGTCAAAGTTCACCAGATCGCCTTTAAATGAGTCCTTTTAAAATCTCACATAACAAAAATCACAATATGGATTTGTACCTTTTCGATCAGTGAGATTTGAGTTAGTGTGGGTGTTCCATCAGATTCTACATAGAAACATAGAAACATAGAATCTAGGAGCAGGAGTAGGCCATTCGGCCCGTCGGGCCTGCTCCACCATTCAATACGATCATGGCTGATCATCCAAATCCAGTACCCTGTCCCTGCTTTAATCCCCACAGTACACATATCCCACCCTACCCCCGTAACCCCACGTATTTAATTCCCCCTAGCATATCCCATCCTATCCCCATAACCCCACATATTTAATCCCCCCCTAACACTAAGGGTCAATTTATCATAGCCAAATCAACCTAACCCGCACATTTTTGGACTGTGGGAGGAAACCGGAGCACCCGGAGGAAACCCACGCAGACATTCTAGAGTCAAATGAGTAACTTCTGAAATTGAGGAATTCTTCAAGAAGACTATGCCTTGATGATAGAATATGTGATCACACCTCTGATTCCCCACATATCAAATTCTCGAATATCAGTATCCTACTCGGCAAGGTGGCAATTAGAGGCCAATCCCTGTTCCACTGGGGACAAAGAAAAACTTGTTGGGCAAGTCACCTCCCTATCCTTGCCAGGAGCTGCTACTCCTCAGGGCCAATAGGATTGTTCAACAGATTGCCATCCACCCACTCCTCTGGGGAAATTGTGTGTAGTAACCCTCCAAGAACTCTGCGTTCCTCCAACTCTGGCCTGTTGTGCACCCCCCACTTTTTTCTCCCCCACCATTGGCGGCTGTGCCTTCAGCTGCCTAGGCTCTAAGCTGTGGAATTCCATCCCCAAACCTCTTCACCTACTTCTCTCTCTCTCTCCTCTTTTTTAAGATGCTGCATAAAACCTACCTCGACCAACCGTTTGGTCACTTGTCCTGATATCTCCTTCTTTGGCTGGTGTCAATTTTTGTCTAATTATTCTCTCGTGAAGCACCTTGACACATTTTACTACACACTGTAGCTACAGACTATGTTAAGCATTGATTGAACTCTGGGCTGGATTTTCTCAGCCCTGAGGAGGAGGGCATGGAGGCGGGACTGCCGGTAAAGTAGCAGAAAGTGGGGGCTGATGGCAAACCCGCCTCCGTGCCCTTTTGCCAGGAGGCGGGAAGATGTGCTGCTTCGGGTCCCGTTTCCTGGAGACGGGAAAGGCATTAAATCCTTTTAACTGCCTGTTAACAGGTAGTTAACAGGCAGAAAAAAGGATTTGTGCCATTTTACCTTCTCAGGTGAAGGCTTCCCGACCTCGGAGAACCCCGCCGGGTTGGAGGAGATGTGAAGGAGGTCTGCGGGTGTCGGAGGCACCTGGAAGTAAGATGTAGAGGTGAGTGATGGGTACAAGTGTGGAGTGGTAAGTATGGAAGGTGAGTGTTAAGTGTTAAAAAATGTTCACTTACTTTGTTTTCTGCCTACAGCCTTCATCCACCCTGGATCGGGAGACTCGACATCTTCCTTGTTGATTTCACAGACTAGCTGTTGGATCCTCCGACCCAACAGCCATCTGAAATCTACAAAGTTGAAAGGTTTGATGAGTCCTGAACACAAGGGCTCATCAAACTACAGAGAATGTCAGTGTTTGACAGCTTCACAGAGCTGTCAAACGCTGACATTTCTTCTTTCAAGAAGTCTTGACAGATAGCACGTCAGACGTTGACGTGCTCTGTCAGTGACTTCCCCCCTAATTGGTCTGCTGAGCTCGCAGGGCGGGCTTAACAAGGTCAATCAGGTGAAAATCACGCTGGTTGGCCAGAAGATGATGGAGGCAGGACTGAGACCCGACAAGCAGCAGTCCCGTCTCCAACTGAGAAAATCCAGCCCTCTGAGTGTGAGAGGGTTAAACTCGAGCAGGGAGCTCGAGTGCGCAAAAGCTTTATCCATTTTAAACTAGGGATCAGCAAGTGGACTATCACTGAATGCGAGCCAACTCTAGAACAGAGCTGAAGGAGGTGTGAGTGATTTGAACTGTTCAGAGGGAAAACTTGGCTCAGCTCAAAGTTTCCATTCTACCCCTGGAATGAAACAGTCACACCGCAGTTTATTGGAGACCTAAGTTGGCACAGTTTGGGATTTTGGCTTGGCTCTACCTAACCACCTACATTTGGATAAACTTGGACTTCCGCTGTCCAATTTCAGCTCAACTCACTAGCATAATGCTGTGGCTGCTCATTTTGCATCTTCTGTTGTAACAGGTTCAAGCTTCAGCTGCTCCCAAGTGTCAGCAGCTTCTTTGGTCCTAGTGGATGGCCGTCCCAGCCAGTATCATCAATCATTCGTGTCTCCATTCCTCATGAGTTATGCAGTCAGATCTAGCTGTCATATAATTTGATATTCAAATGTGTTGATGTATATTCTCTACTTATTGGCAATGAAGAGATATTATTGGTTCTCGATGGCATCTTAATTGGACAGAAAGGGATTTTGCCAATACTGTAATATTGTTTTCTGAATTTCTTTGTCTTTCTGCTTCCCCCCCCCCCCCCTCCCCCCTCCCCATTAGCTAGTCTCTCATTTTGAGGCCACATCATGTCACAGACCAGCCTGAGGGGACGAGCACAGCTTTCAATCTGCACCTTCTCCCATGGCTTGGCTATGTTTTGGAATTCCCCACTTTCCACTACTGACATTAGAATCGGATGTTAATTCATATAGCAGAATCCAACCATCAGAATGTCGCACGTAGTGTCACCTAGACATCCAGCAGTGGTTTACTCATTTCATAGGACTGTACTGAAATAATACCCTCAGTTCTCCCATTTAGTCTATTTTGCCATAAGTATGTCACCCACACTCTCCTTTTACACACTCAGCACGGCCTGTAGTGCATTGACAAGAAGTGTTGTGATCTTTCTCTCTGTGACAAGTTCTGGGCCCGACCTGATACCGCTTCATTACAGTGGAGGAATTTTCTGTGTGGCAAGCAACGAGCGCACACACACACTTGCGCCTATTGCTCCATGTTGGAGCTCCAAAGTTCTTCACTTTGCTGCCTTCTGTCGAAAAGTTACATGTTGGAATCTGTGCTGCGCAGCAGAAACAGCATCTAAACAGCAAATGCAGTAAGCTGATTGGCTCAGTACTGAATGTTCAGACTCCAGTGAGGACTGTCAGTTCAGATTGAAGCGATCCACCGGAAATGCTCTAACAAGTGACAAATGTTGGCCCATTATCCCTTCTAAGTGTGTCAGTGACATTAGAGAACAATCAATTATTATTTAAACTCCAGGCAGTGATTTTGTAATCTGCACTCGTACCACAGAGGTAAGGTAATGCCCACCCTGGTTACGAGCACTTGATCAGGAGGTGACCTGCTCCCACTTCTGCCAATGTTGCTTTGCAAGTAACCACTAAAAAGTAAAGATGCCCTCCAGATTCTCACTTCTTCCTGTAACAGTTGATGAAGTCCGATCATGTGCCTCTCCCTTGTTGGTGCAGTTAAAAATAAAAGATCATTAGAATCCCAGATGCAACACCTGCCCTTTCACCTCTTCCCTTCCCACCGTCCAGGGCCCCAAATACTCCTTCCAGGTGAAACAGCAATTTATTTGTACTTCTTGCAATTTAGTATACTGTATTCGCTGCTCACGATGCGGTCTCCTCTACATTGGGGAGACCAAACGCAGATTGGGTGACCACTTTGTGGAACACCTCCGTTCAGTCCGCAAGTGTGACTGAGCTTTCGGTCGCCTGCCATTTTAATTCTCTGCCCCACTCCCACTCGGACCTCTCTGTCCTCGGTCTCCTACACTGTTCCAATGAAGCTCGAGGAACAGCACTTAATTTTTCAATTAGACACTTTACAGCCTTCCGGACTCAACACTGAGTTCAGCAATTTCAGATCATAACCACTGCTCCCATTTTTTCGGACAGCAGGTGCTGGGAATGATTCTGCTGTTCCCATTTACAGCTCCTCCAGACCCATCTTTTGTTTCTTGTCCCATTACCATCTCCTTTTGCCTTGCACCATCATCCCTTTTGTCATTTAATCTCTCCTGCCTTCCACCCTATCACAGACCTTCCCTTTTGTTCTTTCCTCCCCTCCCCCTTTCCCTGCCTCTGTACTTGCTTAAAACCTGTTACATCTCTAACTTTACCAGTTCTGATGAAAGGTTATTGACCTGAAAAGTTGCCTGACCTGCTGAGTATTTCCAGCATTTTCTGTTTTTATTTCAGATTTCCAGCATCTGCAGTATTTTGTTACATTATATTAGAATCCCAGCACTGGACGCCACTTTGTAATAACCTTTCTAGTTTTCCTCTTGTTCAGTTGACCACAAGTCAGTGTTAGAAATGGAGCTATGCTTTCCACAGACCTTGAAGATTACTTTTACTTCTATCACTTTTTAATTTGTGACAATGATCACTTTGTGAGGTAAGGAAACTATTGCTCAGCCTCAATGAAAAGGGTTCTAACTTTAAAGAGATTTTTTTTGGGGGGTGGGTGGGGGGAAGAAATAGGTGAGTGAACAAGAGCGAAGGTTGCTTCTATCTCTCTCCTATTCGCTTTGCCCACACCACACAACCTTCTCTTGATGAGCAAGCTGCCAATAATCTTGTAACCGGCTGCCGGGAAGTAAACAAAGTGTCCCAGCAGGTGAGGGAAGTGAGACTCTTCCTCTGATTTTTGCTCCGTCCCTTGATCATCACAAGGTACCTCACCCCCTCTACTAGTATGTCTCATGAGAGGGAACTTGCAACATGCTGGCAGTAATGGGAACAAGCCCAAGTCCTGTCCCTACCTGTAATGACACACACACGCTCCAGCACACTACGCTGCCGTTTAATAATTTTAGCTACATCTTCCTATAGTTTCTTCCTAGTCCCCTCCCCCTGCCCATCACACACATTTCGACAGTTCCTGAATGTTTGACAATTTCTGCTTTCCCGTTGCTCACTGGCTCTTCTTTCTCAGGGATATCCTACATGCCTTTCCATCTGTCACATGCCTCTCAAGTCCTGGGTTATCCTTCTCCTTTTCATTTTAGAGTCACCTGGGTCTCCCTGTGAATAGTTAGCCTTCTACATTAATCCATTTCTAAAACACAAGATTTGCTTAGTTCCCACACAAAAGAGTTAGTTTATGTTTGAAATATCTCAGCTAGTGACGGTCATTCCCCAGGTGTGCAAGGTGCTCCCCTGCCTACAGCATCCGAAGCGGGTTGTCATGGCCATTGACACATGACAACCAAACAGCTCATATATTTTTCAAAAGACTGCCAGTTATTTTTTTGGAAATTCTTTGCTGAATAACGTCATGTTTTTCTTTACAGCCTTGTTGCTGGAATGATAGCGGGCCTGCTGACAGGAGAGGAGACTCACACCTGCGTCAGGATGGGGCTGTTGGCTGCCAGCTACTCGCTCAGGTCACTGGAGCCGATCTCCACATCGATCAGCACAGACAGTGTGAACCCACAGCAAGTCATTGACGGAGTATGGCAGCAGCCGACATACCATTGCAGGGACAAGGCACCCACCAACAGGGAACTATAACTCCCCAGAGACTTGGTCAGATGGCAACCTGCTTATTTGGGATTGATGAAAAATACCCAGATGTTAAACTTGTCCAGAGATGGAACCATAGTTTTCTGTACTATAATTTAAACAATGTAATATGATGGAGGAAATGAGTCGTCCTAGGATGGGTATAAAAGTGTTCTCTTGAAGTCGGCTCAAAGGATCCTTAGTTAAATAATTATGGAGAATCATCATTCCAATTCCTAAGAATCCACACCATTAAACTGCCCAAAATTTAACACAAATTGACACTGAATTGATAGTTGCACTCAGCATCAGGAATGGGGGTGTGGCCAGTAGGGAGCATTCTTACACCACCCACAGAGATTGGGTCCAAGGTACATTGGGGGTCATTTTCAACCCCCAGGGCGGTAACCAAGCAGAGCAGATCATCCACCCATTATGGAACCCACCCAGTTTTTGTTCTATTTAAATAATTAGGTTGAAAATCAGACAGGTTGTACAACAGGTGGATGATCGACTCCACTGCCAGGTCACTCCCCAAGCGGTGAAGTTGAAAATGACTCCAATTGTTCAGGGACAATCGCGGGATTGTTATTTTACACGTATTTCATACGATACCTGACCAAGGGAAACTCAGTGTTGACACTGGGGGCAATATCTGGAAGAGTTTCTTTTCCCAACATTGAAATCCTTAATATTAGTGAACACAAAAAATTACTTCAAAACGCAGCGTTACCTGCTTTACTTGACTTAATTTGAATCTTTTTAATTGTTGAGGGAGGGCTTCACCATAATTAATAGATGGAAGATGTCATAGCCCACCAGTGAGATATGGTAAATAATTTTGCTCATGAGACTGATCAGACAATTCAACAATTGACAAGCGAGTACAGAGACACCTGCTCTGCTACGGAGAATGAGGCAAATTATTGTTACCGTGTTGGTACCAGAAGCTGAGCTGAATACTGATTCTCCATTTGATAAGCATAAATTTTAGCAGCAATTGCAATTAATTTTAATGTAACTTGTTGATAAATGTGATTATCATGTATAATTGCTGAGCTTTTCAGTAGCCCTTTAGCCCTGCCAGATATTGGACATGTGTTACTTTCAGTAAATTGTTACATAACATATACAGGAGTGTTATATCCAGTAATCTACATACTCCCTACCTGTACATCTGTTGAGTAGCTTTCATTTGTGCTACATTTGATGGTACATCCTCTGATTTCCCATCAATTCAGAGGTTCTCATTATTCAATCCCATCCACTCTTTGAACAGTGACTCCAATCCAAGTCCATCCACTTTTTTTAAGACTGCACCACCTCGATGTATACAACCTTAATTTGTTCTTAAATAAATTACTTCATGTCTTATCTAACCTTTTATGGATTAATAAAAATGTTATATCTTTCAATTTTTTAAAGAACTATTTTTTTCACAACTAGCACATGTCCAACCAGTAACTACCACCTTTGACCTTTGAAGCTCCACTCTTAAAACCCAAATTTAACTCTGGGCATAAGTGCAGCCTGGGGAGGGCAAGTGTCATGTTCACTTAGTGCTCCAGTGTGAGGTCTGGGCCATTTTAACTCTTCATTTCCCGGACAGAATCACTACCTGGCCAGCGGGCGGGTGAAGGATTTTGGCCAGCAGGAGGCCGCTGCCAAGTACCCAGCAGTCAGGTTCGTGGGTCAGGGGCTGGTCCGGAGGCGATCACAGTCCAGGGCAGGGAGGCCTAAGGTTTCCTTGTGAGGCTCGGAGGAGCAGTCCTGGCTCACAAAGAAAGCATATAAAAAAATTAAACTCACCTTCCTGAGCCTCTTCTGGCGCCAATCCTGGTTGCCGCCAGGTTTCTCTGGCAGGTGAGGCACTGAGCGAGAGTAGCGCGACCGCGTGTTATCATGCCAGGGTCCTATTTGTGTCATAGGACCAAGACTTTCGCATAATTAGGAGGCCCTCGCCTGCTTGCGTGAGTTAAATTAGCAGCGAGAGGCCGTATGGCGAGAATGGGGAGGAAAGTGCTCTACTCTTTTTTATTCGCTTATGGGATGTGGGCGTCGCTGGCAAGGCCAGCATTTATTGCCCATCCCTAATTGCCCTTGAGAAGGTGGTGGTGAGCCGCCGCCTTGAACCGCTGCAGTCCGTGTGGTGAAGATACTCCCACAATGCTGTTAGGGAGGGAGTTCCAGGATTTTGACCCAGCGACGATGAAGGATCGGCGATATACTGCTAAGTCAGGATGGTGGGGAACTTGGAGGTGGTGGTGTTCCCATGCGCCTGCTGCCCTTGTCCTTCTAGGTGGAATAGGTCGCGGGTTTGGGAGGTGCTGCCGAAGAAGCCTTGGCGAGTTGCTGCAGTGCATCTTGTAGATGGTGTACACACTGCAGCCACGGTATGCCGGTGGTGGAGGGAGTGAATGTTTAAGGTGGTGGATGGGGTGCCAAACAAACAGGCTGCTTTGTCCTGGATGGTGTCGAGCTTCTTGAGTGTTGTTGCAGCTGCACTCATCCAGGCAAGTGGAGAGTATTCCATCGCACTCCTTACTTGTGCCTTGTAGATGGTGGAAAGGCTTTGGGGAGTCAGGAGGTGAGACACTTGCCACAGAATACCTAGCCTCTGACCTGCTCTTGTTGCCACAGTATTTATGTGGCTGGTCCAGTTAAGTTTCTGGTCAACAGTGACCCCCAGGAGGTTGATGGTGGGGGATTCGGCGATGGTAATGCTGTTGAATGTCAAGAGGAGGTGGTTAGACTCTCGCTTGTTGGAGATAGTCATTGCCTGGCACTTATGTGGCGCGAATGTTACCTGCCACTTATCAGCCCAAGCCTGAACGTCGTCCAGGTCTTGTTGCATGCGGGCATGGACTGCTTCATTATCTGAGGAGTTGTGAATGGCGCTGAACACTGCAGTCATCAGCGAACATCCCCATTTCTGACCTTATGTTGGACGGAAGGTCATTGATGAAGCAGCTGAAGATGATTGGGCCTAGGACACTGCCCTGAGGAACTCCTGCAGCGATGTCCTGGGGCTGTGATGATTGACCTTCAATCACCACAACCATCTTCCTTTGTGCTAGGTATGACTCCAGCCAGTGGAGCGTTTTCCCCCTGATTCCCATTGACTTCAGTTTTACTAGGGCTCCTTGATGCTACACTCGGTCAAATGTTGCCTTGATGTCAAGGGCAGTCACTCTCACCTCACCTCTGGAATTTAGCTCCTTTGTCCATGTTTGGACCAAGGCTGTAATGAGGTCGGTAGCCGAGTGGTCTTGGCGGAACCCAAACTGGGCATCAGTGAGCAGGTTATTGGTGAGTAAGTGCCGCTTGATAGCACTGTCGATGACACCTTCCATCACTTTGCTGATGATTGAGAGTAGACTGATGGGGCGGTAATTGGCTGGATTGGATTTGTCCTGCTTTTTGTGGACAGGACATACCTGGGAAGTTTTCCACATTGTCGGATAGATGCCAGTGTTGTAGCTGTACTGGAACAGCTTGGCTAGAGGCGCAGCTCGTTCTGGAGCACAAGTCTTCAGTACGATAGCCGGGATGTTGTCGGGGCCCACAGCCTTTGCTGTATCCAGTGCGCTCAGCCGTTTCTTGACATCACGTGGAATGAATCGAATTGGCTGAAGACATGGCTTCTGTGATGGTGGGGTCCTCGGGAGTAGGCCGATATGGATCATCCGCTCGGCACTTCTGGCTGAAGATGATTGCAAACGCTTCATTTAACCCCGCGCGTGCACCGCTCTCATCAGGCGCAGGGGATTAAAATCAGGGCTTTAGCCTTTGTTACTCTATTGATATTCTTGTCTCATTGGGGGTGAATTTCTACAGAGGTTCTCCTTGTCTGCCGTAACTTCTGCATAAGAGCCACGGAAACCCTAGAAAATCGGTGTATACAGCGTTCACCCCATTTTTCTAGGGTTTCCACGGCTCTTCAGCAGGTCAGGAGAATTCCCATGGAAATTCACCCCCATTATCTATTTCCATCTCAAATAGTTATCACAGATTAATTCTATTGCTAAAGCCGCCTGCAAGAAGCTTATCAAACACTTCACTTTCGCAACTCTTTAACTCTCCATAAAATCAAAAATGCAATCAGGATTTGAACATTGCTTCCATATCTGAGGAGATTTCAAGGAGTTCTCTTACTCCTGGACAGGACACAAGAAGGAACTTGTCTGGACTAGTAATCCAGAGGCCTGGACTAACGATCCGGAGACATGAGTTCAAATCCCACCACGGCAGCTGGGGAATTTAAATTCAGTTAATTAAATAAATCTGGAATAAAAAGCTAGTATCAGTAATGGTGACCATAAAACTACCAGATTGTCGTAAAAACCCATTTGGTTTACTAATGTCCTTTAGGGAAGCAAATCTGCTGTCCTTGCCTGGTCTGGTCTATATGTGACTCCAGATCCACAGCAATGTAGTTGACTCTTAACTGCCCTCAGAAATGGCCCAGCAAGCCACTAAGTTGTATCAAACTGCTATAAAGAAGTATACTGCAGCGCTTCAAGAAGGCGGCTCACCACCACCTTCTCAAGGGCAATTCGGGATGGGAAATAAATGCTGCCCTTCCCAGCGACGCCCACATCCCGTGAACACATTTTTAAAAAATCTGGTAGACAGAAACATAGAAACGTGGAAAAATAGAAGCAGGAGTAGACCATTTGGCCCTTCGAGCCTGCTCTGCCATTCAATATGATCATGGCTGATCCTCTATCTCAATACCATATTCCCGTTCTCTCCCCATACCCCTTGATGCCTTTTATGTCTACAAATCTATCTATCTCCTTCTTAAATATATTCAGTGACTTGGCCTCCACAGCCTTCTGTGGTAGAGACTGCCACAGGTTCACCACCCTCTGAGTGAAGAAATTTCTCCCCATCTCAGTCCTAAATGTCCTACCCCGTATCCTGAGACTGACCCCTCGTTCTAGACCCCCCAGCCAGGGGAAACATCCTCCCTGCATCCAGTCTGTCTAGCCCTGTCAGAATTTTATACGTTTCAATGAGATCCCCTCTCATTCTTCTAAACTCTAGTGAATACAGGCCTAGTCGACCCAATCTCTCCTCATACGACAGTCCTGCCATCCCAGGAATCAGTCTGGTGAACCTTCGCTGCACTCCCTCCCCGGCAAGTATATCCTTTCTTAGGTAAGGAGACCAAAACTGCACACAGTACTCCAGGTGCGGTCTCACCAAGGCCCTGTACAACTGTAGTAAGACATCCTTGCTCCTGTACTCAAATCCTCTTGCAATGAAGGCCAACATACCATTTGCCTTCCTAACTGCTTGCTGTACCTGCATGTTTGCTTTCAGTGACTGGTGTACAAGGACACCCAGGTCCCTTTGTACATCAGTAACTTCACATTTATCCACGTTATACTACATTTTCCATGTATTTGCCCACTCGCCTTGAAGCCTCTTTGCATCCTCCTCACAACTCACAATCCCACCTAGTTTCGTGTCCTCAGCAAACTTGGAAATATTACACTTGGTTCCCTCATCCAAATCATTGATATATATTGTGAATAGCTGGGGCCTAAGCACTGATCCCTGCGGTACCCCACTAGTCACTGCCTACCACCCCAAAAAAGACCCATTTATCCCCTACTCTCTGTTTCCTGTCTGTTAACTAATGTTCAATCCATGCCAGTATATTACCCCCAATCCACTGGTTCTCCCTTATCTATTCTACCAGTTACATCCTCAAAAAACTCCAATAGGTTTGTTAAACACGATTTCCCTTTCATAAATCCATGTTAACTTTGTCTAATCCCGTTGAAATTTTCTAAGTGTCCTGTTATCACATCCTTTATAATAGACTCTAGCATTTTCCCTACTACTGATGTTAGGCTAACCGGTCTGTAGTTCCCGGTTTTCTCTCTCCCTCCTTTTTTAAATAGTGGGGTTACATTTGCCACCCTCCAATCTGCCAGAACTGTTCCATAATCTATAGAATTTTGGAAGGTGACAACCAATGCATCCACTATTTCCATGGCTACCTCTTTTAGTACTCTGGGATGCAGATTATCAGGCCCTGGGGATTTATCAGCTTTCAGTCCCATTAATTTCTCCAGCAATATTTTTTTACTAATACTAATTTCCTTTAATTCCTCCTTCCCACTAGACCCTTGCTACGGGCAACACGGTGGCATAGTGGTTAGCACTGGTGCCTCACAGCGCCAGGGACCCGGGTTCGAATCTGACCTCGGGTGACTGTCTGTGTGGAGTTTGCACATTCTCCCCGTGTCTGCGTGGGTTTCCTCCGGGTGCTCCGGTTTCCTCCCACAGTCCAAAAATGTGCGGGTTAGGTTGATTTGGCTATGATAAATTGACCCTTAGTGTTAGGGGGGGATTAAATATGTGGGGTTATGGGGATAGGATGGGATATGTTAGGGGGAATTAAATACGTGGGGTTACGGGGGTAGGGTGGGATGTGTGTACTGTGGGGATTAAAGCAGGGAAGGGTACTGGATTTGGATGATCAGCCATGATCGTATTGAATGGTGGAGCAGGCTCGACGGGCCGAATGGCCTACTCCTGCTCCTAAATTCTATGTTTCTATGTTTCTTGGTTCCCTCGCATTTCTGGGAAGTTATTTGTGTCCTCTTCCGTGAAGACAGAACCAAAGTATTTGTTTAATTGCTCTTCCATTTCCTTGTTCCCCATTATAAATTGTTTCATTTCTGACTGTAAGGGACCAACATTTGTCTTCACTAATCTTTTTCTTTTTACATACTTGTAGATGCTTTTACAGTCCACTTTTATGTTCTTTGCAAGTTTACTCTCATACTCTATTTTTCCCCTCTTGATCAATTTCTTGGTCCTTTTTTGCTGAATTCTAAACTGCTCCCAATCCTCAGGCTTGCTACTTTTTCTGGCAACTTTATATGACTCCTCTTTGGATCTAATACTATCCTTAACTTCTTTTGTTATCCATGGTTGGGCCGCTTTTCCTTTTGTGTTTTTGCACCAAAAAGGAATGTATAACTGTTGCAATTCATGCATTCGTTCCTTAAATGTTAGCCATTGCCTTTGCACCGTCATGCCTTTTAATGAAGCTCCCCGACCTATCATAGTCAACTCACTCCTCATACCATCATAGTTCCCTTTGTTTAGATTTAGGACCCTAGTTTCGGATTGGACTTCTTCACTTTCCATCTTAATGAAGAATTCCTACATGTTATGATCACTCTTCCCTAAAGGACCCCACACAACAAGATTATTAATTAACCCCTTCTCATTGCACAATACCCAATTTAGGATAACCTGTTCCCTAGTTGGCTCCTCAACGTACTGGTCTAAAAAACCATCTCGTACACACTCCAGGAATTCATCCTCCACAGTATTATTGCTAATTTGGTTTGGCCAATCTATATGTAGATTAAAGTCACCCATGATTACTGTTGTACCCTTGTTACATGCATCTCTAATTTCCTGTTTGATGCTGTCCCCTACATTACCACTACTGTTTGGAGGCCTATAGACAACTCCCACCAATGTTTTCTGCCCCTTGGTGCTTCTTAGCTCCACCCAGACTGATTCTACATCTTGATTTTCTGAGTCAATATCCTTTCTCACTATTGCTCTGATTTCATCCTTTACCCTAACAACCCCACCCCACCTCCTTTTCCTTTTTGCCTGTCTTTCCTAAATATTGAATATCCTTGGATATTCAGCTCCCAGCCTTGGTCACCCTGCAGCCATGTCTCCATAATTGCAATTATATCGTATCTGTTTACATCTATTTGCACTGTTAATTCGTCTACCTTATTACGAATGCTTCGTGCATTCAGATACAGTGCCTTTAGATTTGTCTTTTTAACATTTTTAGGCATCTTAACATTTTTTTGTACTGTGGCCCTATTTGTCTTATTACCATCTTTTCTTACCCAGACCCTATTTGTTAGTGCACTCTTTTGTTTGTACGCTCTGTCCCTTCCTGACACAATCTGGTTATCCTTACCCCAATCACTTTCCTGCACTGCTTCCTTGTCTTTTCTCTTTAGCTTTCTAACTTTCTCTCCACCGGGACCCTCCCCACCCCCATTATTTCGTTTTTCACCTCTAAGCTTTTGCTTCTCTTTCTCGTTACTGTTTCCCTTCTCGTTTCACTGTTTTATTGATATTGTACCATTATGGTCGCTGTTCCACTTAACTTTCTTCTCCTGTTCTTTGTAGTCTCCAAATACACCCGCTGATAAATACCAATTTTTCCAGATTTGTTGAAAGTTGACTATCCTTTCCAACTGGCTGTGTAGAAAAGTACATTGTAGCGAGCACTTGTTTTCTCTTCCAGTTTTGTATCTTTTTCACAGAAGCTACTAACATGGTCAGGACATCTTGTGATGCATCCACTTCAAATGCAAGGCAAAACTTTCTGAAATGTGTTCCTACCCCTGCACCCATCCCACCACTCCCCACAACAGCTAATTGTTCAAGTAAACACTATGGAAGAAGAACAAATTAATGATCTGAGGCAGTTCCCTTCTCTTGCAGGTTACAAGGTAAACAGGGCAAGGAACTTCTCCAGGTCTGTCAACACACCACAGAAGGCACCATCCAAGTAGGATGAATTGAACGTCACTTAACAACAACAACTTGCATTTATATAGCACCTTTAACATAGTAAAACATCCCAAGGCATTTCACAGGAGCAATTATCAAACAAAATTCGACATCAAGCCACAGAAGGAAATATTAGGACAGATGACCAAAAGCTTGGTAAAGGAGGTAGATTTTAAGGAGCGTCTTAAAGGAAGAGAGAGAGGCGGAGAAGTTTAGGGATGGAATTCCAGAGTTTAGGGCCTAGGCAGCTTGAAGTACGGCCACCAATGGTGGAGCGATTAAAATAGGGGATTGCAATAGGCCAGAGTTGGAGGAGTGCAGAGATCTCGCAGGGTTGTGAGGCTGGAGGAGGTTACAGAGATACACCAGTACAAAACTTCCAGAGTTTCACAAGATTTAGTTCAGCGAGTGCTCTTTTGCTTCATGGAATGTTATTTGTCCATGGAAGCTTTTAGGGAAAGACAATCCTGTACAAACTGATAGAAAACTTCCTGAGGCAGTACACTGAGTCTACAGCACAGAAACAGGCCATTCAGTCCAACTGGTTTATGCTCCACACGAGCCTCCTCCCACCCCTCTTCATCTAACCCTATCAGCATATCCTTCTATTCCTTTCTCCCTTTTGTGCTTATCAAGCTTCCCCTTAAATGCATCTATGCTGTTTGCCTCAACTACTCCTTGTGGTAGTGAGTTTCACATTCTTTGCACACTTTGGGTAAAGAAGTTTCTCTTGAATTCCCTATTGGATTTATTAATGACCATCATATATTTATGACCAATGTTCCCATTAAGCTGGCAGCAGTCTGAAGGTCCCGTGCAGCCGGCTCACCAGCTTTTAAATGGAACAATAACTGAATAAAGTTAGAGCCTCAGAGCAGTTTCATTAGCAATATCAAGGACAACAAACTCATGGGCCTGCCCTTGTGGCAGCTACAGCTTAATTGTTTTTAACCAGGTTTCATGTTTTTAGACCAACATTGACCAAGAGCAGAATTGGCCAGTCCAGTTGTTCCTCATCTCTGTATAATGGCTGTGTTGAAATCATGACTCATCGCATGGTCATCTACTCTTAACTTATTCTTTCTCAGAAGCTCACTTTTGGATTTCCTAATCTTCTTCAGTCTTTCTACAAACTAGAGGCATTAAGGCCTCCCAGTGTGGCTCACATTCCGATCTGGTCGGTGTTTAGTAGTTGTGCTAATCCTGTGCAGTGTGGCTGTAAGGCATATCTAAAGCCAACTGCCATTAGTCATGTAATTCCTTCTTCTAAAAAAAGTTGTGTCCTAATTGTGACACAAGAAAAGTATTAAAGCCATTTCTAACATGAGGAGATATGCTGGTGTAGATTTATTAATGGAGGATTGGTGATTGCCTATTTAATGAATAATGTAGATGACCAATGTTACTGCCAGGACCTTCCCAGCACCTCAGCATGCAGCAGATCCTCCTCAACTGTAGGTGCAACATTGGAAGGCAGTTCCCTTTCTCAGTGGCTCTTCTCACTGACTTTTTTTCTGTGTTTATTGTCTTTCAATTTCTTTTGATTGCCTTTTTTTACAATTTTATTTTATACACAAGTTTATATGTTCTGAGGACCCAGATTCGTTCAGCGTTATACTATAATAAACATTTCACAATACTTGGAGATGGATTCATTGGGGATCATATATAGTTATCCTCCTTCTCTCTTCATTTCATTAGCAGGAAGGTCCGATTTCCCAGCATTCCACTGTCACAGCTTCCTTCAACTGCAAATGGGAACTAAGGGCACTCTGCACACAGATGAAATTCAAAGCCACCCAAGCTTTGCCCTCACACTTTTAGGTATCAATTCTACCTCTTACCATTTGTCTGATGTGTAGCCAGTTCTGTGGGAGAGCATACAATTGAAATGGTTTTGTTTTTTTAAAAAAGAACTAGAGAGAGAATTTCCACGCCATTTTGGGCATAATTTCAGCACATAATTGGCGCAAGTAACTTTATAGGGCAGGGGAATGGAGTAGAAGCCATTTACGCCAATTTTCTGCCCCAAAATTGTCTCCCCAAATTACCTTCCCGCGATCCACCCACCAAGTATTAGATATAATAATGAGAACTCGGTAAGCTAGACTGATAATTATAAGGTGCAGCTGCTGCCAAGATCAGCTGAGACAGAGGGAAGTGAGGAGTTTGAGACTGAAGAGCGTGGAAAGTTTCATTAACAATTTCTGCAGCTGGCAACCACTTTTTGCAGCAATCTTTTTTTGCCATTCTGTCTACAGATTAGCAAGTGTGTAATGATAAAAGGTGCAATATATAGCCATGTGGATTATAGACCAGTTAGCTTAACATCAGGGGTGTTAGGGGTTGGAAGGGTGCTGAAGAGTATTATATAGGATACTATCACTGTTCCATCTAAAGAGTGCAGATGGACAACACAGATTCAGCTGAAATCGGTCATGGTTCCATAAACTAAAAGAATTCTATGAGGAGAATTCTAAATTACTGATTGAGGACTATCTAGTGTGGAATTGTTACAATTTGCACTTCCTCCCAATACTTTGAACTCATGTCCACAACAAAAGAACAGCTTCCATAAACAGATCCATAGCTGCTATGAACTGTAACTTGCAATGTTATATGATGTGAACAGGATAATGTGTCGCAGGACTAACAATTACCCTTTTCCATATTATGAATTAAAGCTACAAGTGATGTACGCCACTTTCTCTTGTAAGAAAGGCAATAATGATCCTGCCTGACCATTTAGTTCAGGTAACATCTAATCAACTTTATTTGCAAATGAGATAACTACATAGAAGCAGAAAACACACAGCAAGTAACTAATTGTTCAATATTTGAATTGTGTAATTATTCCAAAAGCAAAGGGTCCAAAATCTGTGTAGTTGTTTCTACAACCTTTTAACAGACTCACTGATGAAATGTTTCATGGCAAAGACTCCACTGAGACCCTCAAAGCCACTTCCATTGCAAACAGGTAGATAAAGCAGGAATGAGAGATGCACGAGAAACCTTTACCTCTTACATAATCATCTGAGACTCCTCTGAAGATCAAAGAGTGCAATAGTCAAGCAATCTGAATATTAATTATTTCCACTACCCATGTAGAGAAATTGTGGACAGCAGTCTCTTGGTGTCTGATAAGTTGATTGTTCAGAAAACATGATCACAACTAAATGTCAAACATAAGTCTGCAAGTTTTCATACATTTAACATTTCAAAGACATCAAGAATTAGCCAAACAAAATGGACCTGAGTAGTTTCTGATCAGGTAGTTGCTGGCTGCCTCCCCATGAAAGTAACAGCTATCTCTAAATGTTTTTTTTTTACATTGCCTTTCTCCCACAGGAACAAAAGAACTCTTAAGAATGTAGCCACCCAAAGACAGTTAATGAAAATTAATTCAGTAACTAGCTTAATTGAATGTACCTGACGAAGGAGCAGAGCTCCAAAAGCTCGTAATTTCAAATAAAACTGTTGGACTATAACCTGGTGTTGTGCGACTTCTCAGCTTAATTGAAAACTGCTTTGGTAATAGGAAACAGAATGAAGTGGCAAATGGAAAAAATTGTCTCTGGGCATTGACTTGAAGTTTGTTCAGGATCCAATGTAGTTGATTTGGAGGAATATTTATGATAATACTATAGGATTTGCTGATGACACCAAGCTACACAACCGAGTGATGAGTCTCAGAAAGGTTGATAATAATGTGTTCAATCAAGTGAATGGGTTAAGTAATGGTTGGCAGACTTCTGTGTGATTAAATATATAATAATGCAAACTCAAACAGGAAACACAGTAAATGTAAAATGAAGTAGGAAAAAGATTTGAGTGCAAATATTTGCCACCAAAGTGTTCTGTCAATGTGAAGGTATTATCAACAAGGCTAATCATATATTGGTGCATCTCAAGGGTGTTTGAGTATAAGTAGAACTGGAAACATGTTTTACTAACATTGCATATAGATCATAAGAACATAAGAACATAAGAAATAGGAGCAGGAGTAGGCCATTAGGCCCTTCGAGCCTGCTCCGCCATTCAATGAGATCATGGCTGGTCTTCTGCCTCAACTCCATTCACCGGCCCTATCGCCATATCCCTTAATGCCCTTACTAGTCAGAAATCTATCGACTTCTGTTTTGAATATACCAAATGACTGAGCCTCCACAGCCCTCTGGGGTAGAGAATTCCAAAGATTCACCACCCTCTGTGTGAAGACATTTCTTCTCATCTCAGTCCTGAATGGCCTACCCTTTATCTTGAGGCTGTGGCCCCTGGTTCTAGACTCCCCAGCCAAGGGAAACATTCTCCCAGCATCCACCCTATCAAGCCCTGTAATAATTTTGTATGCTTCAATGAGATCCCCTCTCATTCTTCTGAATTCAAGAGAATACAGGCCTAGTTTACTCAATCTCTTCTCATATGACAGTCCCGCCATCCCAGGAATCAATCTCGTGAACCTTCGTTGCACTCCCTCTATGGCAAGTATATCCTTCCCTAGGTAAGGAGACCAAAATTGTGCACAGTACTCCAGGTGTGGTCTCACCAAGGCCCTATATAATTGGAGTAAGACTTCTTTACTCCTGTACTCAAATCCTCTTGTAATGAAGGCCAGCATACCATTTGCCTTCCTAATGGCTTGCTGCACATGCACATTCACTTTCAGTGACTCATGTACAAGGACACCCAGGACCCTTTGAGCATCTGCATTCCCCAATCTTTCACCATTTAGGAAATACTCTGCCTTTCTGTTTTTTCTACCAAAGTGGATAACTTGGCATTTATTCACATTATATTCCATCTGCCATGTTCTCGCCCACTCACTGAGCCTGTCGAAATCCCCTTGAAGTCTCTTCACATCCTCTTCACAACTGACACTGCCACCTAGCTTTGTGTCATCAGCAAATTTGGAAATGTTATATTTAGTCCCCTCATCCAAATCATTGATATAGATTGTGAATAGCTGGGGCCCAAGCACTGATCCTTGCGGTACCCCACTAGTCACAGCCTGCCATCCTGAAAAAGACCCGTTTATCCTTACTCTTTGTTTTCTGTCTGTTAACCAATTCTCAATCCATGCAAGTATATTACCCCCAATTCCATGTGCCCTAATTTTGTTCACCAACCTCTTGTGTGGGTCCTTATCAAAGGCCTTCTGAAAATCCAAATACACCACATCTACCGGTTCCCCTTTGTCTACTCCACTAGTTACATCCTCAAAGAACTCCAATAGGTTTGTCAAACAGGATTTCCCTTTCATAAATCCATGTTGACTCTGCCCAATCTTACTATTAGTTTCTAAGTGCCCAGTTATTGCATCCTTTATAATAGATTCCAGCATTTTCCCAACTACTGATGTGAGGCTAACAGGTCTGTCGTTCCCCGTTTTCTCTCTCCCTCCTTTCTTAAATAGCGGGGTTACATTTGCTATCCTCCAATCTGCAGGAACCGTTCCAGAATCTATAGAATTTTGGAAGATGACAACCAATGCGTCCACTATCCCAATGGCCACCTCTTTCAAAACCCTAGGAGGTAGGTCATCCGGTCCTTGGGATTTATCGACTTTTAGTCCCATTAATTTTGCTAGTACTGTTTTTTTTACTAATAATAATTTCTTTAAGTTCCTCATTCTCGCCACACCCTTGGTTTTCTCGTATTTCTGGGAGGTTTTTTGTGTCTTCCTCCATGAAGACAGAAACAAAGTATTTATTTAATTTCTCTGCCATGTCCTGGCTAGATTTCCCACCCATTAACTATGAATGCAGGAAATCTAGAAATATCTAACTTCAAAAGGATGCTTATACATTGTGAAGGGTTCAGAAGAGAGCAATAGAATGATTCCAAGACTTATGGTGTTAGATTGTAAAAATGCAGAGATTAGACAAGCGTGTAGCAAAGGCAGAGTGGTTTTAATGGGGAATTTTAACTTTCATATCGATTGGGATAAGCAGACTAGCACATGTCAGAAACGTAGTGAATTTCTTGAGTGTGTCCGGGATAGCTTTCTGCAACAATATGTCCTAGAACCAATAAGGGGGCATGCAATATTAGATTTAGTAATGAGTAATGAGCCAGATTTAGTTAACAGCCTAACGGTGCGTAAACATTTATCTAATAGCGATCATAACATGATCAAGTTCAACAAAGTGTTTGAAAGGGAGAAACGCGAAACAGCTATTAAGATTCTAGTTTGAGGTAAGGCTGACTTCAATGCGATGAGACAGAGACTGTCCACAGTAAACTGGGCAAATCTGTTAATGGGTAAAATGGCAGAAGATCAGTTGGAGGTGTTCAAAAAATAATTTAATGTGATACAGAACCAATTTATACCCCTAAGGGGCAAGAGCTCTACTTGCCAAAAATAAGCCATGGACGACTAAAGAGGTAAGAGACAACTAAAACTGAAAGAAAAAGCATACAAAAATGCAAAAAATAGCACAGATCCTGGCGAATGGGAAAGATACAAAGAACAGCAAAGGGTGACAAAACAGATAGTAAGAGCTACAAAAAGGGAGTATGAAAAGAAACTTGCAAGGGATATCAAAATCAACACAAAGAATTTTTACAATTATATCAGGAAAAAGAAGACAGTCAGGAGCAATGTTGGCCCCTTGAAAACTGATAAAGGTGATATTGTCAATAATAATAAGGAAATGGCAGACATGTTGAATAATTACTTTGTGTCAGCATTTACAGTAGAGGAAGAGGATAGCATGCCAGAAATCCCAAGGAAACTAATATTGAATCAGGGAGAAGGACTCAACAAAATTAACGTAAGCAAAATAACAGTAATGAAGAAAATAATGGCACTAAAGAGTGACAAATCCCCAGGACCAGATGGTTTCCATCCCAGGGTTTTAAAGGAAGTAGGTGAGCACATTGCAGGTGCCCTAACTATAATCTTCCAAAGTTCCCTTGATTCAGGAACCGTTCCTTTAGATTGGAAAATTTTACATGTCACGCCGCTTTTAAGAATGGTGAGAGAGGGAAACCAGGAAATTATAGACCAGTTAGCCTAACATCTATTTTCAGGAAATTACTAGAGTCTAGTAATAAGAATAGGGTGACTGAACACCTGGAAAATTTTCAGATGATCGGAGAGAGTTAGCATGGATTTGTAAAAGGTATATCATGCCTGACGAACTTGATTGAATTTTTTGAAGAGGTGACTAAAGTAGTGGATAGGGGAATGTCTATGGATGTTATTTATATAGACTTCCAGAAGGCATTTGATAAAGTCCCTCATAATAGACTGTTAACTAAGGTTGAAGCCCATGGAATTGAAGGCAAATTATTGACCTGGTTAGGAAATTGACTGAGCGGCAGGAGACAGAGTGTAGGGATAATGGCCAGGTACTCTAATTAGGAGGTTGTGACTAGTGGTGTCCCACAGGGATCTGTGCTGGGCCTCAACTATTCACCGTATTTATTAACAACGTAGATGATGGGATAGAAAGCCACATATCCAAATTTGCTGATGACACAAAGGGATATTGATAGATTAAGTGAATGGGCAAAACTGTGGCAAATGGATTTGAATGTAGGCAACTGTGAGGTCATCCACTTTGGACCTAAAAAGGATAGAACAGGGTATTTTCTAAATGGTGAAAATCTAAAAACAGTGGAGGTCCAAAGAGACTTGGGAGTCCACATACATCGATCATTAAAATGTCATGAACAGGTACAGAAAATAATCAAAAAGGCTAATGGGATGCCAGCCTTTATATCTAGAGGACTAGAATACAAGGGGGTAGAAGTTATGCTGCAGCTATAAAAAGCCCTGATTAGACCACTCCTGGAATACTGTGAGCAGTTCTGGGCACCACACCGTAGGAAGGATATATTGGCCTTGGAGGGAGTGCAGCATAGGTTTATCAGAATGATACCCAGACTCCAGGGGTTAAATTACGAGGAGAGATTACACAAATTGGGGTTGTATTCAGTGGAATTTAGAAGGTTGAGGAGTGATGAATCGAAGTTTTCAAGATATTAAGGGGAACAGATAGGGTAGAGAGAAACTATTCCCGCTGGTTAGGGAGTCTAGGACAAGGGGGCATAGTCTAAAAATTAGAGCCAGACCTTTCAGGAGTGAAGTTAGGAAACACTTCTACACACAAAGGGTGGTAGAAGTTTGGAACTCTCTTCCACAAACGGCAATTGTTAATTTTAAATCTGAGATTGATAGATTTTTGTTAACCAAAGGTATTATGGGATATGGCGCAAATGCGGGTATATGGAGCTATGTCACAGATCGGCTATGATCTCATTGAATGGCGGAACAGGCTCGAGCGGCTAAATGGTCTACTCCTGTTCCTACGTTCCTATGAGTTGTGAAAAAACAGTCATGGATCTGGACTTATTTTCACTCCAGATAAGACTGAGAGGAGACATTGGGGGTAAAATTCAACGTCAACAAAACAGGGCGTAGCAGATCAGCCCCCGTTATACACGCTGCCTGATTTAGGAATATTAGGCGGGGTGTATATCCTGACAGACATGGATAATGCAATAGGCAGAATTCTCCAAGATGTCGCAGTTAGTGCAGTGACATACTACATCTCTCCCTTCCCCTGTTGGTAATGAGATTTCAAAAATTATGGCATAACATACCTCCAGATAGGTGCTTGCAGGAGCCCGACCCAGAGGTACAGTGGGTCCTGACTTAAACATGGTGCTGCTTAAACAATGGAGGTTTGCTTGGAAAGGCAAGTCACAGCCTGTAAACAGAAGGGAAGATTTCAATTCTATTCCCAGAACTCTTAGACCAGATGGACAGCTGATCTTCCACAGCATGTAATTGCTATCCAGTGCAATGCGAGGATGTGCTGTGTATTAAAGACAAAAATGAGAAGTCGCACAACACCAGGTTATAGTCCAACAGATTTATTTAATTTTACAAGCTTTCGGAGCTGTCGCTCCTTCCTCAGGTAAGTTAGCAGTGAGAGAATCTCCCAGAATTCACAATTTAAACACAGACAAAATCTATTCAAATATTTCCCTACATCAAAGACACACTAAGAGCACAGCCAAGACAATGAGATGTGTCCCAGGGGGTCCAACGTGTCAAACCACCTGCTGGCTGCATATCCTGTCAATTTGTGTTGGTTCTTGTGTTAGTCTTTTTTAAAAAAAACACCTGGGAAGACCGGCCATGATGTCAAGTCACGTTCTGTATCGTGACATGAACCCGATATCGCGATTGAGGCCATCCTCATGAGTGCGGAACTTGGCTATCAGTTTCTGCTCTATGATTTTGCGCTGTCGTGTATCCCGAAGGCCGCCCTGGAGAACGCTTACCCGCAGATCCGAGGCTGAATGCCCCTGGCTGCTGAAGTGTTCCCCGACTGGGAGGGAACCCTCCTGCCTGGCGATTGTTGCGCGGTGTCCATTCATACGTTGTCTCAGTGTCTGCATGGTCTCGCCAATGTACCATGCTCTGGAGCATCCTTTACTGCAACGTATCAGGTAGACAACGTTGGCCGAGTCACATGAGTATGTACCGTGTACCTGGTGGGTAGTGTCCTCACGTGTGATGATGGTATCTGTGTCCATGATTTGGCATGTCTTGCAGAGGTTGCCGTGGCAGGGTTGTGTGGTGTCTTGGTTGCTGTTCTCCTGAAAGATGGGTAATCTGCTGCGAACGATGGTACTTTTGAGGTTAGGCGGCTGCTTGAAGGCGAGTAGTGGAGGCGTGGGGATGGCCTTAGCAAGGTGTTCGTCGTCATCGATGACATGTTGAAGGCTGCGAAGAACATGGCGTAGTTTTTCCGCTCCGGGGAAGTACTGGACGACGTAGGGTACTCTGTTGGTTGTGTCCCGTGTTCGTCTTCTGAGGAGGTCTATGCGGTTTTTCGCTGTGGCCCGTCGGAACTGTCGATCGACGAGTCGAGCGTCATATCCCGTTCTTACGAGGGCGTCTTTCAGTGTCCGTAGGTGTCCATCGCGTTCCTCCTCGTCTGAGCAGATCCGGTGTATTCGCAGGGCTTGTCCATAGGGGATGGCTTCTTTAACGTGGTTAGGGTGGAAGCTGGAGAAGTGGAGCATCGTGAGGTTGTCCGTGGGCTTGCGGTAGAGTGAAGTGCTGAGGCGTCCGTCTTTGATGGAGATTCGTGTGTCCAAGAATGAAACCGATTCTGAGGAGTAGTCCATGGTGAGTACATACTCATGTGACTCGGCCAACGTTGTCTACCTGATACGTTGCAGTAAAGGATGCGCCAGAGCATGGTACATCGGCGAGACCATGCAGACACTGAGACAATGTATGAACGGACACCACGCAACAATCGCCAGGCAGGAGGGTTCCCTCCCAGTCGGGGAACACTTCAGCAGCCAGGGGCATTCAGCCTCGGATCTGCGGGTAAGCGTTCTCCAGGGCAGCCTTCGGGATACACGACAGCGCAAAATCATCGAGCAGAAACTGATAGCCAAGTTCCGCACTCATGAGGATGGCCTCAATCGCGATATCGGGTTCATGTCACGATACAGAACGTGACTTGACATCATGGCCGGTCTTCCCAGGTGTTTTTTTTTTAAAAAGACTAACACAAGAACCAACACAAATTGACAGGATATGCAGCCAGCAGGTGGTTTGACACGTTGGACCCCCTGGGACACATCTCATTGTCTTGGCTGTGCTCTTAGTGTGTCTTTGATGTAGGGAAATATTTGAATAGATTTTGTCTGTGTTTAAATTGTGAATTCTGGGAGATTCTCTCACTGCTAACTTACCTGAGGAAGGAGCGACAGCTCCGAAAGCTTGTAAAATTAAATAAATCTGTTGGACTATAACCTGGTGTTGTGCGACTTCTCATTTTTGTCCACCCCAGTCCAACGCCGGCATCTCCACATCATGACCTCTATTAAAGACAAAGATAGGGTCGTCCAGATCAAACCATACCCAGCTGGTAGTCTGTCACTTACCTTCTTGAGCTCTTCAATCACCCAAACTGTTTACACAACAAACTGCTTCGATTGTTCCCCTCACACCCAGGTGTTAAACTGAATCAAGAGTGCATATTCAGCAAATTCCTCATTCTTTTCTCTTGTAGATAGGATTAGTTTGTAATCCTTCAGGCTAACTCATTTCTAACAGTTGTTAACAACTGTTGGTTTACCGTGTTCTGTCCAAAACCAGATTTGTTTACAGATTAAAGTTAAAGGCCTAGTAATTCAGCTCCGTAGCACCCGGTTTCTCGACGCTATGAATGCTGTTTTGTGTCCAAAATGGCGTCTGAGCCACACACACACAATTCTGGTGCGGTGTCGCGCCGGACGCCATCTTGGTAAAGGCCAAACAAGAGGCGTCCCTTACCCACGTCTGAAGCAGGCGTTAGACCATTAACAAATGTAAATAAGGGGCCTAGCGCCTGCTTCTGCTCCTTCTTGCAACTTTGGTTTACATCTGAGGCAGCCAGCACCAGTGCTGATTACCTCCGGGAAAACCAATGCTGAACAGAACGAAATTAAATAAAGTTAAGTATTTATCATAATCACCGCTGCTCCCGGTCCCGAGATCTCCAACCTCACTCCCAACTCCGACCTCCAGGCCCCCCGATCTCCCCCCAGCCTCGGCCCCAACCTCCTAGCTGCCACCCCTTCCACCACCAACAGCACTCCCAAACCCCCAACAATACTCCAGACCCCTGCGATCTCCTTCCCCGACCTCTGACAACCCTCCGATTGCACTCCGAGGCCCAGCCGTTCCTCCTCCAGACCCTCGCGATCTTCTTCCCCATTCACTTACCTGAAAATTGGTGCACGAACCTGTGCAGGCTCCTACTGCTGCGCCATCTACATGATAATGTGGTCCGAGGACCAAAATCCCAGGCTCCTCGGACTTCCCCATGTGAGCGCAGGTTGTTGGCACTCTGCGGTTAAGGGGCCCAAAAATGGACACTACCGAATTTCTAGGCCAAAGATTTTCCACATGCTCGATAATATTTATATGCAAGCCAATTCACCTACTACTGGTGTTTTTGAGTTGTATCCGTCCAATATTGGAGACATTTCAAGAAAAGGAAACTGGGGTATTGAGGGTATTTACTCTGCAAAGGAGAACACTCTGTCTTACGTTTCTTCCTGTTGTTCTGAGGTCCCGCTGGAGTCTGCTTCTCCACGGGTGAGCAGCAGCCTACTTCAAGGCTGCCACCAGTGCCATCTTAGCCAATCACTAGGAGATGTGCAATCGTGACCTTGTGATGACCACCCCATCCAATCTACCCCTCCTCCAGCAAGGTGCAGTGGGAAACCAAAGCTGCCTCCTTCCACTTTGTGATGCTGCATGTTAACACTTCAATGCTCAGTGTCTCTGCTCCATGCAGAAATAGGTTTATTTTATAGGTCCACATCTGTCTGGAATCTGAGAATTATTTGTGTGTTTCACCTTTCCTGAACATTCCAGGAGTGAGTGTGTACCAAAGGGTCTCAGTACTCCCAAGTAAGGCATGTGTGGGGAGGGGGTCTCCCAAGGACTGAGCATTGCGTCTGTTTGGCTCTTCATGATATGATAGTAACTGGAAGGGACTGAGCACACACAGTGGAAGGGCGTGGTGGATATTTTTTCTATCAGTTAACCCAACTCTCCAGCTTTCATTGTCATTTCTATTAATAAAATAGACCGTTGGAGCTCGGTTCAAGCCCAACGTGCTGCACCAGTTTGTACCCGTCATCCACCACAAGGAGAGAATTACCCGCTTTTGTGAGACCTGTTTCCTTCCCATGTTGAGGAGGAAGGAGAGCGCAACTGGATGGATGGTCACTTCGGGGGATGGGCAGAACAGGGCACACTCATACTTGCCACTGCTCAGGGGGAAAAAATCAGTATCAACATATGCCGAGAAGCAGGCCTACATCCTTGGTTACGGACAAAAAGCGGGTTTGTGGGACTAAGCACGACTCCTCTTTCAAAGAGCCAGCACAAACTCGACTGGCCAAATGGCCTCCTGCTGTGCTGTAAGTTTCTATGATTCTATATCTACTTGGCTGTGAAGGTGTTTGGTGTGGGGCACGTCATTGCCAGCTCTAGAGCGGGGCTCTCTACTGTCATCCCATTTCCCTGCTGTTTACCTTTTAGTTATTTTTCTTCAAGTGTTTATCTAATTCCCTGTTAAATGTTATGATTGACTTGGCTTCAATACCAACTGTGGGAATGCAGTTCATATTCTAATATCCCTTTGAGTGAACACTTTTTTCCCAAACCACTCCCTTTATGCTGCCAGTACTCACCCCAAGACTGTGTCCCATTGTCACCCATTCGCTGACCAGTGGAAATATTCTTTCGCTATTTACCTTCTCAAGGCTATTCAAAATTTCTATTAGATCCCCTTATCTTTCTCTCCTCCAGTTAAGACAGTCCCAGTTTTTTTTAAGTCTATGGGAGAGAAATTCGTTCTCGCCCCGTTTAGGGCGATAAATTTTGAAATTTTGAAAAATTAGCACCAGGCGCGAATGAATCTGAGGTTCCCTTAAATTGGCTGTTAGCGCTCCAGGAGAGAGCTGGAGTGCTAAGTCAAGCGCTAATGACCTCATTAGGGCGCTACCAGCAGAGCAATAATGAATTTCAGGTGCAATGCAATCGGGAATGATCCTTCACACTGGCTCGTTCCAGCTCTTAAAGGGGAGGTTGCATCATTGTGCAGATCCTCATTATCATCAGTGCTTGCTGTGAAGGCGACCTGCTAACAACTCAATCCCCTGATCGTGATGGCTGATCCCACTCCCAAGGAGAGAGCGCGTCGGTTCATGCACGAGGCATTGGAGGCATTGGTCGCGGGAGTGGAGCGAAGGAGGGCAGTGCTGTTCCTGGACACTGGAAGGAGGCCATTGCCCCAGGACTTCAGGGCAATGTGGAGGGAAGCGGCCCAGGAGCTCTCGGCCAGTAGTGTGGGTGAACGCAGCCGGACACGTGCCAGAAGAAATTCAACGACCTCAGTCGGGTGGTCAGGGTGAGTTTATGCTTCAACAGGTCCTACATACCAGCATCTGAACCTCAGTCTGTACACACTGCACAAACCACCACACCCCCACCACTCACCCACCAAGCATCTCCACCTACTCAAACTCACATCCACATCTCACGCCTTGCCTACAATCACAGCTATTCAACTATGACAGGCATATCTACCAAACACATAGCTGGACTCTGACTCACACACATTCATTTCTCTTGCAGGCCAAGATGGCCCACACTAAGAGGGAGCAGCAGAGAACAGGCGGGGGTGATGTGCAGCTCCAGCAGCTTTCAGACCTGGAGGAGCGAGTGCTGCGACTCATTGGGCAGCAGGTGGTTGGTGCCGTGGCCCTCGGCAGCCTCAACCACCTTGGGGGCAACAACGGTATCTTCAGCCCCTCTCCTTCTCTCATCCCACTTCCCCCTCACACCACAAGCCTTTCCCACTTTCCAGCGCATTATACTGTCTGCATTCCTTGCTCCCTTCCTGCCCCCCTGCCCTCACCTTAACGCGACTCTTGTGCCTTTAGGCTTTCAGAGAATCAGCAACCAGCTGACCAGCCTGTCCTTGAGCCTCCCAGTGAGAGTGAGGTGGGAGAAGAGGAGGAGGAGCAAAGCACCGCGTCACTGCATCTCTCACCTGCAGGCACCACCTCAGATACTAGGACTACACGATCTTTAGAGGCAAGTTTAGTAGAGGGGTCTGCACTGGGTGATACACCGGGGACGAGCGGGCTGCAGCAAGGCCAGGGGGAAAGGGTAGCTTGGGAGCCAGCTCCCTGGAGAGCGAGTTCGCGTGCGAGTTCTGCTGCACACAACTCAGCTGAGAACCTCGATGGGGAGGCATTCACAAGAAAGGTGATGGGCATGCACACGGAGATGATAGGTGCAATGGCAAGGGTGCCCGAGAGCCTGTCGGCAATGGTAAGGAGCATGGAGGAGACGGCCTCCAACATTGCACAGAGCTCTGCGCACACCATGGAGCCCATCCTTGGCAGTCTGCAAAGGATGGTGAACTCTCTGAGAGACCGTGGGGACCCAGACCTGATGCCACATGCAATGGGCGATGAGGCAGCATCCATTGCAGCACAGGCAGAAGCCACGCAACGTCTTAGTGCTGTAATGCAGTCAATGGTTGATGCCATCCAGTCTCAGACTGCTCTCATGCAGTCTCAGCTTGATGCCATAAAGCTCTGACTGCTGCCATCGTCGCTGGGTCCACCACAGTCCACCGGGGATCTCACAGTGTCGCAGCAGGCCAGCAATCTGTGATGCAGCAGATTGGTGGGGATGCCGAGGTGCTGCCCCGGGGAGTGGCAGTGTGTCAATGGAGCAGGAACCTGCTGTCCTCTGTCAGGATGACAGCATTCCTGCACCCACCACTGCCACTCCACTATTGCCCTTGCCACTGCCTGTCATCCAGCCAGCCCAGAGGTGCCGCAACGTACAGCCGGGTCTTCCAGGCCCAGAGCTGGTCGAGGGCGTCCTGCAAGGCCATCAGTAGTCTCTGGCACCGACACTCAGCAGCCTTCCCCCAGCCCTGCTGCAGCCACTGAGGAGACCCTATGTAGGAGCAGTAGATTAGGAAAAGGCACTGTAAAGAGGGCAAGTAAGGGTTTGCACAAGGGTCATTAGTTAATATTGTTGTTGTATATATGTGGTTACTGATTGTGTATAAATTTATAATTGTAATGTTGCAGAAATGGTGCTGTGTCTCATTTCAGTTTTGGGGTGTGATATGGAATGAGACATTGATGGAATGATGGGGACTGGATGAGCAACCGGGAAGTGGCCTCGAAGTTATTGGAACCGCAGTCTGATGAGGCGGTCATGGAACGCCCTTCCACATGGCCGATGGAGTGGCTGGATCCTCCATCGCTGGTGTTCGTGCTCCTGTTCCTCCTCCCCCTCCTCTACCTCCTCCTGAGGTGGTGCGGCTATGCCTGGCGGCAATGACTGAGCCCTCATGATGGCCAAGTTGTGCAGCATGCAGCAGACGACGACGAAAAGGGACACCCGCTTAGCCGAGTACTGGAGGGCTCCTCCCAAGCGGGCAAGGCAGTGGAACCGTTGCTTGAGCACTCCGATGGACTGCTCAATGATGTTCCTGGTGGCAGCATGGCTCTCATTATATGAGTGCTGGGCAGGAGTGTTGGGGTTGTGGAGGGGAGTCATGAGCCAGGTGGAGAGCAGATAGCCCTTGTCTCCCAGCAGCCAGCCGCTCGCTTGATGTGGGGGCTGGAACAGAGCTGGCACACCAGTCTGGCACAGGATGAAGGCATCGTGGCTGCCGCCAGGATAGCGGGCACTAGCGGTGAGGATGCGCTGTGTGTGGTCACACACCAACTGCACATTAAGTGAGTGGTAGCCTTTGCGGTTACGGAATACTTCAGGATTGTTCTGAGCTGCCTGCAAAGCGACGTGGGTGCAGTCAATGGTGCCCTGCACCATGGGGAAGCCCGCATCCTGGCCAAGCCATATGCGTGCTCGCGCTGCTTCTCTCTTGTCATGGGGAAGGAAATTGTTTTTTTATTAATTCATGGGATGTGGGCGTCGCTGGCAAGGCCAGCATTTATTGCCCATCCCTAGTTGCCCTTGAGAAGGTGGTGATGAGCCGTCTTCTTGAACCGCTGCAGTCTGTGTGGTGAAGGTACTCGCACAATGCTGTTAGGTAGGGAGTTCCAGGATTTTGACCCAGCGACGATGATGGATCGGCGATATACTTCCAAGTCAGGATGGTGTGTGACTTGGAGGGGAACTTGGAGGTGGTGGTGTTCCCATGCACCTGCTGCCCTTGTCCTTCTAGGTGGTAGAGGTCACGGGTTTGGGAGGTGCTGCCGAAGAAGCCTTGGCGAGTTGCTGCAGTGCATCTTGTAGATGGTACACACTGCAGCCACGGTACGCCGGTGGTGGAGGGAGTGAATGTTTAAGGTGGTGGATGGGGTGCCAATCAAGCGGGCTGCTTTGTCTTGGATGGTGTCGAGCTTCTTGAGTGTTGTTGGAGCTCGAGGTCTGGCTGCAGGAGGTGCCAGCGCTCATCCGACTGCATACCGCCTCCCCTACATGTCGTTGCTAACGGCAGGCGCTCAGGCAGGAGCCGAGAGTGAATTTCAGAGCCGGGTCGCTGCACACCTGGATGACATCACAATCTCCGAGCGGAGATCGTGGCGCTAGTGGTTACCTCCACCTCAATTTCGCGGGCGTCGGTACTATCGCCGCGCCCAGCCGCAAAGCTGGTAACGCCCTGTTAGCGCCCCACGAAGGCGCTAACGGGAGGCACTAAGGTGTCCAATTTCTCCCCCTATAGCTTCTCATCTTTGGTATCATCATAGTGAATGTAAGCTCCACCTTTTCCATGGCTCGAATATCCTTTATAATATGGTGTCAGCCGAGGCTCAGTTATAGCACTCTCACCTCTGAGTCAGAAGGGTTCAATTACCACTAGAGACTTGAGCACGAAGTCTAGGCTGATGCTCTAATGCAGTACCGAGGTAGTGCTGCACTGGTGCCGTCTTTCGGATGAGACGTCAAACCGAGGCTCCGTCTGCCATCTCAGGTGGACAAAAAAGATTCCATGGCACTATTTTTTAAAGAAGAGCAGGGGAGTTCTCCCTGGTGTCCTGGCCAATATTTATCCCTCAACCAACATCACTAAAAAACAGATTATCTGGGCATTATCACATTGCTGTTTGTGGGATCTTGCTGTGTGCAAATTGGCTGCCGCATTGCCTTCATTACAACAGTGACGACACTTCAAAAGTATTTCATTGGCTGTAAACCACTTTGGGACGTCCTGAGGTCGTGAAAGGCGCTATATAAATGCAAGGTTACCAGAGGACACAGATTTAAGGTAATTGGCAAAAGAACCGCAGGCGATATACAGAAACATTTTTTTCTGCAGCAAGTTGTTATGATCTGAAATGCGCTGCCTGAACGGGCAGTGGAAGCAGATTCAATAGTAACTTTCAAAAGGGAATTGGATAAATACTTGAAGGGAAAAAATTGATGGGAAAAGAGCAGGGGAGTGGGACTAATTGGAGAGCTCTACCAAGGAGCCGGCACAGGCACGATGGGCTGAATGGCCTCCTTCCGTGCTGTTTGATTCTATGAAGTTGTTTCTTTAAAATGGGATACAGTACTCAGACTGTGGCGCAACCAATGTCTTCTAATGATTCATCATCATGATTCCTCATCATCTCCGTGATATTTTCTTCAACGGCCCATATACAAAACCTGTGATCCCGGCTGAAACCCTGAATCGAAGTGTGAAAGGGGTTCGGCCAAATTTACAGCAGCCAATCGGGCGAACCCCTGAGGAAATTTCCGGCAAAGGAAACCCTCAATTACAGCTAGCTCACACCAATCTTTAAATCACATTTATTCCATCGAGGTAAAGCCACAACAAACACTGACGTTTTCCCTATTTGATGTAGTCAGAATGGTTAGTACCTCTGCTGTTTCATCACTAATCTCCCTCAATATTCTGGAGTGTAGACCATTTGGGTCTAGTGACTTATCAACTTTAAGCCCCATTAACAATTTTAAAACTGCTTCCTTTTGAAAATTCCAACTGTTAGTTGTTCTCTATGTCCTCTTCTGGTACTGCTGCGGTTCTTCCTTCATCTCCTCTGTAAATGCAGAGGCAAAATATTTGCTAAGCATCTTTGCCATTCTTTCATTCCCTTTCTTTGCCTTGTGCCTTGCTGGGTTTGCAATTCATCTAATAATTACTATGCATGTACATGAGTTGATTCTGAAATGTATCCAAACTGCATAGTACAGACAGGTGTGTTTACCTTGCATGTTCTATTCTTACAGAGTGCTCTGCTATTGCAGTGCTCCATCTGGTGTCTGGTTCAAGAAGTACGGAAACTTGTCTAAAGAGCAAACAAGTCCAAACTGTGGAGGCAGCGAATCAAACATCCACAACTAGACACAGTCTACAAAATTACAAAAGAAAAAGTTTGTATTTAAGATCCTGATTAAATAATGAATGTTATATTTCCTGGAAGTGGTACTAAAACCATGAGTAAGGAAAGGAATAGTTCTGAAAAGCTTCTGAGTTTGATTCCTGGTGGTGTGGTGGAGTAAGTGCATTGACCTGTCACCTCTGGGGTCGAGGTCTGTCTCCGATTCCGATGCTGCAGCAATGGTAACATTTTAAAAGAGTCTGGGATAGTGCTAATTCACTTCCTAGTGGGTGTAGGCTCACAGAACAAAAAATAGCTCATAATTCAGCATAAATTAGCAGTCTAATTCAGAGGGCCTACATGGATGGCTGATGTGAGGATTGGAAACATCACACTCGTGCTTTTCTGATTTGGGGATTCAGGCACATTGTTGGGGCTTTTCTCTGCATCTGTCCAATTCTTTACCTGACCTAGGGGTGCTTGATGCTGACGCTAGGAGCAAAACATAACAAGTGGAACATTTCCAGCACCAACATCCCTTTTCCCAATCAACAAAGTCCCTTACCACTTAAGATGTCCTTTAATCAGTAAACCATCCCAAACACGCTGTATTAATACACTTTCAGAATAAATGCTACCTGTTCAGATATATCCAAGGCACACCTTTCCCGTACCAATATGTTCTACTTATAGTGTATCACTCTGGGAACCATTGGACATCCTCTTGTATAATATTCCTCTATATTGAAACACTCTCTGTTACTGGGGCGTTTAACACTCCTTATATACAGCACATTCTGTGTTACACAGGTATAACATATTGTTTGTTTTGTAATTTGTTTATAGTTTGTTGAAGCACTCTCTCTACACAGCGAGAATCGAATAGGTGATGCATTCTGTTCATCCTCACATGAAATAACTAAATACAAAAGCAGTCACTTACAGAAGAATTGGTCAGCAAAGACCAATCCAAGCAGCAGCAGCCATTGCACATCTCCATTAAAACAATAGAGAAAGAAAGTCAATAATTTCCAATATACAGAGAGACTTCCCCACCGACTGTAAATAGCTTTAAATTGATTTCAGGAGTCACACTTAAAAAATGTTATTATTAAAAAACAATCTGACCTTTAATTGACCTGACTGTCTGGTTAAGAACAATTATCCTATAATTGACTTAGGAAGACACAGCAATTGCACCTGTGGCCTTAAAGGGACACACTAAATTACAATAGCAAAATACTGCGGATGCTGGAAATCTGAAATAACAACAGAAAATGCTGCAAGCACTCAGCAGGCCAGGCAGCATCCGTGGAGAGAGAAACAGAGTTAACGTTTCAGGTCTGGGACCCTTCTTCAGAACTGGAAAAGGCTGGAGATGCAACAGATTTTAAGCAGGTGCAGAGGCAGGGAGGGGAGGATCTGAAGGAACAGTCTGTGCTAGTGTAGGAGGCAGGAAAGATTAAATGTTGCAAATGGGGATGGCAGAATCATACAGCCTGAAAAATGGTGGCAGGGGTTATAGTCTGAAATTGTTGAACTCAATGTTGAGTCCAGAACACTAAGTTACAGGTGTGTTACATAGTATAATGCTCCTGTCTTTATAAAACAGCATATCTTCTGACCGAACATCAATGGCATTGCTGCATATATTAAAACAATGTTTGTAAAAACCATTCAGGAGGACCTCAGATCACCCTGACATGGAACAAGAGTGAAGTTGATCTTTCTGCTCACTCTAAACAAGCAGTAAATGTAAACTTAAAGAGGAATGATTTTCAGACGAGGGTTTGTGGCTGGATTCTTCATCAGTAGATTCTACTCCTTGGAGGAAATGGAAGGAGTGTTTTAGGACCATGTCTACATTAAAGAATAGGGAGAATATTCCACCTTCATTCCTCATAGCATTGTTCCTATGCCAAGTTCACAAAGAATAGTGGCCCCCAATATTCCTTCCTCCCCAACCATAGTGTAGGTTGGGCAGTGCACTTTTTGCAAGTGCCCAACTTGACCTCAGCGGTGTTAGGCTGTATTTTGCACTTCAACTCATTGAAATGGTCTGGGCAGGCTCTGGGCGGGAGTACCACCTGACAGGCAGCACTCTCACCAGAGTGGGGTGAGAAATTGTGCACTGCTGAGGCACTTCCTGGCACTCTTTGGGTCTGCTGGCTGCTGTTGGAAACAGCACCACATGGCCTCCAGCCTCGTATTGGAGCCCTGCTGCACTCTAGATGGTTAAAAAGACTTGTTTGAAGTTCCAGGAAGTTACTGGCAGGCCCTCTAATCTGAAGGGGCAGCTTTACAACCTCACAGGTTTTCTTTGGTGATCTTTATTTCTGGCATCCACCAGGCAGAGTCCTCAGAGCATGACACGTGAAGCGTGATTACATCACTCTCATTATAATTTCCATCAAATTTAAATGCTCCAACTTGTTCAGCTTCCTCTCACATCAGGAATGCCCCAGGAAATGCACACTACCGATCCCTGCCCCTTTTTCTTCTGCCTATCACCCCAGAAACTGGCATACACGTGGCATTGGGTTGGTAAAAATCAGCCCATTTCCTCTCTACCTCACTAACACTATCCTTGTGTACAGTACATTTCCTACATTACAACAGTGACTGCACTTCAAAAGTACTTAATTGGCTGTAAAGCATTTGGGATATCCTGAGGTTGTGAAAGGCGCTATATAAATATAAGTCTTTCTTTCTTTATACAATGAGTATGTTATCCCTTATCCCTAATAATGATGCTCCTATGTATGGTACATAAGAACATAAGAAATAGGAGCAGGACTAGGCCATTTGGTTCTTTGCACCTGCTCCACCATTCAATAAGATCATGGCTGATCTTCTACCTCAACTCCACTTTCCTGCACTATCCATATATTCCTTACTTCTATTAGTATCCAAAAATCTATTGATCTCTGTCTTGAATATACTCAACGACTGAGCATCCACAGCCCTCTGGGATAGAGAATTCCAAGGATTCACAACCCTCTAAGTGAAGAAATTTCTCCTCATCTCAGTCCTAAATGGCTGACCCCTTATTCTGAGACTGTGACTCCTAGTTCTTAGACTCCCCAGCCAGGGGAAACATCCTCCCTGCATCTACCCTGTTAAGCCCCTTTAGAATTTTATACATTTCAATGAGATCACATCTCATTCTTCTAAACTCTAGGGAATATAGGCCTAGTCTACTCAATCTCTCCTCATAGGACAATCCCCCCATCCCAGGAATCCGTCTAGTGAACCTTCGTTGCACTCCCTCTAAGGCAAGTATGTCCTTCCTTAGGTAAAGAGACCAAAATTGTACACAATACTTCAGGTGTGGTCTCACCAAGGCCCTATATAATTGCATTAAGACGTCTTTACTCTTATACTCCAATCCTTTAATAATAAAAGCTAACATACCATTTGCTTTCCAAATTGCCTACTGTACCTGCATGTTAACTTTCTGTGATTCGTGTACAAGGACATCCAGGTCCCTCTGAATACCAACATTTAAAAAATATTCTGCTTTTCTATTTTTCCTACCAAAGTAGATAACTTCACATTTTTCCACATTATATTTCATCTGCTATGTTCTTGCCCACTCATTTAACCTGTCTATATCCCTTTGCAGCCTCTTTGCATCTTCCTCACAACTTACTTTCCCACCTAGCTTTGTATCATTTGCAAACTTGGATACATTACACTCGGTCCCCTCATCTAGGTCATTAATATAGATTGTAAATAGTTGAGGCCCAAGCATTGACCCTTGCGGTACCCCACTAGTTACAGCCTGCCAACTCGAAAATGACCCGTTTATTCCTACTCTCTGTTTTCTGTCCGTTAACCAATCCTCAATCCATGCTAATGTATTACGCCCAATCCCATGAGCCCTAATTTTATGTAATAACCTCTTTTGTGGCACCTTATCGAATGTTTTTTGAAAATCCAAATACACCACATCCACTGGTTCCACCTTATCTACCCTGCTAGTTACAACCTCAATAACATAGGAACACAGGAACAGGAGTAGGCCATTCAGCCCCTCGAGCCTGTTCCGCCATTCAATGAGATCATGGCTGATCTGCGATCTAACTCCATATACCCGCCTTTGGCCTATATCCCTTAATACCTTTAGTTAACAAAAAGCTATCAATTTCCGATTTAAAATTAACAATTGATCTGGCATCAATTGCCATTTGCGGAAGAGAGTTCCAAACTTCTACCACCCTTTGTGTGTAGAAGTGTTTCCTAAACTCTAACAGATTTGTCAAACATGATTTCCCTTTCATAAATCTGTGTTGACTCTGCCCAATCATATGATTTTCTAAGTGTCCTGTTACCACATCCCTAATAATAGATTCTAGCATTTTCCCTATTACTGATGTCAGGCTAACAGGTCTATAGTTCCCTGTTTTCTCTCCCCCTCCTTTCTTGAATAGCAGGGTTACATTTGCTACCTTCCAATCCGTGGGGACCGTTCTAGAAACTAGGGAATTCTGGAAGATCAACACCAATGCATCCACTATCTCTGTAGCCACCCCTTTTAAAACCCTATGGATGTAGGCCATCAGGTCCAGGAGATTTGTCGGCTTTTAGTCTCGTTAATTTCTCCAGTACTATTTCTTTACTAATACTAATTTCTTTAAGTTCCTCATTCTCACTAGACACTTGGTTCCCTACTATTTCCAGAATGTTTTTTGTGTCTTCTTCTGTGAAGACAGATACAATGTATTTGCTTAATGTCTTCACCATATCCTTATTCCCCATTATAATTTCTCCTGTCTCTGCCTGTAAGGGACCCACGTTTACTTTCGCTAATCTCTTCCTTTTTACATACCTATAGAAGCTTTTACAATCTGTTTTATGTCTCTTGCTTGTTTATTCTCATATTGTTGAGGCTGCCGCGAAACACGAATTAAAGCTGAATCCATGTGTGGGAAACAAGAGACTTTTTTAATAACTGCATGGCACAAAATGGCTGAACCGACTGCTCCCAGAATTCTCTGGAAAAATCCTGAGGCCCCGCCCACTCCTGCCTCAAAGGTAAGGTGCCTTAAAGGGAAGGTGCATCGATATATTGTCCACGGACGGAAAAGTGGATAATGCCCGTTTTGGTGGCGATCCGCCACACAGCTCCCCCCAGAATCCGCTTAGGAGGTGTGGATGAGACGGTGCGGCGGTCTGATGGGCCGGCCGGAGCGGCTCTTGTAGGACGCCGGTGGACGTGGAATGGCCGGGCGTGGAGCAGCCGGGTGAACCGGCTTGAGGGCAGGTCGGCCGCGTGGCGGTGGACGAGCTACAGGGACCTGCTCACCGGGCTCCGAGTGTGCTGGCTTGAGTCAGTCAACCGACACTTTTTCGGTTCTGTCGCCCACTTGCAGGGTGAAAAATTTGTCCCCAGCCTGTAGCACCTTGTAGGGCCCGTCGTACGGGGGTTGAAGGGATCCGCGGTGCGCGTCGTGCCGGACGAAAACAAACCGTGCCTGGTGCAGGCTTAGTGGGATGTGTGAGGTGGATTCGCCGTGTCGGGCAATGGGCACCGGGGCAAAATGCAGCGCCAGTGAGGCGAAGTCGTGGCGTTGCTGGTCGGCTGACCAGGGTGTCGTGGCGGTGGGCAGGAACTCGCCGGGTACGCGCAGCGGCTGACCATACACGAGCTCTGCTGCCGATGCATGGAGATCTTCTTTAACCGTGGTGCGCAGGCCGAGGAGGACCCACAGAAGTCGGTCGGTCCAGGCGCCGTCCTGGAGGCTGGCTCGAAGAGATGCCTTCAAGGATCTGTGGAACCGCTCACACAGTCCGTTGGCTTGGGGGTGGTGCGGTGAATGGTCACCCCGAGATTGCGTGCGACAGCGGTCCAGAGTTCAGAGGTAAATTGCGGACCTCTGTCCGACGTCATGTCGGAGGGGACGCCGAACTGTGCGACCCAGGTGCTGACGAAGGCTCTGGCGATGTCGGCGGTGGTAGTAGAGGTCAGTGGAATTGCCTCGGGCCAGCGTGTGGTGCGGTCAACGATGGTCAGCAAGTGCGTGTGGCCTTGCGACGGCGGCAGGGACCCGACGATGTCCACGTGGATGTGGTCGAATCTCCGCGAGGGGACGGTAAACTCCTCGAGGGATGCTTTTGTGTGTTGCTGTACCTTGGCCCGTTGGCAGGCTAGGCAGGAGTTGGCCCAAGTACGCACATCCTTGCGAAGGCCGCGCCAGACGAAACAGTTGGCTACCAATTTGATGCATGCGCGGGCGCCGGGGTGGGAGAGGTTGTGGAGAATGTCGAATACCCGGCGGCGCCAGGACGCTGGGACGACTGGCCGATGTTGACATAGGGATATGTCACACTTGGCCGTGACTGCGGTCGGGCCACAGGCGACGTCGGCCAGGCGTAGCCCTGGTAGGTTGGTGGGTGCGGAGAGCAGATCAGGGTCAGTGATCTGGTCTGCTGCGAGTTGAGCGTAGTCGACTGCCAGGTGTGCGGCGTGGATGGCGGGGCGGGAGAGGCAGTCGGCTACCACAATGTCTCGGCCAGAGACGTGTTGGATGTTCGTGGTGAACTCGGACACTGCCGCGAGCTGGCGCTGCTGCCTGGCGGACCAGGGGTCGGTTGTCTTTGCCATTGCGAATGTCAGGGGCTTGTGGTCGACAAACGCAGTGAAGGGGTGGCCCTCAAGCAAAAACCGGAAATGGCGGACCGCCAGGAACAGCGCGAGGAGCTCGCGGTCGAAGGTGCTGTACTTGACCTCCGGGGGGCGTAGTTGGCGGCTGAAGAAGGCAAGTGGCTGCCAGGCGCCGTCGACCCACTGCTCATACACGGCGCCGACCGCGTGGTCGGAGGCGTCCGTGGTGAGCGCTACCCTGGCATTGGGCCGTGGGTGCGCGAGCAGGGTGGCGTTGGCGAGCGCGGTCTTGGTGGAGTCGAAGGCGGCGGACGCGTCTGCCATCCATTCGACCACCATCTTGCCGCTCCTGCCCCGGAGGGCTTCATACAGGGGCCTCATGAGGGACGCCGCTTTGGGGATTAAGCGGTTATAGAAATTCACCATCCCGAGGAACTCCTGGAGGCCTTTGATGGTGGTGGGGCGAGGAAATTGTTGGACGGCCTGCACCTTGGTGGGCAGGGGAATGGCCCCAGCATGGGTGATGTGGTGGCCGAGGAAGTCGATCTTGTCCAGGCCGAACTGGCATTTGGCTGGGCTGAGGATGAGCCCGTGGTCGCTGAGGCACCCGAACAGGATGCGAAGGTGTTCGACGTGTTCCTGCTTGGAGGAACTGGCTACCAGGATGTCGTCCAGGTAGATGAACAGGGACTTCAGGTCCCGAAGGACCGAGTCCATGAGCCGTTGGAATGCCTGGGCCGCGTTTTTGAGGCCGAAGGGCATCCGCAGGAGCTCGAACAGGCCGAAGGGGGTGATTACAGCCGTCTTGGGGACGTCCGCGGGGTGGACGGGGACTTGGTGGTAGCCGCGCACCAGGTCGACCTTGGAAAAGACTGAGCGGCCGGCCAGTTTAGCCGAGAAGTCCTGAATGTGCGGCACGGGGTACCGATCAGGGGTGGTGGCGTCGTTGAGACGGCGGTAATCCCCGCAGGGGCGCCAACCTCCGCCTTGTTTGGGGGCGAAGTGGAGTGGGGAGGCCCAGGGACTGTTGGAGCGGCGGATGATGCCGAGCTGTTCCATGGTGGCAAACTCGGTCCGCGCGATCTCCAGTTTGGTCGGGTCCAGCCTGCGGGCATGGGCGTACACTGGGGGGCCTGTGGTGGGGATGAAATGTTCCACCCCGTGTTTGGCGGCCTCCGCGGAGAAGGTCAGATTGGTAAGGGCCGGGAATTCGGCCAGGAGTGCCGAGTAGTCATCCGTGGCCCAGGCGTGGCACTGTGACGCCATGTCGGCGGGTTGACGGGGGGCCATGGCGCCCAGGATGGGGGACATGGTGTTCATGTCCACGAGGCGGTGACGAGGGATGTCTACCAGTAGGCCGTGGGCGCACAGGAAATCTGCGCCGATGAGAGGGGAGAGCACCTTGGCAGTGATGAACTCCCATCGGTAGCGGTGACCAGTGAGGTCGAGGGTGACTGTCCGGGTGCCATACGTCCGGATTTCCGAGCCGTTAGCAGCAGCCAGCGCCGGTCCCCGTTCGCCCTTTTGGATGTCGAGGGAGGAGGCCGGGATGATGCTGTGCTGAGCCCCAGTGTCGCACAGGAACCGGCGGCCGGTTTTGTCATCCATGATGAACAGCAGGGAGCCCGCATGGCCCACGGCCATCGCGGCGGCTGGTACAGGGGCGGACTTGAAAGAGCAGGGAGGTGTGCACCGTTGTGCCCTGGCGCCGAACCGTGCGTGGTAGTAACAGTGGCCCGGGTTAGTGGGGCGTGAAGGCCCCGTGGGCCTGGTGGCAGGCCCTTGTGGCCGCGTGGTGGCCGGTGAGCGGCGCGCCCAGGCATTGGCTGCCAGGTCCGGAGTGACGTCGCGGCTGGAGTGAGCGGACAGCAGCTTGTCGGCCTCATCGGCCAGGGCTTCCAGGTTCGTGAGGCCGGACGCCACGACCGCTGGGCGGATGCTGAGAGGGAGCTGGCAGATGAACCGCATGCGGAAGAGGGACCCGGGTGGGCTCTCGTCGGTGAGGGAGAGCATGTGGGAGAGGAGGTCTGACGGTGAAGCATCACCGAGGCCTGGAAGGTCGAGGAGGTGGCAATTTTGCTGATATGCCGAGGCCGTAAATTTTTTAAGGAGCGCTGTCTTGAGATGTGCGTACTTGCCTTCCTCTGGTGGGTTCTGCAACGTTGTCCAAACCTTCGAAACTGTGGCGCTACCGAGTGATGTGACGAGATAGTCGTACTTCGTCCCATCTGTGGTGATGCTTCGCAGCCGGAAGCGCGATTCAGCTTGGAGAAACCAGGCTTCAGGCTGGTTTTCCCAAAACTCCGGCAGTTTCACGGAAACTGCGTTCGTGTCCGCCATTGCAGTGCTTGGAATACGTTCTGAGCGTCGGGGTCACCAATGTTGAGGCTGCCGCGAAACACGAATTAAAGCTGAATCCATGTGTGGGAAACAAGAGACTTTTTTAATAACTGCATGGCACAAAATGGCTGAACCGACTGCCCCCAGAATTCTCTGGAAAATCCTGAGGCCCCGCCCACTCCTGCCTTAAAGGTAAGGTGCCTTAAAGGGAAGGTGCATCGATATATTGTCCACGGACGGAAAGGTGGAAAATGCCCGTTTAGGTGGCGATCCGTCACAATATTCTATTTTCCCTCTCTTTATCAATTTCTTGGTCATCCTTTGCTGAATTCTAAAATCCTCCCAAACATCAGGCCTACTACTCTTTTTGGCAACATTATAAGCCTCTTCCTTTAATCTAATGTGTCAGGTTTTTTTAATGTTGAAGCAGACTCATTTGTAGATCAAGTGTATTCTTCTTAATCATTAAGTAAGATATTAGCCATTTCTAACACGAGTGGATAAGGTGTGAACGGCAGTATCCAGGTAATCTGATGGTTTGTTTGATTTTCACGCCTGATCACAACTATCATTCATGTCTGTTTCAGAAGTTTGAGTTGAAGTTGGTGGGTTCAAGTACCACTCCAGAGACTTGAGCATAAATCTAGGCTGACACTCCAGTGCAGTACTGAGGAGCGCTGCACTGTTGGAGGTGCCGTCTTTCAGATGAGACGTTAAACTGAGGCCCCGTCTGCCCTCTCAGGTTGACGTAAAAGATCCCATGGCACTATTTCGAACAAGAACAGGGGAGTTATCCCCGGTGTCCTGGCCAATATTTATCCCTCAATCAACATCACTAAAAAACAGATTATCTGGTTATTATCACATTGCAGTTTGTGGGAACTTGCTGTGTGCAAATTGGCTGCCACGTTTCCTACATTACAACAGTTACTACACCACAAAAAGTACTTCATTGGCTGTAAAGCAATTTGGGACGTCTGGTGGTCGTGAAAGGCGCTATATAAATGCATGTCTTTCTTTCTTTGTTTTGAATCAAGAAATAAAATGACCATTTTCATTCCAGGAATCATGAATTTAATTATCCTCTTAGAATAAAGTTCCTGTAGCGTGGATGATTTGCATATCAAACATTATGATTGCTCTCATGTAGATAGCTTGTCTCTGTGACTATTCTCTGGGCAGTTTTGTGTATTCAGTACCCTGATTTTCTAAGAACCCAGAAAATAAAATCCCAGAATAACAGACGCTACAAATTTGGTAAAAATTCAGCTTTTTCATAAAAAGTTTGATGTAAAACATACTTTTGTTTTGCTTAAATTTCATGGTGGAAATCTATCCTCATCAAGGTGAGGGATTGTCAACATTGGGAATGGAACATTGTTCCATTTTTTACACCAGGCATTTAGCTTCATCTGAAACCACTCTGCCATTTTCCTGCCATCGTTAACCCATTTAATATAACCAAGCTACCGCTATGTTAAAATAGCACACAAAGGAATTTTACACAAATGCATTAATCAGTGCACTAGCAGAAGAAAATAAACCCTGTTGTATCAATTTCAAACACTCCAAAGTGAAGTGTAACACAGGTTAGATGCTGGATAAAGTTCCCTCTACTCTGCCCCAAGAATGTATTACAAAAGTTCATGCCCTACTAAACCATGGTGACATTTTTCCATTTCCCACATCAGCCATTCTTGTTACTTGTCTAACTCAGATTAATAACTTAATGGCCCGTAATTTGCGGTCAGCGGTGAAGCAAAGGCGTTTGCCACTGGCCCCGAAGTAAGCTTCCCACAAAGCTCTCGCGATCTCTGTGACGAGAAGTTCGGCTTTTCTGACGTGCAGTTGAGATCAGTGTAGTTTAGTGGGAATCCCTAACGCGAGCTGCTGTGACGTCAATAAGCTGTCTAAGCAGCCAATCACAATGCAGAATTCTCACAGACCGCGAACAGGAAGTGAGTAAGCTCCTTTGATTCTAACATATTAAAAATGTTATAGAGAGCAAAACAAAGATTGGAGCTCTCACTTGTGGAAAAGGTAAACCTGAAATAAAGATGAACAAACTTTTTTTTTAAATAATTTAAAAATGTTTTTAAAGTTTCTTAAAACTTTTGGGGCTAAAAATTCAGTTGCTTGCGCCTCCCGTTAGCGCCTTAAGAGGGCGCTAATGGAGCGCAAAGCAGCTAACGCCCGGGTGCAGCACCGCCCACGCCTCCCGCAAAATTCAGCGGGAGGTTAGCGGTGGCGCCAGCCGGTAGCGCCCCGTGGCGCTGCGCCGCCGGCGATGACGTCATCGCCGTGCGCAGCACCCCGCTTGTGCTCCAGCCGCGATCTTTAGTCACGCCCCCTGACTTACCGCCAGACGCTATGTCCGACGGGTTCAGGGGGGCGTACGTGCGGACGGGGCGGCGATATTTAAAGGGGAGGTGGCAGGCGGCCATTTTTGTTGCTGGCCGCCTGCCAGCACCTGCCCCCGTTGCTGTCCCCGGCCCCCGTGAAGCCCCCCCCACCGTGAAGTGCCGGCTGCGCTCCAAGAGCCCGGCACTTCTCTTGAGTGCCGGGCTCTTTTGCCGGCACTCCTGATCCCTGGGGGCCCAGCTGGGCCCCGGTTCGCGCTGCGCAGGGCCCCTCCCCTTTAAGAAGGGGAGGAAGGCCAGCAATACCGCGGCGCGACGTGCCGCAGCGCCTGGCGCTGCGGCACGTAGCGCCAGGATATTCCCTCACAGCGCCCCAAGAGGGATGCGGGGTGCTTCCAGTAGCGCCCCGCTTCCCTCTTGGGGCGCAACCACTGAAGTTCCGGCGCGGGGGCGCTAATTTTTTCGGGGCGCTAAACGTAGCGCCCCGGCGAGGTTAGCGCCCCAAATGGGGCGATACTCAATTTTTCCCCCTTAGTATTTATTAAAATGTATAAATTTGACACACTACAAAATTAAAATTAGTTTTTCAGGCCCAGTCAATATGCTGTTAAAACCCCAGTTACACCTAATCCAAAGTCAATTATTGTTTAATTAAGGGTTCATGCTTTCCTGGAAATGGATTTACAATGTCACAGACCCATTTCACTTTTGGATCCTTACAGCTAGAATACAGTGCCTTTTATAACCTCAGTCTGACTATCTTCAGATCCCAGTACTGGAGGGGAAAGGAGAGTTTACTGATCCACTGCGCCACCTCTTATGAGCAGCTCTGCACTTAACTATACAAAACAGTGGACTAAGCAGATATCTTGGTGATGTCCTACAACAAATATCAGGGCGGGGGGGGGGGGGGGGGAGGGGGGAATAATATAATAATAAATACCAGAACTAGTTTTTTAATTGTAATTTGCTAGAGGTGGACTTTTGCTACTTGCTGCATTGCACATCTTCACCTGATATCTGACATTTAAGGGTTAAAAAGGACTGTTTTTATATGCCCTGTTTAATGAAATGTTTCTGATTCAAAGTACAAAGCGATGATGTACAGGGGAAAAAACATGTCACAGACAGTAAAAAAGTTAACTCCCCAAATGACTACTAGATGTGTGGGAATTACAGAACCACTGAAATATTCTAGATTTGAGAAATTGCAGCACTGTCTGATGTAACATCACCTGATTTAATGTAACTAATATAATTACTGTCAAATTTCTGAGAGAAAAGTATGCTGCCAAGATTTTGCTTCATCACAGAACTGAGGTAGCTGAGGAGAGGAGGAGTTCAACCCTTGGCTGCTGCAGATCCTTACAGGGCTGCTCTACTGTCCAGTACAGTGTATCGTGTTTTACATATATATTGTATACACAGAATAATGAGATATATTGCAGCAAAACACCAACATAGAGGTCTGTTGATTGTTAGCATCATTTGAACTCTGAGATGTGTGACTGCCCTAAACATATTGTTTTATTGAATTAAAAAAAACTTGCATTTATATAGCGTCTTTCATGACCTCGGGACGTCCCAAAGTGTTTTACAGCCAATGAAGTACTTTTTGAAGAGTAGTCACTGCTGTAATGTAGGAAACGCGGCAGCCAATTTGCGCACAGCAAGCTCCCAAAAACAGCAATGTCATCATAGTTATATAATAGGACATAGAGTTGTTTGCAGCTGTTGTGGGGGGGGGGGGGTGGGGGGAACAGTTTTAGTTCATTTTTGCCTTTTCTCTTCTGCCACTGGGAACTGTCCTGTGAACAACAATTGATCCAATTGCTTGATCTGGCCATAAATGATAATGTACCGCCTGATTTAATAGTGAACTCTCAGATTTTAAACTACAGCATCTGGAAGGCATCACCATATGAGAACAGCTACTCATATATCAAGGTTCAATGTCCACCATGATTGGGTTTCAGAAGGGCAAGCTGGTGAAGTTCTGAATGTCCAACTGATGGAGTTTGGAGTGTGTCCATGTTGTGGTCAGGAGGATGGTGCCACTGCAGTCGCACATTTATGGGAGTTGCATTGCTCACCAAGCCACTCATGAAGAGTTCCTGGTCCCTGCTGTCTGCCTAGTGAGGGCTCATGCTCAGTTATCTTCTAATCAACTTGAAAGAACTTGCATTTATATAGTGCCTCTCATGTCCTCATGACATCCCAAGTGAATGAGGTGTAGTCACTGTTGTTTTGTAAGTAAATGCAGCAGTCAGTTTGCGTAGAGGAAAGTCCCACAGACCGCATTGAGATAAATGTTTTTGGAGGTATTGGTTGAGGGCTAAATGTTGCCCAGCACACAGTGAGAACTCCCTTGCTCTTCTTCAAATAGCTCTACAGGATCATTTACATCCAGCTGAATAGGCAGGTGGGGCCTTGATTTAACATTTCATTTAAAAAAAAACACCTCTGGCAATGCAGCACTCCTTCAGTACAGCACTGAAATGTCTGTTTAGATTATGGGCTCAAGACCTGGAGTGAGGCTTGAACCCACAATCGTCTGACTCAGAGGCAAGAGTGCAACCACTGGGCCAAGCTAACACTTTGTGATTATCCTCACTGGGAAAGAGATAAACAGGTTCTCTTTGGAATGGACGTGGCTCCAAAATGACACACTTGCCAATAGAAGATTGAAACCAAATCAACCCTCAGTGGCAAACATGGTAATTCAATACTTGGCACTGTTGATAATTCATCAGCCAGCCAGCCGAGTTTATTAACTGGACCAGGAGAGATGGGTCTGTCAGTGGGAGTTGGATTTCTTCTCACTAGGCTGTAAATAACCATGAAAGCCAATACCGTAACAGGTAAGGTGGTCTTGGCTGGACAGGCAGTGTGACGATTACCATTGCTCTGGGCTGGTTACAGTAGTTGTATCTGGTTAAGCTGCATAGTTGTATCTGGTTAAGCTCCAGCAGTTTGCTGCACACACATGGGTGGCCCAATATCTTAGCTCTCGCCAACCTGCACCTAAACTCTCTGGAATTAGGTTGTATCCATTTGTGCATTGGATAAACAGAATAACATATATTAAACATATATGTTTGTTGGGGGAGGAGGTGTAGAAGGGTATTTGAGACATTTTCCATTGGTGTTATTTTGTGAATACAGAGCAGACTATTCAAGCAATATTGCTGTATGGAAACAGAGATCACAAAATTTACAATGGTACTGCAATTCCTATGCCATGTGGGAACTCCAGGATGCTTCATGTGTTCTGGATAATCACGTGTGCAGGAAGTGCCTCTAGTTACTCAAACTCAAGCTCAGGGTTTCTGAGCTTGAGGAGCAGCTGGAGTCACTGCAAGGCAAGCAGGAGGCTGAGAATTTCCTAGAGCACATGTTCCAGGAGGTGGTCACCCCGCAGATACAGAGAGTTCAGGAGGATAGTAAGTGGGTGGTTATTCGGCAGGGTAGAAAGAGGCAGGCAGTGCAGGATTCCTCTGTGAATGGGGCACTCTAAAACCAGTTTTCAGCGCTGACGACACCTTGGGGAAGTGCAGTCTAGAGCACATCCACAGCACTATGGGGCAAATGACTGCATAAGAGGCACAGCAAAGTGTAGAAATGCAGTGGCCATAGGGGATTCGATAGACAGGGGGATAGACAGGCGTTTCTGCAACCACCGACGTTAGTCCCACAGGGTGTGTTGCTTCCTTGATGTTAGGGTAAAGAACATCACTGAGAGGGTGCAGAACATTTTGAGGGAGGAAGGGGAACAACCAGAAGTCATGGTCCATGTGGGAACCAATGACATAGGAAGGAAAAGGGTTCAGGTCCTGCAGTCAGAGTTTCAGGAGCTAGGGAGGAAGTTAAAAAACAGGACCTCAAAGGTAGTAATCTCTGGATTACTCCCAGTGACATGCACTAGTAAGTATAGGAATAGTAGGATAAAACAGGTTAATGCGTGGCGGGAGAAATTGTGCAGAGGGGCGGCTTCAGATTCCTGAGGCATTGGGACCAGTTCTGGGGCAGGAGGGACCTGTTCAAGGTGGACTGGTTGCACCTCAACAGAGCTGGGACCAATGTCCTCATGGGAAGGTTAACTAGTATTGTGGGGGAGTGTTTAAGCTAACTTGGCAGGGGCTTGGGCAACAGGATGAAACATTAGAGAGGAGAAACAAGGTGCACAGAGGACTGGGAGAGGCAAATGACACTAGAGTAAAGAATAGTTCAGAAATAGGAAAGATCAGACAGGAGGCAAATGCGAGGCAGACTAAGGTGGGTTTGGAGTGCATGTATGTAAATGCACGAAGCGTAGTCAATAAGGTTGATGAGCTGCAGGCACAAGTCGCCACATGGGACTATGATATAGTGGCAATAACAGAGATCTGGCTCAACGAAGGGGAGGATTGGGAACTTAATATTCCTGGCTACAAGGTATTCAGGAAAGTCAGGGAAGGAAAAAAGAAGGGGGCATGGCAATATTGATCAAAGAAACTATTATAGCACTGGAGAGGGGTGATGTAGTTGAGGGGTCAAAGATAGAATCTACTTGGTTAGAATTAAGGAACAAAGAGGAGCTATTACGCTACTGGGTGTATACTATAGGCCACCAAATAGTGGGAAGGAGATAGAGGAGCAAATTTGCAGGCAAATTACAGAAAGATGCAAGAACTACAGAGTAGTGGTAATGGGTGACTTCAATTATCCTAATATAGACTGGAATAGCAACAGTGTAAAGGGCAAAGGGGAGAGGAATTCCTGAAATGTGTACAAGAGAGCTTGATCAGTGTGTTTGTAGCCCAATGAGGAAGAAAGCAGTGCTGGATCTAATTGTGGAGAATGAAGTGGGGCAAGTGGAGGATGTTTCAGTGGGAGAGCATTTGGGGAACAGTGATCATAATACCATCAGGTTTAGAATAGTTATGGGAAAGGACGAGGTACAATCAAGCATAAAAATACTTAACTGGAGGAGGGCCAACTTCAGTGAGTTGAAAAAGGATCTGGCCCAGGTGGATTGGAATCAAAGATTGGTAGGCAAAACAGTAATTGAACAATGAGAGGCCTTGAAATAGGAGATGTACAGTTCGGGTACAGAGTAGACACATTTCCATGAGGGGGAAAGGAAGGGCATCCAAAGCTAGAGCTCTCTGCTTGGCTAAAGATATAGAGGTTAAAATGAAACAGGAAAAGGAGGCTTATGACAATTGTAAGGTTCATAATATAAATAGTAGAGAATCAAGCTGAATATAGAAAGTACAGATGAGATCTAAAAAAAGGGAATAAGAGGGGCAAAGAGAGTGTATGAGAGTAGATTAGAGCCTAACACATAAATAGTAAAAGGGTAGTCAAAGGAAGCTGATTAGGGACCAAAAAGGAAATATTCTTGTGGACGTAGAGGGCATGGCTGAGGTACTAAATGAATACTTTGCATCTGTCTTCACTAGAGAAGCGGATGCTGCCAATGTAGCAGTAAAGGAGGAGGCAGTAGTGATATTGGATAAAATAAAAATAGATAAAGAGGAGGTACTTAAATGGTTGGCAGTCCTCAAAGTAGAAAAGTCACCCAGTCCAGATGGGATGCAAGGGTGGAGGGAAGTAAGGGTGGAGATTCCGTAGGCTCTGGGCACAATCCTCCAATCCACCTTGGATAGGGGGGTGGTGCCAGAGGACTGGAAGATTGCAAATGTTACACCCTTGTTAGAGGTATGAACCCGACCACTACAGGCCGGTCAGGTTAACGTCAGTGGTGGGGAAACTTTTAGAGACAATAATCTGGGACAAAATTAATTGGCATTTGGAAAAGTATGGGCTAATAAATGAAAGTCAGCATGGATTTGTTAAAGGCAAATCGTGTTTGACTAACTTGATCGAGTTCTTTGATGAAGTAACGGAGAGGGTAGATGAGGGTAGTGCAGTTGATGTTGTGTATATGGTCTTTCAAAAGGTGTTTGATAAAATGCCACATAATAGACTTGTTAGCAAAATTGAAGCCCATGGGATTAAAGGGACAGTGGCAGCGTGGATACAAAATTGGCTAAGAGACAGAAAGCAGAGAGTAGCGGTGAACGGTTGTTTTTCAGACTGGGGTGATGTATACAGTGGTGTTCTCCAGGGGTCGATATTAGGACACTGTTATTTTTTATATATATTAATGACCTAGACTTGGGGATACAGGGCATAATTTAAAAGATTGTAGATGATATGATACTCGGGAATGTAGTTAACAATGAGGAAGATAGTAACAGACTTCAGGAGGACATAGACAGACTGGTGAAATGGGCAGACACATGGCAGATGAAATTTAATGCTGAGAAGTGTGAAGTGATACATTTTGTTAGTAAGAATGCGGAGAGGCATTATGAACTAAATGGTACAATTTTAAAGGAGGTGCAGGAACAGAGAGACCTTGGAGTGTACACACACAAATCTTTGAAGGTGGCAGGACAAGGAAGGTTGTTAAAAAAGCATTTGGGATCCTTGGCTTTATTATAGAGGAATAGAATACAAAAGCAAGGAAGTTATGCTAAACCTTTATAAAACACTGGTTAGGCCTCAGCTGGAGTATTGTGTCCAATTCTGGGCACCGCAACTTAGAAAGGATGTCAAGGCCTTGGAGAGGGTGCAGAAGAGATTTACTAGAATGGTACCAGGGATGAGGGACTTCAGTTATGCGGAGAGACTGGAGACGCTGGGGTTGTTCTCCTTGGAGCAGAGAAGGTTAAGAGGAGATTTGATAGAGGTGTTTAAAATCATGAAGGGTTTGATAGAGTAAATAAGGAGAAACTGTTTCCAGTGGCAGAAGGGTCGGTAACCAGAGGACACAGATTTAAGGAGATTAGCAAAAGAACCAGAGGCGACATGAGGAAACATTTTTTTACGCAGCGAGTTATTGTGATCTGGAATGCACTGCCTGAAATGGTGGTGGAAGCAGATTCAATAGTAACATTCAAAAGAGAATTGGATAAATACTTGAAGAGAGAAAACTTACAGGGCTAATTGGATAGCTCTACCAAAGAGCCGGCACAGGCACGATGGGCCAAATGGAATCCTGTGCTGTATGATTCTCTGATTCTATAACAGTAGTGGTTATACTTTTTATATTTTAGGTGAAGAATTTTAAATATTTCATATAGTTACTGGTTTCTGGAAGGGTCCATAAAAGAATGGTGCAGTGTGGGTGGGCAGCTGAGGAGTGATGTGTGGTGGCCAGGTAATTGGTCCAGTGCTGGCATCGAAAGAAAGTTCAATATCCCACACATTTACCCTGCGGGGAGTTTGTCATTTTAGTTGACAAGACTTGCCTCAGCTTCGATACACGCTTTGGTGGAACTCTTCTCCTTGGTTACCAAACTGCTTCACTCCCAAACATAACATTTGTTCAAGGGTAAACCCATCACTCAAATGTGTTCTGGCCCTCATTGGCAGAGTTTCACTGATTTGTACCTGAGCTACATAATAGAGGGACAGATGTAAGACACTTTGATGCTGGATGGACAGTGGGGGTGAACTGACAAAAAATATATTGCTCAACTCTCTGAGCATGAATGAAGCCTCCTGCAGGCTGACCATGAGGTGACATTGATGGTCTCTGGCTTCTCGCAGTTGTCTATTCATGGATATAAATAAGTGACGCAAGTGGACCCATACCTGTACATTCCTCGTGCCGGATCTGGTGCTGGTAAACAGCGAAAAGGTGGAGGAGTTCCAATGTAGGATTGCTGCAATCACCAAGATACAGGAATCCAGGCTTTTCATCAATTTTACTATAGATATGCCAGATCCAGTTAGGAAAGCAATAAACCAATTGAGTGTCACACAGTGCTGGTTACTTTTAGTAGTGGCCTGTCTCTGCCAGTCAGAGACAGCATCATCTCTTGGAATGCATTACTTCAAATGGAGAGTTAAACAACACAGGCTTGGTGGGTGCCCAGCAGAAACGCCCAGAGACATCCTTCTCCTCATTAAGCATAGATGAAATATAGCTCAGGAACACCAAGGGTAAAAAAGGGCGTGTTTGTATCAGAACAGTGACCTTTGTGTTAAATTGACCCGTCACAGGACTGAGTTCCCAGTTTCAGCCACACAATTGTGGGCAAGAGTCAATCAGAAACTAGGGCTTTACCACCTGTAGGGATGCAAACCATCTGGAGAGTCATTCTCAGTCCACTCTCACACATCTCCCAGCAGCTAGTTTCAGAGCAGGTCTTCCCCCTGCCCTCAGTCATGGGTCAGAATTTTCTGGGGTCCGTGCGAGCGCGATTGGAGGCGGGTTGGGAGGGAAATTTGAAAAACCTTGGAGCGGGTGGGGAAACCGCCGTCATCCCGCCCCCACGCGCCTTTCCCTCGGGCGCTTTTGCCAGTGTGGCAGCGACCTGAACGGCAGAGGCGGCCGAGGTAATTGAGATAATTATGACGTACTTGTCAGACCCTTAAGGGTCTTTTTAACCCTACCTTTCAAATTTCCCGAGATGAGCATGAGAATCACGCAGCTCGGGAACCACGTCTGTGAACCTGAGGCGGAAGTTGAGTGGCCATTGATCCACCTCATTAGTGCACAGCATGGAAAGCACAATAAATACTCCCACCTGACAGCTGGTCACTTTCCTAAAACAGATGCTGTTGCTGCGTGCATTGTCAGCACAGATTTAGCTTTCTAGAGGTTGCAAGTGTTTCCAGCAAAGTCGGGATCCATTGTCACCTCATTGGCAGAACCTATCACACCATTGGCAGATTGCTTCTGTCACCTCTACTTGACCTGCCATCTATTACATCAGCATGGGTGCCGTTTATACTGTCTCACCTTGGTCCTCAGAATCGGACCATGATGAGCCCCAACACCAGCAGCACCAGGCACAACAACACCACCAACCTTCTCCTCAACCACCTGATGCTGCACAGGACAGAGGCCATCAGCGCAGGGCTGCACTGCGCCGGAGGCGATACCCCCAACACAGGGTATACAGGCAGAGGATGAGCTTCCTCAACATGACGGAGCAGCAGTAGCCAAAGGAGGCTCAGGCTATCGCGCCAGGTCATCGCAGACATTTGCACATTGCTGGAGCAAGACCTGCAGCCCAGAGGAGCGGGTGGATACACCTTACCAGTGGCTGTCAAAGTCACCAGCGCCCTCAACTTCTTCACCTCAGGCTCTTTCCAGGGATCTGCAGCAGACATTTGCCGCATCTCGCAGTCGGCCGCCCACAGATGCATCACACAGGTCACCGATGCCATGTTTGACAAGTCAGCCAATTATATCAACTTTGCCACTGATGAAGCCAGTGTTACTGAGCGGGCGCTGGCCTTTGCCACTCTGGCTGGCTTCCCACGGGTGCAGGGCATCATCGACTGCACACATGTGGCCATCAGGGCACCCCATCACCATCCAGGAGTCTTTGTCAACCGCAAGGGCTTCCACTCCCTCAATGTGCAGCTTGTCTGCAACCATAGTAAGATCATTATGCATGTGTGTGCCAAATTCCATGGCAGCTGCCATGACTCTTTCGTCCTGTGCCAGTTCACCCTCCCTCAGCTCTTCGCTCCTCCAAACATGCGCTTCAGATGCCTTGACAGATCTGGAGGAGCCTTTCAGTACGCACCAGCCAGGGTCTCCAGAATCGTCGTGGTCTGCTGCGCCCTGCACAACATAGCACAGCAGCGAGGATTAGCACTGCATGAGTAGCAAGGCTCTGAGCGCACAGCCTCTTCAGAGGAGGAGGAGGAGCTGGAGGAGCATCAGCTAGAAGATGAGGAGGAGGAGGAGCAGGAGGAACCTGCGGTCCAGATCCCACCAGCACCCGAGCACATTGCTGCGCGGGAGGCCAGGGATGGGCTCATCATGGCCAGATTTACTTAACTTCACACATTACACCCATATAGCTGCCACATGCTGCACCAGGTTGGCACCACCCCACAGCAACACCATAAAGCATCCCTACAATGACCAAGCCATTACTTTCACACTGACCGCCATTGCTGGAGGTACCGTTATGTCTCACCTTTCACTCCAACTCACTAAGCAACTAAGCACACAGATTTGTCCATGACCGGAAAGTGGTGAAAATAGTTTTATGTGTGACTTCACAGTGACGGAAACTACAGAAACATTAATTAAAACACCCAAGTGGCTACCCTTGTGCATCTACTTGTGTTTCATCTTTCTTTTACGCATGCTTCAACGAGGTACTACCCCTGTGGCTTCAGCAGAGCTAGAGGCAGCCTGCTCACTTCCCTGCTGCGGCTGCATAGACACTTTTGATGGACGTCCTCTGGGTTTTGGAGCCTCTGATGGCCCCACCAAAGTCTGCTCCTCTTGCGACTGTGCAGGGGCAGACTCGGCTATCACAATCTGAGAAGCCATCTGGGGCTCTGACTGAGGGGGTGGCAACTGGGGAGAAGTGTGCGCACTTTGCGAGGAGCCCACACTTCCATGTCCTCTCTAACCATCATCACTCTCATGGGCCACCCACACTTCCCTGCTAGCAAGGAGCTGGAGAGCACCTTGCTGCACAGCAGTGGGGCCCTGAGGACCCACATCTACGTTGACATCCCTCCTAGAGAGGAGGTCTATGAGCCTCTGCCATCTATTCTCCATAGAGACCATGTGCTCCTGTGAGTGGCGCATTAGCTGCTCCTTGTAGATGGCCATCCTTTCCATGGAAGAGCCTACAGTCACCATCACCTGCGACACGGTGGTGCTCATGTTGGAGATGGACTCTTCCATTCTCTGGACATTTGCAGACATCGCGCTCACAAAACCTGTCAAAGCCTCCTGCACTTATTGCTGCACCTCCAGGATCACCCTCTTTCTGGATGGCCCCCGAGGCTCAGCGTCTGCATGCAGCTGAGCAGAGCTGGGAGTATCCTGCGCCCTCCGGCGAGGAGTCTCCACTGCTGTCCCTGTCTCCACCATCTCCTCTTGCTCACTTGTGATTTGTGAGACACCAGGTGACAAAATTACTCTATCTCGCATTGCACCCACCGAGGTGTGTGTATCTGCGCTGGTGCTGGGTGCGCTTATGTCTGGTAATGGTGCGTCCTCAGAGGCTGGAGGCTCCTCTGAGGAGTCATCTTGCTCTTCCTCCTGGACAGTAGAGGAGGCTCTGATGGACCTGTGGGAGAGTAAAGAGATGGGTTAGATATGTCACATCAAGAATAGGTACAGACACCATTATGCACATGATGAACATTCACTGGCTGCTGACATCAGTCCCCATATGAGTGACTGCTGTATGCCATGTGGCTGTATGATATGTAATACTGTTACCAGGTTGCTGAGATGTTCCCCTCTCTCCATCTCCCACCTCCAGCTGCTCTGCGATTCCAGACACTTCCAAGGCAACCACCTCTGCTGCTGTTAATGTGGCCAATGATGGAGGACCACCACCGGTTCTCCCCATCTCCCTCTTATTGTGGGCTCTCTTTTCCTGCAAGGAGGGAACGAAGAGAAGGTTGAGTGAGAGTGATGGAATGAGTATAAGGAATGGATGGGTTACATCTTTAGAGGGAGACTACGATGGAGTGGGGTGCCACTGCCAAGTGGCTTCTTTGTGTGTTGTTAGTTGGTATGATTGCATTAGGATGAGGGTGAATGTGAGGGACGGTTAGTCAGATGGGGATGTGATAATGTAGATAGAGAGGGATGGGTGGAGGTGCAAGGTATGTTGGTGTGAGTAAGGCTGTGCAGGAGTAGGGTTGGGAAGGCAGAGTGATGGGGATGTGATGAGAGGCACAGCAGGATGAAGTTGAGTGTGTCTTTGCACTCACCTTTCCTGATCTAATGAGATCTTGAAGCGTTTCCGGCACTGCACCCAGGTCCTCCTGACAACATCCCTGCTGTTGACATCCTCTGCTATTTGGAGCCAGGCTCCTTTGGTCTGTTGGGGAGGCGACCGCCCGCACCCGACCTGCCCAGGTACAGAAAATTCCGGCCATGGATGCTGCAACTGGGGAAAAAAGGAGAAATAAAAAAAGAGTAGAATACATTCTTAGGGCAGCCGAGTGGTGCAGCACAGTGACACACTGACCCAGAATCAGTAGGATGCACATTATCCCCAACACTGAGGTCAAGAGCTATTTAAAGAAGGAGTTTTATTCATATTTGTAGCCTAATTCTGACAAAAGGCTAATCCTTCTTTCATACTAAAGTTTGACAAATAAAAGAACTTGCAATTATGTAGCACCTTTCACATCCTAAGTGCATCCCAAAGTGGTCATTTATATCCCTTGCTGTTTATGGGACCTGACTGTATGCAAGTTGGACCATAGGCAGGAGGAACATCAGAGCTCAGCCCAATCCTGCCCTCACCAAACATCCACACAGGCAAGTTCCAGCAAGGAACATTGTCATGATCAGGAACAAGAACCATGGCTAATTGTATCCCTCTATAGCACAAGGACACTAAGCCCACTAAGACTAGAGTCCCATCACAACCTGTAGACTTGGATCAGCTAAGTCACCACAGGCCAGCGATTGAACCTGGTTTACATGGCCCATTCCGTAACATGGGTTGCCAATGAGCCAGTGGCCTTTGAAAAAATGATTTTCTTGACTAGAAACTCTTTCAGACTGACCTGTCCAATTTTCAGGAGTTTAATTTCAGATTTAAGGTAGAGAAATGTTTAGTACAGTGATGATCCCCGTAGATATCTATAGCAAACTTTGTAAATGGGATCTGAAATGGAGGATACACGAGGAGAGAGGAGAGGGAGGTAATTTATGTCTCAGAGGAGATGACCTGTGAGCGCCACAAGTGAGAGAGATCTTGTACACATTGGGCACCTAATTGCATTTTTATTGATTTCCAATGGTTAATGTATGGCTTGCAGGCTGATGCCAGTAATGTCAAAGTGGAACTTTAAAAAAAGTTCTATCAACAGTCATTTGTGGCATTAGCTGGGATTTCCTACCGGAGTTACAGCTCCCTGGTGTAACTTGGCTGGGGAGCCGTTCCACCAGCTGTCCAGGAGCCCCTGTGACGACTGATATTTTCTGCCAGTATTGGCGCTAGTCATAGACTACATCCACTTTAATATATGCCGGTGTATTGAAAACATATGCAAATAACAGGAATGCATAATACAGTGTATATCTATCATTTGCATCACAGTGAAAGCAATGCCAGTGCATTTCTGGTGTCCAGGTTGCTATGGGAGTGAAAGGGGGATTTAGATTTGTTTTCTCCCAGTCACAGATACTGCCAGCCACACGGCCGGAAAATCGGTCCTGCCAAGATTATACCAAGACTCACCCGGAGTGGAAAATCCCAGTCAACCTGTGCCATGAAAGCATTTAATGGTAACATCACCACCAGCATATGTGGTATGGGTAGTATCTTGACTAAGATAAGACACTGACATCTAGTGGTAAAATTCAATATTGCGCCTACATTTATGTCGGTTCGACAGATTCGGGGGAGAAATTCAGTATTGCCCCGTTTGGGGCGCTAACTTTTGAAAGCTGGGAAACTTAGCGCCAGGCGCTAATGATTCCTAGCTTTTGCAAAATTTGTTGTTTGTGCTAAATCAAGCGTTCCACTTCCTTCCTGGAGCGCTAAAGGACGCAGTTGGGGCGGTTGGGGTGTAGCGCTACACAATGTCCCGTGCAGCGCTACCGAGATCCGAGGCTCCTTCCCTCCCTTAAAGGGAAGGGCCATCGCTGCAGGCTCTGCATTGGGACCAGTTAGCTGGTCCCCGACGGCAGCCGCGATCCAGCCCGATCGGCCCCATGAACTTCGGGAGAGTGCCGAGCTGATCGATCGTGGCCCAGACGAATTGAAAAAAATTGGAAAGAAGCAGTTTAGAAATTTTCATACTTACCTCGACAACCTCCCCTATAACTTCCGCCTCAGAAGCGCCCGGCCTCCCAAACAACGCCTCCTACAGCTGTCGGTGTTGTCGCCCGGCGATGCTGCAGGGGCCGAACCGAAGTTCGGGTCTGGGACGCTACCGGGCGATGCACAGGACAATGACATCACGATCTCCGGGTGCAGGAGATCGTGGCACAAAGCGTTAACGTCACCGCAAACCTCCCGGCCAAGTTAGCGGGAGTCGTTCATCTCGCTGCGCCCTGGCGGTAAATCGTTAGCGCCGCGTATCGACCCCCAGGGGCGCTAATGGGAGGAGCTAACCCACCGAATTTTCCCCCTCAGTGTTCTGATTTGGGCTCCTTTGATTTGTACAGTGCTGTCTGATTTGAATCTGAACACAGAAAACAAGGATCCGTTACTGTTTTGACCTACTGGCCTTCCTCACAATCAGGGCCTTCTGTTTCAGTAGCTTGAGTTGCTCAACGTGTTGTTCATTAAGACACAATTCATCCAAATGTCCAATTCATAAGTGAAATACACAGCTCAAAAAATTATTTTTCTAATCATAAAACATAACTGCCCAGAAACGTAATCTCTGGTCTGTGCTGTTTGGTAATTGTTTTGTAGAAAATATTAATTTGAGCAACAAAGGATCAGACCTGGGATAGAGTTTGCGTTATACGTACTGATACATCTACAGTGATTAAAAGCATATTAATACTTCATCTCTACAAGGTACCATCGGATAAGCTCAATTCCTGGATAGCCTGACGTACCATGCTCCAAACTCGGCTGCAACATCACAAAGTTGAACATCATTAACAGCCATGGGGAAACTGTTAAATCAAATAACACAGGTCTACTTTGGAAAGTTTTCAAACAGCTATCTGTACACGTGTGGTTCTAAAGATATGAGGGGGGAAATCCCGTAGGGGATCACTGAACAAATATTAGGAGCAGGATCCAGGCTGAATTCTGCCCTTCCTAGGCCAGTGACCCTTGCTAAGAACGGACACGGACATTGGGAAATGGTGGGGCTTAGCTGTAATGCCTCCCCACGGTCAAATGCCCGACTGACTCTCGTTGTCTGGGCTCACACACGAAGTATAGCCACGTGGACAAGGTACCATAAGGTAGGAGGTGCCCAAAGAACTGAAGCGAGGTAGCTTAATATGAGTGAGTAACACTGAAAACATTTCAGTACCTGGGCAGGAGCCACAGGAGGGCTTGTGCCTTTTTTGCTGCTTCTGTCCTCACTCTACGTGTCTCAAACCACACACCAAGAAGATCACACTTCTAGTTCCCATCTGCCCCAGTAGTTATATCAGTGGTGACAGATTGTTACTGTACCTCGGATATGTATCAGTGTTGCTGTCCTTAAAATCACCTACCTTTTAAAATGTGCTAACATTTATCGTCCAGTTCCTGCAGTTACCAGTCTGACATTGTTGAACCAGTGTGAGGGGACTGTGCCAAGTTAAGGACTCTGCTCCCCACCCCCACCCCTACTTTTCTACTCACCGGCCTCTGACTAACAGGATGGTGCGTTATTTTCCAACATTCGAGCCTTAAAGATAGATGAACTGAATTGGCTTTGTAAACTTTGAAGGTTAAAAAGTTGGTTGTGCAGAAATAGCATTTATACAGTTATATCCAGCAGGTGATTCCCAACCAAGTTTAAAATGACAAACCGAGTGTAGTTTGGCTGCCTTTGTACTGAGCGGGCATCACTGCAAGGTGGAAACCGCTTCGGAGTGACAGGACTTGTCCAGTGCAACCGCACTATTACTGAGCTGAAGAGTTTCACTCACAAAATGCTACAGGGTTATGAAATGTTATTAAAGGGCACAAAACAAAAGAAAGTGCGAACAGTAATCTAGACCAACACTACCCATGATGGTCTGTGAACAGCCGCATTCTGAGGGACCTTTCAGAGAGGCAATACGCCCAACCCATGAATGGAAAATATGAACACGAAATCATTGCTACATCACAAAAAGAGCGAGATGGGCATGTCAAATGGGATTATGTCAAATGGGATTATGTTTAAAACATGTTGCAAAAACAATTATCTCATGATACACTCCTATGTTGAGCCCGTTAGGAATGCACGCATGCTGAGGACAGTCTGTGTGGATGTGGAAGATCCCAGGTAACGCTCAGGTTGGCCTGTCAGAGGATGATTGACATGGGGAGGAGCGGGCCCTTCACCTATATCAGGGACAGCTCCTGAACCATCGCTGCACACCTAGGCTGCAGGGGGTGCAAAAAAAATCCTCATTTCAATTTGATTTCCCAGAAGTTTTCTTGAGATAAGAATTCTGATTCTGTTTGAAGATGAACAGCATCAAGTTGCACCCTTGCATCCTGGCGCTCATTCTGCTGCCGATCGCACTGACGCTGAGCTCGCATCTCAACCCGCCGGCTGCGGGTGACCGTGAGCCGGCTCCATCGCCCCCGCCTGCCGCCCAGGAGCGGCTCGGGGTGAGCAGTGACCCGGCCAGGGGCAGACGGAACTTGACCAGGAACAGTGAGGAGTCTCATCCGGGCAGGGAGACCAGGAACCCCGAGCATCAATCAGGACACCAGCAGAGAGTTCTCACTTACCTGAAGGGTCATGGCAGGTTCAACTCGGACACGGTAATAACCACATCCACAAGATATTCTTCCTGTTAACTTCTAAGTTTGATTGCTAATTTAACAAAGATATTTCGATTATTAGAACAGTAAAATTAATTGGTATTTTCCTGCTAAAAGTGTCCTTGTACAAACTAAATTAACTTTCACTGAGATTTGTTTTTCCGTTTGAAGTGTTCTTTCTCCTCCCGACCCAGCGAAGAAAAGTGAGACTGTAGGGTTCATCTCTGACAGAGATGCCTTGTATCATTTATTGGGCTCTGGAGGTTCTGGTTTGCACCAGTTTTCGGGACCATAGAGATCTGAACCTGAGGTCTAGGAGGCGAAAAATAACAAGCTGCAATTGTCTAAAAAATATTTTTTCTTCATTTTCGAGTTAATAGTTTCACTTGTTCCTGCAAGCTGGATTGTCTCTGGGTACAGATCGTTTTAGCTGTTGTAGTACAATTATACTACACATCTTGAGTAAGAATATCGGTATAACTACATCCGAACTGGTGTTAGTTCAGCATTTTGAATTTAATGCAAGGTCACCTTCAGGTGATGTGACTGCACCAGGCATGAAGCCAAACATATACATCTTAAAAAGAGCCCAACCTCCTGTCATGGCGTTTACTTTTTTTCTTTCTGTCACGGTCATATGGGTTTAAAATCAGGCTCATTGACAGAAAATGGCCTAACTTCATACACAAAGCCCAGAATACACAAATGAATAGAGAGAAAGTCATGGGCTGGGTAACGCAGTTTGGGTTAGGTATCTGAAGAAGGTGTAAAGCTATTGCATTCAAATACAAGCATCTAGCTTATTCTTTGCAAGGTGAGAAACTGGATGGGATAGAGGAGCAAAGAGATTTGTGAATACAAATATATAAGTTGCTAAAGTAGCAATGCAAGTTGATACGGCCATAAAGAGTACAAACTAAGTACTGAGATTCATTTCTAGAGGAATAGAATACAAAAACAAGGAGGTAGTGTTAAATTTATATAGAACCTTGGTTAGGCCACACTTGGCCCTATGCTTCTGTCAAACCCTAGACTCCAATTCTGAAGGAAGATCCTTATGGATATCAAAACTGTTTCAGAAAATTAAGGATTCTTTTCCTTTTTTAACAAGTTATTTCTGCCATAGAATTATTCTGGTCCCCACACTACAAAGACAATATTGAAGCACTGGAGAAAGCACAGAAAAGATTTACAAGATTGGTACCAGAATTGAGAGGAGGTAACTATCAGGAAAGATTGAGTAGGCTGGGATTCTTTTCTCTGGAAAAGAGAAGACTAAGGAGATCTGATAGAGGTCATTAAATTATGAATGGGTTCGATAGGGTGGACATAGAGAAACTGTTTCCACATATGGTGAGTCAAAAACCAGAGGGCATAAATATAAGATATCCACCAACAGATCAAGTAAAGATTCACATGGAGTGGTTAAAGCAGATAGCATTGTTGCATTTAAGGAGAGGCTTGATGCCTACATGAGGGAGAATGGAACAGAGGGATAGGGGGCAGGGTAATTAGAGTGGGAAGAGGCTGGTGTGGAGTATAAATAATTGCATTGACAAGTTGGGCCAAATGACCTCTAGATTCTGTGTAATTGTATTTAGCTCTTTTTGAGTTTGAGACATATATTTACATTTTCTTTGTCTCAGTCACATTTTGAAAAGTATTTCTCAGCCTGTCTTGTTCAAATTGGAGTCTGTCTGAAACCATCACAGAGAGACAATAAACCAGATAGACTCTGAACAATCAGCAGCAAACAGCCATGCAAAGATAAGGGACCTTGTGTTCAGTCTAGTTTACATTGCAAGTTAACACAGCAGATGTGACTGTTACTTTCTATCATCTGAGGTAACCATTGAAAATCTATATCATCGCTTCTGTCCATTTACTGTTTAATAAATCTGATTAGTGGTTCATAGCCTAAATCACAGTCTAGTAAAGTGTCTATTCTGAAATCAGGGGCAATCACTTGATGCATGTGATATAACCAATAAGCCAAAACACAGGGAAATGGATTTTCAGTTTGAACCCTGGGCTCGCTGCAAATTAACCAGATGTCAGGCAGGTGAAAGTACGCTTTGGGTCTGAGATGCTGAGTCCAAGAAAAATATCCAGACGAAGAATTCAAAACCCTAACATCCAGATAGTCCCGCTGACCATCTTTAACATTCTATAAGAAGAGAACTGATGGGGCAGCTTGTGTTTTGAAACTTTAGAAACTCCACAAGCAGTGAGAGGTTGCTGGGTAGTGCTCTGCGTGTAGTAAGTGCACAGGCATTCTCTGCTTTTTCAGAATGAGAGACAGTGGGAGCGGGTAATATAACTGAGTGCTGTGTGCTCACACCACTCCAAAAGAAGGTGCTGGTGTCAATGCTACCTGGCGTGTAACTGGAGTGTAACACTCGGATTGGCTCCTCGCAAGGACGCAGGATTCTCACGGAAAAAGGGGGGCTCCGATAATACAGCGCTATGGAACCATTCACCGGGACACTCAACCTCCCGATTTCCCACATGGCCAGTCCGCCCCTGTGTAAAAGGAATTTTGTTTATTACACAATCAAAAATATTCTTATATTCCTCAAAACTACCTATGATATTCATATCGATATGTACAAAGACTTGCTTCTTTGTGTCTATCTATGTTTCTCTCTCGGGCTCTATCTGTCCCTCTCTCGGCATCCCTAGCTCTCCAGGTATTTCTTTCCATCTCACCTGTGCGTTCTCTCTCTCTGTCATACTCTAGCCTGACTTGGTCTTTCTGAGTATGATTCATTCTACTGATCACAGGATTAATAGTTTACACTTGCACGTCTACAATGACAGGTGTGGAAAGTCAGCTAAAGGCAGTAGAAGGTTCTGCTGGGAACTGTACACACAATAGGATATCTCACTAACAATACATGCATCAAGTTGTTCTCTCACTCAGGTGAAAGACCACCATAATTCACGGGTTTGGCAAGAGTTGTAATTTAGTGCTTTGTCATACATTATAACAAACTGTCTGTGCATCTCTATAAATATCTAACCTATCTAATTCTCCATTTCTTTATCCAGCTGTCTAAACTCTAAACCTCTTTCTCCATTTCCTCTGTCCAGCTATGCTATGATCTGATCGTTCTATTTGCTCTATTTTTCCTTCTCCATCTTCCTCATGCTCTCTATATCTAATACCTAAGTTTATGGTTCGACTTTCTTTCCAGTTTGATACTTAATTTTTTTCTCTATAACTTGGCTCTCTGCTTACTTAGTCTCATACTCATCTTGCTGTACCTGCTGTATCTCATTCTCCTTTTTCTTATCTCATTGTTCTTCCTCTCTCTCTGTCCATCAATCCTCCAGCTCTGTAAATATGAAATACTTTATAATCTGTTCACTAAAATAGAATATAAAACATAGTTTATTTGAACTTTCAGAAAACTTTGACAAACTTTCATATGAAAGATTTATATTAAACTAAAAAGCACAGGAACCCAGGGTAGAACATAGAACTGGATAAGAACCTGATGAAAGACTAAGAAAACAGACTATAACCTGAATAAAACAATAATGTTGGAAGTATATTGGATTTAGAACTGTGCCTGGTACATGTCAGTAATTGCCAGAATTCGTTATTTCCATGAAAAGTTGCAATTCAAGAACTAAAAACACCCAAATCCTGGTCTCAGTCTCAACTAGAAAAATGTTAACCTTGTGCAGTTGCTTTAGTTGCTATTTTTATATGGAAAATAATTACATAAAAGCAGATGACAGAAGACTGCACCTTTAACATTTCTATTACTTTCACTCTCCCTTCTTTCCACTGATTATTTTACTTTGACTCGTTTCTGTTCTTTTTTTAGTGCTCCTCAATATGAGGGATGTCAGTGTTGGAACACAACATTTTACACATTGCTTTAGCCTTTAGTTTCAGGTTCAAGCACTGCCAGTTTAGGTACAGCATGGCTTAGAGGAAGAGTGAAGCTTCCTCTACATCTTCCAATCAATGTGCCTTAACCTCGAATGTAAGAAGATCAAACATTGCTGCACCAGTGTAAATGTTCCCATTTCTCACAACAGTCATTCTCATGACAAGTGAAACTGCCAATTTATGCCTGCTTTCTGTATCTCCACTACCTCAGCCTATAGCTCACACAATCAAGCAGTGGTTTTGAATAGTCTTGAGTTAAATATGTTTTAGATCAGTCTATGGGGTCACTTTCATTGCATTCCTAGAGGAAACTTACTGTGGACTCATAACCAGCTGAATCATCTATAGACCAATAATATCCTCGATCTATTGGTGGGGGGAAAAGTAAACCACACCCAAGGGAGTATTCTGTTTTACATTAATAAAAACTGCTCTTCCATTTACAAGTATTTAATGCTACACTGATTTTAAAAAGCAATATCCGGTTATGAAAGGGATTAAAGATTTCAGGGTCAATATAGACAGTGATGGTCAACTGCTCTCTGGAACAGTATGGTTCCAGTCTGGCCGAGACTGTGAGAGGTGACATGTAACCAGTCAGGGTTGATAATGTTGACTGTAATAGCAGCTATAGATAATCTGAAGTTTTCACTCCATTGGATTTATGGAGGTTCTGCCTTCTTGAATGTTTTATTTCTTATTAATCTTCCTCAAGAGATTAAATGAATTGGTAGGGGGAGGGGTGGGGATGAAGTCCATGGCTGTCTGTTGTTCTTGGGCTGTTGGGAGGAGTGGGCCAGATGGGCTGAAATGCTTTTTCTTGTTCTCTAAATTTTTTGTTCTATATTTTGTTGTGGTTGAAGTTATGAGAAATGGCAGCACTCTTGTCGTATTTAACAGTTTTAAGAAAACAATGCATATATGTATTTTACTTGATACTTTCTTTACTAGTTCAGTGATAAGGCTTCCTGTGCTCCGTTACTGTGGTGCAAGTCTCCAAATGGCTCAGTGGTTAAATGTCACCATGTAGTGTATCACATAGACTAGGAAGGTCTCAGGTTCGATCTATGGTCCGTGCTGATTTAGTCAATCTAATCTGAGCCACGGAGGGGATGCTATAATTGCCATCAGTATCCTGGGCCAAGGAGGGGAGCAATGAGCAGAATGGCTGCTTCTAATCACTATCCAGAATCAACCTCAGCCCTGATAGCCCTTCATTTTAATAGCCTTCTGCCATTCACTATTGAGGCTCACATATGAAGAACGGTCATTTGGGCAGAGAACCAGGAGGTCACTGCTGCCCATGGAACTGCATTCGTGCATGAATCAGAGCCCTCAGAACCGGAGGGCAAAGAGAGAAAAATCTGAAAAAAAGTCAAAATAGAAACAAAAAAAAGCAAGATTCACGTGGTACTGTGAGAGATCAGTTGTACTAGAAACAGTGACACTGGGGGGCTGAAAAGCATCTCGTCATTCCAGTTAATAAAACTCCTAACCCACTGTGTGTGGTTTTGTCGTGTTCCAACAGAGCATCTGTGCAAACATTGAATCCAGATCCTGCACCAGAGTCTCAGAGTGTCGAGGTTGCCTTGGACTCTACACCTGCAACATCCCATTGGCAAGGTGCGAACTCAAAGGAGTTTCGAAGAAGACAGGTAGGTACCTTTCTAAGCAAGCTCCAGGAATTCTCCTTCCTCACAAGAGAGTCTGTTAAACAAGAGTTTTAACTGGACATGAAGAATATAGAAAGTGTCATAGAAACATAGAAACATAGAAGATATGAGCAGGAGTAGGCCATTCGGCCCCTCGAGCCTGCTCCGCCATTCAATGAGATCATGGCTGATCATCCAAACTCAATACCCTGTACCTGCCTTCTCCCCATATCCCTTGATACCTTTATCTTTAAGAAATATATCCAACTCATTCTTCAATATATTTAATGATTTGGCCTCAACTACCTTCTGTGGTAGAGAATTTCACAGGTTCACCACTCTCTGGGTGAAGAAATTCTTCCTCATTTCTGTCCTAAATGGCTTACCCCTTATCCTTAGATTATGAGCCCTGGTTCTGGACTCTCCGACCATCGGGAACATTCTTCCTGCATCTAGTTTGTCCAGACCTGTCAGAATTTTATATGTTTCGATGAGATCCCCTCTCATTCTTCTATGCTCCAGCGAGTATAAGCCCAATCGACCCAATCTCTCCTCATATGTCATTCCTGCCATCCCAGGTATCAGCCTTGTGAATCTTCGCTGAACTCCTTCCATGGCAAGAACATCCTTCCTCAGATAAGGCGACCAAACTGCACACAGTACTCAAGGTGTGGTCTCACCAAGGCCCTGTACAACTGTAGCAGGACATCCCTGTTCCTATACTCAAACCCTTTCGCTATGAAGGCCAACATACCATTTGCCTTCTTCACCGCCTGCTGCACCTGCATGCTTACCTTCAGCGACTGGTGCACAAGGACACCCAGGTCTCGTTGCACTTCCCCTTCTCCCAATCTATTGCCATTCAGATAATAGTCTGCCTTTCTGTTTTTGACACCAAAGTGGATAACCTCGCATTTATCCACGTTATATTGCATCTGCCACGCTTCTGCCCACTCACCCAACCTGTCCAAATCATCCTGGAGTTTCTCAGTATCCTCCTCGCAGCACACACGCCCACCCAGCTTTGTGTCATCTGCAAACTTGGGGATATTACATTTAGTTCCCTTATCTAGATCATTAATGTATATTGTGAATAGCTGGGGTCCAAGGACCGATCCCTGCGGTACCCCACTAGTCACTGCCTGCCATTCGGAAAAAGACCCATTAATTCCTACTCTCTGCATTCTGTCCGCCAACCAGTTCTCTATCCAAGTCAATACCTTGCCCCCATTCCCATGTGCCTTAATTTTACACGCTAATCTCTTATGCGGGACCTTATCGAAAGCCTTTTGAAAGTCCAAATACACCACAACTACTGGTTCTCCCTTATCTATTTTCCCAGTTACATCCTCAAAAAATTCCAGTAGATTAGTCAAGCACGATTTACCTTTTGTAAATCCATGTTGACTTTGTCCGATCCTGTCACTGTTTTTCAAGTGCTCAGCTATTACATCCTTTATAATGGACTCTAGCATTTTCCCCACTACCGATGTCAGGCTTACCGATCTGTAATTCCCCGCTTTCTCTCTACCACCCTTTTTGAATAGTGGGGTAACATTAGCTACCCTCCAATCCATGGGTACAGTTCCAGATTCCATCGAATGTTGGAAGATGATCAGCAATGCATCTACTATTTCTAGGGCCACTTCCTTAAGTACCCTAGGATGTAGATTATCAGGCCCTGGGGATTTATCGGCCTTCAATCCCGTCAATTTCCCTAACACCATTTCCCTGCAAATACTGATTTCTTTCAGTTCCTCCCTTTCATCAGACCCTATGTTCTCCAACATCTCTGGGAGGTTATTTGTGTCCTCCTTTGTGAAGACAGAACCAAAATATGCATTTAATTGGTCTGCCATTTCTTTGTTCCCCATTATAAGTTCCCCCGCTTCTGACTGCAAGGGACCTACACTTGATTTCACTAATCTTTTTCTCTTCACATATCTATAAAAGCTCTTACAGTCAGTTTTTATGTTCCCTGCAAGCTTACTTTCATATTCTATTTTCCCCTTCTTAATTAATCCCTTTGTCCTCCTTTGTTGAATCCTAAACTGCTCCCAATCCTCAGGGTTACTGCTTTTTCTGGCCAATTTATATGCCCTCTCCTTGGATCTTATGCTATCCCTAATTTCCCTTGTTAGCCATGGTTGAGTCACCCTTTTTGTTTTATTCTTATGCCACACTGGGATGAACAAATTCTGTAGTTCATCCATGCAGTCTTTGAATGTTTGCCATTGCCTATCCACCGTCAACCCTTTGAGTGACATTCCCCAATCAATCCTACCCAATTCACGCCTCATATCATCGTAGTTTCCTTTATTTAAATTCAGGACCCTAGTCTCTGATTCAACTACTTCACTCTCCATCCTAATGAAGAATTCTATCATATTATGATCACTCTGACCCAAGGGGCCTCGTACAACAAGATTGCTAATTAATCCTTTCTCGTTACATAATACCCAGTCTAAGATGGCCTGATCTCTGGTTGGTTCCTCGACATATTGTTCCAGAAAAACCATCCCGTAAACATTCTAGGAATTCCTCCTCCACAGTATTTTTACTAATTTGGTTAGCCCAATCTATATGTAAATTAAATTCACCCATGATGACTGCTGTGCCCTTACTGCATGCTTCTCTAATTTCCCTTTTAATGCCGTCCCCAACCTCCGTATTACTGTTTGAAGGTCTGTATACCACTCCCACTAACGTTTTCTGCCCCTTGTTATTTCTCAGTTCTACCCATACAGATTCCACATCATCAGAGCTAATATCCTTCCTTTCAATTGTGTTAATCCCCTCTTTAACCAGCAATGCTACCCCACCTCCCTTTCTTTTTTGCCTATCTTTCCTAAATATTGAATACCCCTGGATGTTGAGTTCCCAGCCTTGGCCACCCTGGAGCCATGTTTCTGTAATCCCAATCAAATCATATTCATTTACCTCTATTTGCGCAGCTAATTCATCCACCTTGTTCCGAATGCTCCTTGCATTAAGACACAAAGCCTTCAGGCTTGTTTTTTTAACGCTCTCAGACCTATATGAATTATTATTTACTGTGATCATGTTTGATTTAAACCGTTGAGTTCTTTGCCTTCTACTTTTGTTTTTCTCCTTCCTGTCTTTTGCTTTTATCCTTGTTTCCCTTTCCTCTGTCTCCCTGCTCAGGTTCCCAACCCCCTGCCACTTTAGTTTAAACCCTCCCCAACAGCACTAGCAAACACTCCCCCTAGGACATCAGTCCCGGCCCTGCCCAGGTGCAGACCGTCCTGTTTGTACTGGTCCCACCTCCCCCAGAACCGGTTCCAATGTCCAACGAATTTGAATCCCTCACCCTTGCACCATTCCTCTAGCCACGTATTCATTTGAAATATCCTCCTATTTCTACTCTGACTAGCATGTGGCACTGGTAGCAATCCTGAGATTACTACCTTTGAGGTCTTATTTTTTAATTTACCTCCTAACTCCCTATATTCTGCTTTTAGGACCTCATCCCATTTTTTACCTATATCGTTGATGCCTATGTGCACCACGACAACTGGCTGTTCGCCCTCCCCTTCCAAAATGTTCTGTAGCCTCTCCGAGACGTCCTTGACCCTTGCACCAGGGAGGCAACACACCATCCTGGAGTCTCATTTGCGGCCGCAGAAACGCCTATCTATTCCCCTTACAATTGAGTCCCCTATCACTATAGCTATTCCACACTTTTTCCTCCCAGCCTGTGCAGCAGAGCCACCCATGGTGCCAGGAAGTTGGCTGCTGCTGCCTTCCCCTGATAAGTCATCCCCCCCAACAGTATCCGAAGTGGTATATCTGTTTGAGAGGGGGATGGCCACAGGGGACCCTTGCACTACCTGCCTGCACCTCTTACTCTGCCTGGTGGTCACCCATTCACTTCCTGCCTGTACACCCTTTACCTGCGGTGTGACCAACTCGCTAAACGTGCTATCCACGACGTTCTCAGCGTCGTGAATTCTCCAATATGCATCCATCCGCAGCTCCTGCGCCGCAATGTGGTCTATCAGTAGCTGCAGCTGGATACACTTCCCACACACATGGTCGTCAGGGACACAGGAAGCATCCCTGATTTCCCACATATAGCAGGAGGAGCATACCACGTGGCGGAGCTCTCCTGCCATGACTTACCCTTTTCATTAATTAATTAAAATTAAATTAAATGAATCCCACCAATTTCACTTCAATTAAATGATATACTCAAGGGCCCTTTCCCGACACTGGCCTCTGTAAAAAGCCCACGAAAGTGAGTTTAACTACTCACTGTGCTGCTGCTCTCTCCGCTCTCGACACTGGCCTCTGGAAAAAAGCCCGCGAAAGTGAGTTTAACTACTCACTGTGCTGCTGCTCTCTCCGCTCCCGACACTGGCCTCTGGAAAAAAGCCCGCGTCGTGGGGAGATGTAAAAGGAGCTGAGAAGGGCTAAAAGGGAACATGAATAAAGCTAGCAGATAATATACAGTCTGCCCTTCCACCCTGTTAAGAATCTTAAAAATAAATAAAAAGCTTCCACAAATTATAAATGTCAACAGAACTCAGAGATTAGGGACTCCCAAATTGCTCAATGTGTTTATCCAATGAGAAGGTTTGATCTCCGTGCTCAGTGCTCAGTTAGCTGATCTGAGCTGGTACAGGAGTGAAGACTACAACAGGCCTCAGTGTCTCCAAATTTGAGAGTGGGAAAGAAAAAAATCAGCAAGGTATCCACTCCTAATCATGATCCCTGCTTGAAGTGCGTAAGTGTGGATGTCCAGTGAAGGTAAAATTGGGTTTGGCTGTGATGCATCCCACTGCCAACGAGCCTGCTGACACTCACCATCAAGGTTCACTTATAATGGCCATGTGGTCAAGGTACCACACATTGCACTGCACAGTTTAATTAGACCTTTCTTCCTCTCTCCACCAGACGGATTTATTCAGAATGTCCTGGAACACTGGATGGTCGAATTGTCCGAATGAGCTTCAACAATTCACTTTTTAACTGCATTTGTTCTAGGGAAAGAGATTGAGTGGGTTGCTTGTAAAACATTTCTAAAACATTTGCACGGACAGCTTTTGGTGTAAGTTTGTAACTTTTAACACTGAGACCCCTATACTGGGAATGAATGCCAAAAACAACATTAAACTCATGTTATGGAGCTTACGTGTACTGAGTTATGTCCGAGTGAATGCTCCTGCAAAAGGATACTTTTCTTAACAGCTGTGTACTGTAAAATAAATTCAGCTGCTTATTTTAAAAATAGAGGGACTTAAACTTACTATTAAACATTTGTTTTGATTGTTTAAAATACAGTTACGCATTTAATAAAGAATGGTGAACATTTTTCTGAATCAGATTGTGGAATGCCTGCAAAAGTGATTGTACTTCAGCACAGAGAATAACGGAGAGCAGGAAGGGAACGGCAGAGAATAATGTAGGAAAGCATGGAATGAGAAAATGCCATTGAGCCCATCAACTCTGCTCCTTCCAGAGTATGTTCAATTTGCCCCATTATTGACTCCTGCCTACTTAATTTAATAGCAAAGCCGAATTCTGCAAAATTTCTCACTGACCCTTCCTTCATAACTATAACTTCTCGTTCTGGCACGGGCTCAACGGGCCGAATGGCCACCTTCTGTGCTGTAACCATTCTATGATTCTATGTCCCTCAAAGATATCTGAGCAAAATACTTTAATATCTATCTACATTTACACCTCCATTGTTCAGCCCTGACATCTTATTTCCATAGATAACATTTTCTTGATATCAGCAGCAATCCATGAAGCATTTGATCATCTCAACTCATACATATCCACGGAGCATTTAATTCCATTCTACATTTACAGCAATAAAGAGGCCTTTCAGTCCAAGGAGACACCTCCTCTAACACAATTTTGCTTATTTTTTCTTATATACTTTCATATTTTTCCTTTTCAATACTTATCCTACTCCATTGTAAATGCTATTAGTCTTTGCCACTTGTAGTAAAGCATTCTAATAATCCTCTGTGCAAAACTTTTTTTCAACCTCCCCCTTTATTCTTCCAGTGATAATTCTGTGTCTATGCCCCTGCTATTGATTTTACGACGAGTAGAAATAATCTCTCACTATTATACCCTTTCAAAACCTTTTGTGTTTTGAAGACTTCTATTAGATTCACTTTTAACCTCAATTGCAGTGAAAAAGCTGCAGTTTTTCCAAGCCTTTCTTCATAACTATAACCTCTCATTCCTGGTATCATTCTAGTAAGCTTTTGCTGTACCTTTTCCATGACTCTAAAATCATTTCCAATAATGGGGTGCCCAGAGCTACATTTAGTTCCAGGGCCAACGTCTTATACAAATTTAACACTGCCTCCTTGGTTTTGTATTCAAGGTCCATATGTACAAAATGTTGAAAACTTTTGCATTTTTATGCCTTTTCTATATGCATTCCCACCTTAAAAAAATTATGCATCTGCATCGTATTTATTAGTAGTAAAATCTGACTTTCCTCACCTTAGCTATTGAACTGATCCAAATCTCTGAAAGTGTTTACCTCCCTGAAACTTTTCACCCAGTCATACAGCTTGCCATCAGCAGCAAATGTTATAATATTACAAGGATTCTTCTCCAAAACATTTCTGAATTTGAAAAGCAGAGATCCCAGATTGGCCCTGTGACACTCCACTACCACTGCCCCACAGTGTACTGAATTTCTATTGATCATCTTCTGCTTCCTATTGCCAAGCTAGTTTTCAATCCAGTTACCTAAGTTGCCATTAATCACATGAGCTTTACAAGATTTGCATGTGCAACTTTATCTGATGCTTTCTGAAAATCAAGTAAACCGGAGGGTACATTTTCATTTTTGGCACTCCTAGTATAGAGCTTTGCCAACCGCAAGTGCGTGTAATGAGCCCACGTTGTGGCCCCAGGATTTCCATCCATTCATTTTAATCACAAGGACCATGAATCAGACACGAACGTGAATTCCCAATATGCTCCCCGATGCAGGGGGCTCCCAATATCATGGAAGTACCATGGCAAGGAAAGTAACTGGTTGAGATGAATAATGTAGGATGTGAGACTTGATTGATATTTGGGATTTCTTGTTGCAAATTTTTCTTTAGAACACAGAACAAAATCAGAAATACATCATAAAACATAAAATGTAGAGTTACAAAGTATTACAAAGTAGTTACAGCACAGAAACAGGCCATTCGGCCCAACAGGTCCATGCTGGTGTTTATGCTCCACACGAGCCTCCCCCCACCCTGCTTCATCTAACCCCATCAATATATCCTTCTATTCCTTTCTCGCTCATATGCTTATCTAGCTTCCCCTTAAATGCATCTATGCTATTCACCTCAATTACTCCCTGTGGTAGCGAGTTCCACATTCTCACCACTCTCTGGGTAAAGAAGTTTCTCCTGAATTTCCTATTGGATTTATTAGTGACTATCTTATATTTATGGCCCCTAGTTCTGGTCTCGCCTGCAAGTGGAAACATCTTCTCCAAATCTACTCTATCAAACCCTTTCATAATCTTAGACCTCTATCAGGTCACCCGTCAGTCTTCTCATTTCTGGAGAAAAGAGACCTAGCCTGTTCAACCAATAAGTTGAACCAATTTATATTCTGGGTTTTGCTCAATTTACTTTCTGGAGAGCAGAGAAAAACTTTGCAGATTCTTTCCTCAGGCTATGAAATGGGTAGCATTAAGGCCATGAAATGGCCTTTTCTAATTTTTTATTCCTTATATTCTCTTGACGATAGTAATTGATCAAAGGGACAGTAATAGAATAACAGAGACAAGAAATGTGCATGCTTACAGAGTAATAAGGGAAATGATCCTAACAGGAGGGATTTACATCAACTCAGCTTTCCAAATGTTATGTGAATGGTTTGTGCAAACTCCTTTCACTTTTAAGCAACAATGCCTGAATTCTAACAAGCTGTACTGTGCATGAACAGGAGTTAACACTGAGACATATACAAACATGCAGCATCGGATGGGACTGAATTATTCCTTTCACCTGGTTTGACTGGTCACATACAAAAGTTGACACTGAGACACAAACAATCCATACAGTAGTAGATGTGAACAATTTGGCAGCTTTGTTAAAACCCATTGTATGCTGAACATATAGGTCATGCAGTGTGACATTTTAAAGTGGTCCTGTTGTCAAGGAATGTGCCATGTACTTGTTCGTAAACAGATTATTCACTTGGCACTATCTAAGATGGTGTAGCTCCTGAAAATCTTTTGACCAGTGCAATTTGTGAAAGGTTCGAAGAGTATAACCGCCACATCTATTGTCATGTTCTGATTGGTGTAGTGGATAGTTGCTGTTGCCAGTGGTAACAACAGTAAACCTGGCAGGTGCCACTCCCCTCTCCACCCTCCCCAGCAATTGGGTAGCGCCCCCTGCGCTGGAGCGCTAATTTTAGCGCCCCCGCGCCGATTTTCCCAGGGAGGAGGGGCACTACTGGAAGTGCCCAGCGTCCCTCCTGGGGCGCTGCGAGCCAACATCATGGCGCTACATGCCGCGGTACTGCAGGCCTTCCTCCCCTTATTAAAGAGGAGGGGTCTGGTGCAGCGCGTCCCGGCACCCAGCTGGGCCACCAGGGATCGGGAGTGCTGGCAAATGAGCCCAGCACTCAAGAGGAGTGCCAGGCTCATGGAGAGCAGCCGGCACCCCGCGGTGGGGGGGGGCTTCACGGGGGCTGGGGACAGCAACGGGGGCAGGTGCTGGCAGGCATGCCAGCAACAAAAATGGCCGCCCGCCGCCTCCCCTTTAACTAGCGCCGCCCCGGCCGCAGGTAGGCCCCCCTGACCCCAGCGGACATAGCGTCCGGCGGTAAGTCGGGGGGACGCCACCCAATATTACAGCCTGGGCGCGAGTGGGGTGCTGTGCATCGCCAGCGGCGCTAACAGTTAGCGCCGCCACTAACCTCCTGCTGAATTTCACGGGAGGCATTAGCGGCGCCGCGCCCAGGCGCTAGTTGATTTGCACCCCGTTAGTGCCCTCTATGGCAAGTATATCCTTCCTTAGATAAGGAGACCAAAACTGTACACAATACTCCAAGTGTGGTCTCACCAGGGCCCTATATAATTGCAGTAAGACGTTTTTACTCTTATACTCAAATCCTCTTGTAATAAAGGCAAAGACTTTTTTCAACAAAATTTACAAAAAATGTAGAAAAAGTATTGCAAGACTAGAATTTATACCGGACTTAAACAGGGCAGTTTGAGCTTTGACTGGAATCTTGTACTTTATTTAAATTGTTCATGTATAATAGAAACAGAGTGCCAACATTTCTCCAGTCTGATATCCAGCATTTAATGAAATGTCAAATTAGACATTTGCCTCAAACTCAACATCACTTTCAACAATATATGAAAAATCTCATCTGGTACCTGTAGGTCAAGCATGCATGCTGTCCTTAAACTCAGCGTCTACATAGTTACTTCTCTGTGGTACTTTGTACTGTTGTATACATTTTGGCCTCTTTTAGGGTAATTGTGGCTGTCTATATCATAGGATTTCTTCTATGCATCCACCAATGCAAAGCATGTATCTTCCAAAACAGAGAGTTATGTGTTACGAACTTTAAAAAGAAAATATGTACATTATATCTGGATCCCTCAGGAATGCTAAACTTGTGCAAAAATCTGGGGATTACTCCCACTTTCTACAGGATTTTAAGCTTTGTTAATCACAACAACATCTTGTATTTATATAGCGCCTTTAACCTAATAAAACGTCCCAAGGCGCTACACAGGAGCATTATAACACAGGATTGGACACCGAGCCACATAAGGTGACCAAAGAGGTAGGTTTTCAGAAGCGTCTTAAAGGAGGAAAGGGAGAGGTTTAGGGAGGGAATTCCAGAGCTTAGGGCCTCGGCAGCTGATGGCACGGCTGCCAATGGTGGAGTGATTAAAATTGAGGATGAGCAAGAGTCCAGAATTGGAGGAGCGCAGAGATCTTGGAGGGTTGTAGGGCTGGAGAAGGTTACAGAGATAAGGAGGGGCGAGGCCATGGAGGGATTTGAAAATAAGAATGAGAATTTTAAAATTGAGGTATTGCCGGACTGGGAGCCAATGTAGGTCAGCGAGCACAAGGGTGATGGGTGAACGTGACTTGGTGCCAGTTAGGATACAGGCAGAAAAGTATCAGTGGAGGGGTCTAGAGAGGTGGTGGTGAGGTAGAGCTGGGTGTCGTCAGCGTACATGTGGACCCTGACGTGTTTTCGGATATGTTGCCGAGGGGCTGAATGTAGATGAGAAATAGGAGGGGGCCAAGGATAGATCCTTGGGGGACACCAGAGGTAATGGTGCAGGAGTGGGAAGAGAAGCCATTGCAGGTGATTCTCTGGCTACGACTGTATAGATAAGAATGGAACCAGGCGAGTGCAGTCCCACCCAGCTGGGCGACGGAGGAGAGGCATTGGAGGAAGATGTTGTGGTTAACTGTGTCAAAAGCTGCAGATAGATCGAAAAGGACGAGGAGGGATAGGTTACCACGGTCAGTCACATAGGATGTCATTTGTGTCTTTGATAAGGGCTGTTTCAGTGGTGTGGCAGTGGCGGAAACCTGGAGCGATTCAAACATGGAGTTGAGAGAAAGATGGACACAGATTTGGGAGGCGACAGAACGTTCAAGGACTTGAAAGGAAAGGAAGGTTGGAGATGGGGCGGTAGTTTGCAAAGAGAGAGGGGTCAAGGGTGGGTTTTTCGAGGAGAGGGGTGATGACCAACGTTCCCACTAGGCTACATGGCTGCGCATCCTGCAGCGGTCTGGAGGTCCCGCGTAGGTCGCTCACGGGCTTTTCAATGTAAATAACCGTGCGTGCGCAAAAAATTGAATGGGTCGCACAGCCAGTTAAAGGACCCGCACACAAAAAAAATTACAGGGAACACTGGTGATGATGGCAGATTTGAAAGGGAGGGGGAGGGACAGTACCTGAGGAGAGTGAACCATTAACAATGTCAGCTAACATGGGGGCTAGGAAGGGAAGTTGGGTGGTCAGCAGTTTAGTGGGAATAGGATCAAGCCAGCAGGGTCCCATGGACAAGATGAGCTCGGAGAGGTTATGAGGGGAGATAAGCGGGAAACTAGAGAAGGGAAGCGGCAGAGGCAGCTGATCGGATGGTCTCAATCGTAGTGACAAAGAAGTCCATGAGCTCCTCGCACTTCGCACAAATAATCAATATAATTATTTGTGGGTCCAATAGTAGAACAGAGACATTAGAAATTACCTTTCTTTTCCAAAGCAACTTGCCTTTTGTGCTGTATTTCCCAAAAAGCAGCGTTACAGACCAGATCTACTGGATTATAAACACGCAGGCACAATCATTTCCAGTGGGGTAATACATCACAGTGATCACACATGGGGCACATTGTATACACTATACTGATTCTTATGCAAATACAATTATTGTTACAGCTGTATAACAATCACATCAAAAAGTTTGAGATGAACAGCCTGCTAATCTACTTTGGTCGTATTGGTCAGTGGAGACACATCGGCCAGGATCTGGAAGATCTTCATGCACTTTCTTCAAATAATGCTCCTGGATCTTCAACATCCACCAGAACAGATAAGACAGAATTTTAGTCTTACATCTCATCCAAAAGATGGCACCTCCAACAATGCAGTACTTCCTCAGTACTGCACTAGACAGTCAGCCTAGATTATGTGGTCAAACCCTGAAAGGGGACTTAAACCCAGAAGCTTTTGGTCCAGAGAGATGAGTGCAACCAATTGAGTCAAGCTAATGCACCTCTGCTGCGTTGGTGTTCCTCCCACTTAAAAAAGGAAGTCTCCCTTTAAAATAATGATAAATTTCAATCATTTATCACAAACTCAATCCTTTGGCTATTGTTTTAGAAAGATCCCATGCTGAATTTGTACACTATTACTTTCTCTTTATTCAGCACAGTGTATGCTGGCTAGCATTCCACAGTGATGCAATGACTTCTCACAGCCTGCAATCCACAACTTTCAATAGTTTTGTTCAAGAAAGAGAACATTTATTTCAGTATTCAAAGAATCATGAATAAATTAAATCAATGGATGTAATTTGTACAGTGTTTGCATATTGAATTTTGGCATGTGACATACCCTCCCTGTAAGGGTGGCAGTTGATGTGTCCTGGTGGGATTGGGTTCCATCCAATGCAACGCCAATTATCCCTAAATCAAAATAGTACCCCTTTATTGTAGAAACTAATACACTCCTTTAAATATATTTTTATATTGCAATCTTACATGCAAATGTATAATTATTTTTAATGAGAAAAAGGTCATTGAATTACAGATGGTAGTAGCCTATCTAGTAAATTAATGCTCATAGATCAATATTACTTCTGTTGAGGAGCAAGCACAGCTACTATTTAGGGCCTGGGTTCAACCCCCCCCCCCCCCCCACCCCGGCAACAGCACATACAAGTGCGTGTGTTAGTTAAGACATAATAGTGTGACACATGTGAGATGCATGAGAGTCAGTATGTCTGAGATGCCATATAATCCTTTAAGTGGCAATGAATCAAAAGAACATCACATTCCGTTTGTGTGATGTAACTGCTTCTGTTGTCAGGAGACGGAAGGAAACAAAGATGAGATGAATGTAAGAGCTGATCCGGCTGAGTGACAGAGGTCAAGCAGTACAAAATGTATCTTATACAACACACAATTCTGTTAGAAGATTGAAGTTTAGAAATCACTTCACCAGCACTGCAGGCCAGAATTTTAATTTGGAGGTGGGTAGGGAGCCGGGGGGAGGGGGCTGGAAAGCGGTCGGGAAACCTGGGAGAACGGGTTTCCCGCAGGATCTGCCAAATTTAACGGCAGGGCCTGATTAGCATTTCAAAGCACTGATTCCCGCCCGCAGCCAGCCAGATAGAGGCTGGCTGTCGGGCAGGTAGGCCTGCAGCACCAGGCTGCAAAGAGTGGGGGGGGTGTAATTGGGGGCGGAGGATGATTGGGGGCCAGACGGGGGAGGTCAGAAGGGGATCGGGAGCTAGAAGGTGCTTGGGGGCCGGAAGTGGATCAGGGGCCGGAGGGTGATCGGAGGCCAGACGGGGGAGGTCGGAAGGGGATCGGGGGCTGGAAGGTGCTTGGGGGCTGGAGGGGGAGGTCGGAAGGCCGGAGGAGGATCGGGGGCCCAGAGAGGGGATCGGGGGCTGGGGATCAGAGGCTGGCGGTGAGGGGAATCAGAGATCTGAGGCCTCGTGGGGGGAGGGTGCTTCGGGGGGGGGAAGATCGGAACGGTTGTGGGGGGTTCCCGATCCCAGGGGGTTGGCGAGGCAGGGACTGGATCCAGCAGGGAAAGGCACTTACCTCCTGGATCCAGCAGTCCTCACCTTCCTTTAGCTGGTGGGTTCCCCGAGGCTTGGGAAACCCGACCAGCCAGAGTTAAATTTAAAATGGGGGATCACCATGAGGCACGGAGCCTCATTATAATATTTAAAGTGCCAACCCGCCTCCTGGGAGCGGGTTGGAGAGGGGTTGGGGTTGGGGTTCAGATTTTTAACTCTTTAACCTCCCACTCGACCCCAACCCACCCATTCTTTGAGGTTAAAATTCCCCCTGCAATCTCTGAGCTCAAGCTGCAATCAGATGGGCACTCCTGTGAATCCACTGAAGAATAAGAGAAAGTACATAGGAACCCAATACACAGAGGTTAACAGATAGCCAGGATCACAATACAGAAAAGATAATAGTGGTATTAATTGTATTATGAAAGATGTGTTAATTAAATGTTAGTTAATGTATATCTGCATCTAACTTTGTTTTTGATGATTTTGGCAAGAGAAAGGTTGTTAATTTACTTGGTGGTGTGCCACGTACCCACTCTGATTGGCCTGGTTTGTGTCACTGTTGATATGCTTTGAACTGTTTAATGTAAGACAGTTCGAGCAAGCTGAATCTTAGACTTGTAAGGTAAAGTTGCAACCTATTCTCTGATGTAGAATTGAAGGAATGGGGTTGAAGGTTCCTCTGATACCCCTTGGACTTTAAATGATTCATGGATTTGCTGCCAAGGGGTACTTACAAATGTGTTAAGTAGGGAATAGTGGATAGACATAAGTGTGTTACACGGTGGATAGCAGATATCTAGAAGCATGCTATGTAGAAAATAATAGATCGCCGTGATAAAGCTGTAGCTAAAATCAATAAAACAAGTTACATTAGTCGGGCCATGGTGCAATTTTCATACAAAATGGACAGCTAATGGCATATTCCTCAAGATCACAAACTTTAATGTAAAGAAACTGCACAAATTGAAAAAGAGATGTTAGCTATATTGTGTGCCAATGAGAAGATTTAGCAGTACGTGTTTGGAAGATAATTCATTATGTTTATGGAAGTTATATCACGACTGAGACTGTTATATTTTGTTATTTTATTTTGGACATTAGAAATTTCAGTTACTGAGAAGAAATGACCAATCAAAAAAGTGTTTTGTGGGGAAATGATAATATAGTGCTATCTGGTGGCCAGATTGTGCAAATACAAGGTGACAAGTTTATTTAGGTGGTTCCATTATAAATGTGGACATAGGAATTTATAATGGAAAAGCAAACACAAAAGTGTGACAAAAAAGTGTAAACAGGAAGTAAGCTTTTGTAGACAGAACGTGCATGCATACGTAAGGTTTTTATTAAGATATAAATAGGTATGGGGTAGATAGACAGACACGGATAAAATGCTATTACACTTTGAATACTGAGCTATTTAACAGAAAATATCTAGGGAATTTAATACATTTAGCAAAACATTACACTCACTGATCTGTGGTCATCTGAACCAAGTTCAAGGATCACCACCTCAGCTTGTTTTTTGCTGAAATAATAGGCATAGGCAGGCCTGTTGTACAGGATGTCACCAAGGTTGAAAAGAGTAAGACAGAAGAGATGAGGGAAATCAGGAGGTCATGGTGAGGTTTTAAAAGCCTGTAGATAGTAAGAGGAAGGGAAGTGTAATGGGTGGAGCACAGCTCGCATCCCCGACTTCTTCCCTCTCTGGATACAGCTGACCTCCTTGCTCATTTACTCTGGTTGAATGAAACACCAGACACAATATGGGAGGGTGGGGTGTAAGAAGACATTTAATACAACAAAGTAATACGTAACACATCACAACAGAATGACTACTCTGCTTACAGAAACAGAGTAGGGCTCACCCAGAACATCAATTAAACGATTGCAATTCTACCACATTCCAGGCAAACTCCACTTCCAAAAACACATCCCTCCAGTAATGAACAGTTATGTTCACATTAGTGCTGCTTCGTTTTGTTGCCTGTGAATCCCTTGGTGGTTTTGTTTTGACCCATAGTAGACTTTAGTAGTTAGGCTTTTATTTTCTGGAATGTCCATTATACTACCCAGGCATACCTTTTAAAACAGTTCAAATTTGCAGTGAAGTACTATGTTAAATCAAACTGGCTCCCTGTTTTTAAGCCTTTCTTGCATTTCCCCGAAGTGAAATCACACTGTGTGATATTAGTATGCGAAACATTTAACAGCCCTGATTTTAACTCGGGGTGTGAGTGCGAGGGCTGGGGCAAGCAGTAAGCTTGCATCACGGGGGGCACGGAGAGATTTTAACTCCCGAGCCTCAGTTTCATATTCGAAGTTGGACTCCAGCCCAAACCTGGCAGGAATCGTTAGGTGGACAGCAGGCGGGAGTGGGATTTAAGGCGGCAGAAGGCCGCGCCAGGGACCCAAGTAAGCGGTTCCCAGCACAAAGTGGTGCTTGGGAGAAAACCCGGGGCAGAAGAGGCCCAATGTTTCCTGGGGGGACTCCCGCTCCTACAATTAATCCAAACAGGTTAATACCCCCATCAAAATCATGGACAAAGCACCAATACCATACTGCACAATTTCACTCATTGAAAGTTCTGTCTGGAAATGCGCCGCCATCTTTTTAAACTTCCTATATAATTTTAGTTTTTCTCAAGGTATCTAGTCCAATATAACGGTGTAACCAGGATCATCACTGTAATCTTGTACATAACAGGAGAAACTACAACAAACGCCCACTTAAGTAATCAAAGTAGACAGTTACCAGTAACAGTCATACATTCAATTTCATTATATTATATTTTTAAAGTTTAGAAAATGTAAGTGTGGCCCAGCACTTTTCCCAAAAACTTAAATATCCAAAGCAAAAATATTTGGAAAACATTATTTCTATTATTCAAATTTGACAATTAAAAAAAATCTCCACCACCCGGGTGAAGTAATCCAGCAGACATGCTGCTTGGCCTAAGACCAGCTTTGACGATCCAGCACAGCACTTGGGACTATTCACTGTTTGTAAATCTTGTGGGCAATCGCCACGCCCAGCATGACAGCCACTAAGATTCCAAACAGCCACTTCAGGTTGGCATTCTCGATGGAAAGGGCAGTGGTCTGTAAAACAAAGAGAAAAAATCTCCAGTCACCAAACCGTCCGTTATAAGCTGCAGCCTCTCTGATTCTGGGTTTCTTATGCGGCAGAGATTTAATAAAACAATGGTGTGCAGTTCTTCTACTTGAATTTCAGTATGTTTTTAGTCCAACAAGGAAGGAGGCAGTGCTTGATCTAGTTCTTGTAAATGAAGTGGGGCAAGTAGGTAATGTAAGTGTTGCGGGAACATTTAGCAAAGAGTGACCACAACATAAGTTATGAACACACAGATTCGATATAAACGTTGAAAAGCAGAGGGAATAATCAAACTTAAAGGAATTTGACTGGAAAAGAAAGCTGATCTCAACCAGATAAAAAGGGAACTAGCTCAGGAAAATTGCAAAGTAAAAATAACTTTGTTAGGACATGGAATGCCCTGTATTTACTGTAAAGGTTGCAGGAATTGACTATGAAGAGAGCAGTATATCATAGAATCATAGAAGATAGGAGCAGGAGTAGGCCATTCGGCCCCTTGAGCCTGCTCCGCCATTCAATGCGATCATGGCTGATCATCCAAATTCAGTACCCTGTCCCTGCTTTCTCCCCATATCCCTTGATCCCTTTAGCCTTAAGAAATATATCCAACTCCTTCTTGAATCTATTTAATGAATTGGCCTCTACTGCCTTCTGTGGCAGAGAATTCCACAGGTTCACCACTCTCTGGGTGAAGAAATTCCTCCTCATTTCTGTCCTAAATGGCTTACCCCTTATCCTTAGACTGTGACCCCTGGTTCTGGACTCCCCGACCATCGGGAACATCCTTCCTGCATCTAGTTTGTCCTGTCCTGTCAGAATTTTATAAGTTTCAATGAGATCCCCTCTCATTCTTCTAAACTCCAGCGAGTATAAGCCCAATCGACCCAATCTCTCTTCATACGTCATTCCTGCCATCCCAGGTGTCAGCCTTGTGAATCTTCGCTGAACTCCTTCCATGGCAAGAACATCCTTCCTCAAATAAGACGACCAAAACTGCACACAGTACTCAAGGTGTGGTCTCACCAAGACCCTGTACAACTGCAGCAAGACATCCCTGTTCCTGTACTCAAACCCTCTCGCTATGAAGGCCAACATACCATTTGCCTTCTTAACCGCCTGCTGCACCTGCATGCTTACCTTCAGCGACTAGTGCACAAGGACACCCAGGTCTCGTTGCACTTCCCCTTCTCCCAATCTATTGCCATTCAGATAATAATCTGCCTTTCTGTTTTTGACACCAAAGTGGATAACCTCGCATTTATCCACGTTATATTGCATCTGCCACGTGTCTGCCCAATCACCCAACCTGTCCAAATCATCCTGGAGTTTCTCGGCATCCTCCTCGCAGCACACACGCCCACCCAGTTTTGTGTCGTCTGCAAACTTGGAGATATTACATCTAGTTCCCTTGTCTAGATCATTAATATATATTGTGAATAGCTGGGGTCCAAGGACCGATCCCTGCAGTACCCCACTAGTCACTGCCTGCCACTCGGAAAAAGACCCGTTTATTCCAACTCTTTGCTTTCTGACTGCCAACCAGTTCTCTATCCAAGTCAATACCTTGCCCCCAATCCCATGTGCCTTAACTTTACACGCTAATCTCTTATGCGGGACCTTATCGAAAGCCTTTTGGAAGTCCAAATACACCACATCCACTAGTTCTCCCTTATCTATTTTACCAGTTACATCCTCAAAAAATTCCAGTAGATTAGTCAAGCATGATTTACCTTTTGTAAATCCATGTTGACTTTGTCTGATCCTGTCACTGTTTTCCAAGTGCTCAGCTATTACATCTTTTAAAGTAGACTCTAGCATTTTCCCCACTACCGATGTCAGGCTTACCGGTCTGTAATTCCCCGTTTTCTCTCTACCACCCTTTTTGAATAGTGGGGTAACATTAGCTACCCTCCAATCCATGGGTACTGTTCCAGATTCCATCGAATGTTGGAAGATGATCAGCAATGCATCTACTATTTCTAGGGCCACTTCCTTAAGTACCCTAGGATGTAGATTATCAGGCCCTGGGGATTTATCGGCCTTCAATCCCTTCAATTTCCCTAACACCATTTCCCTACAAATACTGATTTCTTTCAGTTCCTCCCTTTCATCAGACCCTATGTTCCCCAACATCTCTGGGAGGTTATTTGTGTCCTCCTTTGTGAAGACAGAACCAAAATATGTATTTAATTGGTTTGACATTTCTTTGTTCCACATTATAAGTTCCCCTGATTCTGACTGCAAGGGACCTATGCTTGATTTCACTAATCTTTTTCTCTTCACATATCTATAAAAGCTTTTACAGTCAGTTTTTATGCTCCCTGCAAGTTTACTCTCGTATTCTATTTTCCCCTTCTTAATTAATCCCTTTGTCCTCCTTTGTTGAATCCTAAACTGCTCCCAATCCTCAGGGTTACTGCTTTTTCTGGCCAATTTATATGCCCTCTCCTTGGATCTTATGCTATCTCTAATTTCCCTTGTTAGCCACGGTTGAGTCACCCTTTTTGTTTTATTCTTATGCCAAACTGGGATGAACAAATTCTGTAGTTCGTCCATGCGGTCTTTGAATGTTTGCCATTGCCTATCCACCGTCAACCCTTTGAGTGACATTCCCCAATCAATCGTACCCAACTCGCACCTCATACCATCGTAGTTTCATTTATTTAAATTCAAGACCCTAGTCTCTGATTCAACTACTTCACTCTCCATCCTAATGAAGAATTCTATCATATTATGATCGCTCCGACCCAAGGGGCCTCGCACAACAAGATTGCTAATTAATCCTTTCTCATTGCATAATACCCAGTCTAAGATGGCCTGATCTCTGGTTGGTTCCTCGACATATTGGTCCAGGAAACCATCCCGCAAACACTCCAGGAATTCCTCCTCCATAGTATTGTTACTAATTTGGTTAGCCCAATCTATATGTAGATTAAAGTCACCCATGATGACTGCTGTGCCCTTATTGCACGCTTCTCTAATTTCCCTTTTAATGCCATCCCCAACCTCAGCATTACTGTTTGGAGGTCTATATATCACTCCCACTAACGTTTTCTGCCCCTTGTTATTTCTCAGTTCAACCCATACAGATTCCACATCATCAGAGCTAATATCCTTCCTTTCAATTGTGTTAATGCCCTCTTTAACCAGCAATGCTACCCCACCTCCCTTTCCTTTCTGCCTATCTTTCCTGAATATTGAGTACCCCTGGATGTTGAGTTCCCAGCCTTGGCCACCCTGGAGCCATGTTTCGGTAATCCCAATCAAATCATATTCGTTTACCTCTATTTGCGCAGCTAATTCATCCACCTTTTCCGAATGCTCCTTGCATTAAGACACAAAGCCTTCAGGCTTGTTTTTTTAATGCTCTTAGACCTATTAGAATTAGTATTTATTGTGGCCATGTTTGATTTAAACCGTTGTTTTCTCTGACTGCCACTTTTGTTTTTCTCCTTCCTATGTTTTGCTTTTATCCTTGTTTCCCTTTCCTCTGTCTCCCTGCTCGGGTTCCCAACCCCCTGCCATTTTAGTTTAAACCCTCCCCCAGAGCACTAGCAAACACTCCCCCTTGGACATCGGTCCCGGCCCTGCCCAGGTGTAGACCGTCCGGTTTGTACTGGTCCCACCTCCCCCAGAACCGGTTCCAATGCCCCAGGAATTTGAATCCCTCCCCCTTGCACCATTCCTCTAGCCACGTATTCATTTGAAATATCCTTCTATTTCTACTCTGACTAGCACGTGGCACTGGTAGCAATCCTGAGATTACTACCTTTGAGGTCCTATTTTTTAATTTACCTCCTAATTCCCTATATTCTGCTTTTAGGACCTCATCCCGTTTTTTACCTATATCGTTGATACCTATATGCACCACGACAACTGGCTGTTTACCCTCCCCTTCCAAAATACTCTGTAGCAGCTCTGAGACAATTTACTGTAAAGGCAGAAGTCTTTTCTGTAAAGGCATCACTAAAAAAATGAAGAGAGTATATGGTCATTTATATAACTGCTGTTTGTGGGCCCTTACTGTGTGCAAATAGCCTGCTGCATGTCTCTACATTACAATGGTGACTAAACTTCAAAAGTACTCATTGGCTGTGAAGCGCTTTGGAATGTCCTAAGGATATGAAAGGCGTGATATAAATGCAAGTTCTTTCTTCTTTCTTTCTGTGATAATGGAGTGACGAGATGTATCCCAGGCTGCTGTGTGAGGCAAGGGAGGAGATTGCAGGGGCTCTGACACAAATTTTCAAAACCTCTCTGGCCACAGGGGAGGTGCCAGAGGACTGGAGAACAGCTAACGTAGTACCATTGTTCAAGAAGGGTAGTAGGGATAAACCAGGGAATTACAGGCCAGTGAGCCTAACATCAGTGGTAGGGAAATTATTGGAAAAAATTCTGAGGGACAGAATTAATCTCCACTTGGAGAGGCAGGGATTAATCAGGGATAGCCAGCATGGCTTTGTCAGGGGGAGATCATGTCTGACTAACTTGATTGCATTTTTCAAGGGGGTGTCTAGGTGTGTGGATGAGGGTAGTGCAGTTGATGTAGTCTACATGGACTTCAGTAAGGCTTTTGACAAAGTCCCACATGGGAGACTGGTCAAGAAGGTAAGAGCCCATGGGATCCAGGGCAATTTGGCACATTGGATCCAAAATTGGCTTAGTGACAGGAGGCAGAGGGTGATGGTCGAAGGTTGTTTTTGTGACTGGAAGCCTGCGTCCAGTGGTCTACCGCAGGGATTGGCGCTGGGTCCTTTGCTGTTTGTAGTGTACATTAATGATTTAGATATGAATGTAGGAGGTATGATCAGTAAGTTCGCAGATGACACAAAAATTGGTGGAGTGGTAAATAGCGAGGAGGGAAGCCTCAGGCAACAGGACGATATAGACGGGATGGTTAGATGGGCAGAACAGTGGCAAATGGAGTTTAACCCTGAAAAGTGTGAGGTGATGCATTTTGGGAGGACAAACAAGGCAAGGGAATACACAATGAATGGTAGGATCCTAGGAAGGACAGAGGATCAGAGGGACCTTGGTGTGCATGTACATAGATCCATGAAGGCAGCAGGACAAGTAGATAAGGTGGTTAAGAAGGCATATGGGATACTTGCCTTCATTAGCCGAGGCATAGAATATAAGAGCAGGGAGGTTATGATGGAGCTGTACAAAACGCTAGTTAGGCCACAGCTGGAATACTGTGTGCAGTTCTGGTTGCCACACTATAGCAAGGTTGTGATTGCATTGGAGAGGGTGCAGAGGAGATTCACCAGGATGTTGCCTGGGCTGGAGCGCTTCAGCTATGAAGAGAGACTGGACAGGCTGGGGTTGTTTTCCTTAGAGCAGAGAAGGCTGAGGGGGGACCTGATTGAGGTGTACAAAATTATGAGGGGCATAGATAGGGTAGATAGAAAGGAACTTTTCCCCTTAGTAGAGGGGTCAATAACCAGGCGGCATAGTTTCAAGGTAAGGGGCAGGAGGTTTAGAGGGGATTTGAGGAAAAACTTTTTCACCCAGAGGGTGGTTGGAATTTGGAACTCACTGCCTGAAAGGGTGGTAGAGGCAGGAACCCTCACAACATTCAAGAAGCATTTAGATGAGCACTTGAAACGCCATAGCATACAAGGCTACGGACCAAGTGCTAGAAAATGGGATTAGAATAGACAGGGCTTGATGGTCGGCGTGGACATGATGGGCCGAAGGGCCTCTTTCTGTGCTGTATACTCTATGAGTGGAATATAGGTATGTGACTGGTACTATAGTAACACTGGTTTTTATTGTACAACAAGTATTCCAATTTCTTGCCTCTGTTGATTATATTGATATGGTTAAACACTATAGTTAGCATCGTGGTTATTACAACTCTGTATTCGACCATCATTATGTATTTTTAGAACTACTTTAGTCACAAAGTCTGACTATAATGGATGTAGCGTGTGTGGCCAAGCTGTTTACCTGGCAGGACATTTAGTGTAATTACAGTGATTAAAGTTTAAGTAAATATAGCATCATAAACACACCCATAAAATAGAAACACCAATGGAAACAAAATCAGCCTTCAGCAGCTGCCGTCCATAATTACCTCAGAGTAGCTCGGTGCTAACTATGGAAAGCAATGGTAAAATTAATCATCGAACACGCCCACTGAATTTCAAGTATCAGTACCCACAATATGTACAGCTAATATTACACTTACATACAAATATTGTTAAACAGCACAGGCTCCTCTTTTCATGTGCTATGAGTTACATGGCTCCATGTTGATTAAATAATTTCCAAAAATGTGGTATAAATTATAATTTTGTCATGAGAAAATGAGATTATTTCAAATTCTCCTATGGGGCAGAATTTATTCTTCTTGCTTTTGGGTGTAAAGGATCACCTGGGTACAGCACATAGAGAAAGATCAGGTGGGGAGCATCGAGCACAATGCTGCTCACCCAACGTTCCATGCATTTAAATGACACTATGGGCTGGATTTTGATACTGGGGTGGGTTGGGGTCGTGTTATCCGCATTTTGTGTTATCCACCCGCCTGCAATTGGATGTGGGAGATTGATGCAATTTTCACTTAATTGGGCAATTGAGTTCCAGCATGTGGGAACCCCTGAACCAATTAGTGGTTTCAGTCTGAAAGTCGCCTCTGATGATGTCATCATTGCAGGTCAGAGGCTGACTGCCTGGTCTCAGAGACTGCCTGGCTTTTGCTGTGAGTGAGAGAGAGAGAGAGAGAGAGAGAGAAAATTTGCAACCAAGTCCTCCCAGGCAGTCTCTGAAGACATTCAATGCAGCAGCATCAGAGGCGACTTTCAGACCCAATACTACTACTTCCTTCATCACAATACTACTACTACCTTCATCACATCTCCGTTGTAATAGTGGAGTCAGCTATCCACTTGTGCTTCCGCCAGGTTTCACTGGCGTGTTTCACATCAGGCGTACTTCACGTCAGAAAAGGGTAAAACTAGCTAAAACGTTTCAAAATGGCATTAGAGCCAATTTAGGGCTTGTTAAGGGCTTTAATGGCCTCTCCCGCCTCCAAGAGGCGGGAACCCCGCGACCGATTTTGTCAAAATTGCGTGGAGGCGGAATGGAGTCGGGACCCCCGAATCTGCAACTTTAACCCCCCACACGCCTCCAAACCCGACTCCACGGGTCATTGAAAATCCAGCCCTATGTGCCAGATGGAAGATGCAGTTTAATGTGGAGTAGAGTGCGATAATACACACTGGGAAGAAAAGCAAGAAATGAACAATGCTGGAGTGTGTGGATAAGCAGAGAGACCATTAACCTTCTGGAGATTAAAACGTAGCCTTTCCAATTCTGCCGCTTCCCTTTCCAAAGCAACTGCCCCTCCCCCCAATTACAAATATGGATACAAATATTCTGATAAGATTTGAGACCATTACACACCCAGTAATGGTGATTAAACATATTTGTTTGTCAGGATTTCTTCCAACCCAAACCTAATTAAATTAATATTTCCTGCACAAGTTTGCAACGCACTGGATGGACTGTGTCTCGGTTTCCTTTCTGAATTTCTCGATTTTAAAAAAAGCTGAGAAAGACTAAAGGCAATGAGTTGAAATATTCTGGAAGAAAACCTTTACAACATGAGGCAGAAACTGAACTCGTAATAATACATTCCCACACCACAACGTATACTTACCCAGCCTCCCTGCTCAACAATCCATTGAGCAATCTGGTTCTTTGCAATAAACTTTGCAACAGATTTTGTAACTTTGCCAAAACATTCCATAATTCCTCTCTGATAGACGTAAGTCACCATTTTGTAGCCAAAACCCAGCAGAGCAATAGTTCGGCCCCAGTTTATTCCATTGTCAAATAATCTGTGTAGTAGAAAATTGATACACTTTAACGCAACAAAACTGTTCTATTTAATCAGTTAGTATTGTATATTCAAATCAATTGTCAATACAGAAACATAGAAACATAGAAACATAGAATCTAGGAGCAGGAGTAGGCCATTCGGCCCGTCGAGCCTGCTCCGCCATTCAATACGATCATGGCTGATCATCCAAATCCAGTACCCTGTCCCTGCTTTAATCCCCACAGTACACATATCCCACCCTACCCCCGTAACCCCACGTATTTAATTCCCCCTAACATATCCCATCCTATCCCCATAACCCCACATATTTAATCCCCCCTAACACTAAGGGTCAATTTATCATAGCCAAATCAACCTAACCCACACATTTTTGGACTGTGGGAGGAAACCGGAGCACCCGGAGGAAACCCACGCAGACACGGGGAGAATGTGCAAACTCCACACAGACAGTCACCCGAGGTCAGATTCGAACCCGGGTCTCTGGCGCTGTGAGGCACCAGTGCTAACCACTATGCCACCGTGTTGCCCAATATTAGTTAATAGTTGTATTATTTTCTAAAACAACACTACATAATCTGCTTACATGATTGTCACATTTACTCTGTGCAAACTGACAAAATATTCCATCTCCTTTTGTAATTTTTAAAAGTTTCCTTTTAGAAAGACTAAGGCCGGAATTTTCTGGGGTCTGTGCAGGCGCGATCGGAGCGGGTCGGGTGGGAAATTTGCAATATCTTGGAGCGTGTCGGAAACCTGCCATCATCCCGCCCCCACGTGCCTTTCCCTTGGGTGCTTTTGCCGGCGCAGCAGCGCCCCGAACGGCAGAGGCAGACGAGCTAATTTAAATCATTATCAGATAGTTGTCAGACCCTTGAGAGTCTTTTTAAACCTACCTTTCAAATTGCCCTGGCTGACCACAGGAATCGCACAGCTTGGGAACCACATCCGTCAACCTGAGACAGAAGTTGAGTGGCCATTGATCCAGCTGATTAGTGCACAGCATGGAAAGTACAATAAAAACTCCCACTTTCCTCAGGCAGAAGCTGTTGCTGACTGCATTGCCAGCACAGATTTAGCTTTCTACAGGCTGCAAGTGCTTCCAGCAAAGTCGCCATCCAGTCTCACTTCATTGTTAGAACATATCACATCATTGACGGATTGCTTCTGTCATCTCAACTTCACCTGCCATCTATTCCATCAGCATGGGTGCCGTTTATACTGTCTCACCTTAGTCCTCAGAATCGGAGAACGATGAGCCCCAACACCAGCAGCACCAGGCACACCAGCAGCACCAACAACACCACCAACCTTCTCCTCAACCACCTGAAATTGCACAGGACAGAGGGCATCAGTGCAGGGCTGCACCCCGCCAGAGGCGGTACCCTCAACACAGGGTATACAGGCAGAGGATGAGCTTCCTCAACATGACTGAGCAGCAGTGCCAAAGGAGGCTCAGGCTATCGCGCCAGGTCGTCGCAGACATTTGCACATTGCTGGAGCAAGACCTGCAGCCCAGAGGACACCGGGTGGACACACCTTACCAGTGGCTGTCAAAGTCACCAGCGCCCTCAACCTCTTTGCCTCAGGCTCTTTCCAGGGATCTGCAGCAGACATTTGCAGCATCTCGCAGTCGGTCGCCCACAGATGCATCACACAAGTCACCGATGCCCTCTTTGACAAGTCAGCCAATTATATCAACTTTGCTACTGATGAAGTCAGTGTTACTGAGCGGGCACTTGGCTTTGCCACTCTGGCTGGCTTCCCATGGGTGCAGGACATCATCGACTGCACACATGTGGCCATCAGGGCACCCCATCAGAACCCAAGAGTCTTTGTCAACCGTGAAGGCTTCCACTCGTCTGCAACCATAGGAAGATCATTATGCATGTGTGCACCAAATTCCATGGCAGCTGCCATGATTCTTTTGTCCTGCGCCAGTCCACCCTCCCTCAGCTCTTCGCTCCTCCAAACAGACTTTCCGGCTGGCTGCTTGGAGACAAGGGCTATCCAATGAAGATGTGGCTCATGACACCCTTGAGGAGGCCAAGTACTGAGGCCGAGGAGAGATATAATGAAAGCCACATTTCCACTAGATGTGTCATAGAGCAGACAATAGGCATGCTGAAAATGCGCTTCAGATGCCTTGACAGATCTGGAGTGCCCTTCAGTAAGCACTAGCCAGGGTCCCCAGAATCGTTGTGGTCTGCTGCGCCCTGCACAACAGAGCGCAGCAGCAAGGATTAGCACTGCATGAGGAGCAAGGCTCTGAGCGCACAGCCTCTTCAGAGGAGGAGGAGGAGCATCAGCTGGAAGATGAGGAGGAGGAGGAGCAGGAGGAACCTGCGGTCCAGATCCCACCAGCTCCCGAGCACATTGCTGCGCGGGAGGCCAGGAATGGGCTCGCCATGGCCAGATTTACTTAACTTTACGCAGTACACCCATATGGCTGCACATGCTGCGCCGGGTTGGCACCACCCCACAGCAACACCATAAAGCATCCCTACAATGACCAAGCCATTCCGTTCACACTGACCGCCATTGCTGGAGGTAATGTTATGTCTCACCATTCACTCCAACTCACTAAGCCACTTCCAAAGGTGCACACAAATTTGTCCAAGACTGGAAAGTGGTGAAAATAAAGATTTTTATGTGTAACATCACACGAATGGAAACTTTACAGAAACATTGAATAAAACATTCAAGTGGCTACCCTTGTGAATCTACTTGTGCGTCATCTTTCTCTTACGTGTGCTTCTACGAGGTGCTACCCCTGCGGCTTCAGCAGAGGTAGAGGCAGCCTGCTCACTTCCCTGCTGCGACTGCTTAGACACTCATGGCGGACGCCCTCTGGGTTTTGGAGCCTCTGATGGCCCCGCCAAAGTCTGCACCTCTTGCGACTGTGCAGAGGCAGACTTGGCCATTGCGATCCGAGGAGGCATCTGGGGTCTGACTGAGGGGGTGACAACAGGGTAGAAGGGTGAGCGCTTTGAGAGGAGCCTCCACTTCCATGTGCCCCCTCACCATCATCCCTCTCATGGGCCACCTTCACTTTCCTGCTAGCAAGGATCTGGACAGCACCTTGCTGCATATCAGTGGGGCCATGAGTACCCACGTCCACGTTGACATCCCTCCTAGAGAGGAGGTCTATGAGCATCTATCCTCCATAGATAGCCATTCTCCATAGAGACCATGTGCTCCTGTGAGTGGCGCATTAGCTGCTCCATGCAGGTGGCCATCCTATCCATGGAAGAGCCTACAGTCACCATCGCCTGCGACACGGTGGTGCTCATGTTGGAGATGGACTCCTCCATTCTCTGCACATTTGCAGACATCGCGCTCGCAAAACCTGTCGAAGCCTCCTGCACTTCTTGCTGCACCTCCAGGAATGTCCTCTTTTTGGATGGCCCCCAAGGCTCAGCGCCTGCATGCTGCTGAGCAAAGTTGGGAGCAGAGCTGGGAGCATCCTGCACCCTCTGGCGAGGAGTCTCCACTGCTGTCTCTGTCTCCACCATCTGCTCTTGCTCACTTGTGAGTTGTGAGACACCAGGTGACAAAACTACTCTATCTCACATGGGACCCACCTAGGTGTGCGTATCTGCGCTGGTGCTGGGTGCGCTTATGTCTGGTGACGGTGCACCCTCAGAGGCTGGAGGCTCCTCTGAGGAGTCGTCTTCCTCTTCTTCCTGGACATTGGGGGTGAGGGGTGGGGGGGTCTCTAATGGAGCTGTGGGAGAGTAAAGCGATGAGTTAGATATGTCATATCAAGAATGGGTACAGATACCATTATGCACATGATGACCATTCACTGGCTGCTGACATCAGTCCCCATATGAGTGACTGATGTATGTTATGTAGTTGTATGATATGTAATTATGTCATCAGGTTGCTGAGATGTCCCCCTCTCTCCGTCTCCCACCTACAGCTGTTCAGCGACTCCCGAAACTTCTACAGTAGCCTCCTCTGCTGTTGTTAGGGTCACCAATGATGGTGTTCCGCCTCCGGTTCTCTCCCTCTCCCTCTTATTGTGGGCTCTCTATTCCTGCAAGGAGGGAAAGAAAAGAAGGTTGAGTTAGAGTGGTGGAATGAGTGTAAGGAATGGATGGGTGCATCTTTAGAAAGAGACAATGATGGAGCGGGGTGCAAAAGCCAAGTGGCCTCCTTGTGTGTTGTTAGTTGCTATAATATTAGGATGAGGGTGAGTGTGAGAGGTGGCTAGTCAGATAGGCATGTGAGTATGTAGATAAGAGAGAGAGGGATGGTTGGACGTGCAAGGTATGTTGTGTGAGTAAGGATGTGCAGCAGCAGGGTTAGGAAGGCAGAGTGATGGGGATGTGATGAGAGTCACAGCAGGATGAAGTTGAGTGTGTCTGTACTCACCTTTCCTGATCTAATGAGATAATTGAAACATTTGCGGCACTGCATCCAGGGCCTCCTCACAACATCTCAACTATTTGGAGCCAGGCTCGTTTTGTCTCCTGGGGAGGTCTCTTCCGCCCATTAGAAGGGAAGAGGACCTCCCTGCGTGCTCTGACTCCCTCCACAAGCATATGGAGGGAGTCATCTGAGAACCTGGGTGCAGCTCTCTGTCTCTGTGCAATCATCTCTGGAAATGTTTGCAACACTCCAATGGTGCAGTGTGCTGCCTGCACACCCCTAGATGAACCTTCAAATGCAATGTGGCCATGGCTCCTTTAAATATCCCAGCTGAAAACACGTCATCGTTGATGTCATCAGACCCGCACTATTTAATAGGGCCGGGTAACACGCAGGGCGGGCTTAATAGTCCCCATTAACGCAAAGTCGATTTCAGGAGCGGGATGGAATCAACAATGGGGTCGCGACCTGCCACACGACCGCCCGCATCCGCCCCACCCAGGTAAACAAAGTTCCGGCCTAAAAGTATATAGGACTAAATAAGCACTACTTGGCTGGCTGCATGCAGTACTTGTTGAGGTTGGTGTTGGGACTGCACTGCTGCTGACCTGGATCATACCCGACCTTACAGTAATTAAACTCCACATAAACCATTGCTACTTGTTAAGATTTTTATGGCAATTATTGACTACATAATTGGAAACCTACCTTTCAGCAACTCTGCAGAAAGACTCATATCCATGTTCAGATGCGAGAGGAAGGTATGCCCGCATACCTTGAAATTCCCTGTTCTTTTGATGATTGAGCTCATCTCCAATGATTGCCAGCTGATGTCCTATTTCCACAGTGGAACTGTGAGGACAACATTAAAACTCACTGTTAAAAAGTCCACAGTTTTATTTTATATTATGTCAACTAAAATAAGAATCGTTGCATCCTAATAACCACCAGGCAAAATTTGTTGACAAATCTCTCCATTTAGTTTACTCCATTTCTCCTCTTCCATTCATAGCTGCTAATTACTGTCCTTCTCCATCCAGGCCTCCACCACAGGTATACTTTAAGTCACTCAGAGTGTAGGCCTCTGCTGGGACTTTACCCCTTAATACCGTGGGAATAATTAATACCAGAACTAAAATACTTCTGGTACACTATGTCAGCTTATAAAGCTGGATCACGTGGCACACATCTCAAGTTTCACATATATTCACAGGCAAAAAGTGTTCTCAGCTTCAAACATCAATCATTAGCTTTTTATCTTAGTGTTCTAGAATTCCATCTCCGACACACTCAAGCTTGTGTCACATTCAAAGCTACCAATACCTTTCAGTGGTATGTGGAATCAGGGTTGAAGTTTATGGTCATTAAATATTAAACATGATAAACCATTCACAATTATGGTGATACTTTGTCACTGGTTTTCCCTAGGATATGCTCAGATTGACATTTTATTGTCTGTAGTCTGACAATTGAATTATACAGCAGAACTTACTGTTAAGTGCAATATTTTAACTGCAAGTTCAACATTTTAAATTTTATGCTTCACAAAAGGTTACCAGAAATATTGTGGGAGGCCAGCCAGGAGTGTGTTGGAATAGTCAAGTCTAGAAGTAACAAAGGCATGGATGAGGGTTTCAGTAGTAGATCAACTAAGGCAGGGGCAGAGTCAGACGCTGTTATAGAGGTGGAAATAGGCAGTCGTAGTGATGGTGCGGATATGTGGTCGAAAGCTAATTTCAGGGTCAAATCTGACACCAAGGCTGCGAACAGTCTGGTTCAGCCTCAGAAAGATGGTAGGGAGAGGGATGGAGTTGGTGGCGGGGAACGAAAACACAATATTTAGTTGGAGAAAATTTCTGCTCATCCAGTACTGAATGTCGGACAAGCAGTCTGACAATTTAGAGACTGCGGAGGGGTCGATAGAAGTGGTGGTAGGTGGAGCTGGGTGTTGTCAGCGTACATGGGGAAATTGACGCTGTGTTTTCGGATGATGTTGCCGAGAGGCTGCTTGTAGATGAGAAATAGGAGGGGGCCAAGGATAGATCCTTGGAGGACACCAGAGGCAATGATGCAGGAGCAGGAAGAGAAGCCATTGCAGGTGATTCTCTGGCTACGATTAGATAGATAAGAATGGAACCAGGCGGGTACAGTCCCACCCAGCTGGACGACGGTGGAGAGGCGTTGGAGGAGGATGGAGTGGTCAACCGTGTCAAAAGCTGTAGACAGGTCGAGAAGAACGAGGAGAGATAGTTTACCTTTGTCACAGTCACATAGGGTCATTTGTGACTTTGATAAGAGCCGCTTCGGTACTGTGGCAGGGGTGGAAACCTGATTGGAGGGATTCAAACATGGAGTTGCGGGAAAGATGGGCACGGATTTGTGAGGCGACAACACGTTCAAGGACTTTGGAGAGGAAAGGGAGGTTGGAGATGGGCCGGTAGTTTGCAAGGACGGCGAGGTCAAGGGTTGTTTTACTGAGGATAGCGTGATGACGGCAGATTTGAAGGAGAGGGGGACAGTACCTGAGGAGAGTGAACTGTTAACAATATCAGCTAACATGGGAGCCAGAAAAGGAAGTTGGGTGGTCAGCAGTTTGGTGGGAATAGGGTCAAGGGAGCAGGAAGTGGATCTCATGGACAAGATGAGCTCAGAAAGGGCATGAGGGGAGATCGGAGACAAACTGGAGAAAGATGTGAGTTCAGGGCTAGGGCAGGGGTGAACTTTAGAGGCAGTTTGGCCCGGTGGGCTAGGGAAAAGAAGGGAAGTGGCAGAGGCAGAGGCAGCTGATCAGATGGTCTCAATCTTAGAGACAAAGAAGTCGATGAGCTTCTCGCACTTGGAAGGGCAAAAGATGGCAGTGGACGGCCAAGGATAGAGGTGCACAGCAAGGAGCTCCCTAGGGAGCTACCTGTCCAGAAGCCATCTTGAATGTTATGTCTCTAAATTGTAACACTGCTTGTCCGACATCCAATACTGGATGAGCAGAAATTACCCCCAACTAAATATTGGGAAGACCAAAGCCATTGTCTTCAGTCCATGCCACCAACTCCATCCGTCTTCCTGGCAACTGTCTGAGGCTGAACCAGACTATTCGCAACCTTGGTGTTGTATTTGACCCCGAGATGAGCTTCCGACCACATATCCGCACCATCACTAAGACTGCCTACTTCCATTTCCGTAATATCACCCAACTCTGCCCCGCCTCAGCTCATCTGCTGCTGAAATCCTCATCCATGCCTTTGTTACCTCTAGACTTGACTATTCCAATGCTCTACTGGGCTGCCTCCCATCTTCCACCCTCCATAAACTTAAGCTCATCCAAAACTCTGCTGCACGTATCCTAACTCGCACCAAGTCCCATTCACCAACCACCCCTGTGCTCGCTGACCCACATTGGCTCCCGGTTAAGCAACGCCTCGATTTTAAAATTCTTATCCTTATTTTCAAATCCTTCCATGGCATCGCGCCTCCCTATCTCTGGAATGTCCTCCAGCCCTACAACCCTCCGAGATAGCTACACTCCTCCAATTCTGGCCTCTTACGCATCTCCGATTTTAATCGCTCCACCATTGGGAGCCGTGCCATCAGCTGCCGAGACCCTAAGCTCTGGAATTCCCTCCCTAAACCTCTCCACCCTCCTTTAAGACGCTTCTTAAAACCTACCACTTTGACCAAGCTTTTGGTCATTTGCCCTAATATCTTTTTACATGGCTCGGTGACAAATTTTGTTTTATAACGCTCCTGTGAAGCGCCTTAGGATGTTTTACCACGTTAAAGGTGCTATATAAATACAAGTTGTTGTTGATGATGGTAAACTAGGGTAAAGTTACTGCCAGTTTGCAGATCCCTCCTCTCAACTGTACCTGTGCTGACCAGGCAGGAACTTTTCACCTGCCAATTCATTTTCCAGTTAGAGGCTACTTTTATATTCCCTCTTTTTTTATTGACCAGTTGGAGATCTAGCCTCAGGAAAGCAGGTCTACAGCGTGTTCAAAAAAAATGTGCATACAGTTGAAACACAGCCGCCACTATCTCTTCTGATGGATTTTCGTGCCTGTTCTACAAGATTGGTGAGCACAAAGAAGAAATGTCGCTACAATACCTGAAGGTGGACATTTAAAATGTAAATATAGTGATTGTTACCAGAACACAAAAATGACTAATAATTACACAAACAAATTGGTATGCGATAGTCTACTGCACGTCAAAAGTCCAGAGATATTTCCAGGTACCATAAAAGTGCCTGGAGTAAATATAATTTTTAATATTAGAACATAAGAAATAAGAGTAGGCCATACGGCGCCTCGAGCCTGCTCCGCCATTCAATAAGATTATAGCTGATCATCAACCTCAACTCCACTTTCCCGCCCGATCTCCATATCCCTTGATTCCCCGAGAGTCCAAAAATCTATCTATCTCAACCTTGAATATATTCAAAGACTCAGCATTCACAGCCCTCTGGGGCAGAGAATTCCAAAGATTCGCAACCCTCTGAGTGAAGAAATTCCTCCTCATCTCAGTCTTAAATGGCTTACCCCTTATCCTGAGACTATGCCCCCTAGTTCTAGACACTCCAGCCAGGGGAAACAACCTCTCAGCATCTACCCTGTCAATCCCCTTCAGAATCTGGTATGTTTCAATGAGATCACCTCTCATTCTTCTAAACTCCAGAGAGTATAGGCCCATTCTACACAATCTCTCATCATAGGACAGCCCTCTCATCCCAGGAATCAATCTAGTGAACCTTCGTTGCACCGTCTCCAAGGCAAGTATATCCTTCCTTAGATAAGGAAACCAAAACTGTGCACAGTACTCCAGGTGTGGTCTCACCAAGGCCCTGTATAATTGTAGCAAGACTTCCTTACTCTTAGGGCTGGATTTTGTCAATGGGGACGTGATGGAGGCGGGACTCCCACTTTTTGGGTTGTAGTCCCGCCTCCATCGACTTGTGGCCAACCCACTGTATTTTCCCTTGATTGACCTTGTTAAGCCCGCCCAGCGGGCTTAGCAGGCCAATCAAGGGTCCCTTGGATACAGGTGATGTCAGCCATTGAAATTTCATCTGTCAAGAGCTTTTGACAGATGAAATTTCAGCGTTTGACAGCTCTGTGAAGCTGTCAAACACTGACAATATGATTTCTAACGTGAGTCCCTGTACTTAGACTCAGTTAGAAATCAATCCAGCACAGAAAGCAGAGACTGCAGCTTTTGACAGCTCCGCGGCCATTCTGCTTTCTGTGCCGTGGATGTGAGGGACTCCCGACACCTTAGCCTGCAGGACAAAGTTAAGGTAAGTACAAGTTCTTAAAACACTTTACACACACCAAACACACTTACCTCTGCACTCATACACCCATCACTCACCTGCACACCGGACATCTCGACCCCTCCAAGCCCTCCAGACCGACGGTCCGCCTCGCTAAATCGGCGTGGTTCGGACCTGTCGGGAAGCCCACACTTCAGGGCCAAAAATAGGGATTAGGCAAAAAACTGCCTGTTAACTACCTGTTAACAGGCAGTTTATTGGCACTAATCCCTTCCTGCCTCGGGGAGGCGGGTCCCAGCACAGGTCGGGTACCCGCCTCCTGTGAAACTGGCACAGAGGCGGGTTGGGGGCGGGAGGGGTTCGGGACCCCCGAATCTGCTATTTTCCCACCCCACACGCCTCCAAACCCGCCTCCACGGGTCAATGAAAATTCTGCCCTTATACTCCAACCCCCTTGCAATAAAGGCCAACATGCCATTTGCCTTCCTAATTGCTTGCTGTACCTGCATGCTAGCTTTCTGTGTTTCTTGCACGAGAACACCAACATTTGAAAGTTTCTCACCATTTAAAAAATATTCTGTTTTTCTATTCTTCCTACCAAAGTGAATAACCTCACAGTTCCCTACATTATACTCCATCTGCCACCTTACTGCCCACTCACTTAGTCTATCTATATCCCTTTGCAGACTCTGTGTTCTCCTCACAGCTTACTGTCCTACTTAGCTTTGTATTATCAGCAAACTTGGATACATTACACTCGGTCCCTTCATCTAGGTCATTAATATAGATTTTAAATAGCTGAAGCCCCAACACTGACCCTTGCGGCACCCCACTAGTTACAGTCTGCAAACCTGAAAAAGATCAGTTTATCCTTACTCTCTGTTTTATGTCCATTAACCAATCCTCTATCCATATTAACCCCAACCCCATGAGCCCTAATCTTGTGTAATAACCTTTTATGTGGCACCTTATCGAATGCCTTTTGGAAATCCAAATATACTACATCCACTGGTTCCCCTTTATCTACCCTGCTAGTTACATCCTCAAAAAACTCTAATAAATTTGTCAAACACGATTTCCCTTTCATAAAACCATGTTGACTCTGCCTAATCATGTTATGATTTTCTAAGTGCCCTGATACCTCTTCCTTAACAATGGATTCCAGCATTTTCCCGACGACTGATGTCAGGCTAACTGGCCTGTAGTTCCCTGTTTTTTCTCTCCCTCCTTTCTTGAATAGCGGTGTTATATTTGCGACCTTCCAATCCGCTGGAACCATTCTGGAATCTAGGGAATTTTAGAAGATCAAAACCAATGCATCCACTACCTCTTCAGCCACCTCTTTTGGAACCCTAAGATGTAGGCCGTCAGGTCCAGGGGATTTGTCAGCTTTTAGTCCCATTAGTTTCTCTAGTACTTTTTCTCTACTTATATTAATTATGTTAAGTTCCCCACCATTTTTGGTATGCTTTTTGTGCCTTCTACTGTGAAGACAGATACAAGATAATTGTTTAACGTTTCTGCCATTTCCTTATTCCCTATAATAATTTCTCCTGTCTCAGCCTCTAAGGGACCAATGTTTACTTTTGCTACTCTCTTCCTTTTTACATACTTGTAGAAGCTCTTACAATCTGCTTTTATATTTCTTGCTAGTTTTCTCTCATATTCTATTTTTTCCCTTTTTATCAATTTTTTGGTCAACCTTTGCTGGTTTCTGAAACTCTCCCAATCTTCAGGCTTACTATTATTCTTTGCAACATTATAAGCTTCTTCTTTCAATCTAATGCTATCCTTAACTTCTTTAGTTAGCCACAGTTGGATCACTTTTCCTGTGGAGATTTTGTTTCTCAATGGAATGTATTTTTGTTGAGAATTATGAAATATTTCTTTAAATGCTAGCCACTGCTAATCTACCGCCATACCATTTAATCTATTTTTCCAATATACCTTATTATAAAATAAAATAATTTTGTTGTAGTATGGTGCTAAGAATCATTTGTAATAATGGGAAAATACATCTTCATTAATGCTAGCTCTCATGTAACACCAAGATAAAAGTCTGCTTGTAGTACCCATTTTGGGTGCATTATAAGTTCTTAAATAGAAAGAAAGACTTGCATTTATATAGCGCCATTCACGACCTCAGGTCATCCCAAAGCGCTTTACAACCAATGAAATACTTTTGAACTGTAGTCACTGTTGTAATGTAGGAAACGTGGCAGTCAATTTGCGCACAGCAAGCTCCAATAAACAGCAATGTGATAATGACCAGATAATGTGTTTTTGTGATGTTGATTGAGGGATAAATATTGGCCAGGACAATGGGAATAACTCCCTGCTCTTCTTCAAAATAGTGCCATGGGATCTTTTACGTCCACCTGAGAGGGCAGACGGGGCCTTGGTTTAACATCTTGAAGTGGGGCTTTCGAGCTCTACTATAATTAAAGGGTTAAGAATGGGAATCGAATGAGCTAATAGGCCTTTGCAGTAGTAAGCTTTTTCTAAGTTGCTGAACTGGCAGTTGAGATAACCTAAGAATGACATGTTGATTTTGCAGTAGTGTTAGAATGATTGATGACTGCAAGCTGTGTAACTTGGAGACAATTGCAAATAGTCGAACCGGTGAGCCAGAAGTAAAGAGACCTAGAGGGGCAGGAAAGCAGAACAATGAGCCAGATTTAAAAAGATCTAGAGGGGCAGGAAAGCAGAACAATGAGTGGGAAGTACAACGTCGGTGAAACCCTATCTGGCATGAACAAAGGTCATAGGTGCAACAACAGCTTGCAGTGATAACGGACATATACTTTTCCGGTAATAAAGGCAGTACCTTAATGTAACGCGGCATAGGCAACCAATCAGTGAATGTGCACACGGGGCGAAACGCAATCAAATTGTTAAGATGGATTGTGCACGAGGCTAATTATGTACCTTTATTTTGTATAAAAGACTGCTTAAAACTTTGTATCATCGGAGAGAAGCCTGGCTAGACCGACAGCAGGTTGTCCCCCCACTGGTGCGAATAAAGACTGCTTGAATCTTCGAACGCAGACCTGGTGTCAAGTGTTTATTTCAAGTACTCCACTTCAGTCTCATCTGAAAGACGGCACCTCTGACATTGTAGCACTCCCTCTGCATTGCACTGGAGTGTCAGCCTAGATTTTTGTGCTCAAGTCTCTGGAGTGGGTCTTGAACCCACAACCTTCCGACTCAGATGCGAGAGTGCTACCAACTGAGCTACGGCTGACCAACTAGGAATCCAAAATGATTGTACATTCCATTCCATTTGTAAAAACACAGATTTCACATACCAATAATAACAGTATTTCTCAAGTACTTGACCCACAGTGTTCGCTGTACATGATATATGAAAACATTACTGAAATATTTTGTATGCGCGGGTTAGGTTGATTTGGCTATGATAAATTGACCCTTAGTGTTAGGGGGGGATTAAATATGTGGGGTTACAGGGATAGGATGGGATATGTTAGGGGGAATTAAATACGTGGGGTTACGGGGATAGGGTGGGATATGTGTCGGTGCAGGCTCGATGGGGATTCTGTGTGAGAAAGCAGGGACAGGGTACTGGATTTGGATGATCAGCCATGATCGTATTGAATGGTGGAGCAGGCTCGACGGGCCGAATGGCCTACTCCTGCTCCTAGTTTCTATGTTTCTATGTTAACAATGGAATCACATTCCATATACCTGGGATATATCTGCAACTGGTCTGCAATTGCTGGCATGGCCGGCACTATCACTCCATTCTCTGCATTCTCTTCCACCTCATTCTGATATCGATGGTAGACATAGTTCTGAAAGATGTCCTCTGCTTCTTCCGCCTTTTCCTGCACTGTGTGTAGAAAAAAACAAGTGCAAAGTGATCAGTTCAGGTCGGAACAATAAACAAATAAAGGCAAAGTATTTTAGTGCACATCTACTACTTTACAACAGTTATATATGCAACCTCGCCTTGAAGAATGTATTAGGGTATATTTTCTAGTCCTGGCACAGAAAGCAGAGCACTGTAAATTTTATACTTGCATGTTTCTGAAGCGACCAAATCCATGCAATCATCTGGTGTTAGCTCATTAGTTGTTCTTGGTGAACTCGCTGCCTGAATTGGGCCTGATGATGGGTGCTCAGTTAATGCAGGGAATGGGAAATTGAAACAACTGCAGATCTTAAAGAACTGTCATTGTATCTAAAGATAAGATTATTTTTTTTGTTGGGCAGGCAGAAACTCTTGTGTCCAAAAATCTGGCTTATCATATAACCTAATGGATGTTGCCAAATACCACCATTCGAGGTGCAACTGCACCTACAGAAAGTAGGTTAAAAGGAGGATTGCCAGGTTACCAGGACACCCACCCAATAGGAGAGCCATGGAGCAGGAGATGACATAAAGGGTGAATGCAGTCTCCCAACATCCAGAGGAAGTTTGCCAGCCTTAGGAAATCTGCCAAGAAGAAAGCTGGCCAGCATTTTCCTACACGAAATAGATGGGCAAAGTGCACAAAACACAAAAAGTATCCTCTCTACTGGTTGCATATTGACTGAGGCTGTATGCAAAGTACTTACTCAACATTATGCAGCTCTTTCATAGCTTCACTTGCCCATGCTGCAGCACAGCAAATTTTCTAACTGTCATTTAAAACTGAAATTATTGTCACAGAAGTAACTGTAAAGATGAGCCCATCAAGCAAGCTTACTACAAAATCTAACAACGTGATGCATGTCTATTAACTCAAACACACATTGTGATGCAGGGTGGGCACTTGGATGCCAGTGTATAGGCTCTGCAAACGTCCAACATCTCAACACTGGTTCTCTGCTTCTGGGACAGAGAATCACACAGCATAGTGAAACAAACACGCATAGGAGAGAGGACCTGCAATTTGAAGCTGTTAAGTGCTTTTGAAGAGACAATTGCAAATCCTGTGACTGCAGAGCAGGGTGAATCTGGAGGTCTAACTCAAGTTCAGGGCGGTAGCAAGCAAACACACACACACACACACACACACACACACTATATATATATATATATATAGCTATGTGAACATTATTTTGAACCGCCTGACCCTCACTATCCATTTTATATAGGCAATCTGAGTGCAATATCTATGAGAAAAAACAGGGAATCACATGAGTGTTCATTATCACGATATTAGATTCCATTATATTAAATTTATTTTGTGCAAGGATGCTTTATGCTAGCTTAAAAGGGCAGCTCTGCATGAAAGAAGGTGGTGAACTCACAAGGGATTCCCGTTACACTGAAACTTGATATTCTGTAGAAAAGAACCCTGCCTTTACCAGGATATATGTCAACCTAACCAAATGGAACAACCTGCCCATATCACCCTTGGATAGGGTGAATACAATAAAGATGAATATTCTCTCCCGGCTTCTCCACCTATTTCAAATGTTGCCTGTCAAGATACCAGCTTGACTGTTCCGTGACCTGGACAGTTTCATCTCCAAGTTCCTTTGGTGCTCCAGTTTCCAAAAGAAGAGGGAGGACTTAGTCTCCCAAATTTCAGACAATGTTATTGTACAGCTCAGACTCAAGTGATTGTGGCTACAGCCGCTTAATAAAATTTGTGGCTAGGAATGGAAGCCTGACCTCCTTCCGACTCCTCTACATAGCCTACCATTCATACAACCCCAGCGGAGACAAATAGACCCAGATTGCACCTCACTGTCAATACAACTCTCAGTCTGCAGTCAGGTCCGTGTCTCCCTAAAGATCCCACTGGGATGATCTGCTCTCTCCCCAGTATGGCACAATGGGGAGCTACCAGGAGGACTTAACTCAGTTGGACACAGAGCCTGGCATGCAAAAGGAATTCCCAGAATAGGCCAGCTCCTCCAAGAGGGCCAGATTATGCCCTTCCACCAGTTAGCTGACAAATTTCACCTTGCCCAACATGATCAACGTCACTATCTCCAGATAAGGAACTACCTTCAGAACCCTACAGTGCTTTGCAATATTCAACATTGTAGGAGCATTTCCTCCACTCCCCAACCCTGTGAGCTATTCTTACCTCCCCATGAAAAATAGCCTGAAGGAAGCCTGGGAACATGACCTAGGCTGTACGTTAAGAGAGGAGGAATGGCAAAGGAGATGGGGTCAGACCCTAAACACTACCACCTGCAGCTAAATGCAAGCAGGCCAATTGAAAAATCATATATTGCACATACTGCACCCCAAACATTCTCCACAAATTTCATCTCTCCTTACCAGACAACCAGAAGCACACCCTCCTACACATATTCTGGTCATGTCCTCATATCCAAACATTCTGCACAACAGTCCAGGAGATCACCAGGAACATGATCAGTCACATGACCCCAGAGGACCCAGTTCAGTGCTTGCTGGGTCTGCCCACTGGAGCAACAAACAAGCTAGCATGACTCTTGTTGCTAGCTGCAAGATACTTCCCCGTCTAGAATTCAGCCCACCCCCAACAAACATGTGACTGAAACATGTGGGATATCTGCAAATTGGAACACGTGATGTTTAGCCTCCACCTGAATTGGGGGAAATATCTGGAAGTCTGGGGCCCATTCTTGTAGTCCCACTCAACACAAACTACCCACTCAGCACAGCAATCCCCATACCTCCCAATAGACACCATGCAGTCAGCATTTGCAGTAAATTTATAAAATATATATGAATGAACACCCATATGTTTAATAATTTAATAAAATGCATATTCTTAATCTAGGGCTTCGCAATGCCACATCTCAAATTTCGTACAGCTTTCATAATTGCCAAGTAGATTGTGATTAATACAAGTTGATTGTTTGAGGCCTCTATGGTCTTCACTGAGGAGTGCTGCATCTCTTGTCTGAATTGGAACTCACACCTTTGAAGCTAAAGAGCGGTGAAGTCAGGTATTTGTAGGTGGCGGTAAAAGTGCTACAGGAAGTAAGTGCAACATTTACAGGAAGCGTGCGCAATATTCAAGACTTTAAATACCATAAATATCTTAGTGTCAGAGAAGTAATTTGGTGGAGTACTATGTTTTTGTGGGAGGGGTTCAGAAAAATATCCCTTTATTTGTTTGCATAAAGATTATTGAAGAAATTCACGATTGAGAATCACACCATTTGCAAAAAGAAATATTTCATAATCCATTATTTAGATAGCCTATTTTAATACTCCATATAATTTTTGTGTTTTCAAAGGCAGAATATGGCCAATTTGTTAATTTTCTCTGACATAGAACAGGGAAGGTGGCTTATGCAAAACAGGCGATTGAGTGACTCCAACTGCGTCTGCGCTCACTCGGAGGTCGAACTCCAAACCATCGTCAACACCTTCACCGAAGCGTACGAGAGCATGGGCCTTACGCTAAACATCCGTAAGACAAAGATCCTCTACCAACCTGCCCCCGCCACACAGTACTGCTCCCCGATTATCAAAATCCACGACAAGGCCTTGGACAACGTGGACCACTTTCCATACCTCGGGAGCCTACTGTCAACAAGGGCAGACGTCGATGACGAAGTCCAACACCGCCTTCAGTGTGCCAGTGCAGCCTTCGGTCGCCTGAGGAAGAGAGTGTTTGAAAACCAGGACCTCAAACCCGGCACTAAGCTCATGGTCTACAGAGCAGCAGTGATACCCGCCCTGCTGTATACCTCAGAGACATGGACCATGTACAGCAGGCACCTCAAAGCACTGGAGAGGTACCACCAACGCTGCCTCCGCAAGATCCTGCAAATCTATTGCCAGGATAGGCGCACCAACGTCAGTGTTCTCGCTCAGGCCAACATCCCCAACATCGAAGCTTTGACCACGTTCGATCAGCTCCGATGGACAGGCCACATCGTCCGCATGCCCGATACGAGACTCCCAAAACAAGCGCTCTACTCGGAGCTCCGACACGGCAAGAGAGCCCCAGGTGGGCAGAGGAAACGCTTCAAGGACACCCTCAAAGCCTCCTTGAAAAAGTGCAACATCCCCACTGACACCTGGGAATCCCTAGCCCAAGACCGCACAAAGTGGAGGAGAAGCATCCAGGAAGGCGCCGAACACCTCGAGTCCCTTCGCCGGGAGCAAGCGGAAGCCAAGCGCAAGCAGCGCAAGGAGCGCACGTCAACCCAAGCACCTCACCCACCCGCCCCTTCAACCACCGTCTGCCCCACATTGGACTCATCAGTCACCTGAGAACTCATTTTTAGTGTGGAAGCAAGTCATCCTCAGTTCCGAGGGACTGCCTAAGAAGAAGAGTATTAATTGACCCAGATTTTGCGGCAGAAAAAACGGTGAGACTATCAGCGCTCACCATTATTCAGGAGTAAATCGGACAGCAACTTCAAGCATCCGCATATGCGCAGTTAAAAAGTGGAAATCAGGAAGTTTCTGTCCGAGATGCCCTGCTCCTACAGAAGCTTTGCTACAACGGTACCTCGCTGATAGACTCGGCATTGAAACACATGGTAGGGCGTGAAGTTGCGATACTGATCCACTAGATACCCACTAAACACGCCAGAAAAAGTTAGGGCTTATCCATTCAAGTGTAAGTGTGATAAGTCTTAATTACTGGCAAACAACCTCTCTGGCACTGAAAATTAACCTTCAAAAGTGTGGTGTCTCATTCCTTCAGATTTTAAATATTGTTGGAGATTTAAAAACATTTAAATAAATGTTGTTTGACTTTTTCTTTCTGTCTCTTAATCCCATCCTTCTTTTCCACTTTTTATTTCACTTTCTGTACATGATTTGGCATTGAATTAAATATTCTAACTTACACTTCCTGGTTTAGGCTGCATGGCTCAGTAAGGGTTCTTCAATCTGATTGGTTAAGGCGACACCTCATTGCTTGCCCTGTTCACACAGGTCCCAGATCCCCTGTAGAGGGCTCTCCAATTACCACAAGTTGCAGTGCAAAAGCCAACAGAAAGTCTGAGGGCAAGTGTAAGTTAGTGCCGTTCATTCGCCGCTGATCGCAAAATCCGGGCCATTATATTGCTGTTAGGATTCTTAATAATATAGCCTCAAATGATAAAGCGAAAACAACGAGATTTACTGTGCTTGAAAATAACTTTAAACTTAGCAACTCAAATTCTGCTAACAACCTCCAGACTTGCAGACTGACTCATTTCAGTCTGGATCTAACCAGTTACCTAAGTGCATTATTGATATGCTGTTGCACTTAATTGGCGTTAAAGTAATGGGCCGGAAATTCGGCTCTTGTCGGGTGAGTTCGCGCTGTGTACTCACCCGTAAGGCCACCTAAAGTGCCGGTTTCCTGTATGCACTGCGCATGCGCGGGAAACCGGAACTTCCGTTCCCCTGAAGGGAGGGGTTCAGAAGTCGAACGCGTGCGCGGGAGAGGCTGCGCGCACGCAGCAAATTTCGGGGGTTTTTTCAGGTTTCTCCGGGAGGGTAAGTATGGAGAAGCTGCACTTTTAAAAAGGAGGCGCAAGGCCTGTTTTTAACAAGGTAAATGGTTAATTAATTACAATTTAAACATTTTTTCAACAGGTTTATCTTTTTTACATACTTTAAAGAAAGGTAAGTTTATTTTTAGCACCGTTACAAAGTATAATTAATTTTTTCAAAAATTAAAATTTTTGTTCAAAGTAGTTAATTTATGTAACTTATAGTTATTTTAAAAATGTGATTTAAAAAAAATGTATTTGAAGTTTAAGTGTGGTTTTGGGGCCGATCTCTATTCATAGATTTGACAGGTCTTCCTGTCAAATCTATGAATGAAAATGCCCTGCTAGGATTGGCTCTCCATGGCCCACGTGATCCCAGGGGACGCTTCGAACTAACTGCGCCCCTGGGATACGCAAGCACTGCGCGCCGGCAGCTGCAGGAGGCCCAGGAGCCGAAGTCCTCATGGGCCCAAAGCACAACGGCAGGCGCGGTAGGCAAGTATCCGCAGGAAGCCAGAGAGCCGAATTTCTGGCCCAATGTCTTCCAGTTTGGATGCTCATTATACATACCCCAAGAGTGTCATCCTGAACAGATTGTTGTGCATATATCACTTATTTCACATCTCCCGTTTATATAGTACATAAAGGCTGAAATTTATACCATGCATAAACATTTTAACTTAAACTTTAAAAGCTGCAGTGTGATGCATATTGTGATCTCTTGTAGCATGGTCAGGTGAATTCCTGGACATGCTGTATTGTCATTTTGAGATTGGAGCTTGAAAGGAGAAGTAATGTTGAAAGTTTCAATAAACACGGCCTTTGTTACTTGGTGGAAGCTTGGATATTTAAATGAGTATAAAACTAATGATGATTACAGATTGTCCATCAGACAATCAACGATCACTATTTTTATGTAACAAGTTAAAAAAAAAACCTCCCCTCTATGGAGACCTAAGCCACTGCTACGAACTCCACACAGAGGCCTGGATTTTGAATTTCGCATGTGCTAAATCCCAAACTTGCAATCTGTCACGTTCCGATTTGACAGATGATCCGCGCCGACATGGAAATCCTAATTACTGGCACAAAGTTGGGCTAATTGCCCACCAACTACGTATGAAAAATTTACAACTGGTGCAAACAGGCACAGGGCCTGTTTGCACAGCGCAAGGGGTGTTCTGAAACATAGCCCCAAGTGGAACAGCAATTAATACTGAATACTATTGCCATCTGAAATACTCTGATATCTATAGTCATGCTCTTTTCCGATTCATTTGCTGTAATAGGTTGCTTTTTTTTCCAATTAGATAACATCTAGGAATGTATAAAGTTGTAGAACCTGAGTGTCTCATTTGGGACAGCACCCAGAGAAAATGTGGAATATTAGTGCAAATATTAATTGACAGGCATACACAGAGAATTATCTAATAACTTATAGTGGATGTTGTTATTTTGTCTCCAATTTCTGTTTCTTTAAAAGAAATGGGAATGTAGCAAATGATAATTTAACTGAATTTCACCCTGATTCTCTTGAGTGCCATTAAGCTACTGCAAAGAATTGTCGTTCTGATAAAAGATCAATTTCATTTCTCCAAATTTCATTTCTCCAAAAAATTGGAGCACTGACCCACGTGATCCCAGGTACGCTTACGCACTCGGTGCTCCCCTGGGTTCCGTGGTTCACTATGCTGTGCTCAACTCTGCAGCGTCTGACAGCAATTTTTTGTTTGGGGCCTCGTAACTGAAAAGTGTGCATTCGGTTCGGATGCCGGCAGCCTAATCCTTAATTACGCCGCCGACCACAAAATCCGAGCCTTTGTCTTTAGCATCATGATGAGACACCCCCTAACCACTAGCAGCCATGTAACCAACTAAGCCCTTCTATCCATTCCTCCAGTATGACCTAAGTACATGCTAACTGTATTGACAGCATTAGCCCGTGACAGTTACCAGGCTCCAGCCCACTTATTGGCCCAGAAATTGATCTCGCTCTGTTCCCGCGGGGTTAAGGCTTTCCCGCGATCTCTCACCTCGCTTGTGCTTTTTCAGATCCAGCTCGCACGAACTTGATGTTCTAGAGATCAGCTGGGCAGTGCTTGCGTATCCCAGCGGCGTAGTGAATTCGTGCGAGCTGTGGGATCACGTGACTCAGTTAGAGCCAATGGCAGCACACCATCTTCCATTCATAAGTTTCACATAAGTGCTGTGAAATCTATGAATCTTACACCCCCCCAAAATAACAGCTAAACCTCAATTAAATTTAAAAAAAACCATCACATTAATAAAATAAGTATAGTTAATTAACCATTTTAAATAAAAAATTAAATTTTTGAAAAAATTTAAAATCTTTTAAAAAGTTATAAAAATAAACTTACCTGCCTTTAAAGTCTCTAAAAAAGATATACCTGTTAAAAAAATTCAAAAAAATACTTAATTCACTACTTACCTTCTTAAAAGTGGGTCTTACTCCTCCTTTTTACATTTCTAAAATCTTCAGTACTTACCTGCGCGTCCAAAGCATGAAGTGCACAGCGTGCGCGCAGCCTGTAGCGCGCACGCGATGCACCGAGGAACCGCCCCCTTTTCAAAAGAGCAATTGCCGGTTTTCAGCGCATGCGCAGGGCATGCAGAAAACCGGCAATTGGAGTGGGAATACGTGAGAGTACGCAGTGCGTACTCTCGCGTCGCGGGATCAATTTCTGGGCCATCATTAATTCAAAAAAAGTTAGTATATGAGCTGTCAATCGCAGATAAGGCCATCTCTGACCACTTCCTCATATCGCTCTGCACCCACATCCCCCTTCCACCCACAAACCTACTTCTTTCTGTGTCCACCCCTGGAAAAAACTCTCTCCCAACTCTCTTACAACTGCACTTACGAAATCCGAGCTGTCCAGCCTTTGGCCCTCCATTCACCATGACATTTCTGCAGCTACTGATCTGCTCAACCACACCCTCACCATCACTTTTGATGCCCTAGTCCCTATTAAAACAATTACCCTCTCTCACCCTGGCCGTTCCCCCTGGTACGGCCCTCATCTTCGCTCACTTAAGTCCAAGGGACGCAGACTTGAACGGATATGGCGGACAACTGGTTTAGCCATTCACCGCCAGATCTGGCTGGACCACATAAAGCATTATCGGGTCCTGCTCTCGTCTGCCAAAATTGCTCACTATTCCAGAATCATTCTGGAATGCAAAGATAAACCCTGGCTCCTATTCTCCACTGCTAACCATCTTCTTAAACCTCTCTCCCCTGTCTCCACCACCCTCACCTCCGACAAGTGTGAGGAGCTCATGGACTTCTTTGTCTCTAAGATTGAGACCGTCCGTTCAGCTGCCTCTGCCACTTCCCTTCCTTCCCCATGCCCACCGGGCCAAACTTCCTCTAAGGTTTCCCCCCGCCCTGGCCCTGAACTCGCATCTTTCTCCAGTTTGTCTCCAATCTCCCCTCATGACCTCTCCGTGCTAATCTTGTCCATGAGACCCACTTCCTGTTCCCTTGACCCTATTCCCACCAAACTGCTGACCACCTAACTTCCTTTTCTGGCTCCCATGTTAGCTGACATTGTTAACAGTTCTCTCTCCTCAGGTACTGTCCCCCTCTCCTTCAAATCTGCCGTCATCACCCCTCTCCTCAAAAAAACAACCCTTGACCCCTCCGTACTTGCAAACTACCACCCCATCTCCAACCTCCCTTTCCTCTCCAAAGTCCTTGAATGTGTTGTCGCCTTCCAAATCCGTGCCCATCTTTCCAGCAACTCCATGTTTGAATCCCTCCAATCAGGTTTCCGCCCCTGCCAGTACCGAAATGGCTCTCATCAAAGTCACGAATGACATCCTTTGTGACTGTGACAAAGGTCAACTATCCCTCCTCGTCCTTCTGGACTTGTCTGCAGCCTTTGACACGGTTGATCACTCCATCTTTCTCCAACGCCTCTCCACCGTCGTCCAGCTGGGTGGGACTGCACTCGCCTGGTTCCATGCTTGTCTATCTAATTGTAGCCAGAGAATCACCGGAAATGGCTTCTCTTCCTGCTCCCACATTACCTCTGGTGTCCCCCAAGGATTTATCCTTGGCCCCCTCCTATTTCTCATCTACATGCTGCCTCTCTGCGACATCATCCGAAAACACAGCATCAGTTTCCACATGTACGCTGATGACACCCATCTCTACCTTACCACCACTTCTCTCGACCCCTCCACTGCCTCTAAATTGTCAGACTGCTTGTCCGACATCCAGTTTTGGATGAGCAGAAATTTTCTCCAATTGAATATTGGGAAGACTGAAGCCATTGTTTTCGGTCCACGCCACAAAACCCGTTCCCTAGCCACTGACTCCATCCCTCTCCCTAACATCTGTTTGAGGCTGAACCACACTGTTCGCAATCTTGGTGTCATATTTGACCCTGAAATGAGCTTCTGACCACATATCCACAGCATAACTAAGACCGCCTACTTCCACCTCCGTATCATCGCCCGTTTCCGCCCTTGCCTCAGCTCATCCGCTGCTGAAACCCTCATCCGTGCCTTTGTTACCTCTAGACTATTCCAACGCACTCCTGGCTGGCCTCCCACATTCTACCCTACGTAAAACTGAGGCGATCCAAAACTCGGCTGCCCGTGTCCTAACTCACACCAAGTCCCGTTCACCCATCGTCTTCTTCTTCTTCTTCTTCTGTGCTCGCTGACCTACATTGGCTCCCGGTTAAGCAATGCCTCAATTTCAAAATTCTCATCCTTGTTTTCAAATCCCTCCATGGCCTCGCCCCTCATTATCTCTAATCTCCTCCAGCACCACAACCTCCCACCCAGAGATATCTGCGCTCCTCTAATTCTGCCCTCTTGAGCATCCCTGATTATAATCACTCAAACATTGGACATCTGTTGTCTAGGCCCTAAACCCTGGAATTCCCTCCCTAAATCTCTCCGCCTCTCTACCTCTCTTTCCTCTTTTAAGACGCTCCTTAAAACCTACCTCTTTGACCAAGCTTTTGGTCACCTGCCCTAATTTCTCCTTATATGGCTCGGTGTCAAAATTTTTGTCTTATAATACACCTGTGAAGCACCTTGGGATGTTTTACGACATTAAAGGCGCTATATAAATACAAGTTGTTGTTGTTGTGGGGAATGAGAGTGACTCGAGAGACTAGTGGACATTTTCTTCTACATTGTACATACCTGGCAGCTGCTCTGATCTATAACTTTCTTGTGTTTTAGCCAAAATAAATTATATAAAGTTTCCTTCCTTTTGCTGTAACCTCGCTTGGTCATACACCAGAAGTGCACAGTGGAACATAAACAGAACAAGGTCTACTGAAGTTTACACAATGTACTTTTCCCCTCCAGGCACAAGCAAACAGCAACAGATGCGAACTCAACCGAATGCATATTTTAAGTTTCCACAAAAACGAGTACCGCCCCTATTGTTAGGCTAACTGCCATTTTTCTAATCAGTTCTTTATGGTCTTTCATTTGCATTTGTAGAGCTGCTTGACCTACTGAGTGCTTCCAGCATTTTCTATTTTTATTTCACATTTCCAGCATCTGCAGTATTTTGCTTTTTGTTTCATTATTTAAAAAAACTATCAGGTGGTGAATTGGCAGATAAAATCCTCAACCATTCAGGCTCCCAGTTGACAGTCAATTTCAAATCCTAGCACAGTTTAAATGCTGACTTATGATCTGAGAAACTCGTACTTTAAATGATTGGTAGTTATTGGAAATGTTCTTGTTTAGTTTGTTTTAATAATAAGTGATAGTGTCACCTCCTGAAGCATCCTCAACTTTCTCAGCACATTTGGAACATTTCAGTGGTATGAATGAGGGAAAACCAAAGTCTCCCAGCAAGTAGAATTCTACCTGGGATAGGGTTGAAACCAGGACGGTGTTGTACCGGTGACAGAGTTGTAGCTGGAGCTCTACCTGGGGTGGAGTTGTACCCAGGATGGAACTGCAGCAGTTATACCCAGGACATTGTTGTGCCCTTGGCAGAGTTGTACCCAGGCTAGAATTGTACCTGGGATGGAACTGAACTCAGGAACTGTACAATGGGAATCGGGGGGAAAACGCTCCACTGGCTGGAGTCATACCTAGCACAAAGGAAGATGGTTGTGGTGGTTGAAGGTCAATCATCACAGCCCCAGGACATCACTGCAGGAGTTCCTCAGGGCAGTGTCCTAGGCCCAACCATCTTCAGCTGCTTCATCAATGACCTTCCCTCCAAAATAAGGTTAGAAATGGGGATGTTCGCAGATGACTGCACAGTGTTCAGCGCTATTCACAACTCCTCAGATAATGAAGCAGTCTATGCCCGTATGCAACTAGACCTGGACGACGTTCAGGCTTGAGCTGATAAATGGCAGGTAACATTCGCGTCACACAAGTGCCAGGCAATGACTATCTCCAACATGCGAGAGTCTAACCACCTCCCCTTGACATTCAACAGTATTACCATCGCCGAATCCCCCACCATCAACATCCTGGGGTCACCATTGACCAGAAACTTAACTGGACCAGCCACATAAATACTGTAGCAACAAGAGCAGGTCAGAGGCTGGGTATTCTGCGGCGAGTGTCTCACCTCCTGACTCCCCAAAGCCTTTCCACCATCTACAAGGCACAAGTAAGGAGTGTGATGGAATACTTTCCACTTGCCTGGATGAGTGCAGCTGCAACAACACTCAAGAAGCTCGACACCATCCAGGACAAAGCAGCCCGCTTGATTAGCACCCCATCCACCACCTTAAATATTCACTCCCTCCACCATCGGCGTACCGTGGCTGCAGTGTGTACCATCTACAAGATGCACTGCAGCAACTCACCAAGGCTTCTTCGGCAGCACCTCCCAAACCCGCGACCTCTTCCACCTAGGACAAGGGCAGCAGGCGCATGGGAACATCACCACCTCCAAGTTCCCCTCCAAGTCACACACCATCCTGACTTGGAAGTATATCACCGTTCCTTCATCGTCGCTGGGTCAAAATCCTGGAACTCCCTCCCTAACAGCACTGTGGGAGTACCTTCACCACACGGACTGCAGCAGTTCAAGAAGGCGGCTCATCACCACCTTCTCAAGGGCAATTAGGGATGGGTAATAAATGCTGGCCTTGCCAGCGACGCCCACATCCCATAAACGAATAAAAAAAAAATGCAACTTTTGGAAGAATTTTGAAAATGCAACCTGATGATTTAAAGAAAAGGTTAACCTAGTAAGTATTAAAACAGATCCAGTGAAGAACGGATTTTAGTTAACCGCATTAACCAGGAAGTCCATTTTCTTTGGTGTCCTAGGGAGGCTCACCATGTACATCCTAACAGCACTGTGGGAGTACCTTCACCACACGGACTGCAGCGGTTCAAGAAGGCGGCTCACCACCACCTGCTCAAGGGCAATTAAGGATGGGCAATAAATGCTGGCCATGCCAGTGACGCCCAGATCCCATGAACAAATAAAAAAAAAATCCACAGCATTTACAGTTCCCTCCCCTCTCCGAAAGTGAGGGCCATGTGCACTTTTTAGCACGAGTCACTGGATACGATCAGGATCTATACTGTTCAGTTCTACTCCGAGCTGTATGTTTACCAAATGAATCATCAGGAGAGTTCTAAATTTTATTTTAAAAAACTAGGATGTCAGAAAAGTCAACTTAGTATAGCCTTCCTTCACATGCAAAAAAAAAAATAACCATTGCAAGCCCAAGCAAGATTAATGCCATTATCAAAGCTGGGAGAAGCAACTTCATTCTTATTAAGACTTCAAAAATAACGGATCCTTCTGCAAATTTCCTCACTTTCTATTTCAACCTGAAAAAGAGTTGATGTTTGCAAGCTAAGAGTTTCCATTACTTCCTGTATCATGTTTCACATGCACTCACATAATTGGTAGATGTAAGGTAAACAAATTGCACAATACAAAATCAACTGCACTGTATAATGATGGACCCGAACACTTGTTGAGTTAATCCTGCTCCACCACCCACCCCCCCCAACACCACAGACAAAAGAACAGTAGCCCTCAGCGAAAATCCTTAATAAGACTTAAATATGCAAACAAATACCAATCACTAATGAGCAGCTGACATCGTACCAACACAAAATGAAATCGCCACATTGAATGGCAGGCTAGTGAACAGTTTTCTATTGCCAATGATTTTCAAGAATTAAACCCCCCCCCCCCCCCCCCCCCCCGCCGCTCTGGTAATTAATCCTGTTGTTGAAGTTTCATTGGAACCAGCAGAGCTCCAGTACTTTGCCCGAGTGGCTATTCTTCGTGCATCAGCCAAGATAGTGGGCGTCAGCCCATTATTCACAAATGAACCATGGCCTGTCTTTGCTGAGGTATACATGTGCACTTTCAAACATAGGTTACTAGACAGCAGTCAGTAACAGGAACACTGCCAAATGTTTTTTGTCTCCTCCCATAGTCTGGGCCAGAAGCCAACTGTAGTGCCCACTCCAGCACAGATCAGAGGTCAAATTTAGGCACTTTCTGATCTGCATGGTTCTGTTACTCACTGAACAATCATAGGAAGATTTCAATAGCTTTAAAAGTACGAAGCCACAGTGTCAAATGGAAGAGGCTGCATACGCAAGAGTGGCTTGACTTGCATTTCACAATCCCATTTGTGCCAATTAATACATTAATACGTAAAGTAGGCTTGTATTCCCTAGAACATAGAAGGTTTAGGAGAGATTTGATTGAGGTTTTAGGATTTTGAAAGGAATTGATAGGGTAGATAGAGAAACTTTTTCCGCTGGTAGGGGAGTCCAGGACAAGGGGTCATAACCTTAAAATCAGAGCCAGGCAATTCAGGAGAGAAGTTAGGAAACACTTCTTCACGCAAAGGGTGGTAGAAGTGTGGAACCCTCTCCCACAAAAGCAGTAGATGCTAGCTCAATTAATAATTTTAAATCTGAGATTGATAGATTTTTGCTAGCCATGGGTATTAAGGGATATGGCGCCAAGGCGGGTAAATGGAGTTAGGTCACAGATCAGCCATGATCTCGTTGAATGGCAGAACAGGCTCGAGGGGCTGAATGGCCTACTCCTGTTCCTATGTTCCTAATATCACGGGGGAAATGTAGTCTGACTGATCCCTATTAAATAAAACAGACCTGAAACCCTTTGGTCTCACCAGGTTTTGTGTGGAATCTTGCTCATGCCTTGGGTGCACTGTTATGTAAAATCTATGAACTTGTAAGAACAGAAAATGATTAAGAAAAAAACCTTTAGTAACTTTTCATGTGTTTCTATTATATCTATTGGACTTGAAAGGTTAAGTAACCATTGAAGGGAAGGATTTTCTATCTGGCAATGTAATGCAATGTCCTTCTACAGTAAATTTTTACAACGAATCCTCTCCATTATACAATAGTATCTGCATGTCACCTTGAAATAGCCCAGATGCTGCCAGCCAGAAGGTCTGGCCAGAAGGTCTATTCTCTGGTAATAATTATCGGTTCAAAACTTTTTTTATGCTCTGGTACTGGCTTCTGCTTATATAAATAAATGCTGTATATCATCTAAGAGTATAGTCCCTCATTGCCATTTATGCCGTAGATATAACAAAACCAAAAATATAATAATGAATAGTCAGCATGGATTTCAAAAGGGAAAGTCTTGCTTGACCAACCTCATTGAATTCTTTGAAGAGGTAACAGGGAGAGTAGACAAGGGTAATGTAGTAGATGTAGATTTCCAAAAGGCCTTTGGTAAGGTGCCAAATAGACTAATGAATAAGGTCAGAGCATGCGGAGTCAGGGGACAAGTAGCAGAATGGATAGCTAGCTGGATGCAAGACAGGAAGCAGAGAGTAGGGGTAAAGGTTAGCTATTCAGAGTGGCAGAAGGTGGAAAGTGGTGTTCCACAAGGATCAGTGCTGGGACCACTGTTGTTCACAATTTATATTAACGATTTAGACTTTGGAATCAAAAACACAATTTCTAAATTTGCGGATGACACCAAATTGGGGGGGATATTCAATACTGAGGACTGCAAAAAATTACAATAAGACATTAATAAACTTACAGAAAGGGCATATAATTGGCAAATGAATTTCAACACAGATAAGTGTGAGGTATTACAATTTGGTAAGAAAAACAGGGAGGTCACATATTAGTTGTTAAACAAGAATCTAAATGGGGTAGAGGAGCAAAGGGATCTGGGAGTACAAATACACAAATCACTAAAAGTAGCAACGCAGGTTAATAAGGCCATAAAAAAGCAAACCAAGCACTAGGGTTTATTTCTAGAGGGATAGAATTGAAAAGTAGAGAAGTTATGCTAAACCTGTATCGAACCTTGGTTAAACCACACTTGGGATTACAGTGTACAGTTCTGGTCGCCGTATTATAAAAAGGATATAGAGGCAATGGAGAAGGCGCAAAAAAGATTTACAAGGATGATACCAGAAATGCGAGGTTATACCTATCAGGAAAGGATGAACAGGCTGGGTCTCTTTTCTCTTGAAAAGAGAAGACTGAGGGGTGATCTAATAGAGGTCTTTAAAATTATGAAAAGTTTTGATATATTAGACACAGAGGTGTTTCCACTTGTGGGGAATAGCAAAACTAGAGGCCACCAATATAAGATAGTCACCAAGAAATCAAATAGAGAATTCAGAAGACACTTCTTTACCCAAAGAGTGGTGAGAATGTAGAACTCGCTGTCACAGGGAGTGGTTGAGGTGAATAGTATAGGTGCATTTAAGGGGAGGCTAGATAAGCATATGAGGGAGAAGGGAATAGAGGGTTATGCTAATATTTAGATGAGGAAGAATGGGAGGAAGCTCAAGTGGAGCATAAACGCCAGCATGGACTGGTTGGGCCGAATGGCCTGTTTCTGTGCTATATATTCTATGTAATTCTATGATTTATGAGAACAAAATATTTTCAGTCAGTGAAGTGTTTTCACATCATGAGTAAACTATCATCACAGCATCTCATGTTTCAGTAGAGCTTAAAACGGCTTTTTCTGTATCATACTCCTATAATGATATTTTGCGAGTGGGAGAGCCAGTGGACCTGACTTTTGGCTTCCAGGGGTAGCTTCAGAGGCTCTAAAATATGGATATTCGTGAAGCTATAGATAGATTTAAGAAAAAAAGACAATGAAAAAATGAACATTCAACATTGGAATCTGATTCCCATCTCCCCTCAATAGTAGATCACTGAGTAAATACACAGCCTGTGTGGTACTGAACAGAGACCAGGTATATATCAGGTTCGGTAACTGGTCTGTGTTGAGTTTGCTGATCTTAGCCAGGGCACTGATAGGGATGCTACAACTAGCTTCAGCCTCCCTGGGCTAAGGAGAAGAATCACTATACAATGATGCAGACAGAAAGTAAATGTGTTGCATCATCACATGGGGATAGGATCAGGCATGGCTGTGATGCTCCCTATGATAGACTAGCTGGTCAGTATACATTCCCTTTGTTCACACATGAAGAATGGCCCATTAAATGAGGTATTGGAGGGCTGTCGGTGTCTGTGGAAGTGTACACAAGCAGGAGTCAGCAAATTTAGCAGAAAAGGGGAACACATCTCGGCTTACTGTCAGGAATTCCGGGGGGGGGGGAAATTCGGTTGGTTAGCGCCTCCCGTTACTGCCTCCAGGGGGCGCTAACGGGGCGCTAGGAACTTAGCGCCCGAGCGCGGTGATTTTAGCGCCGCTCGCGAAATTGACCAGTCGTTTTGTGGCGCTAAACACTACCGTCACGATCTCCTGCACTCGCAGATCGTGACGTCAGTCAAGCGTGCAACGCCCCGGTTGCGCCCCAGACCGGATATTGAGTCGTGCCCCCTGCCTTAGCGCCTGCTGCTAGGAACGACAGGTAGAGGGGAACGTTTTCAAGTTGGGAAGGGGCTGGGGGAGCGCTATTTAAAGGCGGGCGCTTCCTGCCTTTTCTTGTCGGCAGAATTTTTGATTTTAACACTGTCCTAAGGAGTTTTGGCCCTCAGCACCACTTTTGAGGTTCCTAAGCGCCGAGCTCTTTCCCTGGGCCTATCCATTACTGCTTCCAACACAATTGCTTTTGAGGTCTCTCCAGGCCGAGATTCAAGGCTGCAATGAGCAGGGTGTGGCTGGCCAGCAAGATGGCCCCTCCCCTTTAAGAACTGGACGGTGCCAGTCTGTCTGGTTTCCATGGTAATTGGCATCGCCTCCCTGACGTTTGCGCCTTAAGAGAGGTGTGTAGCGCTTGATTTAGCGCTCAAATCACCTCCAGGGGCGATAGAGGCGAATTTTGCAGTCAGAGGCGATAATTAGCGCCAGGCGCTAAACATTGCGCCCGGCCGATATTAGCGCCCCAAAACGGGCGATACCAAATTTTTCCCCCAGGTCTCTCAAGGAGTAAGCAGCTCTATTATCTCTGGATTGCTGTACCTGTAAAAATTAGGCTGCATTTTTAAAACACAAGAATTGCAGATTACCAATTATTTTCTTTGGTGATGACCTCCAGCAGGGTCAATGAGACTACATCAGAGATTTCTGGGTCGGAGCAGTCAGAGCCTTAAGTCAATAAATAGAGGCTGCAGGTAAATGTCTGTTTGGTTTGATCACAACATGTTGCTTTGGGAGGAGAATGATGTAATGTTTACCATTCACATTGAATGACTTATGTAATTTGACTACACAACATGTAACGCAGTGTACCAACACCCTCCGAACACAGTCCATTGCTTGCACCAGCAACTCTGTATTGCTTTAGGCAGTTCAGTTTATATCTAACAGCAGTTCCTACTTCCATCTGGCAGAAATAATTCCTCCTAAATGTACACAGGTACTGTCAAAGCCTTAAGTAATTTTCAAAACTGTGTCTTGTACCTTTTCCCATAAGCCTTCCTCCAAACCTTTAAATATTTGTAAAGAAAACTATGTTTATTTTGACCTCATGTAATGTAGCGACCTCACAGTGACAGAATGGTCATTTTTATACTTTGAAGGTAGCTACAGCGATCAGCATGGGTAACTCAACAATGTAGGATGACCTAATTTGATGTGATAATGTAACAGCTCATTAAGATTCCATTAGAAGTGCTCTTCCCAATAAAAGATTTAATACTTGGAAATAATATAACAATGCACAAAGATTGCTTTCTTTATCATGTCATTTGTTTTCAGCTAAGGTGAACAATTTCAGTGTTACACACAGTACCTTAGCATTCAAACATGACCTCTGAACATAACATGATCCGGATGTCAATTTAATTTTCTTGTTTCTTTTGTGAATTTTGGAGCTTGTCAAGATGGGAAATATTACTATGGTGGAAACAAACAATTTTCTAATTTGGCTCTAATTCAAAAGCAAAATACTGCAGATGCTGGAAATCTGAAATACAAACAGAAAATCCTGGAAATACTCAGCAGGTCAGGCAGCATCTGTGGAGAGAGAAACAGAGTTAAAGTTTCAGGTCGATGCCCTTTCGTCAGAACTGACCTTAGTATTTCCAGCATTTTCTGTTTTTATTTCTAATTTGGCTATCAAGTGTTGAGTACTCAGGTTAGGGTTATCATGGTTCGATGGAGGGTAAGGCTCCCTCTGTTACAACAATGTGCTTCAGTCCCAACCTCGGAAAAGGCACCCTTTTCTGCATCAGTGTGATATATTTCCATTCCCCACATCAGCTATCCTGTGGTCTCTTACGTCACACCAAACTCCTACACCCACCAGGAGAAGAGACTTTCAATCCATAAGTCTGACTGGATTTGAACTCAAATCGAAAAGAGAGCGTGCTAAACCACCACATCACGCTGTTCCCTGGTGATTTTTGCCTACCAAACAATTTGCTTTATTGAAATTACTTATTTGTAATCTTGCTACAAAACCACTAGTGAGTTTTTTTTGGACCCCACCAATTATATACCAGTTGAACAAAAACCATTCTAACAACAACATGGTAATTGAAGGTCATTCAAACTGTGTGCAGTGAGGCTTTGCCAATGGCTTTCCTGAAGAAGCTAGTGTGCAGATGAGTCAATAGCCCAGTGTCCCTGCATTAAAGTTGACTGGGATTCTTGCTCCTGGTTGCGATCCAGTGACACCTGCTATGAGCTACATGTTGGTATCAGATGGGAACCAGATTAGGCTTAAATGTGATTCCCCTGCTGGTCAAACACTGTCTAGGTTTTGAATTAAGGACAAGGTACTGGAGAATGCCCTGACCCCATGTTCACCAGCAAGGAGAGAAGATGGCAAAAGGAGAATAAATAAACAGCAACTCTTATATATAGCATCTTTACATAATCATGTAATCGCAAGGATAATAATGATCCTTAAAAATTATGTTCTTTCTATTCAGTTATCTTGATCTTGAAATACTTAAATCTGATTAGGCTTTCACCTCTAAAAATAGTCAGTGGCCTTTTTTTCTTTGTTACTGTCTACACTGTAATTTTCTAAATTCTCCATGCAACTCATGACCTTCCAGGACTGCAAGTAGAAAGCAAAGACCCGCCTCATTTCAAGATGCTCAAATTAATCAACACCACCTATTTTTAAAATAAGTTTTTTTTAAATGGTAAGTGATTTTTAGTCTCTCTAATGAACATGTTGGATAGATTGTCTGCAGGAATCGTTGTTGCTTTAAGTGCTCATCCAATGAGAAATAACTTTAGCCATTTTTAAAATTGTTTTAGCTTAACTTAAACCTTTATTTTTCAAAAAGTGAGCTTTTGACATTGGAAATTCTACTGTTGCTTTTATTTGTTTTATTGTTCTTCTAAAGTAATGTCAATTCTGCTGGTGGCCATACTATGGTCAACTTCAAGAGAAGCAAAGACTTTAAGAGCAGTATTAAAAAGCTAACACATTTAAACAAAAAAGACTAAATCAAAGTTTGCATATTGAGGGAGTTAATTCTTGCTGGATGAGCACTTGTTAAAGCAACAATGATTCCTTAAGACCATTTATCCAATATAACCATGAGAGAAATCAAAATGCATTTACTTTAAAATATAGCCTATCAAGAAAATTAAAAATACACTGGGCTGATGTAATTTGTTTAACACAATCTGAAGGAAAACACACTGCAATGCAAGTGTACCATTTTCAATTCCAGTGGGCTGGTGGCAATGGATAAGCTATAAATATTGCAATGAATGAGCACTGTTCATACCTGCATCGCAGGCATGTTATCCTATTCTGAGGGTATGTGACATTTTAATATGCAAGTGATGAAAAGGTATTTGCAATATTGAGATAAGATGCAGTGATCTATATGACACTAAACATTTAGCACACGAGTGGTCAGTATCATGGAGGAGAGATGGACACAGCATCAAGTCACTCTTAGCTCATTCTCTGGTCTGAGTATCATCAAGGAGTGAAGCACTGAGTTGCCAAACAGTGAGGCTCTGAGCAGGGGGCTGCAGAATCTCTCCACTGAGAAAGGGAGAATTTAAAGAGACAGCCATGCCAGGCTGGCCACATCACCTCATGGTGGTTCACTATTAGGACCATTGGCTATGGCCTAGGAATACAGCATGTCCCCACCTCCTACCTGCAGAGGCATCAGGGCAGGGAACCAAAGAAGAGAGATTATATGAAAAATAAGGGAAATATACTCAAAAAATACCCCGTGAAATAAAAAGTAGTAAAATAAAAGATTCAAGGTTCTACGTCAAAATTATGAGCAATACCCTGTAGGCTACAAATCTATGGTTCATAAGTAGACTAGTCAGTATAAACATATGTGTAACAAAGGCTAGAGGTTCAAATTCTGAGTTTGTTTGAATAGCAATGCAAATGTAGGCAGGTGCACACAGTGCCTAGGGAGGTCCAACTGACACAGGCTTATTGATCAGCAGGTCCTAGCGCCACGGCTTTGTTTGCTCCCAGAACAGCAGTCGGCTTTCTGTAGTGCTTCCTAGAGGCTGATAAATTATTCTAAGTTCTTAAAATGCAACACCTGTTAATATAATCCAGAATTTAGAATGCGTTTAGCAGTTATGAATGCATTCATCTATTTTTATTTTAAATCAAAGGAGTAGAATGGGTAGTTCAAGAGGAACTAAATTTGTCTCAGTACAACTGTACCTCAACACTACCGCTAGGCCTCATTACAACAGACTTAAATGTTACAAACTAAAGATGAGTATCAAATAGGACACTGAATAACAGGCTAGTTATATTGCAAGTGTTGGTCTCAGACTTGTACCTATATAGAACAACACACGGTCCATGCAGAGTTAGATTGCTGGTTCCTCAATCACTCTCAGCCCAACGCTTGCACACATGCATCGAGCTCCAATTACTGGTTACCTAATTACCTAATACAGTTTAAATGTTACTGTTAGGAGAAAGCCATTGTGACTGCTCAATCTCTGCTAACGTCAAACACATTAGGCATTATATTTAGAGCTCCCAGGTGGTCCAATGAATCTTCTACAGTCTGAAATCTCTTGAAGGTAGTTAGAATCATACAGCACAGGAGGCCATTCAGCCCATCGTGTCTGTGCCAGCTCTTTGAAAGAGCTATCCAATTAGTCCCACTCTCCTGCTCTTTCCCCATAGCCCTGCAAATCTTTCCTTTTCAAATATATATCCAATTTCCTTTTGAAAATTCCTATTGAATCTGCTTCCATCACCCTTTCAGTTGTCTAAATAATAATTAAGGTATGACCGCCTCAAAAGGAGAAGCAAAAGAGAAATTTGTTCAATAGTCATATCTATTGGATTACATATTGCAGGTTAAGAATGAGTTGGAAGAATGGTCCAGATATTCCGATCGCAGGCCTCCCGCGGGCGGAGGACTGCGATCTGAAAAAATCTGCGCTCTTACCTGAGGGCTCCCGGGAGGCGCACAGTTCCGATGCTGGGCCTCTCCAAACTGCCGGTGCGCAGGGCCCACGTATCCCAGAGGCGCATGTAGTTTGCAGCGTCCCTGGGATCACGTGGGCCATGGGGAGCCAATCAAAGAAGGGAATCTCCCTTCATACATTTGACAGGAAGACCTGTCAAATATATGAATGGAGATCACCCCCAAAACATAGTAAAACTTTAAATAAATTTAAAAAAACATCACATTTTTAAAATGACTTGAAAGTACAAATAAATTAACTATTTTAAACAAAACTTTAAATTTTTGAAAAAAATAATTAAAGTTTTTTACGGGGCTAAAAATAAACTTACCTTTTTTTAAAGTATTTTTAAAATGATAAATCAGTGGAAATTTTTTTTTTTACTTTTTTCAACTCTTATCCTGGTAAAAGCAGGCCTTACGCCTGTTTTTACCAGGCGCAAGAATTGTAAGGGTTTTCTGCGGGCGGAGGGTCTCCAAAAAGTGGAACTATCCGCCCGCAGAGGCCCTGCTCCCGGGCAGCCGGAGGATCTGTCAAGAGCTTTCTTGACAGATCGGAAATGCCGGTTTCCAGCGCATGCGCAGTGCATGCCTGAAACCGGCATTTCCGATGTCCCTACGGGTGAGTACACAGTGCGTACCCACCCGTAGGGATCGGAATATCCGGCCCATTATGTTGACGACAGGATGTAGATTATCTTCAGGCATGGCTCTAATTAAGAAAGGGTACGTGTAATGTCTGCTGGGTTTGTGTGTGTTCTTTTATGAACAATGTGTAACCTTTACTGTTATTTCCCGAGTACTGCAAGCACACCACCTGTATGAGCTAGACTGTTGCCACAATGTAGTCTGCATTCTGATCACAGACTTGACTTTTGGCTTTCCATTAATGTGCATGTAAAACTACTTTGCACCGACACAAACCCAGGAGAATAAATCCGCATATAAATTGAACAGAGTTCAAAGAAACCTAAATATGGTTCAAATCAAAGTGTTTTGTGTTTGGTGCCACCAATCCCTTTAAAATAAAATGATCCTGTGCACATAAACTAATCGCATCAGTTGGCATCTGACAATCAGTACCTGCTCTCACTACTGTAATGTCCTTCTATGAATTCTGTTTCAGTTTGAAACAGTTACTGGGGTAGACCTTGTGGATCAGAATGTTTAGTGATAATTCACTACAGTCAATTACCATTTATTTTTGTCTCACTGCAGTGAACTATCACAGAGCCAGGCAACAGCATCATTGACACACATTGATTAGAAATCTTAATCTCATGTGGGTACGATATGAATGCTAAGTAAGCACAAAACTCACAATGTGCTGAAAACTGGCTCACACCTGCAGGGGACACATTAACATTGGCTTCTGTTTGATTTATTCTGCAGACCATCTGGTGACAGAGATTTTTGTAACCATTCTGTATGTTTCATTTTTAACAAAGTTTCCCGTTCCATTCCACACTCTAGAAGATGGCCAGCCTTTGTCGATGCCTTTATTTTGGCTGACTGTTGAAATGTACAGGAGAACATCACGAGTTGACTCACCCACTCCAACAGCTTGGCCTTATGACACCATTAATGAAACAAAATGAACCAAGGCTATATCACAAAATGTAAACAGATTCAGTCCCAAAGAATTAATTAGCTATAAGGCTTATCAAGTTGGCATATTTTTTTTATTCATTCATGGGATGTGGGCGTCGCTGGCAAGGCCAGCATTTATTGCCCATTCCTAATTGCCCTTGAGAAGGTGATGGTGAGCCGCCTTCTTGAACCGCTGCAGTCCGTGTAGTGAAGGTACTCCCAGAGTGCTGTTAGGTAGGGAGTTCCAGGATTTTGACCAGCGATGATGAAGGACCAGCGATATACTTCCAGGTCAGGATGGTGTATGACTTGCAGGGGAACTTGGAGGTGGTGGTGTTCCCATGCACCTGCTGCCCTTGTCCTTCTAGGTGGTAGAGGTTACGGGTTTGGGAGGTGTTGCCGAAGAAGCCCTGACGATTGCTGCAGTGCATCTTGTAGATGGTACACACTGCAGCCACGGTACGCCGGTGGTGGAGGGAGTGAATGTTTAAGGTGGTGGATGGGGTGCCAATCAAGCGGGCTGCTTTGTCTCTGGATGGTGTTGAGCTTCTTGAGTGTTGTTGGAGCTGCACTCATCCAGGCAAGTGGAGAGTATTCCATCACACTCCTTACTTGTGCCTTGTAGATTATGGAAAGGCTTTCGGGAGTCAGGAGGTGAGACACTCGCCGCAGAATACCCAGCCTTTGACCTGCTCTTGTTGCCACAGTATTTATGTGGCTGGTCCAGTTAAGTTTCTGGTCAATGGTGACCCCCAGGATGTTGATGGTGGGGGATTCGGCGATGGTAATGCTATTGAATGTCAAGGGGTGGTGGTTAGATTCTCGCTTGTTGGAGATAGTCATTGCCTGGCACTTGTGTGGCGCGAATGTTACCTGCCACTTATCACAACCCCTATTTTTCTCACCTGGAATCCTCAGGTTACACACCAGCTGCCATCAAGAGGGTGGGTAAATGAATTGATTCCAAACCTCTGCCAATGTCAATCCAAAATGTCTACAAGGATCTGTTAGACATTAGCGTAGGGATGACTTTCTCCAATTTATTCCTGCATCCTTTTGGAAAAGCGACTGGCCTACACTTTTTGACTTTCACAATGTCAAGGCTGAGATCAAGAACTCGGCAAAATGTGAATTTCCTTCCTTCCAATCCAAGGAGCAGCACTCCAATGGACTACACCACAACACCAACCAAAAGACAACTTGGACATGGAGCTACTGAGCTACCTACTGAAACTGCAAAATTGCATAGGACTTTAAAATGTAACTCTTTATGCTATAAACTATCTGCTTGATTGTAGATAAGTAGTTATAGTTTGTAAAACAGAAATTCCTGCTGACACTGTCACTAAAGATAGAAATGTGTCTGCACAAGCAACTGTGCAGCCGTGTTATTTGCATGTGTAACAATGGCTGTCTGGGTCCCGTTCACATCCCATTGATCTCCTGGGAGTTGAGAAGATTTCCTCATTGTGCTATGTGTAACAAAATTATAGAGGCTTTCATTATAAGCAGGTTTACAATTATGTTACACAAATGAAATCTTAGAGTCATAGGGCTGGATTTTGATACTGGGGCGGGTTGGGGTCATGTCATCCACTTTTCGTGTTATCCACCCGACTGCAATTGGATGTGGGAGATTGATGCGATTTTCACCTAACTGGGCAATTGAGTTCCAGCATGTGGGAACCCATGAACCAATTAGTGTTTTCAGTCTGAAAGTCGCCTCTGATGATGTCATCATTGCTGCTGCATTGAAGGTCTGCAAAGACTGCCTGGCCTTTGCTGTGAGGACCTGGATGTAAAATGAGCAGCAGCAGCCCTAAGTCTGCTCCCAGATATTTCTGCACCACCACTCCCAGATATGTCTCCCATCCACCACCACTCCCGGATATCAGCCAGCCAGCCAGCCATGCTCCCGCCAGGTTTCACATTCGTGGTTCAGAACAGGCGTGCTTCACGTAGAAAAAGGGTTAAAATCACAAAGGCCTTTCAAAAATGGCATTATAGAGGCAATTTAGTGCTTGTAAAGGGCCTTAACAGCCTATCCCGCCTCTTAGAGGTGGGACGGAGTCGGGACCAGCAGACACGATTTAATGAAAATTGCGTGGAGGCAGGATGGAGGCAGGCTTGTGCCCGCCCGCCAGTTTTCACAATTTTAACCCCCCACACACCTCCAAACCCACCTCCACGGGTCAATGAAAATCCAGCCCATAGAGTTATACAGCACAGAAAGAGGCCCTTCGGCCCATCGTGTCTGCACTGGCCATCAAGCCCTGTCTATTCGAATCCCATTTTCCAGCACTTGGTCCGTAGCCTTGTATGCTATGGCGTTTCAAGTGCTCATCTAAATGCTTCTTGAATGTTGTGAGGGTTCCTGCCTCTACCACCCTTTCAGGCAGTGAATACCAGATTCCAACCACCCTCTGGGTGAATATGTTTTTCCTCAAATCCCCTCTAAACCTCCTGACCCTTACCTTGAAACTATGTCCCCTGGTTATTGACCCCTCTACTAAGGGGAAAAGTTCCTTTCTATCTACCCTATCTATGCCCCTCATAATTTTGTTCACCTCAATCAGGTCCCCCCTCAGCCTTCTCTGCTCTAAGGAAAACAACCCCAGCCTGTCTTCATAGCTGAAGCGCTCCAGCCCAGGTAACATCCTGGTTAAGCTCCTCTGCACCCTCTCCAATGCAATCACATCCTTCCTATAGTGTGGCGACCAGAACTGCACACAGTATTGCCTAACTAGCGTTTTGTACAGCTCCATCATAACCTCCCTGCTCTTATATTCTATGCCTCGGCTAATGAAGGCAAGTATCCCATATGCCTTCTTAACCACCTTATCGACCTGTCCTGCTGCCTTCAGGGATCTCTGTACATGCACACCAAGGTCCCTCTGATCCTCTGTCCTTCCTAGGGTCCTACCATTCATTGTGTATTCCCTTTCCTTGTTAGTCCTCCCAAAATGCATCAACTCACACTTTTCAGGGTTAAATTCCATTTGCCACTGTTCTGCCCATCTAACCAACCCGTCTATATCGTCCTGTAGCCTGAGGCTTCCCTCCTCGCTATTTACCACCCCACCAATTTTCGTGTCATCTGCGAACTTACTGATCATACCTCCTACATTCATATCTAAATCATTAATGTACACTACAAACAGCAACGGACCCAGCACCGATCCCTGCGGTACACCACTGGACACAGGGTTCCAGTCACAAAAACAACCTTCGACCATCACCCTCTGCCTCCTGCCACTAAGCCAATTTTGGATCCAATGTGCCAAATTGCCCTTCATCCCATGGGCTCTTATCTTCTTGACCAGTCTCCCATGTGGGACTTTGTCAAAAGCCTTACTGAAGTCCATGTAGACTACATCAACTGCACTACCCTCATCCACACACCTAGTCACCCCCTCGAAAAATTCAATCAAATTGGTTAGTCATGATCTCCCCCTGACAAAGCCATGCTGACTATCCTTGATTAATCCTTGCCTCTCCAAGTGGAGACTAATTCTGTCCCTCAGAATTTTTTCCAATAATTTCCAAGCCACTGATGCTAGGCTCACTGGCCTGTAATTCCCTGGTTTATCCCTACTACCCTTCTTGAATAATGGTACTACGTTAGCTGTCCTCCAGTCCTCTGGCACCTCCCCTGTGGCCAGAGAGGTTCTGAAAATTTGTGTCAGAGCCCCTGCAATCTCCTCCCTTGCCTCACACAGCAGCCTGGGATACATCTCATCTGGGCCTGGGAATTTATCCACTTTTAAGCCCGCTAACACTGCTAGTACCTCCTCCCTCTCAATGCTAATTTGTTCAAGTATATCACAATCCCCCTGCTTGATTTCTATGCCTACATCGTCCTTCTCCATAGTGAACACAGATGCAAAATATTCATTTAAAACCTCACCTACATCTTCCGGCTCTACACACAGATTGCCACTTTGGTCCCTAATGGGCCCTACTCTTTCCCTGGTTATCCTCTTGCCCTTAATATACTTATAAAACACCTTGGGATTTTCCTTTATTTTGCCCGCCAGTGTTTTTTCATGCCCCCTCTTCGCTCTCCTAATTTCTTTTTTAAGTACCCCCCTGCACTTTCTATACTCCTCTAGGGCTTCCACTGTTTTTAGTCCTTTGTATCTGCCAAAAGCCTCCCTTTTTTTCCCTAATCCATTCTTGTATATCCCTTGAAATCCAGGGTTCCCTGGACTTGTTGGTCCCACCCTTGACCTTTACGGGAACATGTTGGCGTTGTACTCTCTCCATTTCCTTTCTGAAAGACTCCCACTGCTCTGATGTGGATTTTCCTACAAGTAGCTGATCCCAGTCCACGTTGGCCAGATCCTGCCTTATCATATTAAAATCGGCCTTCCCCCAATTTAGAACCTTTATTTCCGGTCCATCTTTGTCCTTTTCCATGACTACCTTAAATCTCACCGAATTATGGTCACTGTCACCAAAATGCTCTCCTACTGACACTTCTACCACTTGCCCGGCTACATTCCCTAGAATTAGGTCCAGTACCGCCCCCTCTCTTGTAGGACTTTCTACATGCTGGCTCAAAAAGCTCTCCTGGATGCACTTTAAGAATTCCGCACCCTCTAAGCCTTTCACACTCTGACTATCCCAGTTAATATTGGGGAAGTTGAAATTCCCTACTGTTATTACCCTATTATTTCTACACTTCTCTGAGATTTGCCTACATATCTGTTCCTCTATCTCCCCCTGACTGTTTGGGGGCCTATAGTACACTCCCAGCAAAGTGCTTGCCCCCTTTCTGATTTTAAGTTCTACCCATATGGCCTCATTCGAAGAACCTGCTAAGATATCATCCCTCCTTACAGCAGTAATTGACTGCTTGATTAATATTGCGACACCCCCTCCTCTTTTACACCCCCCTCTGTCTCGCCTGAAGATTCTATACCCCGGAATATTGAGCTGCCAGTCCTGCCCCTCCCTCAACCATGTCTCTGTGATAGCAACAATATCATACTCCCATGTGTTCATCAATACCTTCAATTCATCTGCCTTACTCGTAAGACTCCTTGCATTAAAATAAATGCCATCCAGCCTTGCCATACTCCCTTGTGCCGTTACATATTTGCTCTGCCTTCCAGGCTGACTTGTTTTTTCCTCTATATTTGGCTGTGCATCACCCCCTACTATAGCTCCACTCCGTATCCCATCCCCCTGCCAAGTTAGTTTAAACCCACTCCCCAACAGTACTAGCAAACCTCCCCACAAGGATGTTGGTCCCGTTCCGATTCAGGTGCAACCCGTCCGACTTGTACAGGTCCCACCTTCACTAGAAGCAGACCCAGTGATCCCCCTGATGTTTTTGATGGCCTTTGAAGTGACAAAGCTACTGCTCAGATCTATCTCTGTAAATGACCGTGAAGGAAAACTCTTGCACAAAGTATAATATCTGAACTTGCTTCTCGCCCCACAGATTTGGTTTTGTTTAAAAAGTAGTGCACTAGTCAATGCAAATAAAAAACAAATGTTAAACAAATCCTGGCACCAGCACTGGGTTTTTGCAAGTCCAAGGATCACGTGTGCTGGTTCCCTATCTAATGAAGATTACATCATCTTGTAATACACTAAACACTGCACTTAATAAGACCTGATACCTGTAATGCTTAGTTTCCCACCAGATGACTGAATGCCTTTTGTAAATGATTTGTGTTCACATTCTGTTGGATTGAAGAGTTGGCTAAAAGTGATTTGCTTCTGGAGAAAAGTCACCTTTCCCAATGCAGATAAAAGGGCAAAACTACATGATCCTAAAAGTAAGACTGACAAAATGTGATCTTTGGTTTCACGCCAAGGTAATTTGTTAGAAATAGTGAGATATGCAAAATGATGCAACACTATCTTACCTTCCAATCAGAGTGACAAGTCTGAGTTACAGTAATATATCTTACTGCCTACTTTACACAGGTAGCTTTCATCCCTTCTTAGCCAAGGTGTGCTAAGCAGAATTGAGATGGTCCACCTCATGCTGGGTGGAAGAGGCACTGGCTGATTCTGCCTGAATTGTGCCTCTTGGCAATAGATCATGGCCTAGACTGCCCTACACTCCTAGCTAGAGCAGGATGCTTGATGGGGAGAACCATGCAAAAGAAGAAGTGGAGAAAATAGAAGATTTCTTTTCCTAAGCTCCAAAAAATGTTTGTAAACAATGGCCCAGAAATTAGACTTCGATGGTTGCCGCGGGGGTAAGGATCCGGCGCGATCTTACCTACTGCGCCTGCCTTTATGGTACGGGCCCACACGAACTTCTGGTCCTGGGCCTCTCCCTGGTGCGTGTGTGCGTGTCCCAGAGGCGCAGTTAGTTCGATGCGACCTCTGGGATCACGTGGGCCAGTTAGAGCCAATGGCAGCACACCATCTTTCATTCATAGTTTTGACAGGAGAACTGTCAAAACTATGAATACAACTTGCCCCCAAAAGAACAGCTAAACCTCAATTAAATTTAAAAAAACCATCACATTAATAAAATAACTATAGTTAAATAAATTAACCACTTTAAACAAAAATTAACATTTTTGAAAAAATGTAAATTCTTTTTAAAAGTTATAAAAATAAACTTACCTTTCTTTAAAGTCTCTAAAAAAGATAAACCTGTTGAAAAAAATTTAAAATACTTAATTAACTACTTACCTTGTTAAAAGGGGGTCTTACGCCTCCTTTTTTCATGTGTGAAATCTTCCATACTTACCCTCGCGTTCAAACCTGAAAAAAAACCTAAGTGTGCTGCGTGCGCACAGCCTGTAGTGCGCACGCGGTTCACTTAGGAACCGCCCCCTTCGCAATATCGGAAGTGCCGGTTCCCCGCGCATGCGCAGTGCATGCAGGAAACCGGCACTTCGGGACCGAATACGCGAGAGTACACAGTGCGTACTCTCCCGTATTCGGCCGAATTTCTGGGCCAATAGCTATAAAAAATACCATAAGGACTGCAGTGGTTCAAGAAGGTTTCCCATTACCAGTGTCTCAGGACAACTAGAGATGGGCCATAAGTGCAGCTTTGCCAGTATTGCTTGCAACCCTGAAAAATATTTTTAAAATATGCCAAAAAAATTGTTGTCAAGTCATGTGCATTGTAAGAATGAACTTAATTATTCTGCTTTATGTCAGCAAAGTGTTAGGATTTCAACAATGCAAAAACTAACCATTTTTATTATCACATAAAGATCAAACCTCTTCTCAGAGTGAAAAACAATAGCTAATTTGGTTTGGAAATTTAGTAGCCTAATACTTAGGTAGTGTTGAACTACCAGGATACTGTGACTTTTAACCCCATCCAGGGGAAAGCCATGTGGTGAGACTGGGAACAAACTGGAAACATGTCTCATTCCTCACCAAGTATCCCGTAACACAATGAACACAAATACAACTTTACATTTTAAAGTATATATTTTACAGTACAGACCAAGAGTTTTGAACTCTTTAGTTACAATTCCTTTTTGCTTAGTCCTCCCCAGTAATTTATTTTGAGTTTAAATCTTGTACGAGGCCAAAGCCTCAATAAAGGAATTGATTATTATGCGTAAACGTAAAGATTATCTGTACAACAATAACTTAGCTAACAATAGTCAGCATGGATTCAGAGCCTGACCAAACTCCTCAAATTCCATCAGGAAGTGACAACCCTGTGTACCTCGACATCCAAAAGGCTTTTGATAAAGTTTAACATGAAAAGCTATTAATTAAACTCAAATCTGTGGGAATTCAGCGTAAACCCTGGGAATTAATAAGAAACTGGCTGATGGGTAGGAAACAATGAGTAGTTATTAGAGGATATATGTCAGAGTGAGGAAGGAAGTAGTGAATGGAGTACCTCAGGGCTCAGTGCTCGGACCATTACTGTTTCTAATTTACATAAATGAAGTGGATTCAGAAACTTAATGCAAAGTGATCAAATTAGTAAAAGATACCAAACTAGTAGTGGCGGTGGAATCAGAGGAGACAGCTCAGAAATTACAGAATAAGTTTGATAAAATATGTAAGTAGGCAGGATAATGGCAGATCAAATTTAATGTGGGTCATGGGTTCAAGCCCCACTCCAGAGACTTGAGCACATAATCTAAGCTGACACTTCAGTGCAGTACTGAGGGAGTACTTCACAGTCAGAGGTGCCCTCTTTTGGATGAGACATTAAACCCTCTCAGGTGGGTGTAAAAGATCCCATGGCACTATTCGAAGAAGAGCAGTGAAGTTCTCCCGGTGTCCTGACCAATATTTATCCCTCACCAACATCACTAAAAAAACAGATTATCTAGTTGTTTATCTCATTGCTATTTGTGGGACCTTGCTGTGTGCAAATTGGCTGCCACATTTTGCTACATTTCAACAGTGACTACATTTCAAATAGAACTTCACTGGTTGTAAAGTGCTTTGGGACATCCTAAGTTTTGAAAGGCACTATATAAATGCAAGTTCTTTCTTGCTTTAATGCAGACAAATGTAAAGTGCTACACATAGGAAGGAAAAATAGACGCAAACTTCATGAATGGTATTAAAATAGCTGAGGATGAAAGGAACCGAATAGTCTTAGTAGATTCAATGCTAATCATGTCCAACCAATGCAAAGCAGCAATGAATAAAGCTAATAGGATGTTGAACTACATAGACAAAAAAAGAGTATAATATAAATCAGAGGAGGTAATGATCAAACATTATAATGCTCTGGTCAGACCACACCGGGAAAATTGTGTCCAGTTCTGGTCACCAAGAAACAAGAGAGACATTCAAGGGCTGGAGGCAGTTCAGAGAATAGCCACAAGGCACACCCCTAGTGTCAGGGGTTTGAGAAAAGACAGGAGAAACTTGCGCTTTTCAGTCTAGAAAGGAGGCATCTGAGAGTTGATTTTATCAAAGTGTTTAAGATTGCTAAGGATATAGAAAAGGGTATATTATTTTAAACTGTGGGAGTAAAACTAGGGGACCCGTGTTCAAACTAGTAAAAGGTACTTTTGGGACTCATATCAGAAAATTCTTCTTTACACATAGAGTGATCAACATGTGGAATAAACTCTAGATATGGTGGAGGCAAAAACCCTGGAATCATTTAAGAAACATTTGAATGCTACAATGGGGGACTGTTAGGATCTCTCTGGATGGATGAATTAATATTGACTTTCCTCATCTGTAATTATCTTGTATTGTTGATGTACACTTTAAATGACTTGACTTCTAAATGCCGGCCAGCTATTCTGTTTACATTAAATGGAGACAAACCTGTATCAACCTCACTGGTCTTCTTTTCGTGTGATGAACATGACCTGCATGGATCACCACTGTTTCCAGTTGCCATGATGTTGCAGTTCTGTTAAAAAGGGGAAACAGGTTGTCTCAAATCAGATGTTTAATTCGAAAACAGTGCAACTACACCTTTAAAGTAGCTCTTCATAGATACCAGGTTGCCACAGCGTTATCTGTGTGGAATTGACTCCAATTCCCATTAAAATGGTTATAAAATGCATCGTCTGCTGGCTAAACTTTCCAGAGAAGACATTCCCCGTCCCAAATCTCCACATCCCCAGCATAGTCTCGCTGGAAGAAAACACTTAGGGGCTGAAAATTCACTGGTCACAATCCCAATGGCCTCCAGTACTGACCCTGCCAGTGGAAGGGCAGCCAATTACAGTACCATGGAGCAGGCTGGAGCAAAGAGAACACTGGATGCATTTCTGGTGCCTGCCTATCAATGATTGCTGGAAATTCCATGCCTGCTTGTGGGGCAGGATTTGTCCAGGCCCTCCCCACCCCTAACCATGGTCCTCTTCGCCCCCTGAGCTAGGAAGCTGATCTGGAAATACATTTTTAATTGCCTCTCTTCAAGGGTCCAGGAAATCTGCCTGGCATGAACACACATGCACCGTCATGGAGGCCAATATGTCTCCACTCACTCAATGTAACGGCCTCCACTTATACGTCAGATCCCTGTCCAACTGAAGGAGTGGGAATTCACAGTGTAGGGAGTCCCCATCCCAGCTCCACCCCCTAGCCATTATTTACCTTGGATGCAGGTTCTGCTCTTTAAAAGGTAACCAGGAAACTGCTGGAAACGACAGCGACCCAGTTGCATTGGGAGACCAGTAGAAGACCCCTTCCTGAGGAATTTCAGGGCCTTAAATGTTCAAGGTTGTAGATTTAAGCTCCATTCTAAACTTGAACACAATGGCTGGGAATTAGCGGTCGGGATGACAGCGAACTGGCAGTGTTCACCATCATTCCGCCTTTGAAACTGACCACAACTTTGGGATTTGGCGCATGCGCAGGCTTTGCTGCTGACCGCAAATTCTGGGCCATAATCTAGGTTAATGCTTTGGTGCAATACTGCATGAACCCTCATTATCAGGGGTGCTGCTTTTGGCACCATCTGCTTGTTTCAGTGGTTCAAAGAATGTAAGAGATTCCACTGTAATATGCAAAGGAGAGCAGGGTCTTGACCAATATTCCTCCTTCAATCAACAGCACCAAAAATGATTAATTGGTAATTCTTCTCATTTCCGGTTTATGAAACTTTGATGCACACAAATTTACCCACATAGCAATAGTAACTGCACTTCAAAAGCAATTTATTGAATGTGAATAATTTTGTAATATCCTGAGGATGCAATAAGGCAAATGCAATAAATGCAAGTACTTTCGTTCACGTGATGCCCTTGTTTTACCAGGATTTTCATGCACATGTACACTGAGCCACAATATCAATAGCAACTCTTAAAACATCAACTCCACTGAACCCACTCAATGGTCTGGTTTAGTAGTGAAATATAAATTTATGTTGGCTCCAGCCTAACAATACAACATCCAGTAACCAATGACATGATGTGACGATGACACAATGAGTCTGTACCAGCACAGAGTGGTGTTCCAAGTTTTGGTAAGGTGCCCAAATAAAGCTGGCTAGCATAACAGGAGTCAAATATTTAATTCTGTATAAGGGCTGCAGCAGCAGTGAGTTATAATTAGCCTCCTTGTCCCCAGGAAGGAAACATCAATCAGGATACCCATTCCTGATTACAATCCAGGGACTTCTCCTCCAAAGTGTGGGTGTGTCAACATTGGAGGAGGACAGGATCAGGATTTGCTGAGGTGCCCTCCACAGTCAAATAGTCAGCTGATACTGTCTAGGTTCACACATAAAGAATGGCCACTTGGGTGGGGTTCTGGTGATGGCTAACATACTTTGAGACCTCAGTAATAGCCAGTGCCTTCAGGACATGAGGGCACATATTACTGAGGAAAATAGCAGGAACACTGTTAGTGAATGAAAACTATTCCAACGCACTCCTGGCCAGCCTCCCATTTTCCACCCTCCATAAACTCTACTGCCCGTATCCTAACTCGCACCAAGTCCCGTTTACCCATCACCTCTGTGCTCTCTGACCTACATTGACTCCCGGTTAAGCAACGCCTCGATTTCAAAATTCTCATCCTTGAAACCTTCTTCAGCCCTACAACCCTCCGAGGTATCTGTGCTCCTCCAATTCTGGCCTCTTGCGCATCCCCGATTTTAATCACTCCACAACTGGCGGCTGCGCCTTCAGTTGCCAAGGCCCCAAGCTCTGAAATTCCCTCCCTAAGCCTGTTCGCCTCCCTTTCCTCCTTTAAGACGCTCCTTAAAACCTACTTCTTTGGTCAAGCTTTTGGTCATCTGCCCTAATATGTGGCTCGGTGTAAAATGTTGTTTGATAACGCTCCTGTGAAGCGCCTGGGGACGTTTTACTACATTAAAGATGCTATATAAATGCAAGTAGTTGTTGTCGAAGTAGCTGCTTCTTATTACCAAAAGGCAGAATTGCCTCGCCTTCCCCATCCACTCTGACTAATTTTGGAAAGTATCCAAGCGTTTATATTTAAAAGTTTAAAACGAAAAAAAGGAGTTGTGTGGCACTGGGTACAGCAACTCCAACATGTACCACAGTGACAGGATGGAGGTCTATTAACATCTGGTTAAGTCTGTAAGTCTGGATCTCAACTGTGACACCAGGGACAAACTCGGGCACTTCTCCCCAAGAAGGGAAGGAGACACTGGAGAACGGGTTACACTCAAAACAGCTCCACCTGGCTGGCCGCCCAGTGACCGAGGTTTCCAGTTTATCCTCTCAGGTGGGCAAATTATGTGGAAACGAGAGGAAAAATAAATTAACCAAAGAAGAAATTAAAAAAAAGAAAATTCATACTGTAATTTTAGAAGACAACAAAGAGAAAACGAAAACTAACCACCCACACCAAGGATTATATTTTTTCACCGAAGTACTTTGCTCCGGGGTGCGCACGAATTCCCTCCCCCCAACTTGTTGATTTGAACCTTTGTATTGCCGTTGGTATGAAACTGCGCGAAATCATCAGTGCAATCGGAGGGGGAGGGGGGGAATTTCAAAGTTAAGTATTTTTCCTTTTGTTTCGGAAGTGCAGTTGTGGGTGTAAAATATAAGGGGTGATCATTAACGCAATGTTTGTAAAAGAACATTCATTAATCTCCAGTCTCATCAAAGCACCGGGCGACTGCCTGAAGACTCCTGGGGTTCCCCAACCCCCGGAGTGAGTGAGTTGGGGGGGAGAGAAGCACTCGATCCCCGCCCGGGGCGGTAGGGTTCCGACTACAGATCAGAGAGGAGGCGCCCGCGTGGCCTCAAACTGAGGGGCGAATGTAAAAAGCCTCACTCCGTCTTTGGGGACATCGCCCCTTCCTTCACCCGCCATCAATCCCACCTCACCGACTGAAAGCATCGACCCAACTTTGTCGTTAACTTTCCTTTGTTCGCGCGGTGTTCCCAGTGCGGAAACAACAGGGCACCGGAGCGCGACGCGAACCTTTCCCCAACCAGCAGCTCATACTGTAAAACGTGTTGACTCTTACCCTTTCAAAGTCGGGATAGCGACAGCCGCCCTATAGGAACAATAAAAAGTAGCACATTAGATTGTAATCGGTGATTATCGAGCGATTTGTTGTTATTTTCCGTGCAGAAAACTGGCGGTACTCACAGCAGCGTCACTCTCACCCAGCCGGTTTGATGTTCACTGTCTCACCTGTACCTGCTGCACCTGAGCAAACAGTGATGTCACCTCCCATCCCCGCCACACAGCCTTTCAGGAAGGTAACTGCAGTAGCCAGTGCTGACTGATCTCGTGTCTCTCCTGCTTGCCACAATACTCCATTCGGTCAAGAGCTTTCCCCAACTGTTTCAGGCAGGTCCCACCAAAACATTCTCATACCCTCTGGTGGCTCACTACCCGTGAATATCTATTTTATAAAGTCTGCCGAGCTTTATAGGGGGTAGGGTGGGAAAGTGGAGTTGAGCAGCCATGATCTTATTGAATGGCGGAGCAGGCTACTTCTGCTTCTATTTCTTATGTTCTTAAACTGTCACCATTCTCTCGCTTCTGTTTCTTCTCTTTCTTTGTCTCCTGTTTTTCTCTCTGCTTCGCTTCTGACGGCCTGGTTGGAATAAAGGCGGCACTGAGGACTGGTGCAAGATGAACGAATCATGACTGCTTCCAGGAAACCGAGCACAGACCTGCATGATGCGCTGCCTGTGGTTGCAGACTAACTGGACATTGAGGGAGTGGAATCTCTTAGAATCATAGAATGGTTACAACACTCTCAGCTAGTTCCACCCTTTCCTCGTAGCCCTGCAACTTTTCTTCCTTCAGATACTTATCCAACTCCCTTTTGAAAGATAAGATTGAGTCTGCCTCCACCACCCTTTCAGGCAGTGCATTCCAGATCTTAACCACTCGCTGCGTAAAAAAGTTTTTTCTTACGTTGCCTTTGGTTCTTTTGCCAATTACCTTAAATCTGTGTCCTCTGATTCTCGACCCTTCTGCCAATGGGAGCAGTTTTTCTCTATCTACTCTGTCCAGACCCCTCATGATTTTGAACACCTCTATCAAATATCCTCCTAATCTTCTCTGCTCCAAGGAGAACAACCCCAGCTTCTCCAGTCTATTAACGTAACTGAAGTCCCTCATTCCTGGAATCATTCTCGTAAATCTTTTCTGCACCTTCTCTAAGGTCTTCACATCCTTCCGAAAGTGTGGTGCCCAGAATTGGACACAGTACTCCAGTTGGGGCCGAACCAGTGTTTTATACAGGTTCATCATAATTTCCACACTTTTGCACTCTATACCTCTATGAGGTCCAGGTTCCCATAAGCCTTTTTAACTGCTTTCTCAACCTGTCCTGTCACCATCAACAATTTGTGCACACATACCCCCAGGTCTCTCTGTTCATGCACCCCCTTTAGGATTGTACCATTTAGTTTATATGTCCTCTCCTCATTCTACCAAAATGTATCACTTCACACTTTTCTGCGTTAAATTTCATCTGCCACGTGTCCGCCCATTTTACCAGCCTGTCTATGTCTTCCTGAAGTCTATCACTATCCTCCTCACTGTTCACTATACTTCCAAGTTTTGTGTCATCTGCAAATTTTGAAATTATGCCCTGTACACCCACGTCCAAGTCATTAATATATATCAATAAAAGCAGTTGTCCTAGAACCGACCCCTGGGGAACACCACTGTATACCTTCCTCCAGTCCGAAAAACAACTGTTCACCACTACTCTCTTGTTTCCTGTCACTTAGCCAATTTCGTATCCATGCTACCACTGTCCCTTTTATTCCATGGGTTTCAACTTTGCTGGCAAGCCTATTATATGGCACTTTGTCGAACGCCTTTTGGAAATCCATGTACGCTACGTCAACCGTATTACCCTCATCAACCCTCTCTGATACCTCATCAAAAACTCGATCAATTTGGTTAAACACAATTTGCCTTTAACAAATCCATGCTGGCTTTCCTTAATTAATCCACACCTATCCAAGTGATTGTTAATTTTGTCCCTGATTACTGTTTCTAAAAGCTTCCCCACTACCGAGGTTAAACTGGCTGGCCTGTAGTTGCTGAGTTTATCTTTACACCCTTTTTGAACAATGGTGTAACATTTGCAATTCTTCAGTACTCTGGCACCACCCCCGTATCTATGGAGGATTGCGATATTATGGCCAGTACCTCCGCGATTTCCGCCCTCAATTCCCTCAGCATCCTAGGATGCATCCCATCCGCTCCTGGTGATTTATCTACTTTAAGTACAGCCAGCCTTTCCAATACCTCTTTATCAATATTTATCCTATCAAGTGTTTCCACTACCTCCTCCTTCACTATGTCTATGGCAGCATCCTCTTCCTTGGTGAAGACAGATGCAAAGTACTCGTTTAGTACCTCAGCCATACCCTCTGCCTCCATGCATAGGTCTCCTTTTTGGTCCCTAATCGGCCCCACCCTTCCTCTTACTACCCTTTTACTATTTATATGCCTATAGAAGACTTTTGGATTACCTTTTATGTTGGCTGCCATTCTATTCTCATACCCTCTCTTTGCCCCTCTTATTTTCTTTTTCACTTCTCCTCTGACCTTTCTATATATTGCCTGATTCTCAGATGTATTTGCAACCTGACATCTGTCATACGTGCTCTTTTTCTGCTTCATCATACTCTCTCTCTTTCATCATCCAAGGAGCCCTGACTTTAGTTGCCCTGCCTTTCCCCCTAGTGGGAATGTACCTCAACTGTACCTGAACTATTTCCTCTTTAAAGGCAGCCCATTGTTCCATTACAGTTTTGCCTGCTAATCTTTGATTCCAGTTTACCCGGGCCAGATCCATTCTCATCCCACTGAAATTGGCTTTCCCCCAGTTAAAATGTTTTACTCGTCGGGCCGGAAACATACTGATCAAGAAAGTTCTCCTGAACACACTTCAGAAATTATCCCCTTCTCTGCCCTTTACATTATTGTGATCCCAGTCTATATTAGGATAGTTGAAGTCTACCATTATTACTACTCTATAGTTCTTGCACCTCTCTGTAATTTATCTGCAAATTTGCTCCTCCATATCTTTCCCACTACTTGGTGGTCTATAGAATACACCTAGTAGTGTAATGGCACCTCTATTATTTCTTAACTCTAGCCATATAGATTCTGTCCTTGACCCCTCCAGGACATCCTCCCTCTCCAGCACTGTAACATTCTCCTTAACCAATACGGCCACACCACCTCCTATCTTTCCTTCCCTATCTTTCCTGAACACCTTATAACCAGGAATATTTAATACCCAATCCTGCCCTTTTTTGAGCCAGGTCTCAGTTATTGCCACAACATCATATTCCCATGTGGCTATCTGTGCCTGCAGCTCACTTACCTTGTTTACTATGCTTCGTGCGTTCACATACATACACTGTAAACCCATCTTAGACCATCCTGTATTCTCTCTTAGTTTGACCCCACCTAATACCTTACTATTTCTTACTTTAGTGCTCTCTGCCTCTCCCAATCTTTTGAGCACTTTATTTCCCCTTTCTAATGTTACATCCTGGTGCCCATCCCCCTGCCAAATTAGTTTAAACCCTCCCCAACAGCACCAGCAAACCTCCCCGTGAGGATATTGGTTCCAGCCCTGTTGAGGTGCAACCCGTCTGGCCTGTACAGCTGAGAAAGATGCCAGGCTGATAATGGGCAAGGCAATCTGAGTGCAGTCTATGGCATCTTTGACCCTGGAGAAGCCTACAATGCGGACATAGAAACATAGAAGATAGGAGCAGGAGTAGGCCATTCAGCCCCTCGAGCCTGCTCCGCCATTCAATGAGATCATGGCTGATCATCCAAATTCAGTACCCTGTCCCTGCCTTCTCTCCATATCCCTTGATCCCTTTAGTTTTAAGAAATATATCTAACTCCTTCTTGAATATATTTAATGAATTGGCCTCTACTGCCTTCTGTGGTAGAGAATTCCACAGGTTCACCACTCTCTGGACGAAGCTTGGTGCTCTTTTGTTCAGCTTTGCTCTCCATTGGGAATGTGATTTAGGTGTTGCTCCTAGTGTAGAGAGCCTTGATGATCTCCCTGATTCAGCGGTGCACAGTAAACTGCGACATGTCGCTTATTTCACCTGATGCAACCTAGAACAAGCTCATGGCATAAAGGTTAAGGGCCATGGTGATTTTAACATCCACTGGAAGTACTGCCTATGCCCTGGTTGGGGCTCCAGCAGGTGACAGCTCCGTGACAGCCACCTAGGTGAAGTACAGGGGCCTCACAAATTTCTCCTCGGAAAAGTTGAGGTATAAGAAGTGTTCCCTGAAGATCCGCTATGGGTATCATGTACTGCGCAATGCCCTCCTCCTCCCTCTTCTCCCAGCTGCTGCTGGCTCTCCCCTTTCTTCGTTGTTTATCCTCGTCCTCCAACCCCAAAGGCAGGCCAACCAGACCAGCCAGTTTTAAATGTTAAAACAACAATAATGATTGACAGTTTAACATAACTATTATTTAGTGCATACAATATTTTTTTAAAAGGGAGACAGAGTTAATCTAAGTATTTATAGGCCAGTTAGCTTAACATCTATGGTAAGGAAAGTTTTAGAGTCTTTAAATAAGGATGAACTTACCACATATCTAGATAAAGAGAAAATAGTTAGAAGTAGCCAGCATGGATTTCAAAAGGCTCAATCGTGCTTGACAAACCGATAGAATTCTTTGAAGAGGTAAAAGAACTGGCAGGTGGGGAAATGCAGTGGATTTAGTGTACCTGGACTTTAGGTCTGTTCGCAACCATGATGTTGAATTTGACCCCAAGTTGAGCTTCCGACCACATATCCACACCATCACTAAGACCGCCTACTTCCACATCTGTAACATCGCCCGACTCCACCCCTGCCTCAGTTCATCTGCTGCTGAAACCCTCATGTATGCCTTTGTTACTTCTAGACTTGACTTTCCCAATGTACTCCTGCTTCCCATCTTCCACCCTCCATAAACCTAAGCTCATCCAAAACTATGCTGCCCATGTCCTAACTCGCACCAAGTCCCATTCATCCATCACCTCTGTGCTCGCTGACCTACATTGACTCCCGGTTAAGCAACACCTCGATTTAAAAATTCTCATCCTTGTTTTCAAATCCATCCATGGCCTTGCCCCTTCCTATCTCTGTAACCTCCTCCAGTCCTACAACCCTCCAAGATCTCTGCGCTCCTCCAATTTTGGCTTCTTGCACATCTCCGATTTTAATTGCTCCACCATTGTCAGCCGTGCCTTCAGCCGCCGAGGCCCTAAGCTCTGGAATTCCCTCCCTAAACCTCTCTGCCTCTCTACCTCTCTTTCCTCCTTTAAGACGTTCCTTAAAACCTACCTGTTTGACCACGCTTTTCATCTGCCCTAATATCTCCTTATGTGGCTCGGAGTCAAATTTTGTTTGATAACACTCCTGTGAAGCGCCTTGGGACATTTCACTACGTTAAAGGTGCTATATACAGTAAATGCAAATGATTGTTGTTGTTGTAGGAAACCCTTTGGCAATCACACAGGAGATCATTATTGAAGGTTAAGAGGTTTGGAATTAGGGGAAGATAGCAAACTGGATTAAAAATTGATTAGGAGGGACAGAACAGAGATTAACAGTTAAGGGCAGTATTTCAGAGTGGTTGGAAGTGGGAATAGGTGGATAAATGCAAACTATTTGATCGCATGGAGGATAAATGCTGACGTGGACTAGTTGGGCCGAATGGCTTGTTTCTATGTTGTAATTTCTATGTAAGACTAAATTGTAACTTGTGTGCATTTTCTTCAGGCTGTTCTGGTAGTTTATACATATTTGCCTATGTTTCTTATGATTTGTATTTTTGTATACAGTACACTGTTTTCATAGTTCCTGTGAAGGGCAGGATTTTTTTTCCCAAGAGGAGAGGGTCAGTCTTTCTGGTTTCAGTTAAAAGCCTTCATGTTTCCCTTAGCAATGACAGCTTCAGGTTTCTTCCATTCACTTTCGTTAATGAAATACTTCAATTCCTTACCATTCAGATTGATTTATGAAAGTCTTCTTTCACATTAAAGAGAAGCAGAAGTTCTAGTCGCTGATCAATGGCCTAAGTATGATCTCACTGTACTTCAATGCTGAAGGTGAAAGACATAAATCAATATGCTGACATGTTCCATTATTCATGTTACCACACATATTTCTGGTAAACACTAGGTGTTGGCTGGATTGGAATATATCCAAGTAAACAATAACACACAGTTTCACCGATACAATTAGTAGAGCGAAACTTTCATGACAGGTGAGTTTTAAACACCTGACCAAATAACTTAAACAGTGCTTATGTAATGTCTTGTGCATGCAACAATAGATCCACTTCACAGTCAAGCATTATGTAAAACAAGGTTTAATCTTGTTGTTTCTAAATTGTATTTCATCTGTAATTATTGCAATAAATGTGTATATTCAGATTTTATAGCTTTGTTTTGTAGTAATTTGTTCATTGTTGAATGTGTTTATCCTCAAATTTTTAAAAAATAACATAAGAAAGCAGGAAACAAGAGACCTTTGGTCTACCAGGCCCCTTCTTTTCACTAACCATCATGTACCTTACCCAATTTATTTAATCTGCTTCTGCAAATTGACTCATTCCCTCTCCTTACAAGTAATCTAGCAAAGCTCCAGAAAACCTATCAAAATTACATCCTACGTTATTCATTCTTGACTGATTGATTTCCATGGTGTGGCTTTTTCACAGTGCCGATAATTCAGGTCACATTGTTCCAGACCGCATTTGACCATCGCTATATGTACTTATTCATCTGCCACTCTTGAGCCATCTAATTGGTCCATTTCCCTTTGAATGCTATCAATCTCCATTACACTCATCACTTGGGCTGTTAGTGCCACAAGACATTTAATAATACTGCAATAAGGTACTCACCTTCCACATTGTTTCTGTATAGGGTAAATGACAGGGGGTCCAGAACATACCCTGAGGACATCCACTTCTTGTCCCCAAACAAAGCTTTTCAAATTATCATCACTTTCTGCTTTCTACTGTCAACCTGCTAACTAGCTAATTTACAATTACTTCCACATGCCTAAATCATCTCTGGAAGGCTCAAATATGGAACACTATCAAATCCCTTCTGAAAATCGAATTATATTGGACAATCCTCATTTACTAATTTAACTACTTCCTCAAAGATTTCATGTAGATTTGTGAGGTTTTTAGATTTAGAGGCTAACTGTTCTTTGTTTACCCTGTGCTCACTTATTTCCCTAAAATGCTCTTGAGCAATTTTCAAACTAGAGCTCAGGTAAGTGCTCTATAATTTCTGGATTTATGTCACACTCCTTTTTTGAAAATCAAGGTAGTATCTGTTGTCATCCAATACCCAGGTACAATTTCTGGATTTAAGTAGCTTCCAAAAATATTAACCAGTCCCTTGCCAATTCCCAATTTCCTTGCAGATTCTAGTGTGTATCCTTTCTGGTCAAGATACCATATGGAGATTTATTTTCTGATGTTTTTTCACAACGCACACACACTTTACCTTCCTATACATATAACATAGAATTACATAGAAAACATGGAAACAGCCACTTGGCCGAACCAATCCTTGTTGTTGGTGTTTGTCCTCCACACGAGAAGTCGTCTTAATCCCATGTGCTTGTCCTGTTCCCATATCCCTTTATCCCCCTTTCCTTCAACCACCTCGCTAAAGAAATAAAAACTTACATTCATATAGCGCCTTTCACAACTTTAGGATGTCCCAAAGTGCTTTACAGCCAGTGAAATACTTTTTGAAGTGCAGTAACTATTGTAATGTAGGGAAACCCGGCAGCCAATGTGCACACATTAAGATTGCATGAACAGCAATGAGATAGATGACTGGATAATCTGTTTTTTTTTTAGTGATGTTGGTTGAGGGATAAATATTGGTCAGGACACTGGGAGAACTGCACTGCACTTCTTCGAATAGTGCCATGGGATCTTTTACATCACCCAAGAGAACAAAGAGGGTCTTTGGTTAACTTCTCATCCAAAAGACAGCACCTTCATCAGTACAGCACTCGCTCAGTACTACACTGAAGTGACAGACTAGATTATGTGCTCAGGTCCTGGAGTAAGGCTTGAACCTATGATCTTCTGACTCAGTGCTACGACTGAGCCAAAGGTGATATATAACCTATTCTTAAATGTTGACATGGTCTCTGCTTCAATCACGAACTCATTTCACAGCCTCATGACCCATTCTGGAAAGAAGTTTCTCCTGCAACCTGCCCTAATTCTCTTACATTTAATCTTGTAACTATGTCCCCTTGTTCTAGATCCCTCAATCGTTGGAAATAGTCTGTTTCTATCTAATCTGTCACATCCCTTCATAATTTTAATCATCTCTATCAAATTACCTTCTATCAAATATTATAGATTTCTGAGCAACATGACGGGATCTGGAATTTGTCGATAATCTTAATTTTTGAAGATTTATCTGAATAACATGTCTGCCATCTTGTGATTATTTGCATTACACATATGTAAATCCCACTAAAAGGCTTAAAGTGAGAAGTCGCACAACACCAGGTTATAGTCCAACAGTTTTATTTGAAATCACAAGCTTTCGGAGCGACTGCTCCTTCGTCAGGTGAAGTGAAGGAATACAGATCGGCACAGCATATATAGACAGAGAACAATGCCTGTGTAGCGTACAATATTGTACGCTACACAGGCATTGTTCTCTGTCTATATATGCTTTGCTGATCTATATTCCTTCACTTCACCTGACGAAGGAGCAGCAGCTCCGAAAGCTTGTGATTTCAAATAAAACTGTTGGACTATAACCTGGTGTTGTGCGACTTCTCACTTTTGTCCACCCCAGTCCAACACCGGCATCGCCGCATCATGACTAAAAGGCTTAGCCAACAACTTTTCAGCAGTATGACACTTCAAACTCTTAGTTGTTAGCTTGAGGATGGGTGCTTGGTGCAGTGAACGTGGATCGGGCTGAAGCATACAAAACAATAGAAAATGACAGACTCTTGAACTGTTCGTGATTAAATGGAACCGGGTTTGGCACACGACAGGAAGCAGGATCAAAATGGTCAGAGCCACTGTTTTATGATGACTAAATCAGATTTTATTGCAGGGGGTTATGGAATTTTTAAAGCCATGTTTTGGGAATTGTACCCTGCAATTTTGTCCAACTTTTTGTGAAAATTACCGGTGCTGGTCCCGAAAGAAAAATAAACGATGAAGCAGCTAGATGGCAATAAGTGGTGCCATTAAAGCGTTTCAGGTTTGGAAAAGTCCCTTATTTCCAGTGACAGCCACAGTTGTTTTGGGAAGAAATGTAACTTCCTTTTGTGTATTTCACTAGAAAAATGTGTATGTGTGTGTATATATATATATATCCCTCAGGCTATTCTGACGGTCATAATGTTTCTACATATTCAGCCATAACTATAATATGAGCAGCATTCTAGATACAAAAAGAATAAAAAATATTGGAGCAAAATTTTAGATTATAGGTCCAAAACAATAAAACATTGCAACGAGGTTAAGAATGATGACAATTAATAGACAAAACAACACAAATGCAACAGGTAAATAACCTGAGCCCAATCCATCTGAATGGCTTCGCAAATCAAATCTTGGCAATCCTGCAGCTCATGCTCTCAACCTCTCCCCGGCTCAGCGTTACCGGTTGCTAAGGAACAGCCTAACAGGCAAAAATACCAGAGCGACTCCGATAAACTGCTGGTTGGAAAGTTTTTAAAGCTGCAGCTTTTCCGGTGCTCTCGCCCAGGTAAGGTTTGGCCCGAGCGGGCACAGTGAAAGCCGGCGCTGGGTGCTGGCGAATTATCAGTGACATACATGTATGCTCAGAACCAAAGGTTGTGCAGAAAGCAACTCTTTCCTTTCAAAAAGTAATACACAGTGGAGTTTTTTTTTACAGGGATTAGTGTGCACCAAAGAGGAGGGAGGGGAGAAAAGGGAAAGACAAGACAAATCAAAGGACGTGATTACAAAAAAAACCCTGTTTACAGTATATATTGGTGTGACTTTTCTTCGGTATCTGTCGAACTGGTGCAGTAGAATACACAGAACTACGTCTGGAAATGCACTTACTGTCTGAATTAAAACTACTGATGGGTCTGAGCAACAGACTCTGCAATTGTACGAATCATTGATATGGTGCATGGGTCACAGGGCCACGGCAAGGTGGGAATCAATGAAACTGGCAGTGGCAGGTTCAGTTCTGTTGCAGCTACTTGGGAAGCTGGAAAATCCGGGCCAATCTGTTTTATTGATGTTGATTGAGGGATAGATTTTGCCAGGACACCTGGGAGAACTCCCTTGCTCTTATTTGAAATAGTGCCATGGAATCTTTTACATCCACTTGGCAAACTTGGTTTAACATCTCATCCAAAAGACAATACAGCACTCCCTCAGTACTGCACTGGAGTGTCAGCCTAGATTATGGCCGAGATTTTCCGTGAGGTTAGTGGGCGGGATCGGTGGCGGGCTGGTTGGAAAGTTTTTTTTTGACAGCGGATCAGAAACCCGCCGCATCGCACCTTTCCCACTGTCGGGTCTGTCAACGTTGAGCAGACCCGACTGACAGCGGCGGGGTACCCAATTGAAATTATTAGCATCTAGTTGACAGATTGTTAACAGTTTTTTTTAACTTACTTTTTAACTTTAACTGCATAGCCACAGGAACTATGCTGTTCGGGGACCACATCTGTCAACCTGAGGCGGGAGTTCAGTGGCCATTGCTCCAGCTGATTACTTGACAGCATCAAATGTACAGTAAAAGCTCCCACCTGACAGATGATCACTTTCCTCAGCCACAAGATGTTGCTCAGTCCATTTTCAGCACAGATTCTGCAGGCTGCAGTCTTTCCACTCTCCATCCAGTGTCACCCCATTGGAAAAACTCTCTCACCATTGACAGAATGCTTCTGTCATCTCTACTTTACCTGCCATCTATTCCATCAACACGGGTGCCCTTTATACTGCCTCACCTTGGTCCTCAGAATCTGACCATGATCAGCCCCAACACCAGCAGCACCAGGCACACCAGCAGCACCAACAACAACACCAACCTTCTCCGCAATCACCTGATGCTGCACAGGACAGAGGGCATCAGCACCTGAGCACATTGTTGCCAGGGATGGCCTCATCATGGCCAGATTTATTTCACTTGACACTGTACACCCTGGTTGGCACCACCCCACACCAACACCATAAAGCATCCTTACAATGTCCAAGCCATTCCTTTCACACTCACCACTATTGTGGGGGGTACCGTTATGTCTAACCATTCACTGCAACTCACTAAACCACTTCCAAAGGCGCACACAAATATGTCCAAGAACGCAAAGTGTTGAAAATAAAGGTTTCAATGTTTGACAGCACATTAACAGAAACTTTACATGAACATTGGATAAAGCACCCAAGTGGCTACCCTTGTGTGTTGTTAGTTGGTATGATTGCACTAGGATGAGGGTGAGTGTGAGGGGTGGCTTGTGAGATGGGGATGCGATAATGTAGACAGAGAGAGAGGGATGGGTGGACGTGCAAGGTATGTTGGTGTGATTAAGGATATGCAGGAGCAGAGTAGGGAAGGCAGAGTGATGGGGATGTGATGAGAGGCACAGCAGGATGCAGTTGAGTGTGGCTTTGTACTAATGTTTCGTGATCTAATGAGATCATTGAAACGTTTGCAGCACTGCACCCAGGTCCTCCTGACCACATCCCTGCTTGTGACCTCCTCTGCAATGTGCAACCAGGCTGTCTTGGTCTCCTGGGGCGGTCTCTTCCGCCCATGGGAATGGAAGAGGACCTCCCTGAGTGCTGTGACTCCCTCCATAAGCATATGGAGGGAGTCATGGGAGAACCTGGGTGCAGCCCTGCACCTCTGTGCAGTCATTGTCAGTGTTTGCAGCACTTCAATGCTGTAGAACACTGACAGCACAAACGTCAAAAGAAATGTGGCTATGGTCTATTTAAGGATACCGGCTCAAGACGCGTCATGAATGATGTCACCAGACCCGCTCCATCTAATTGGGCCGGGAAATGCGCTGGGCGGGCTTAATAGGCCCCATTGAGATAAATTTGTTCTGGGCAGTGGGATGGAGCCAGCAGCGGGGCCGCGACCCGCCACCGACACTGGCCGCACCGGACCTGCCGAGGTCAGTAAAATCTCGGTCTATGTGCTCAAGTTCCTGGAGTGGGACTTGAACCCATGACCTTCTGACTCCAAGGCGAGAGTGCTACTACTGAGCTACAGCTGGCACCTGGTTGTCATAAAATGGGTTAATGTATGATTACTAAAGTTACATGGGCAGTCCAATTTGCTAGTGACAAGTCAAATGAATTTCTATCACTGGTTTCAATGATTAATTCTTGGGATATGGGCAAGACTGGCATTTATTGCCTATCCCTAGCTGCCCTTGAGAAGGTGGTGGTGGGTCTTCGCCTTGAGCAGTTTAATACAGCTGAGTGGCTTGCTAGGCCACTTCAGAGGGCAGTTAAGAGTCAACCATGTTGGTGTAGGACTGGAGTCACATATAGTCCAGACTGGTTTTATGTCCAGATTTTTAAAACTGAATTCAAATTCTCAAACTGCCACGGTGGGATTTGAACTCATGTTCATATCATTGAATTAAACTGAAACAAAAATACCAGTACAACAACAACAACTTGTATTTATATGGCGCCGTTAACATAGTAAAACATCCCAAGTCGCTTCACAGGAGTGTTATAAGACAAAAAATTGACACCGAGCCACATAAGAAATGAGGGCAAATGACCAAAAGCTTAGTCAAAGAGGTAGGTTTTAAGGAGCGTCTTAAAGGAGGAAAGAGAGGTGGAGAGGTTTCGGGAGGGAGTTCCAGAGCTTAGGGCCTAGGCAGCTGAAGGCACGGCCACTGATGGTTGAGCGATTATAATCAGGGATGCTCAAGGGGGCAGAATTTGAGGAGCGCAGCTATCTCGGGGGGTTGTGGGGCTGAAGGAGATTACAGAGATAGGGAGGGGCGAGGCCATGGAGGGTTTTGAAAACAAGGATGTGAATTTTGAAATCAAGGCATTGCTTAACTGGGAGCCAATGTAGGTCAGCGAGCACAGGGGTGATGGATGAACGGGACTTGGTGCGAGTTAAGACACGGGCAGCTGAGTTTTGGATGACCTCAAGTTTATATAGGGGAGAATGTGGGAGGCCAGCCAGGAGTGCATTGGAATAGTCAAGTCCAGAGGTAACAAGGCATGGATGAGGGTTTCAGCAGCAGATGAGCTGAGGCAGGGGCGGAGACGGGCAATGTTACGGAGGTGGAAATAGGCGGTCTTAGTTATACCACGGATATGTGGTTGGAAGCTCATTTCAGGGTCAAATATGACTCCAAGGTTGCGAACAGCCTGGTTCTGCCTCAGACAGATGCTAAGGAGAGGGATGGAGTCGGTGGCTAGGGAACGGAGTTTGTGGCGGGGCCCGAAGACAATGGCTTCGGTCGTCCCAATATTTAATTGGGGAAAATTTCTGCTCATCCAGTACTGGATGTCAGACAAGCAGTGTGTCAATTTAGAGACCGTGGAGGGGTCGAGAGAAGTGGTGGTGAGGTAGAGCTGGGTGTCGTCAGCATACATGTGGAAACTGACGCTGTTTTTTCAGATGATGTCGCCAAGGGGCAGCATGTAGATCAGAAATAGGAGGGGGCCAAGGATAGATCCTTGGGGGACCCCAGAGTTAACAGTGCGGGAGTAAGAAGAGAAGCCATTGCAGGTGATTTTCTGGCTACGATTAGATAGATAAGAATGGAACCAGGCGAGTGCAGTCCCACCTAGCTGGATGATGGTGGAGAGGCGTTGGAGGAGGATGGAGTGGTCAACTCTGTCAAAGGCTGCAGACAGGTCGAGAAGGATGAGGAGGGATAGTTTACCTTTGTCACAGTCACAAAGTATTTCATTTGTGACTTTGATGAGTGCCGTTTCGCTACTGTGGCAGGGGCGGAAACTGGATTGGCGGTATTCAAATTGGAGTTCCGGGAAAGATGGGCACGGATTTGGGAGGCAACAACACATTTAAGGACTTTGGAGAGGAAAGGGAGGTTGGAGATGGGGCAGTAGTTTGCAAGGACAGAGGGATCAAGGGTAGGTTTTTTGAGGAGGGGTGATGACGGCAGATTTGAAGGAGAGGAGAGGAGAGTACCTGAGGAGAGCAAACCGTTAACAACGTCAGCTGACATGGGAGTCAGAAAAGGAAGTTGGGCGGTCAGCAGTTTAGTGGGAATAGGGTCGAGGGAGCAGGAAGTGGGTCTCATGGACAAGATGAGCACGGAGAGGTCAAGAGGGGAGATCAGAGAGAAACTGGAGAAAGATGCGAGTTCAGGGCTAGGGCGGGGGGGAACCTTAGAGGAAGTTTGGCCCAGTGGGTTAGGGGAAGGAAGGGAAGTGGCAGAGGCAGCTGATCGGATGGTCTCAATCTTAGATAAAACATGTTAAGGGTTTTCATTCAAGGAATAACAAAAATCCATGAAGTTAGGATTGCAATTTCGCCAAGAGTATTTAAGGTTTGTACCTTAGATGTACTTTTATTAAAATCATTGGAGAAACATCAATTCCTACAGATCTTTGTTTTGTCCTGTAAGTACAATATTGTGTTTTTCTTTGACAGTGTTAACTGAATCTGCGGCAGTTCACATGCTTCAGAAAGATCATGGCAGGAAAAGTGAAATGGGTAACGGACATTGACAAGTCTGTGCTTCTAAATAACTTTGAAAAAAGAGGCTGGATTCCGGTATCAGAAAATGAAGACTGGAATTTTTATTGGTGAGTAAATTGCTTAACAGTAAGTGCACAGATGCTGACCTGATTACTGTGGATGGCGTCTTTGGAGTTATGGATCAAAATCATTAGTACCGGAATTTATTGAAAACAACACCGCAATGCAGTGATGTTATATAGTATCCATCCCTGCAGGGTTTCTAATGCCAGATGGTGAAGCAGTGTAACTGGAGCAAACTGAGCTTTATACTTGGTGACATTCGTCCAGCTTTTCAGGATGTTCCAAAATCTGCCCTCATTAGCCATAAATTGTAAGGCCATATGTTTCCTGGCACTGGGGCTCCACAAAGTTTGGTGATGGGAGGGAATTGTGCACACAAGCAATCTGCAAAGACAAAACTTACTTCAACTTTCCTAAAGGCTGCAGGTAGTTTAAAAGAGTGCTCAGCCTTCCACAGGCTGCATCAGGAGGAGGAAGAAGAGTCATAGTCATAACAGCACAGAAGGAGACCATTCGGCCCATCGAGTCCATGCCGGCTCTCTGTGGAGCAATCCAGTCAGTCCCATATCCCCTTAGCCCTGCAAGTTTATTTCCCTCAAGTGCCTATCCAGTCTCCTCTTCAAAACATTGAGTGTCTCCGCTTCCACCACTTCTGTCGGCAGCGAGTTCCAGGTCCTCATCACTCGCTGCATAAAAAGGTTTTTCCTCACATCCCCCCTGTATCTCTTGCCCAAAACCTTAAATCTGTGTCCCCTAGTCCTTGTACCATCAACTAGTGGGAACAGCCTTTCCCCGTCTAGCCTATCCAAACCCGTCATAATCTTGTACACCTCTATCAAGTCACCCCACATCCTCCTTTGCTCTAATGAAAACAAATCCAGCTTCTCCAACCTGTTCTTGTAACTAAGATCCCCCATCGCCGGAATCATTCTGGTAAATCTCCTCTGCATCCTCTCAATGGCCTTCACATCCAGTTCTGGTCACCACAAGTGTGGGGACCAGAACTGGACGCAATACTCCAGTTGTGGCCTAACCAGCGCTTTATACAGGTTCAGCATAACTTCTCTACTTTTGTACTCAATACCTCTATTTATGAAGCCCAAGAACCCATATGCTTTGCTAACCACTCTCTCAATATGTCCCGCCACCTTCAGGGACCTATGCACATTAACTCCCAGGTCCCTCTGTCCCTGCACACTCTTTAAAACTGTGCCATTAAGTGTATATTGCCTCTCCCTGTTCCTTCTGCCAAAATGCATCACCTCACACTTCTCTGTATTAAATACCATCTGCCACTTGTCTGCCTATTCTGCTATCCTTTCTATGTCCTGTTGCAGTCGATTGGTATCATCATCACTGTTTGCCACACCCTCAAGTTTGGTGTCATTGGCAAATTTAGAAATTCTACTCTGTATTCCAATATCCAGGTCATTTATATATATCAAAAAAAGCAGTGGCCCCAGCACTGACCCTTGGGGAACACCACTGTCTACCATCGTCCAGTCTGAAAAACAGCCATTTACCACACTCGCTGTTTTCTGTCCTTAAGCCAATTCCTTATCCAAGCTGCCACTGACCCACCTATTCCATGAGCCTCAATTTTGTTAACCAGTCTTCTATGTGGTACTTTGTCAAATGCCTTCCTAAAATCCATGTAGACAACATCCATTGCATTCCCTTCATCAATCCTCCCTGTTACTTCATCAAAAAATTCAATTAGATTAGTAAAACACAATCTGCCTTTTACAAATCTGTGTTGGCTCTCCTTAACTAGCTTAAACCTCTCCAAGTGCCCGTTTTCTTTTCGTTGATTATTGTTTCTAAAACTTTACCCACCACTGATGTTAAACTGACCGGCCTGTAGTTACTAGGATTGTCCTTACACCCTTTCTTGAACAATGGTGTCACATTTGCCATTTTCCAATCCTCAGGCACCTCCCCTGCATCTAGGGAAGATTGGAAAATTATGGCAAGCCCTTCCGCTATCTCCTCCCCCAATTCCTTTAGCAACCTGAGATGCAAGCCATCTGGACCAGGTGACTGTAGGGGGTGGTGTTTTGTGTCAGCTTCACCTCTGACTTCTGAGCGGTTCGAATCGCTCCCACTCCCTTGGTTCTAGACCTTGGACTTATTTGGGGGTTGTGATAAAAAGTGCAGCAGACAATTGGTTTTGATGCAAGAACTTTGATCTTTATTCAAGAAAGTAAAAACACAACACAAACACTCTTAACACTCTAAAGGTGGGGAACACTTCGGTACAAGCGAGGGAAATAACATTAAAAGAATACTTCACCCCTCCCAATCCCACTTCTCTAGCTAGGTTGGACTCTGGAGAATCAGGGATAATGCTCACCAAACGAATCCTCGACAGTTGAGAGTTAGGGTTTAGAGTCTTTTAAGTAAAAAGTTTCGTAAGGCCCTTGTTGCCGCGAGGTGTCCGATGGTCACTGAGGCGGTCGCTCTGGTCTCTTCTTGCGTGTCGGCCTACTTCTGGAGCTGTTGGCCTTCTTTGTTGAACTTCTTTCTGTTGAACTCTGCCTCTGTTTAAACTGTCTTCTTCCGAGCTGTGGAACTGCCTTCTTGCAGAACTGTGGAACTCCTTGCTGCTGTGTAACTCTACTGGAGAACTCGAACTTGAACTGTTGTAACTGCTGAACTGACTTCTTGAGAAAACAGCCTTTCAATTATGCTAATTGAAGCTTCCGTATCAAAACCAAATCAAATCCCGGTCATTGTAAGATTTTGGAGGCCTCGTTAACAGTAACGACTTTACTAGCGTGTTAACTGGTTTTTGGGATGGCTTGCGTCCTGTCGATCTCCTTGGTTGATTACAGTTGATTGGTTTTGTGTTTGGTTTTCTAGGCTGGACTCGGTCTTTCTATAGAAATGGGTCTGAATGATTTGTATTATGCATGTTTCTGATGGGCCCTGTAATCGGTTTTGATGGGGCCTGTGTTTTGGGTGGGACTGCCTTCTCCCAGGGTCTATTGTCAAAATGTTAATGTCTGCTGGGGCTTGATTGAGGTCATCCTGGTTCCCCAGACCGTGTAATTAACTGCAATAGCCAAACTGCTTTTACAGAGGTCGACCCACCTCCTTGTCCCTTTACAGGCCCAGGCATGTTTTTAAAATGCCAAAACTTGGTTTTTGGTCTTAAATTCCTTATGTTAGGCCCAAATGCATTTTTATCACTCTGAGGTCGTTCCAAAGTCCTTTTTCCTTAGGTTTTGGGGATCTGTAAATTTTGGAAACCTTACATGACTTATCCACTCTAAGCATACCCAGCCTTTCTAGTACATCCTGTCTATCAATTTTCACCCCTTCCATTACTTCTACCTTTTACATTTGTCAGCATCCACCTCCTTAGTAAACACTGATACAAAGTACTCATTGAGTATTCTAGCCTTGCCCTGCGCCTCTAAGCATATATCACCTTCTTTGTCCCTAATAGGCCCCACCCCGCCTCTTACTACCCGCTTACCGTTTACATGTTGTTAGAAGATTTTTGGGATCCCTTTTATGTTAACCGCCATTCTACCCTCATATTCTCTCTTTGCCAATCTTATTTTCATCTTCACTTCCCCTCTCAACTTATCGTAATTGGTCTGGTTCTCCCTTGAAGAATTCACCTGACATGCATCATACACCCTCTTTTTTTGTTTCATCATCTTCCCTATCTCCCTTGTCATCCAAGGAGCCCTTGCTTTGGTTCCCTGACCCTTCCCTCTTGTTGGAATGTACCTAGCCTGTACTTGGAACATCTCCTCCTTAAAGATCACCCATTGTTCCGTTACAGTTTTTCCTGTCAGTCTTTGGTTTCATTTTACCCTGGCTAGATCCTTTCGCATCCTATTGAAGTTAGCCCTATTCCAATTTAGAAGTTCCACTCTAGATTGTTCCTTGCTCCTCTCCATTGCTAATCTAAATCTTATGATACGATGATCACTCGTACCCAAGTGTTCTCCCACAGACACTTGGTTGACCTGGCCCACCTCATTCCCCAGCACCAGATTTAACAATGCCTCCTTCCTAGTTGGGCCAAGAACATATTGGTCAAGGAAATTCTCCTGAACACATTTCAGAAATTTCCCTTTACCCTAGCATTATCCCAATCGATATTTGGGTAATTAAAGTCCCCCAATATCACCACTCTATAGCTTTTGCATATCTCTGCGATTTCCCTGCAGATTTGCTCCTCTACCTCCCTCTCACTATTTGGAGGCCTATAGAATACCCCCAATAGCGTGATCATACCCTTTTTGCTCCTCAACTCTAACCAAATGGATTCTGTCCTTGTCCCCTCAAGAACATTCTCGCTTTCTAACACTACAATGTCTTCCTTAATCAGCACTGTCACCCCACCTCCCTTTGTTCTTTTCCAATCTTTTCTGAACACCTTGTATTCTTGAATATTAAGTGCCCAGTCCTCACCGTTTTTAAGCCATGTTTCCGTTATTGCCACAACATCATATTGCCACACGGCTAATTGTGCTTGTAGCTCACCAACCTTATTCACCACACTTTGTGCATTTACATACCTGCATTCTAACCCCATTTTCAAATTTTTCGTAGTCTTTCTTAGTTTGCTCTTATCTAATATGGTACTACATCCGCCTCTAGTACTACTTTCTTCTCTAGTACTATCCAACACACTCACTCTTTTATGCACCTTATTCCTCTTTTCTACTCCTATATGCTGGTGCCCATCCCCCTGCCAAGCTAGTTTAAACCCTCCCCAACAGCACTAGCAAACCTCCCCGCAAGATATTGGTCCTGGCTCTGTTGAGGTGTAACCCATCCGGATTGTACAGGTCCCACCTTCCCCAAACGGTCCCAATGCCTCAGGAATCTAAAGCCCTCCCTCCTGCACCATCTCTCCAGCCACGCATTCATCTGTTCTATCCTCCTATTCCTGTACTCACTAGCACGTGGTCCTGCTTTTTAATCTCTCTCCTAGCTCCCTAAACTCTGCCTGAAGGTCCTCATCCCTCTTTCTGCCTATGTTGTTGGTACCGATATGGACCATGACCTCTGGCTGTTCACCCTCTCCCCCCAGAATGCCCTGCAGCTGCTCGGTGACATCCTTAACCCTGGCACTAGGGAGGTAACATACCATCCTGGAGTCACGTCTACGGCCGCAGAAACACCTGTCTGCTCCCCTAACTATCAAATCCCCTACCACTATTGCTCTTCCATTCTTCTTCCTCCCGCCTTGTGCAGCTGAGCCACTCGTGGTGCCATGGACTTGGCACTGGCTGCACTTCCGAGAGGAACCATCGCCCCCATCAGTACTCAGAACAGAATACTGGTTAGAGAGCACGATGCACTCCGGGGACTCCTGCACTACCTGCCTGGTCCTCCTCTTCTATCTGGCGGTCACCCATTCCCTCTTTGCCTGCACACTCTTAAGCTGCGGGGAGGCCACCTCTAGAAACGTGCTATCCACAAAGTTCTCAGCCTCACGGATGCACTGCAGTGACTCCAGCTGCCGCTCAAGCTCTGAAACGCAGAGTTTGACAAAAGAAAAAAGTGTGAAGGCAGCAAACCAAGTTTGTGGGTAAGTGATGGTGCGGCACAACCCCAAAGCCTCTGATGGTTGGTGAAATGAAAATGTTGTTGCTTGAGGTGGATGCATGAAGGAAAGCCTGTCTGGGATTCTAGAGCAACATCCTCAAAAGAACAGCAGTGCAGCATTTCTGACAGGAGGTGACAGTAATGCTCAGCATGACTGCCAAGACTACCGTACAATAGATGCCCCAAGTATCTATGGCACAAAGTGGTGCCTTTCAGTCTGTTCCACATTTACTGCTCACACAAGCTTCCAGCTCTTTCATTGCTTGTCATACATAGACTTACACCAGTACGACACTTATTCAAGCTGCAGCTTACAATTGAAAATCTTGGCACATTCATCTTTTCAAAGGTTTTCACAAATAAAATTATTGTAATACAACTGGCCAATCAACTTCATAGACTTTTCCAGCACATTGCTATGTTGCTATGTAACCTAGCTGCATGACACACGATGAGCTGTAAGTTGGGCACATAGAAACATAGAAACATAGAAACTAGGAGCAGGAGTAGGCCATTCGGCCCGTCGAGCCTGCTCCGCCATTCAATACGATCATGGCTGATCATCCAAATCCAGTACCCTGTCCCTGCTTTCCCCCACAGAATCCCCATCGAGCCTGCACCGACACATATCCCACCCTATCCCCGTAACCCCACGTATTTAATTCCCCCTAACATATCCCATCCTATCCCCGTAACCCCACATATTTAATCCCCCCCTAACACTAAGGGTCAATTTATCATAGCCAAATCAACCTAACCCGCACATTTTTGGACTGTGGGAGGAAACCGGAGCACCCGGAGGAAACCCACGCAGACACGGGGAGAATGTGCAAACTCCACACAGACAGTCACCCGAGGCCGGATTCGAACCCGGGTTCCTGGCGCTGTGAGGCACCAGTGCTAACCACTATGCCACCGTGCCGCCCACACGTATCTTTTACTGTATTTGTGCTCCTTCAACTGAAGTCTACTGCTCTTCTTTGATGACAAAACAAACACTACAAGGGAGTAGATTTGAACTGGAGGGGGGAGGGGATAATAAATTACAAGCCCAAGACTCCCTTGGAAGAAGCCACCCTGGACATCCTTACACATAAGATGGAGGAAGTAGGGAAGGGTGAATCTAGAGATCTTCCCCAAGCTCAGGGCTAGTACCATCCACTTGTTACGTCTTATTCCCTTCTCACTCACAGCCACTTAGGCATACAGGAAACTACACAAATATCATGTAGAGTTAGTATTTCTAATGCAAACTTTGAAGATGTGTGTTGGAGTCAGCATTCTAACATCAATCCACTTTTTGTCATTTTATGTATGGACAAACTGCCTGACAGCACTCCCAGTGACCAAGAGCAAGACAACAACGATAGAAAGAATAACCACAGTGACACACAAAATCACAAGATAATTACGGATGACGAAGTTATCCGCCCATATTAATTCATCCATCCAGAGAGATCCTAATGTCCTCCCATTGTAGCATCCAACTGTAGCATCTTAAATTATTCTTGGGTTCTTAACTTCACTGGTTCAACCAGAAGTTTATTCCAGACATTGATCATTCTTTGTGTAAAGAAGAATTTCCTGATATCTGTCCTTAAATTACCTTTTACTAGTTTGAACCTGTGTCCCCCAATTCTATTCCCGAGTTCAATTTAAAGTAATATTGCGAGTTAACTCTAGACACAAAAGGCATCATCTAGACACAAAAGGCATCAAGGGGTATGGGGAGAGAGCGGGAATATGGTATTGAGATAGAGGATCAGCCATGATCATATTGAATGGCCGAATGGCCTACTCCTGCTCCAATTTTCTATGTTTCTAACTTTATCTATACGCTTAACAATCTTCTATACCTCTGTAAGATCATCTCTCAGACACCACTTTTCTGGGCTGGAAATCCCAAGTCTCTTTCGTCTTTTCTTGTAACTCAGACCTTTGACAATAACATCAGCCAGTACATTATTCAGCTTGGTCATATTTCCTCTGACTTATATTCTATTGTTTTGACTATGTAGTTAAACATCCTATTAGCTTTGTTGATTGTTGCTCTGCATTGGTTGGACATGTTTAGTGATGAGTCTACTAAGACTCCTAGATTTCTTTCAGCTCCATCTTAGCTATTTCAACACAATTCATTAGAACATAAGAACATAAGAAATAGGAGCAGGAATAGGCCACTTGGCCCCTCGAGCCTGCTCCGCCATTCAATAAGATCATGGCTGATCTAGGGCTCAAAGTCACTTCCCAGCCCGCTCCCCATAACCCTTCACTCCCTTATCTTGCAAAAATGTGTCTATCTCCACTTTAAATGTATTTAATGACCCAGCCTCCACAGCTCTCTGGGGCAGAGAATTCCACAAATTTACGACCCTCTGAGAGAAGAAGTTCCTCCTCATCTCAGTTCTAAAAGGGCGACCCTTTATTCTGAGACTGTGCCCCCGAGTTCTAGGTTTCCCCATGAGGGGAAACATCCTCTCTGCATCTACCCTGTCGAGCCCCCTCAGTATCTTATATGTTTCGATAAGATCACCTCTCATTCTTCTAAATTCCAATGAGTATAGGCCCAGCCTGCTCAACCTTTCCTCATAAGTCAAACCCCTCATCTCTGGAATTAATCTAGTGAATCGTCTCTGAACTGCCTACAATGCAAGTATATCCTTCCTTAAATAAGGAGACCAAAACTGAACACAGTACTCAAGGTGTGGTCTCACCAATACCTTGTACAGTTGTAGCAGGACTTCCCTGCTTTTATACTCCAACCCCCTTGAAATAAAGGCCAACATTCCATTTGCCTTTTTGATTACTTGCTGTACCTGCATGCTAACTTTTTGTGTTTCATGCACAAGGACCCCCAGGTCCCTCTGAACTGTAGCATTTTGTAATCTCTCTCCATTTAAATAATAGTTTGCTTTTTTCATTTTTCCTGCCAAAGTGGATAACCTTGCACTTTCCCACATTATACTCCATCTGCCAAATGTTTGCCCACTCACCTAGCCTGTCTATATCCCTTTGCAGATTCTTTGAGTCCTCTGCACAACTTGCTTTCCCACCCATCTTTGTATCATCCGCAAACTTGGCTACATTACACTCGATCCCTTCATCCAAGTCATTAATGTAGATTTTAAATTGTTGGGGCCCCAGCACCGATCCTTGTGGCACCCCACTAGTTACCGTTTGCCAACCAGAAAATGACCCATTTATCCCGACTCTCTGCTTTCTGTTCGTTAGCCAATTCTCTATCCATGCTAATATATTACCCCCAACTCCGTGAGTTCTTATCTTATGCAGTAACCTTTTATGTGGCACCTTATCGAATGCCTTCTGGAAATCCAAATACACCACATCCACTGGCTCACCCTTGTCCACCCTACTTGTTACATCCTCAAAGAACTCCAGCAAATTTGTTAAACATGATTTCCCTTTCCTAAAACCATGCTGACTCTGTTTGACTGCAGTATGTTTTTCTAAATGCCCTGCTCCTGCTTCCTTAATGAAGGACTCCAGCATTTTCCCAACGACAGATGTTAGGCTAACTGGTCTATAGTTTCCTGCTTTCTGTCTCCCTGCTTTCTTAAATAGGGGTGTTACATTAGCGGTTTTCCAATCCGCTGGGACCTCTCCAGAGTCCAGGGAATTTTGGTATATTGCAACCAATCCATCCACTATCTCTGCAGCCACTTCTTTTAAGACCCTGGGATGCAGGCCATCTGGTCCAGGGGACTTGTCGTGTTTTAGTCCCATTATTTTACCGAGTACTATTTCCTTAGTGATGGTGATTGTCTTTAGTTCCCCACTCCCTGTGGCCCCTTGATTATCCATTATTGGGATGTTGTTAGTGTCTTCTACAGTGAAGACAGATGCAAAATATTTGTTCAGAGTCTCTGCCATTTCCCCGTTCCCCATTATTAATTCCCCAGTCTCATCCTCTAAGGGACCAACATTTACTTTAGCTACCCTCTTCCTTTTTATATACCTATAGAAGCTCTTACTATCTGTTTTAATGTTTCTTGCCAGCTTACTCTCATAATTCATCTTCTCTCTCTTTATTATTTTTTTAGTCATCCTTTGCTGGTTTTTAAAAATTTCCCAATCCTCTGGTCTCCCACCAATCTTGGCAACATTGTATGCCTACGTTTTCAATTTGATACCATCCTTTACTTCCTTAGTTAGCCACGGATGGTGCTCCCTTCTCTTAAAATCTTTCTTTCTCACTGGAATATATTTTTGTTGAGAGTTATGAAATATCTCCTTAAATGTCCGCCACTGCATTTCAACTTTCTTACCCTTTATTTGTTTTTCCAGTCCACTTTAGCCAGTTCAGCCCTCATGCCATTATAATTGCCTTTGTTTAAGATCAGGACACTGGTTTGGGATACAACTTTCTCACCCTCCAACTGAATTTGAAATTCAACCATGCTATGATCACTCTTTCCTAGAGGATCCTTTACTATGAGATCATTTATTAATTCTGTCTCATTACATAGTACCAGATCCAAGATAGCCTGCTCCCTGGTTGGTTCCATTACATACTGTTCTAGGAAAACATCCCGGATGCCCTCTATGAACTCCTCCTCCAGGCTACCATGGCCAATTTGATTTGTCCAATCAATATGGAGATTAAAATCACCCATGTTTATTACCGTACCTTTTTTACAGGCCTCCATTATTTGTTGTTTTATACTCTGTTCAAACAGCATTGCTACTGTTCGGGGGCCTGTAGACTACGCCCACCAGAGACTTTTTCCCCTTATTATTTTTTATCTCCACCCAAACCAATTCTACATCTTGATCTTCTGAGCCAATATCACTTCTCACCACTGCACTGATCCCATCTTTTACCAACAAAGCCACCCCACCTCCCTTTCCTTTCTTTCTATCCTTCCAAATTATCATATACCCTGGAATATTCAGTTCCCAGCCCTGGTCGCCTTGCAACCACGTCTCTGTAATGGCAATCAGATCATACCCATTTGTATCTATTTGTGCCGTCAACTCATTTATCTGACTCAGTTCTGACGAAGGGTCTTCAACCTGAAACATTAACTCTGTTTCTCTCTCCACGGATGTTGCCTGGCCTGCTGAGTGTTTCCAGCGCTTTCTGTTGTTATTTTAACTCATTTATCTTGTTATGAATGCTGCGTGCATTCAGATATAGAGCTTTTAACTTTGTCTTTTTACCATTTTTCCTTGTTTTGGCCTTTTTTTCTGTTACACTCTTATTTTTAAACATTCTGTCCCTTCCTGTCACACTCTGGTTATTATTTCCCCCATCTCTAGCCTGCTCTATTGCTTTCTCATTTCTCATTGACTTTTTATTTTCCCGCTCACCTGGATCCTCCACCCCACTATTTAGTTTAAAGCTCTCTCTACAGCCCTAGTTATTCGATTTGCCAGGACTCTAGCCCCAGCATGGTTCAAGTGAAGCCCGTCCAAACGGAACAGCTCCCTCTTATCCCAGTACTGGTGCCAGTGCCCCACAAATCGAAACCCATTTCTCCCACACCAGTCTTTGAGCCACTCGTTCATTTCTCTGATCTTATTTACCCTATGCAAATTCGCTCGCGGCTCAGGTAGTAATCCAGAGATTATTACCTTTGTGGTTCTGCTTTTTAATTTAGCCCCTAGCTGCTCATACTCTCTCAGCAGAACCTCTTTCTTTGTCCTACCTATGTCATTGGTACCTACGTGGACCTTGACAACTGGATCTTCCCCCTCCCACTCCAAGTTTCTCTCCAGCCCAGAGGAGATGTTCTTAACCCTGGCACCGGGCAGGCAACACAGCCTTCGGGACTCACGCTCTCGGCTGCAGAGAACAGTATCTATCCCCCTCACTATACTGTCCCCAATCACTACAACATTTCTTTTTGCTCCCCCCACTTGAATGGCTCCCTGTACCACAGTGCTGTGGTCAGTTTGCTCATCCTCACTGCAGTCCCTGGCCTCGTCCACACAGGGAGCAAGAATCTCGTACCTGTTGGGCAAGGCCAAGGGCTGAGGCTCCTCCACCACTACCTCCTGGATCCCAATACCTGCCTCGGTTGTAGTCACACCCTCCTGTTCCTGACCATGGGACAAATTGGAAGTAATTATTCTAGTGGGTGTGACTGCCTCCTGGAACATAGTGTCCAGGTAACGCTCCCCCTCCCTAATGTGTCGCAGTGTCTGAAGCTCGGACTCCAGCTCATCAACTCTGAGCCGAAGTTCCTCGAGCAGCCAAAATTTGCTGCAGATGTGGTCGCCCTGGACCTCAATGGTGTCCACGAGCTCCCACATGCAACAACAACAACACATTGCCTGGTCTCCCATCTTAATTAATGAATTAGTTTTAAAATTTGGAACACTTATATCTTTTAATCTACACCAAGGCACTTAAATTTAGACGCTCAAGTTTGGGAAAAAAAGTGAGAAATAGAGAAATACTCACCAACCAATCATTTAAATTAGGTCAGGAAGAGGGAGAATGCCAAATGTAACAGGATTACAGATGGAAATTGTTGCTTTCTGGTGACGTCACACTTCGATTACTTTTTACTTCTTTACACTCACCAGTCCGTTGTATCTCAGCGTTCTCCTGCTGCTTTTGAACTCTCCCAGGTTTTGGCGCTCTCGCTCTGCTCCCGCTGCTTTTGAACTCTCCCGGGTTTTGGCGCTCTCGCTCTGCTCCCGCTGCTTTTGAAATTGTGCATTGTAACTGTGTAATTTGTTCGTTAATCTATTTAGGATCATGTCTGCTTAGTCTGATCTTGTTGGTTTTGGTAATTTATCCTGCATGCTCAACATTATACCTTTAACAGTGTCCTCCACTGAAGTGTTGTTGAACAACTATCACCAAGATATTTGTTTTAGTTGTTCCATTATTGCATTAAATTTAGCCCTTTTAAAGTTATGTACTTGGCACCTGGTCTTAGGTATTTCTGACTCCCAGGTCATGATAACTTTATCAGTCTGTAGTCGCTGTTCCCGGAGGTGCGATGATTTCCATTTCTTGTACATTTCCTGGGTCATTAATGAATAGTCCAGATCAAGATAAGCATTTCCTTTCAAGGCTTCCTTGAAGCATGCATCAAGAAGTATTCATGCACTACATCTATTAACTCCGACTCTAAACTACTTAGGTTTTTCTAGTTTATATAAGGTTGCTTGAAGTCTCCCGTTAAAATAATTTTCTATTCTCACACATCCTTACTTCATAGAGATAATTGACCTCCTTCTTACTCTGACCTGGTGGTCTATAGAATACCCCTACCGGCTTGGATTTTTTTTTTAGCTTTAGAGATGTCTAAACAGAATAGTTCATTTTGTAGAATTCTACTTCCCTTCTTTTACCTTTGAGGTGTTCCTGACATATAGGATTACACCACCTCCTTTTTTTAATCACATCTGTCTTTTCTAAATAATCTATACCCCTGAATGTTCAACTCACCTCCATCTTCTGGGTTTAGCCATGTTTCTGATATTGCCACCAAATTGTAGTTCCCTACTTCCACAACAGCATTCAGTTCCAGCATCTTATTTCTAATGTTTCTTGTGTTCATGTACATACATCTTATTATGAATTTCCTCCACTCATGTGCGCCAGTGTCTGCTTATCTCTGATCTCCAGTTCACAAGTCTCTCTGCATTTCTGTCTGTATCTGCCTGTTGACTACCTCATACCCAACAATTTCCATCTGCAATCCTGTTACATTTGGCATTCTCCCTCTTCCTGACCTAATTTAAATGATTTTTTATTGCTGCCTTGATGTTCCTCACAAGTCCTTTTGTTCCTACTTGGTTTAAGTATAGCCTGTGTTTCCTGTACTGGTCAGTTTTATTCTGGAAGAGTTCCCAGTTATTTACGAAGATAACATTGTTGTGCTCACATCATGCTGCCAGTCACTCGTTTACCTCCTCAATTCTTATTCCCCTCCTTTCACAAATACTGGAATTATACCAGAGAACATTACTTTGTATCTTTGTCTGGGAGAATACAGGTAGTGAGTTTGAGGAGATAGCATTGACTGAGTCACAGTGCACAAGTGAGGAGAAGCAGAATGTGGTGACAGAGGAGGAGCAGGAACCTACTGTCTGTTTGGCCACATGGCTGCTATCAATGGCATCTCTACTTTGAAAAATGCAGAACTGTCAGATCATCCTGCTGAGATATTCAGTGTGTATGGAGATGAAAGTGCTGAACGATGCATCTGTTTGATGACACATTTTCAGATACTACAGTTGATCCCTATGCTAGCCTGGAAAAAGGCAAAGTCAGAAAAGTAGAGCGAGAAGGGGACCTTGACTGCCAATAGCAATGCTGCCCATGATGCAGGTTGGTTGCAGGTATCCTTGCAGTGGATGTCGCAGCTCTGCTAATGCCTGCTGACTCAAGTAGGCCACTCCCCTCAGTAATTGCCAGGCAGATATGCCAGGGTCAGTAGATATGGTTTGTGGCATAATGGCAGGTGTGAGCAGTCCAGCTTTGGTGCCTGCTGATCTTCCTGGCATGTTTTTTTTGTGTCAGTATAACCTGTATTTAGGGTGCTTTAAAATCAATTTTAACTTGACTTGCCAACCACCGTGAGACTTTGCAACTTGCTTGTCTTGTTGTTCACGTGTGTTAGCCATGACTCAGTGGTTGCACTCTTGCCTCTGAGTCAGAGAGTTGTGGGTTCAAGTCCCACTTCAGAGCATTGAGCACAAAATTTAGACTGACACTCCAGTGTAGTGCTGACTCTGCTGAGGGAGTGCTGCACTGTCAGAGGTACCATCTATCAGATGAGATGTTAAACCGAGGTCACATCTGCCAACTCAGGTGGATGTAAAAGATCCTATTGCACTATTTTGAGTTCTCCCCGGTGTCCTGGCCAATATTTATCCCACAACCAATATCACTAGAACAAATTATCTGGTCATTATCATATTGCTGTTTATGGGAGCTTGCTGTGCACAAATTGGCTGCTGTATTTTTTACATTACAATAGTGACTACAATTCAAAAGTACTTCATTGGCTGTAAAGCGCTTTGGGACATCCCGAGGCCATAAAAGGCGCTATATAAATGCAAGTCTTTCTTTCTTTTCTTCATTCAGTGAGTTCCTATGAAAGTTTGTATTGTAAAAGCTCCTTTTTCATGCCTCATTTTTCAGATCCTTCTGTTCTACCCTTCTTGGAATTGCTTCAATTACAGTTAGGCTTCAGATGAATTAGCAGACAATATTCAGCTATTTTCGATTCCACATAACTATTACGTGCTGCTGTGACAAAAAATAAGATGAAAATATCTTGGCATAAACTGCCCAAAAAATTGGCAAACACCAGTATTAAAAATTTATTGTAAAACTGGACAATTAAAATAAATGGTGAAAAGGCTTCAGCCCCTGAAGAGGTCCATCACACATGGAACTTTCTTTTGGCCCAGCCCAGATGGGTGAACAGAGCACAAAGTGCAAGCACATTGTAAACCGATTGCACTGTGCTTAATCTAAATGCACTATATATTTCAATGAAGCCCATGCCTATTTTGGGTGAACGTACTTTAGGCCAGTTTAAAAGCTTGGCCGGAAGATTGTGCTCAATGCAAAAGCGGCACAGATACAGCAATATGGATCTGCAGCTGATTATCCAGCCCCCCAATTACTCACTCCATTCCTGTGACACTGGCCATGGCAGCCAGAAAACAAACCTTGATGCTTCTTTATTTACCCTCAGCTCTACTGAAAGAGGAGACTTGGCTGGGCGGGGCAGAAGAATCATGTTTCAGTGCATAGCTTCAGAAGCATGTCAATGAAGTTTCTCTTTTGGTTCTGCAGATTTTATCCCCTGAAACTCAATATAAAACACAATGGCCACAAGTATCAAAATGGCAAAGATCAAGATTCAAAATCTGGTGAATAAATGGGAATATATAAAAGGTGAGGAAGCAAAAAAAAGGTTGGAAGACACACACAAGCTGTGAAGGTTACTGAGGTTTGCTGCGTTTGCACTTTGTTTCCCCCAATAGTTTTGTAAATATATTTCATTGTATCAGATGACCTTGGACACCGTGGTGCCCATAATGCTTTGTGGAGTTGTTATTGCGCAGGAAAGACATCATCAGGACAGTGCAGATCCAGCAGGAGCAAAATGTACTGAAGTAACCTAGATCCAACCACATGATGCAACATAAAGGTTCCTGTTTCAGTGTAATTTTTAAGCAACTTCCCAGGATTCTATATAGGTAGCAATTTAAAAAACTATAGGGTAATTTATCACCTTAGCTCTTCCCCCCACCTCAGTTAAATAGCCTGCTAGTTCACCAGGCTCAGTCATGAAGAATGTTCACTTGGGCGAACTTTTGTGGAACCATAGTCCAACAAGAATCCCTGTTTTCAAAAAGAGAGACATGAAAAAAAGAGTATGGGCCTGATAATGCAATGGCTGATGCCCACTGAGCTGATGCCTATTGTAGATCAATTCCCAGGACAATTAAATACAGATGCCTGAGGCCTACTATGCACCTGGTGCACCCTGATGTACCAGCATGTAGTGCACTATGTGTGCGAGGCTCATTAAGGCCCCATTTGTTATTGTATTTGGGCCTGCTCTCCATAAAGCAGCTGGAGCATTTGAGCAGTGCTTACAAACAGGTGTTGCAAGACAGGGCTTGTAGAAAATCTTTTAAATCTTTTACCTGAGTGTTTTTGACCTTGCACTAGGGTCACCCAATGTACCTCCTGTTCAAATTTTTGGCCTCAACTAGTGATTTTTCTCCAGCACCGTGCTCTTTTCTCTGGGAGTGGGAAGTCCTCAAATGAGAAACTTTGGGCTGAAACCCAAGAACTACCACTCCAGTCCGAAGGACTGTACTACGGTGCCACAATGACACACTGTGTAAAAATGTACCACAACCACTATAAATGTATTACTTCACCTGATCATAATGGCAGTCTTCAATCCATTATTATCCATACAAGTAGAGTACTCAAGACTTTATAAAAATAATCCATGTTATGATTCCAAAAAATGCAATCTAATTTCCTTTTGTTCATTGGGGTTAGGGATGTCAAGATTTTTATCCACTCTGTGAGAGTGTCAAGCACTTCAAGGTTAAAACCAGATGCAGTGCTCTGTTCCAACAATGTATCTTAGCTCCAACATCCTATGGGTATGATAGTGTAGTGGTTATGTAATCCGAGAGGCCTGGACTAATATTCCAGGGAACGTAAGTTCAAATCCCACCCTGGAAGTTTGAGAATTAGAATTCAGTTTAAATGGAAAAAAAAGGCTTGTATCAGCTGTTGGATTGTCGTAACAATCCAAGTGCTTCACTAATGTCTTTTCGGGAACACATGGACTGCAGTGGTTCAAGAAGAAAACCCACTACCACCTTCTCAGGGCAACTAGGGATGGGCAATAAATACCGTCCTTGCCAGTGTCGCACACATCCTGAGAATGAAAAAAACCTTCTGTACCAGTGTGAATTTTCCTATTTCTCACAGCAGCTAATCTAATGGCCTTGGAGTGTACTAAATTTGGGGAATTTTATGTTGCCTGTTATCATATTTGTATTTCCTATGGGGAAATGAGATTACATCAATCATTTTTCTGGTCTTACTTTTACCATGCAGGATGACTGTACAGACCATCCGGAATGCCTTCAGTGTTGAAAATGGCTACCGTCTTTCAGATGACCAGATTGTAAACCACTTCCCCAACCATTATGAGCTGACCAGGAAGGACTTGATGATGAAGAACATAAAGCGTTATCGCAAAGAGCTCGATAAAGAGGGAAGTCCTCTAGCAGAAAAGGATGAAAATGGCAAATATGTTCACTTAGGTACCCATGTTGTACATCTTATAGTTGTTTGAGATCAAAGTGGCAAAATATTATAATTGAATTAACAGCATATATAAAATAATATACTGTGTTACAGATTATCAAAACTGAAATAAATGTAGGATAAATTTTCAATGTGTATATTGCAATTGCTAATCTTGCAGTGTAGATATCATCAAGCATTAACTATGTGGAGTACATTGGCTAAAATACCCGCCACCAACAGAAATAAATGAACCACAATATAATAAAATCACCCCCACAAACTCTACACTATCCACCTTTCTACCAAATAAAAAGAAAAGCAAAATACTGCGGATGCTGGAAATCGGAAATAAAAACACAAAATGCTGGAAATACTCAGCAGGTCAGGCAGCATCCATGGAGAGAGAAACAGAGTTAACATTTCAGGTTGATGACCCTATTTTATACTAAATTAAAAGTTTTGTCTTTGTGCTGAATGTCTATCAAATTTCTTCTTGAACATCTGTCAACATTCTCCTTCCTTATTGGTTAAGTGTGCATAGCCTCTGTGTTTTTCTGGTTTCTAATTGGTTATCTTCTATGTTCATTATCTCACCAATAATAATAACAATACACAAACCTTCCTCCCTAAAAATGATCTCCCCAAATCACACTGCAGCACAAATAAAATGACTCTATCATACAGCCAGCATAGCAGTTCCCTGCCCACCCAAATATATACCCCATAAAATTATAATGTGTAATAAACTCTTGAAAGTTAATAACAGAAATCACAAACTTACCCATTCCATATTCCAATCACTCAAACAACTTTCCCCACAACCCAACCATCACAGCTAATTGAGCCCTGACCAGCAATTCGTACAAAAGAAGTGCATTTAACTGTGTGATTAACATGTGAGCCAGTGCTTGCAGGCTCCACACCCGCCTTGAGTGCTTCAAGGTCTCATGCACGCCCTGTGTAATACGCCCAGTACTTTCCCCAGTTACCAGAAATTACATGAAAATCTTAAGTACAACAGACAGGCCTGGCACTGAATGTTTAACGTTGAATAGAACAAGTGACTGTGTGGAGGAACCACTAATTATAGCATTGGAAAAATTAGTATGGCTGTCCAGTGCACAGTGCAGAGGTATTGTTGGTTGGTTGTGCAGCTATTTCTCTCCAGCTTGGTTCCATTTAGCTCAATGCAGTCTCCAGAAAAGCCAGAGAAAGTAGTTCATCTGTTTCATACCACTCACTTACCACCATTGTTTCTTCTCAAACATGTATTTGCAGGAAAATCACTTGTAAATCACCTGAGCCTAAAGCCTAGTCTTACCAGCTCCTGTATTAATATAATTAAAGATGTTTATAATTCCAATTATACTCCACATAATATTATGTGGAGTTTCTCCCTACGGGATATATTCAGAACTCGGGAGCAAGAGCAAAACACACAGGGCCAGGCTGTGGAGTTGGCAGTAATTGTCTAACAACATAGAACGTGTGATAAGCTTAAAGTTCCCAGTTTAAAAGGAAGGTGAAAAGCTTGCATTTCTTCCACCTGGTGTCAATGTACCATTCTTGTGAACTAGCCTGAATAGTTTCCTGGATTAACTAAAGCAATAGAAATATTACAAGTTACCTCAACTAAATAGCATAGGCAGGAGGGAAAGAACTTACACAATGTAATGGAATAGTCTTTGAGAAAACAATGATTCTGTCAAAAACCTTTTCCCCACAAATTTTCTCCCCTTCTTTCCTGAAGGTGTTGGGATATGGTTCCTTAGTGGCCATCCTTCACGTGTGAGTTTTGGCAGCGAGTGGCAGCAGGCAATTGGATTGTGGAGAGCATCACTATCCTGTCCTCACTTGATATCCGTACAGGTGCACTTTCCAGCAGGAGGCACTACATACTGATTCTGATACTGGTTGATGTTTCCCAATTTTTAGCTCAGCACAAACTGAAGGTCGAACCTGGCTCAGTTCCACACTAGGCAGTGCATTTTTCTGAAATGAGCCATCATTGAATGACTGTTACAATTCTACCAATCTTGGAACCACCCTAGCTGGCTTTGATCAAATGAATAGTTCATGAGGGAGCTTCATGGAGTGGATTTGTTGGGCAGTGATCAGTTAAATGCAGTTTGCATAATCATTATTGTACTGCTTCTGCTAGTTTGTGGAATTGCACTTTGTTGAAAAAAATGCAGTGCTTTTTAGTAGTATTCCAGAAAACCGCTACAGTACAAATACACCTGTCAGTCTTTGTGGTAAATCATTAAATTGGGGAGGGCTAACAAGGCAAGGTTAAATGGTAGGATACGGAGAAGTGTTTAGGAACAGAGAGACCTTGGAGAGCATGTCCACAGATCCCTGAAGGTAGCAGGACAGGTACATAAGGTAGTTAAGAAGGCATAAGGGATACTTTCCATTATTAGCCGAGGCATAGAATATAAGAGCAGGGAGGTTATGCTTGAATTGTATAAAACACTAGTTAGGCCACAGCTAGAATACTGTGTACAGTTCCAGTCACCACATTACAGGAAATATGTGATTGCACTAGAGAGGGTACAGAGGAGATTTACAAGGATATTGCCAGGACTGGAGAATTTTAACTATGTGGATAGATAAGATAGGCTGGGGTTGTTTTCTTTGGAACAGAGGAGGCTGAGGGGAGATTTAATTGAGGTGTATAAAATTATGAGGGGCCTAGATAGTGTGGATGAGAAGGATCTATTTCCCTTAGCAGAGAGGTCAATAACCAGGGAGCATAGATTTAAAGTAATTGGTAGAAGGATTAGAGGGGAGCTGAGGAGAACTTTTTTTCACCCAAAGGGTGGTGGGGGTCTGGAACTCACTGGCTGAAAGGGTGGTAGAGGCAGAAACCCTCATCACATTTAAAAAGTACTTGGATATGCACTTGAAGTGCCATAAACTGCAAGGCTACAGACCAAGAGCTGGAAAGTGGGATTAGGCTGGATAGCTCTTTTTCGGCCAGCAGACGCGATGGGCTGAATGGCTTCCTTCTGTGCCGTAAATTTCGATGATTCTATGAAATGTTTGTGACAAGAAGAAAATTTCAACTTCTGCTCTCCTTAAAGTGAAGCTCTCCATCTACTGGCATCATTATGAACTGACTGAACTTACCCAAAGCCAATGGCCTAGAAATTGGGCTGCGTAGCGCCCGTTTTTCAGATGTTAAGCGGCCTATTAAGTCCCCAATATGGCGGGCCGGAAGTGTGACATCCGCCATATTGGTATAGGAGGAGCGAGGTCGGGACCCAGGAGCGAGGACGAGGCCCAGGAGCGAGGACGAGGCCCAGGAGTGGCGCAGCGTGGACCAGCAGCGGGGTCGGGAGGACCACACTGCAGCCTATGAAACCCAGGCAGAGAGGACCTGCGGGAAGGAGGGAGGAGGACAGTAGGAGTATGTTTGTGAGTGTGTGCTAGGCCGATGTAGCAGAGCCTGGTCTCCAATCGTCTTGGGTCCCCTTGTCATTGGACCAAAACATTGCTCTGTCAAGCCCGTGTGGTAGCTGGTGTGCAACGGCCACCCCACGTTAAAAGAATTCACGCACAGGCATCTTCCACCCATTAAAATGAAATTCGGGACCTGGAACGTCAGGACCCTCATGGACAACCCCAACAGCGACAGACCGGAACGCCGTACTGCTATCGTTGCCCGGGAGCTCAGACGTTTCGACATAGACATCGCGGCCCTAAGCGAGACCTGGCGGGCAGGGGAAGGCCAGCTCAAGGAGCAAGGCGGTGGTTACACCTTCTTCGAGAAAGGCAAACCTGAAGAAGAACGCTGCCTCCATGGGGTAGGCTTCGCCATAAAAAATGAGCTAGTTGAACGTCTCAGAGACTCCCCTTGTGGAATAAACGAACGCCTCATGACTCTACGGCTCACCCTAGCCCGGAACCAGTGCGTTACGGTCATCAGTGCGTACGCCCCAACACTGGAAGCCACAGATGAGACCAAAGAGGAATTCTACTCCAGCCTCGAACAATCCCTGTCCCGAGTTCCAACAGGCAACAAGCTGATCCTCCTTGGCGACTTCAACGCCAGAGTTGGAAAGGACACAGACCTTTGGGGAGGTGTGATCGGCAGAGAGGGGGTAGGGAAAGCCAACTCCAACGGTACCCTCCTCCTGACGAAATGCTTAAAACATGGCCTTGCCATAGCCAACACCTTGTTCTGTCAGAGAGACAAGTACAAGGCTTCATGGCAACACCCTCGCTCCAAGCACTGGCATCTGCTGGACTACGTCATCGTCCGAGCAAGGGACCGCAAGGACGTCCGCATCATCCGCGCCATGACAGGAACTGACGACTGCTGGACAGACCACCGCCTAATCCGCTCTGTCATCTCCATCAACGTAGCCCCAAAACAGCGGCGGCAACAGAAGCAATGCCGCAGGAAAATCAACGCTGGAGCACTCAAAGACCCTGCTAAGAAAGCCCTATTCAGCCTGCGCCTCACAACCAACCTGACGACTCCCAGTGATTCAGAGACACAGAGTGTCCACAGCGCCTCAAGGCCTCCATAATCAGCACCTGTGAAGAGACGCTCGGTCACTCGACCAGGAAACACCAAGACTGGTTCGACAAGAATGACCAGGAGATCCAGGAGCTAAGAAGCCGCAAGCGCAAGGCATTCCTGATCTGGAAACAGCAACAGAACTCGAGAGCAAGAAAGCAGCTCTACAAACGCCTGAAGGCCGAGGTCCAACAAAAAACTCGCGACCTAAAGAACAGATGGTAGGTGGAGAAAGTGCAGGAGATCCAGCAGCTAGCCGACAACCACGACGTGTGTGGATTCTTTAGCGCAGTCAAGACCACCTACGGCCCATGCACCCAAGGTCCTACCCCACTGCAGGCCAAGAACGGAGAGGTACTCATCAAGGACAGAGAGGCAGTCAGTGCCCGCTGGAAGGAGAACATCGAAGATCTCCTTAACCGAGACTCTGTCTTTGACGCGAGTGTCCTCAACTCCATCCCGCAGCATGCTACCCACCACCACCTCAGCACAATCCCAGCCCGGCATGAGGTTGAAAAGGCCATCTGACAACTGAAGAACAACAAGGCCTCAGGGGCAGATGGAATCCACGGCAAGGCGCTAAAACATGGCGGAGAAGCACTATTGGCGCGAATACATGAACTCATTTTTCTTATTTGGAAGGAGGAGAGCATGCCAGGGGATCTCAGAGACGCCGTAATCGTGACCATCTTCAAGAAAGGTGACAAGTCCGATTGCGGTAATTACAGAGGAGTCTCCCTGCTGTCTGCCACAGGGAAAGTCATCGCAAGAATCCTCCTCAATCGTCTTCTCCCAGTGGCTGAAGAGCTCCTCCCAGAGTCGCAATGCGGATTCCGCCCATTAAGGGGCACAATGGACATGATCTTCACCGTGCGTCAACTACAAGAGAAATGCAGGGAACTGCACCAACCGCTGTACATGGCCTTCTTTGACCTCACAAAGGCCTTCGACACCATCAACCGTGGAGGATTATGGAGTGTCCTCCTCAAATTTGGCTGCCCTCAAAAGTTTGTCACCATCCTCTGCCTGCTTCACGATGACATGCAAGCCGCGATCCTGACCAACGGATCCACCACAGACCCAATTCACGTACGAACCGGGGTCAAGCAAGGCTGTGTCATCGCACCAACGCTCTTCTCAATCTTCCTGGCTGCAATGCTCCATCTCACCCTCAGTAAGCTCCCCGCTGGAGTGGAGCGAATCTACAAAACAAACGGGAAACTGTTCAACCTCTGTCGCCTCCAGTCCAGATCCAAGGTCATCCCATCCTCTGTCATCGAATTACAGTATGCAGACGACGCTTGCGTCTGCGCACACTCTGAGTCCGAACTCCAAACCATCCTCAACACCTTCACCGAAGCGTACAAGAGCATGGGCCTTACACTAAACATCCGTAAGACAAAGGTCCTCTACCAACCTGCCCCCGCCACACAGTACTACTCCCCGATTACCAAAATCCAGGACGAGGCCTTGGACAACGTGGACCACTTTCCACACCTTGGGAGCCTACTGTCAACAAGGGCAGACGTCGATGACGAAGTCCAACACCGCCTTCAGTGTGCCAGTGCAGCCTTCGGTCGCCTGAGGAAGAGAGTGTTTGAAGACCAGGACCTCAAACCCAGCACCAAGCTCATGGTCTACAGAGCAGTAGTGATACCCGCCCTCCTGTATGCTTCAGAGACATGGACCATGTACAGCAGGCACCTCAAAGCACTGGAGAGGTACCACCAACGCTGCCTCCGCAAGATCCTGCAAATCCATTGGCAGGATAGGCGCACCAACGTCAGTGTTCTTGCTCAGGCCAACATCCCCAGCATCGAAGTTTTGACCACGCTCGATCAGCTCCGATGGACGGGCCACATCGTCCGCATGCCCGATACGAGACTCCCAAAACAAGCGCTCTACTCGGATTTCCGACACGGCAAGAGAGCCCCAGGTGGGCAGAGGAAACGCTTCAAGGACACCCTCAAAGCCTTCTTGAAAAAGTGCAACATCCCCACCGACACCTGGGAATCCCTGGCCCAAGACTGCACAAAGTGGAGGAGAAGCATCCGGGAAGGCACCGAACACCTCGATTCTCTTCGCTGGGAGCAAGTGGAAGCCAAGCGCAAACAGCGGAAGGAGCGCACGTCAACCCAAGCACCCCACCCACCCGCCCCTTCAACCACCGTCTGCCCCCCCGTGACAGAGACTGTAGGTCCCGCATTGGACTCATCAGTCACCCGAGAACTCATTTTTAGTGTGGCAGCAAGTCATCCTCGGTTCCGAGGGAATGCCTAAGAAGATAGGAGGTAGCGCCTGTGTCAGGATCCCACGCTTTCAAAATTAAAATAATGCATGCAGATGAGGGTCCGTTTTCCATTTTGGGACCGCCCCAGCGTTTCACTCTCCATTGGCTGACCTCGCTCAGCACAGCGTGAAGCTAACCAGCATGAAGGCCCTCACACCAGCGCTATTTAAAGAGATCATGCAGTACTTACAGGTTAGTTGCTGGTTTAGTATTTCTGGCTACTGTTCGACTTCTAGCCATTTTTTGCTGTGTTCTATCACTCCTTAAACTTCACACTGTCTGCACACAGAGAGAGGTTTTGCTGCTTTTGCACTGCTGTTCCTCTTTGCCTCACAAATAGTCTGGCTCCAGATATGGGTGGTTAGGTAGGGTCACCTTTGGGAATAGAGGACAAGGAGGAGCAACTTGGAGCACAGAGCAGGATAAACTGCCAGAGGGAGGATGAGGAGGAGGAGGGCACTGAAAAGAAGGCCATATCCACAGAGGGTCTTCAGGGAGCATTTCTCAGCTTCCACGGCAGCAGTAGTTTCTGCCGTAATCGCCATCTGAGCTTCCATGGCAGCAGTTTGAACTGCCATGGAAGCTGTCAGATTTGCCATAAGATGCTCCATCATGGTGGGTTCCACCATGTGCACCAAGCATTTCCCAGTCTATGTCCATGAGCCTTTTTCATTAGCATGGGCCATCAAAGTCAGCATTTGATTCTTTTGCAGCGGAACTGGTATGCAACCTTGCATTCCGGTGAGCTGGCATTTGTGGTGTACTATCCCCTTACTCTAACTCCTGCACACTTGTGCCCAGTGAGTCACCACATGCTGAACCCTCCTCTAATTTAGGTGCTTGCAAGAGCCAGTTCAAGAGATGGTGCATCTTCTGCAACACTGCACTCCTCTTCCTCCACTGGCTGAGGGGTGTCGACATTCTCAGCAGCTGAAATGAAAGAGAGGAACAAGGGTTAGTTTGTTGTGTAAGGGAGAGCAGAGTGAAATAAGTGGGTGTTTAAAATACATGCAGCTTGTAATGCAGAGTGTGTGGGATGAGGGAGAAACCAGAAGAAACAAAGAGGATTAGGTGTAAAGAAACTGCGCAGTGTCTCCTTTAGCGTCACCAATGTCCACGACCTCCACTGTCCTTTCTTTGATTGTCACAATGTCTCTTCAAGGGGGAAGAGAGTGTGCAGATCTCTCTTCCTCCTCTGGTTCCAGACTGTTGCCTGCTGTCGTATGTGACCTTCACCTGCAAGAAAAAAGGGAGTGTGTTAGTGAGAGTCTTTGAGGTATGTGGCTGTCATTGTGGAGTAGCTGATAGACTGCATGTGAGATATGAGTTGTAGATAAGAGAGTTTTAATAGCAGTGTGAGTATGAGGAGCAGGAGGTGTAGTGAAGTGTGGTGCAGTGATTGTAGAAGATTGAAGGGTTGTGGGGGTGGGCAGTCTTGTGACTGCTGTCAGTGTTGTAATTAATGAGGTTGTAAGTGGTGTAGCTGTGAGCATTAAGTAAGAGAGCAGTCTTCTTACCTTGACAATTCTAGTTAGATTATTGAATTTTTTACAATATTGCAGCCATGTCTTTGGTGCAATGCTCCCGGCATTGACGTACTCGCCGATTTCTTTCCAATTCTGGGTGTGATCGGATTTCTAGGCCTGTGTCTCTTATAAGTCCAGATCATTTATATCTATATTGAGAACAGCACTTACCCCTGGAGGATAACACTATTTACATTCTTTCAGTGCAAAAAAAATCCATTCACCACAATTCTGTTATTTGTCCTTTTATGTCCTTATATTGTCCTGTTACCTCCTCAAAGAACACTACTAAATTTGTCAGACATGACTAGCCTTTTACAAATCCATGCTGGCTGTCTTAATTAACTCATGTCTTTCTAAGTTAGTATTAATTTTATCCTGTATTATTTGGCCTCTAAAAACTTACCCACTACTGATATTAGGATGACTGGACAATAGTTACCCAGACAATAGCTGATTACCTGGACAATAGTTTTTCCCCTTTTAAACAGATGTGCCGTATCAGCAATGTTCCAGTTCTTTGTCATAACTTTCATATCCTAGCATGTTTGAAAGATTGTAGTCAGAGCCTCTCTGACTTCCTTCAGCATTCAGGGTCTTTTCCACTCGTTGGCCGGAATTTTGCGGGGGGTCAGCGGGCGCAATCGATGGCAGGTCAGGTGGGAAAGTGTTTTTTCCCCCAGCGGGTCGAGACCCTGCTGTGAACCCGCCACCACGCGCCTTTCCCGATGTCGGGTCTGTCAGTGCTGAGCAGACCCGACACGCAGCGGCGGGTTCACAGCAGGGGACACAATTCAGGTGATTAATGGCTTGTTTAGAGCCACTTAAGAATGAATTTCAGCTCAACTTTTGCATTTGACAGCTCGTCCATGGGATCCACGCTGGTCGTGGACCACATCTGTCAAGCTGAGGCGGGAGTTCAGTGGACACTGAATTAGCTGATGAGTTGACAGCTTCACATGTACAGTAAAAGCTCCCACCTTACAGAGATATCTTCCCTCAGCCATAAACTCTTCCTCACTGCATTTCCACAACAGATTCACCATGCTGCAAGTCTTTACATAAGTCTCCATCCAGTCTGACCTCATTACCTCTAGAATCATAGAATCATAGAAAGTTACAGCACGGAAGGAGGCCATTTCGGTCCATCGTGTCCGCGCCGGCCAACAAAGAGCTATCCAGCCTAATCCCACTTCCCAGCTCTTGGTCTGTAGCCCTGCAGGTTAGAGCATTCCAAGTGCACATCCAAGTACTTTTTAAATGTGGCTAGGGTTCCTGCCTCTACCACCCTTTCAGGCAGTGAGTTCCAGACCCCCACAACCCTCTGGGTGAAGAAATTTCCCCTTAAATCCCCTCTAAACCTTCCCCCAATTACTTTAAATCTGTGCCCCCTGGTTTTTGACCCCTCTGCTAAGGGAAATAGGTCCTTTCTATCCACTTTATCTATGCCCCTCATAATTTTATACACCTCATTAAGGTCTCCCCGCAGCCTCCTCTGTTCCAAGGAAAACATACCCAGCCTATCCAGGCTTTCCTCATAGCTAAGATTCTCTACTCCCGGCAACATCCTTGTAAATCTCCTCTGTACCCTCTCTAGTGCAATCACATCTTTCCTGTAATGTGGTGACCAGAACTGCACGCAGTACTCTAGCTGAGGCCTAACTAGTGTTTTATACACATTGACAGATTGCTTCTGTCATCTCTACTTCACCTGCCATCTATTCAATCAGCATGGGTGCCCTTTATATTCTCTGACCTTGGTCCTCAGAATTCCACCACGATCAGCCCCAACACCAACAGCACCAGGCACACCAGCAGCACCAACAACAACACCACCAACCTTCTCTGCAATCAACTGATGCTGCACAGGACAGAGGGCATCAGCATCTGACCAGATTGCTGCCTGGGAGGCCAGGGATGGCCTAAGCATGGCCAGATTTACTTCACTTGATGCTGTACACCCTGGCTGCCACATGATGCACCAGGTTGGCACAACCCCACATCAACACCATAAAGCATCCCTACAATGCCCAAGCCATTCCTTTCACACTCATCAGCATTGCAGGGGTATCGTTATGTCTCACCATTCACTGCAACTCACTAAGCCACTTCCAAAGGTGCACACAAATCTGTCCAAGAACGCCAAGTGTTGAAAATAAAGGTTTCAATGTTTGACACTACATTAACAGAAACTTTACATAAACATTACATAAAACACCCAAGTGCCTACCCTTGTGTGTTGTTAGTTGGTATGATTGCACTAGGATGAGGGTGAGTGTGAGGGGTGGCTAGTGAGATGGGGATGTAATAATATAGATAGAGAGGGATGGGTGGAGGTGCAAGGTAAGTTGGTGTGAGTAAGGATGTGCAGGAGTAGGGTAGGGAAGGCAGAGTGATGGGGATGTGATGAGAGGCACAGCAGGATGAGGTTGAGTGTGGCTTTGTACTCACCTTTCCTGATCTAATAAGATATTGAAACATTTGCGGCACTGCACCCAGGTCCACCTGACCACATCCCTGCTTGTGCCCTCCTCTGCAATGAACAACCAGGCTGTGTTGATCTCCTGGGGAGGTCTCTTCCGCCCATGGGAGGGGAAGAGGATCTCCCTGCATGCTGTGACTCCCTCCATAAGCATATGGAAGGAGTTATGGGAGAGCTTGGGTGCAGCCCTGTGTCTTTGTGCAGTGCTTGTCAGTGTTTGCAGCACCTCAATGCTGTAGAACACTGACAGCACAAATGTCAAAATAAGTTTGGCCATGGTCCCTTTAAGGAAAACGGCTGATGACGCATCATCAAATGATGTCACCAGACCCGCTTCCTCTAATTGGCCGGGAAACGTGCTGGGCGGGCTTAACAAGCCCAATCAACGGGAAGTCATTCTACACAGTGGGATGGAGCCAGCAGCGGGGTTGGGACCCGCCACCGACATCACCTGTCATGGACCCGCCAAGGTTAGTAAAATCCCGGCCTTTGTGTCTACCAGTAGTGTTATATTAATACAAGTCAGTCCTTCCTGCCTTCCTTCCTTCTTTCCTTCTTTTGCTTCTTTCATTTTCTTCTTTCAATTCAACAGAACTGGATCCAGCACTGACAGACCTGACATTTGGTAAAGGCATGTGGTGGCGGGTTCACAGCGGTGTCCCTACCCACTGGGGGAAAAAAAACACTTTCCCACCCGACCCGCCACCGATCACGCCCGCTGACCACCCCCCACCCCACAAAATCCAGCCCATAGTGATCCAGAAAAACGTAGAAGATACAGTGTAGAAACCCCTCCCCTTCTTTGCCACTTACAATACTTTTACACCCATCTGTCTCTGGATAATTAAAGTCATCCTATTATTTTTTTCCCATATCTCTCATTTCTCCACAAATTTTGCGTATTTGACCTTTAGATAAGTATTAACATCATTGATAAAGTATTTCAAGAGAAAGAAAACATAATCCATATACTCTTAACAATATGGTTTTTGAAATCGTGTAAGTTTAAGAGGATTTTTTTTAGTGAGTGGCAGGACCTGCCAAGTTTGGATGCCCCCGTTGCCGTTCCTGGCCTCCTCTTCAGCCCCCCCGCGGAGTGCCGGCTGCGCTCCGTGAGCCCGGCACTTCTCTTGAGTGCCGGGCTCTTTTGCCGGCACTCCGATCCCTGGTGGCCCAGCTGGGCCCCGGGTTGCGCTGCGCAAGGCCCCTCCCCTTTAAGAAGGGGAGGGAGACCTGCAGCAGCGCATGGCGCTGTGGCACGTAGCACCGTGATATTCCCTCGCAGCGCCCCAAGAGGGAGGCGGGGCGCTTCTAGTAGCGCCCCGCTTCTCTCTTGGGGCGCTACCGATGAATTTCGGCTGTGGGGGTGTTAATTTTTTTGGGGCGTTACTTTTAGCGCCCCAGTGAAGTTAGCGCCCCAAAGGGGGCGCAACTCAATTTTTCCCCCATAAGGTTTTAAAAACACATTGGTACAGAACCATTAAAACAAACAACTTGTATATCATTCGAGCAAACACCATAACTAGATTCTAGAATACTTATTTTGTATATAGTTTTATTTCCTGCAAAAAAAACCAGAAAATGCTGGAAATATTCAAGTCAACCAGCAGATATAAAGCAAAAACACAAATTATGAGTTTCAGATGAGTATCTTTCATCAGATTTGATGTACGATACCAATTTCTCCTGCTCTCCCTCCTCATTCTTTTAGTGACAATTTTAAATTGATGGCCCCTCATCACTACCTCTCCAACCAAAGGAAATGGTCTTTCTCAATTCACCCTATCAAAACGTTTCATAATTTAAAAAAAATCTAAAATCTCCTCCTAGACCTCTCTGCTTAAGTGCAATTAGTCACAGTATCACAAGTCTGTCCTCATAACTGTAGTTTACCATCCCTGGCATAATCCTGATGAACCTGCGCTTTATGTGCTCTATCTTGTATAATGGGACACCCACAGCTAACTGTGGCCTAATTATGGTGTTAAAAATTACTAAACAAATCAATATTTCACATAATGACTCCAAACTGCCATTGTACCCACATTACAAACACCACAGAAAATAGCAATATGAACCGTAGAAAATTTCAATCAAAAACCACAAAATAAACAAATATATAACATAAAGATCCCTGGGAATATAATTCACATATTTCAGATAGGTTGCAGCATACTTTTTATAGTAATCCCTTCTCTACATTATGTTTTTTTCCAAAATGCATTAAATTACTGGAATTTTAAAAATGTAAAATTTTACTTGTCAATGAGCTAACATCATAGACAGTTTTGTTTTTCATTGAGTGAAAACCGGAAACTGAAAATAATAGCATGTCTCAAGCATATCCAATCCTACTCTGCCTAATCTGCATTTGCAGCTTCAAATCAATTGTGCTGCAATCTGTTTGATTTTTCCATCCAAATTTTTAAAATATTTTTCATTTTCTTTCCCTCAACAATTTTCTCATGCTCCACTAATTCAAAAGAGGCAGTGTATAATGAATCTCCATAAGCAGTACACTGAAGGAGGATGTAATATAGCAATTTAGAAATTTGGGCCTAGGAAGGAATCTCTAAAGAGATTTTTTTAAATACTCACATTTAAATCAAAATGTCTGAAAACACTACTTTTTGAAGTGTGATGACTGTTGCTATGTCGACAAAGTATATGCATGAGCGTAAGTAGAGGTGGAAAATTGTTAAGTAGGGGACTAGTCCGATCTGACTGTTAAAAACATTACACCTTCAGTTGTTCTAAAGTGGTAATGTAGGAGCCCCAGTGAACTATGTCATTATTAGAGCTCCCTGTAGTGGCAACAAATGGTACCACAGGATTTTAATTTTCTTGATATTGCATCCAAACTTGGCAGGTTCTGCCACTCCTCCAAAAAATAGCAGTTTTCAGATCTTGTACCTTGTGCTTTTCAGCCCCTAACCAGGACAATAAAAATAGATATCCGAATGTAAGAAAGAGTTTGAATCTGTTTAGTAAATACATTGGTAGAAATATTTGAATTTCGAGGGATGGAAATTAAAGTCCACAGCAGAAATCTGCCGCTCTGGATTATAATGGGATCTACATGCATCAAACAACCTTTCCTTGGTGCTAATTTAAAAATGTTTATTTTAAACTGTTTTTAAGTTTCCCATTGTATAAGCACCTAGTTGGTTACAGACAGGATTTTTTTCTTTGTAATCAGGAAATGTCTGGCCACTCAAGGGGTTTAAAGTATTTATGGAACAGCAGATGTTAGTTTGGTTTTCTGTTTATAGAAGGACACACAGCTGTTCAATATTGTTTGCTGCCAAGACAAAAAAAAACAGTTAGCAAATCTAAATATAGCTCAACGCTGTCCCAGAAGTATTTTGTTAAGATGTAGTGTGTTATTTTTATTTCACTCCTTCCAGTTTTTAATTCCTTTAATCCTTCCCCAGAAGGTAGAGTTTGATTCCATAGATGCTGGGAGCCTTCTACCCCCTTGGACATGTGGCTACGTTTCATGTGTGCGCTATTCAATCATGGGACTTTCACAGTCAACCCTGACCTCTCACCCAGCATCCAAACAAGCTCACTTCCAGCAGAGATCACTGGATAGTGATCACGAACAAGAGCTCAAGCTCTTATTTTCTCCCTCTTCCTAGCGCAGTAACACTTAAGTCAATTGTAGCTTCTCACTGCTACCTTGGCTGATGTCAACTAACTCAGCAACCAGCAGAGACAATGGATTGAACCTGAGATTTTCCTGATCTGCATGACACAGTGTATTTACCCATTGAACTACTGTAGCTTCATGCCAAGAATTTGCCCTAAAACTGAGTCAATACTTTAAGGCAGGTTTCTATGACCCTTAAGCCTAGGAGTTACAAATTTTGCACCAATGTGATTGACATTGTTCGACCCAGTTGTTTGGCATAAGTTACAGGTGGTATTTTTACATTGACACAGTCGGATTGTGATGCACCTGGTTTTACTGTTATATAAGTTACATTCTTCAAGGATCCATTTTTTGTTTTTAAAGATTTTGTTCCAGTTACATTTATGCTACCAGCAGACTATAATATGTTTGTGGAAGAATTTAGGAGGAATCCATCCAGCACCTGGATCATGAAACCCTGTGGAAAGGCTCAGGGAAAAGGAATATTCCTTATCAACAAGCTCTCGCAAATCAAGAAATGGTCTCGTGACAACAAGGCCTCTAAGTGAGTAGAAACATAGAACTCCAACTCCACTGCATCTTATTTTAGTATATTTAAATAAATTCCTTGGGGGGGGGGGCATCCATGGAGCTTATTTAAATATACTAAAATAAGATGCAGTGGAGTTGGTGCGATGACATTTCAGGAGTTATGCTCGTAATGCATCATGGGTAACTTAGAATTTATTTTTTAGGAAATACCTGTTGCCAGTAACAGCTGAGACTGGTGGAAGTGAGGAATATTTGAGCCTGGAGTGCTGACACTTTGTCTACCAATTACCAGAGCTGGGAAAGAATTTTTCGAGCGTTTGTTTTTGCTTTTTTTTCCATAGATAATGTTGGACTTACCCCAGGCAGCATGTGGGACTTTGAGACCCCTGGGATATTTTTCCCCACCCAAAGTGAGAGGAACAATGGACCAGTACAGGATTCCCAATGGACACACCTTTGTTTGCCACTGTAGTGGAGGAGGAACAAGAGCAGGAGAGGATAAGGGAAAGAGGAGTAAGATAGCATATGAAGAGGATGTGCCCTTCAATATATTACCCCCCAAGACTACACAGGTCCTAAGAAGACTTTAGTGAGGAGCTCTGTGTTAGAAGAGTGCACTTCACCAAAGACACAATAGGGAAATTGAACCAGCTACTACATGAAGACCTGTGTCCAGTTTTCTGACTGTACTGGGAAGACTGAAATCATCTTCATTGTGCACTTCTTATTACATTTTCCCTGCAATTCCCACCACAAATGCTGTTTGCAGCTGTTGATGGCTTTTTTCCCCGCCACATCACACTATTCCATGCACCCAAAAGGAAATAAGAAAACGACAGAGGAACAGAAAAGGACAGAGGGAGAACTAAAAAGAGACTCACTGACCAGTGGAAATTGTTTCTCCCTATTTACCTTATCAAAAAACACTAATAGCTTTGAACACCTCTATCAGATCGCCTCTTATCCTTCTTTGTTCTAATGAATAAAGGCCCATTTTTTCTAATATCTCCCCACAACTAAAAGCTCTCATCCCTGATATCAGTTTAGAGAATCTCTTTCGGACCCTCTCCATGGCTTTGACATCCTTCTTCAAGTAAGGCGCCCAAAATGGGGCTCAATGGCCCTGATCAATGTTCTCTCTAATTTTTTTTTCTCCGCGCGGGCCCTTTAAATTTGCACGGTATCTCTTCCAGCGGTAGCAGCTGGTGAGCGGCCTGCACGGGACCTCGCGATTGGTCCTGATATTGCTCCCTTTCCTTTGCCCAGGCACTAGACAGACGGAATGTCCATTTAGTAGGTGGGGCCAATTGTATGGCTCAGTCACATCCCATTACAGGACTTTGCACCTGGAAACGGTGGCAGGAACACAAGTACTTTAATGGCCTGCAGTTGGAGAAAAGCAGCTAGAAAGCCCGAAGGTTCATTCGATCCCTGTAAAAAAAAATGTCAGACTTATCTTTTGGGCCCTCTTCACCTTGCTGCATGGCCCCCTCAAACCCTCCAATCTGAGGGGACCCCAGATACAAGACCCACTAACAGCTTCTTGGGGTGCCACTATTGATTTTCATTTCTTTTACAGTTTTGTGACTACCCCTTCCAAGGAAATTTATGTCATCTCCCTCTACATTGACAGTCCATTACTAATTGGTGGGAAGAAGTTTGACCTCCGTTTCTATGTGCTGGTGACCTCAATTCGTCCATTAAAATGTTACATGTAAGTGCAATTGATTTCAAACCTCAACCATTTTATTTTCAGGTAACGATACTGCATGTTATTAACTTGGATCCATGGATGCACCTACAGTGGATGCACCTTTTGAACACAGACGTCCATTGGAAGCTTAAATCATATAAACCTGTTGCTAATGCTGAGCTTCAGATATCTGACAATGCAAAGACAGAAGTAGTCTTGGGTACAGAAACTGTGGGGTCGATTTTAACCCTCTTTCCCACCAGGTGGGAATGATGAGTGGGAGGGCCAACTCTAACAGCTCTACCTTGGCGGGAGTCCATGGAGTGGCGAGCAGAGGTTTAAAAATGTTACTTTTATGTGGAATCCTTGTGAAACAGAAGGGGCAGGAGTGCTCCCCGGGCCCCACAAGGAGTCCTTGGGTCTTTGCAGCCGTTGGGGCAAGATGACAGTATCAAGAATGTAACTTTATCTTTGCACTTGTAAACTGTAGCGGGGTATTGTTTTCATGTTTTCCAAGTTACAGATACAACAACAACAACAACTTGCATTTATATAGCGCCTTTAACGTAGTAAAACGTCCCAAGGCACTGCACAGGAGTATTATAAGACAAGAAATTTGACACTGAGCCACATAAGGAGAAATGAGGGCAGGTGACCAAAAGCTTGGTCAAAGAGGTAGGTTTTAAGGAGCCTCTGAAAGGAGAAAAGAGAGGTAGCGAGGCGGAGAGGTTTAGGCAGGGAATTCCAGGGCTTAGAGTCTAGGCAACAGAAGGCACGGCCACCAATGGTTGAGCGATTATAATCAAGGATGCTCAAGAGGGCAGAATTAGAGGAGCGCAGATATCTCGGGGGGGTTGAAGGAGATTACAGAGATAGGGAGGGGTGAAGCCATGGAGGGATTTGAAAACAAGGATGAGAATTTTGAAATCGAGACCCTGCTTAACCGGGAGCCAATGTAGGTCAGCGGGCACAGGGATGATGGGCGAACGGGACTTGGTGCAAGTTAGGACACGGGCAGCCAAGTTTTGGATGACCTCAAGTTTACGTAGGGTAGAATGTGGGAGGCCAGCCAGGAGTGCATTGGAATAGTCAAGTCTAGAGGTAACAAGGCATGAATGAGGGTTTCAGCAGTGGATGAGCTGAGGCAAGGGCGGAGACGGGTGATGTTACGGAGGTGGAAATAGGCGGTCTTTGTTATGCTGCGGATATGTGGTCGGAATCTCATTTCAGGGTCAAATATGATACCAAGGTTGCGAACAGTGTGGTTCAGCCTCAAACAGATGTTAGGGAGAGGGATGGAGTCAGTGGCTAGGGAACTGAGTTTGTGGCGGGGACCAAAAACAATGGCTTCGGTCTTCCCAATATTTAATTGGAGAAAATTTCTGCTCATCCAGAATTGGATGTCGGACGAGCAGTCTGACAATTTAGAGACCGTGGAGGGGTCGAGAGAAGAGGCAGTGAGGTAGAGCTGGGTGTCGTCAGCGTACATGTGGAAACTGACGCTGTGTTTTCGGATGATGTTGCCAAGGAGCAACATGTAGATGAGAAATAGGAGGGGGCCAAGGATAGATCCTTGGGGGACACCAGAGGTAACAATGCGGGAGTGGGAAGAGAAGCCGTTGCAGGTGATTCTCTGGCTACGATTAGATAGATAAGAATGGAACCAGGTGAGTGCAGTCCCACCCAGCTGGACGACAGTGGAGAAGCGTTGGAGAAGGATGGAGTGGTCAACCGTGTCAAAGGCTGCAGACATGTCAAGAAGGACGAGGAGGAATAGTTGACCTTTGTCACAGTCACAAAGGATGTCATTTGTGACTTTGAGGAGAGCCGTTTCGGTAATGTGGCAAGGGCGGAAACCTGATTGGAGGGATTCAAACATGGAATTGCGGGAAAGATGGGCATGGATTTGGGAGGCGACAACACGTTCAAGGACTTTGGAGAGGAAAGGAAGGTTGGAGATGGGGTGGTCGTTTGCAAGGACGGAGGGGTCAAGGATTGTTTTTTTGAGGAGAGCGGTGATGTCGGCAGATTTGAGGGAGAGGGGGACAGTACCTGAGGAGAGAGTACCGTTAATAACGTCAGCTAACATGGGAGCCAGAAAAGGAAGTTGGGTGGTCAGCAGTTTGGTCGGAATAGGGTTGAGGGAGCAGGAGGTGGGTCTCATGGACAAGATGAGCGCAGAGAAGTCATGAGGGGAGATCAGAGAGGAACTGGAGAAAGATGTGAGTTCAGGGCTAGAGCAGGGGGGAACCTTAGAGGAAGTTTGGTCCGGTGGGCTAGGGGAAGGAAGAGAAGTGGCAGAGGTAGCTGAACAGATGGTCTCAATCTTAGAGACAAAGAAGTCCATGAGCTCCTCACACTTGTTGTCGGAGGTGAGGGTGGAGGAGACAGGGGAGAGGGGTTTAAGAAGACGGTTAGCAGTAGAGAATAGGAGCCGGGGTTTATCTTTGCATTCCAGAATGATTCTGGAATAGTCAGCAATTTTGGCAGACAAGAGAAGGACCCGATAATGCTTTATGTGGTCCAGCCAGATCTGGCGGTGAATGGCTAAACCAGTTGTCCGCCATATCCGTTCAAGTCTGCATCCCTTGGACTTAAGGAAGCAAAGATGAGAGCCGTACCGGGGAAACGGCCAGGGTGAGAGAGGGTAATTGTTTTAATAGGGACTAGGACATCAAAGGTGATGGTGAGGGTGTGGTTGAGCAGATCGGTAGCTGCAGAAATGTCATGGTGAATGGAGGGTCAAAGGCTGGACAGTTGGGATTTCATAAGTGCAGTTGTAAGAGAGTTGGGAGAGAGTTTTTTCCAGGAAGGAAGTAGGGTTGGGGGTTGTGGGTGGAAGGGGGATGTGGGTGGAGAGCGATACGAGGAAGTGGTCAGAGATGGCCTTGTCTGCAATTGACACGATAGGAGTAGCAAGGCCACGAGAGATGGCAAGGTCGAGGGGGTGGTCGTGAATATGGGTTGGGGAGTTTACATGGAGGGAGAGATTAAGGGAGAATAGGAGGCTAGTGAACTCAGAGGAGAGAGAGCATGATGAATTGAGATGGAGGTTGAAATCACCGAGAATGAGAAGTTGTTCGGTGTAGAGGCTGAGGGAGGAGAGCAGTGAAGATATCTCAGTAATAAAAATTTTTATTATCAGTAATACCTAAGATCATAAGGATGGATTCACCCTTTGGGTAACAAGCTTGAGGTTTTTTTATGTGGTACCAAAGTCTTTATTTGTTCTCTTTTTTTTGCATTGAAAATAATTTTTTTAATTATTTTTTCTAGGTACAAACTGGGCTTTTGCCGCTTCTGCACCGTCAAATACACTCCAAATACCAATGAACTGGACAACATGTTTGTGCATCTTACAAATGTTGCTATACAGAAACATGGGGTGAGGCCTGGTTAAAAAATCAAAAAATCACAGTGCTCGTCATGTGGGAGGATTCTGGGTCACCGATGCCAACTTCCTCCCCAACTCTCAGTGTTGCAGAAAAATCTCTCAATGGTAGTTTTGATACAGGCCAATGTCAGGAGCTGTTATACAAGTGATCTGGATTTTCCCAGGGAAGTCAGGAGACTTGTATGGTATACCATTCCTTTTATGTATAGCTACAAGACTGTAGTGCCAGTGAGTGGAGAGCAAAACATAACTATATGCCTGTGATTCCCCACATCGTGAGTTCTTGAGCTAGCAAACAGAGCCCAAAAGATTCTCCACAGGGAAGGAGAGAAATTTGCATAGTCTCAATTGACTGGAGTGTGGGTTGCAGATAGGTTATTGAACTTTAATGGGTCAATTTTGTAAACCCTGCCCTGATGAGCAAGGCTCTATCCTGGGAGAACTGCCTGCCACAAATAATGTTTTCCTTCTTTCTATATTTTAGTTTATGGAACCGGCCAGCCATGCATAAGGAGAAATTGTGAGACCCCAACCAGCAGCACAAACTCAGAAAACTGGCTCCTAAGTTTCTTCTACCCAGTCTCCTTATGTCATCTTCTTGAAACACACCCCCTCTCCTAGCTGAGAAAACTGCTCCTAACCTCTGCCAATATTAATTTAGTCATCCCTAGCAAATAGTAGCCTGGGACAACTCCCTCCAATTTCCACTCCTCCCACTGGAATAGGCAGAATTTTACTGCTCTAGGCATGCATCAGATCACATGCTTGAAATTCCAATATGCTGCCTACAATTCTTTGGAAAAGATGTTCAAATCAATGTTTTTTTCTGCTGAACTTTGTGCTGATGAAAGTGAGGAACATACATAACAGAGAACAACATCAGTTTTCCATTTTTTGCCCTGATGTAAGATGCAGCATGGATGAGATGGAACAAAAAGTTCTCTTACACTGTGCTTTAACCCAACTTCAGAAGACTGTCCCTGCTTCACAGTGAGCATTCCTTTTCCCATACCACCATCATTGGCTTCTCTGAATGCAAGTACTAATTTGGTGTCAAGTAGTGGCAAATTATGGCTAATTTTGTGACAGAAATTAATTTTCATTGGGAGCTATTTTGAACTCTTACTGTGAGCACCAACAGAAAACTTTTAAATTATGTTCCTCTTCTATTTTTTAAAGGATGACTACAATCCCATTCATGGTGGGAAGTGGACTGTGGAAAATTTGAAACTCTACCTGGAGAGCACACGGGGAAAGAAGGTCACTGATAAACTGTTTGATGAAATTCACTGGATGATTGTACAATCACTCAAAGCTGTAGCTGTGAGTATAACTTTGACATTTAGTGACTATTCAGAGCAGGAAACAGGTAGCTGTGAAATGACGGCCAGGATTTTCCTTAACTCAGCGGGTCCGTGGCAGGGCGATGTCGGTGGCAGGTCCTGACCCCACTGCTGGCTCCATCCCGCTCTGTGAAATGGCCAGCGACCTCGCCCGCCACAGACCCACCCAGGTAGGGGAAATTGTGGCCTATGTTTTCAGTCTAACATGGAAGGAGGCAGTGCTGGATCCAGTTCTGTTAAATTAAAAGGAGAAAACGAAAGATGCAAAAGAAGGAAGGAAAGAAAGGAAGGAAGGCAGGAAGAACTGACTTGTATTAATATAACACTACATGTAAACTCAAAGGCCGGGATTTTACTAACCTTGGCGGGTCCATAGCAGGCGATGTCGGTGGCGGGTCCCGACATCGCTGCTGGCTCCATCCCGCTGTGCAGAATGACTTCCCATTGATTGGACTTGTTAAGCCCGCCCAGCACGTTTCCCGGCCAATTAGAGGAAGCGGGTCTGGTGACGTCATTTGATGACGCGTCATCAGCTAGTTTCCTTAAAGGGACTATGGCCAAATTTATTTTGACATTTGTGCTGTCAGTGTTCTACAGCATTGAGGTGCTGCAAACACTGACTGCACAAAGGCACAGGGCTGTATTCAGGCTCTCCCATGACTCCCTCCATATGCTTATGGAGGGAGACACAGAACGCAGGGAGGTCCTCTTCCCTTCCCATGGGCAGAAGAGATCTCCCCAGGAGATCAACACAGCCTGGCTGCACATTGTAGAGGAAGGCATGAGCGGGGATGTGGTCAGGAGGACCTGGGTGCAGTGCCACAAACGTTTCAATTATCTCAGTAGATCACGAAACATTAGAACAAAGCCACACTCAACCTCATCCTGCTGTGCCTCTCATCACATCCCCATCACTCTGCCTTCCCTACCCTACTCCTGCACATCCTTACTCACACCAACATACCTTGCACCTCCACCCATCCCTCTCTATCTATATTATCACATCCCCATCTCACTAGCCACCCCTCACACTCACCCTCATCCTAGTGCAAGGGTAGGCACTTGGGTGTTTTATGCAATATTCGTGTAAAGTTTCTGTTAATGTGATATCAAACATTGAAACCTTTATTTTCAACACTTTGGGCAGAATTTTCATTGACCCGTGGAGGCAGGTTTGGAGGCGTGTGGGGAGGGAAAATAGCAGATTCGGGGATCCCAAACCCATCCCGCCCCCAACCCGCCTCCATGCCAGTTTCGCTGGAGGCGGGTACCCGACCTGTGCTGGGAGCTGCCTCCCCGAGGCGGGAAGGGGATTAGTGACAATTAACTGCCTGTTAACAGGTAGTTAACAGGCAGTTTGTTGCCTAATCCCTATTTTTAGCCCTAAAGTGTGGGCTACCCGACGGCTCCAAACCACGCCGTTTTAGCGAGGCGGACCATGGGTCTGCAGGGGTGGAGGAGTCGATATGTCCGGTGGGCAGGTGAGTGATGGGTGCATGTGTGCAGAGGTAAGTGTGGAAAAAAGTTTTACTTACCTTAACTTCCTCCTGCAGGTGTCAGCCCTTCAGGTCTCGGGAGTCAGAAATCTCACCGGCACAGAAAGCAGAATGGCCACGGAGCTGTCAAAAGCTGCAGTCTCTGCTTTCTGTGCTGGATTGATTTCTAACTGAGTCTAAGTACAGGGACTCACGTTAGAAATCATATTGTCAGTGTTTGACAGCTTCACAGAGCTGTCAAACGCTGAAATTTCATCTGTCAAAAGCTCTTGACAGATGAAATTTCAATGGCTGACGTCACCTGTATCCAAGGGACCCTTGATTGACCTGCTAAGCCCAAGGTCAATCAGGGGAAAATACAGTGGGTTGGCCACAAGTTGATGGAGGCGCGACTACAACCCAAAAAGTGGGAGTCCCGCCTCCATCACGTCCCCATTGTCAAAATCCAGCCCTTTGCGTTCTTGGACAGATTTGTGTGGCTTAGTGAGTGGCAGTGAATGGTGAGACATAACGGTACCCCCGCAATGGTCATGAGTGTGAAAGGAATGGCTTGGGCATTGTAGGGATGCTTTATGGTGTTGTTGTGGGGTTGTGCCAACCTTGCGCATCATGTGGCAGCCAGGGTGTACAGCGTCAAGTGAAGTAAATCTGGCCATGGCAAGGTCATCCCTGGCCTCCCGGGCAGCAATGTGCTCGGGTGCTGATGCCCTCTGTCCTGTGCAGCAACAGTTGATTGCGGAGAAGGTTGGTGTTGTTGTTGATGTTGCTGGTGTGCCTGGTGCTGCTGGTGTTGGGGCTGATCGTGGTGGGATTCTGAGGACCAAGGTGAGAGAGTATAAAGGGCACCCATGCTGATGGAATAGATGGCAGGTGAAGTAGAGATGACAGAAGCCATCTGTCAATGGTGAGAGAGGTAATTAGGTCAGACTGGATGGAGACTTGTGTAAAGATTTGCAGCATACTGAATCTGTTGTGGAAAGGCAGTGAGGAAGAGCTTGTGGCTGAGGGAAGATATCTCTGTAAGGTGGGAGCTTTTACTTTACATGTGAAGCTGTCAAGGAATCAGCTGGAGCAATAGCCACTGAACTCCCACTTCAGCTTGACAGACGTTGTCCAGGACCAGCGTGGACCCCATGGGCGAACTGTCAAATGAAAAAGGTAAGCTGAAAATCATTCTTAAGTGGCTCTAAACAAGCCACTAATTAGTTGAATTGGGTCGCTCGTCGCTGTCTGTCGGGTCTGCTCAGCGCTGACAGTCCCGACATCAGGAAAGGTGTGTGGCGGCGGTTTCACAGCAGGGTCCCAACCCGCTGAGGAAAAAAAAACACTTTCCCACCCTACCCGCCACCGATCGCGCCCACTGACCCGCAAAATTCCGGCCAAAAACATTAAAAAGGACACTTAGTACATAACCAACTCTGTGGGAGGATTTTAACCTCCAAAAATGGGTGGGTTTGGATCAGGTGGGATGTGAAAATTTAAAAACTCGCCCAAGCCGCTTCAAACCTGCCAACTTTCAGTTTTAACGGAGGCGGGACCCAGGGGTGGGGGGCAGGCTACCAACCCGCTCCCAGGAGGTGGGTTGGTCATTTAAATATTACAATAAAGCTGCGTGCCTCAGATTTTATCTGTCTTCCAGGTTTAACCCTGGCGGCCGGGTTTCCCGGGCCCTGCAACTAAAGGGAGGCGAAGACTGCTGCATGGAAGAGGTAAGTATCCCCCCACTTTCCAGGATCGCCGACTCCTCCCCAGAATTGTTGACCACCCCCCTCCAGGAACACCGACCCCCTCCCCCCCGCCCACCCAGGATCGGACCCCCCGTGCTATCACTACCCAAGCAGCAGGCTCCCTACCTGCTCCTCTGGAGCATTCCCCGCTTGACAGGGAGCCAAGCCTATCAATCAGGCTGGCTTCCGGGCAGGGCACCTGCTGGAAAGAAAAGACACAGGAGTTAAAACTCCACAGCGTGTGGGCCCGACCACAAATCCTGCACCCCACCCCCCCGCTCGGAAAACTTGTTCCAGTCAAGATCAGGGCCACATGTTTCTCTTCTTAAATTGTAATTTTCTGGATTATTCATGAACTTGCAATAAATATTACATTTAGATTTATCTTCCCAAATTGTTTTGTTGTTCTAATCAATTGATATTCATTTTTATATCAATATGTAAAAAAATCTTCCAATATTTCCCCCAAAATTGAATAGCTTATCTTATCAAGTTTATTTTAAATACTTTATTTTAAGAGTGAAATTGAGATTCCAATTGGATCATGCTTCTTTCCCAAGATAGATTAGATCCTCAGAAGGTTTATCTAGAAATGACTGGAATTAGGTTATATGTGGTTCTGATTGCAGAGCAATTACTCCTGCTGCAAAGTGCTTCTGTGTTGATACTGAGCTCAGCTGTAGTCCTCCCTCCCACCCACCAAGAAATTGAATAGACTATTTATACTCACTGTCTTGGCTTACAATTAAAGAAAGGCCACTTGGACAAGGTACCCAGAAGTCTGGTGTTACCCGTGGAAATGTATCCCAACAGGACAAAAGGAGAGAAAAAAGGGGGAGGCGGTGGGGGTAATAAAGAAAAAGTGAATTTTCAGCAGCCCACTTTGGATTCCCAGTTATGACACCCAAATTTAAAACTCATTCACACTTCATCTCTTCTCACATCACTGAAGAGTAATTCCAAGTCAGTAAACCAAGAAGGAGCATTGATGAGATTAAGACTAATGAAGTTATTGTGGATGGCATGAGAAAACAGCTAAAAGATTTCTATGGGTTGAAAAGGCAACCTATAGAGTCATGGGAGGTAACCGTGTGGGAGATAAATGCTACACTTAAGAGGGATGTAAGAAAGAAGGTGACGATTTGAAGAAAAGAGCCACAGTGAGGATCACTCTCAATTATCTAACAGTGCTATATATGGGTATTGCTGATAATTACCTTACATTGGTACCAATTGCTATCCAAGGAGTTTGCAGATGTTAGCCATATTTGGCAGAATAGTTTCACAGAGGAGTACTGTTCATCTGAATTTATTCAGTAACTTCCTGGAAGTGGAGCACAGAAGAGAGGTTATGAGGAAATTCCGGGATATAAAACACAGACATAGCCTGTCCTATTACAATTGTGGAGCCCTGCAAGCATTGGGATAATTTTTCTGTCTCTTGCCCAAAGCCATGAGCTAACAAGGAACTGGGTGCAACTTAAGAAGCAGGGTCCTGTTCCTCTGTTTCTATATGCCACTGTTGGAGGCTGAATCTATTGCATTGCTAGAACATCTCTGAATCTCACCTCATGGTCATCCTCATTGTTTTTACAAGTGTGTTGAAACCAGACTTTTTTCCACCTTGAAATGTAGACCTCAATTCCTTTGCATCAACAGTGTGATTATTCTCTGTTACATTTTTGTCTTCTGAATGCAAATTGTGGTAGTCTTCAGGGATAAGGGAGTTGTCATCAGCCACATTTCGCCTGGTAACCCATGTCAATCAGGAGCCAACCTAGTATTCTGTTTTCTCCCTTGAATAGTTGATGAAACCTTGATTACCTCAAAATGTGTTTTTGTTATGAGCATTCCCAGAAAACAAGCATTGACTTTCCTAATTTGTTGTCAATGGTTATATATCATGTGCACCCTTTGAATTGATGAAAGGAAGTGTAAGAATGGCAATGTGAGTGCAATCAATAGCTCCTTGTAATGAGGAATGCAACATGATAAAAAAAAATTGGCCTGCCTCTTAAGTTGGATCTGTATACTGGTGTTGAACTTCACATATGCATGTTGAAAAGGACAGAATCTGTGACCTCTTTTCCACTGAGAGTTCCATGCAGATGTTGATTCTTGACTGTAGGTCTGGCTTCAGGACGTGACAGAGATCTAAGATTGTGTATCTGTCAAGGTGCAGCCTCTTACACACTTTTCACCAGATAGGTGGCAGCTCGGCTGTACTGACACTGTATTGGGCAATAACAAGTCCTAATAGTCAGCTTCTTATGCCCTGAAATCTCCCAAGCTGCAGTCTCCTGTTATCTCTGCTCGTTCTTTACCAACACTTGACACTTCACCCATTCTGCTGTGCTTGTGGAAAGATTCTGCTTTGACACTTTTGTTAAACTATCCCCTACGTTACTCACCTCAAACTCTGCCAGCTCCTTGTAGTGCTTCAATTGCAGGAAACGAATGAGATGTGTAAATCCTAAGTAATTTGCATATTCCACATTAATTGCTGTGTAACAAGTGCTTAAAGAGCAAAAAAAAGCCATTAACACTGGGTTAAACGTGTATACTCCCAGAGCAAATTTTTAGATTTTGTGTCTGCTCCCATAACATCAGCTCACAAAATTACTGCACTTTCATGTACAATTACCACTTGTACACACAGCAAATGAAACCCCAATGTTTTATCTACGAGGGAAAAGAAAAATAAGGATAGTTGGAGAAAAAAATTGAGGAGTAAAGCAAAAAGGAGGAACTAAATTTTACCAGAGAAAGAAAACTGAATGTGATATCACAGATTTGTTGTTATATTAGGTTCAACTATTTTTTTCTAGTTGAACAAGCATTCATAGACATTAGCTCTATATAACAAAACCATGCCAAGTCAGGAGCTGAAGCTTATCCATCCATAATCATTAAATTACAGAAAATTGTTTGAAGCAAAGAATCATTTGCATTAATGATTATATGTCATCTTGAAATGTACTTTTTTGTTATCTTTTTACATTTGTGGTATTTAATGAAGTGATTAAAATATATTATTGTCTCATTGTGAGGCATTAACTCAAAGGCTTTCAAATGCCTGTCAGTGTTTCTGAAGAGGAATGCTTGAGTGTTTTAATCATTTTGCACAAAAGCATTGTGATGTCTCCAGTACAGTGCTTGTTATCATCTTGTATTAAATAGTAATTGTATTGCACATAGAAGCAATGTCCATTTAATAATAAGCATTGCACAAGGGACAAAAATTATCTTCTGTTTGAATCGTCATCCATTTAAAAGTCCTTGCTTCATTTTAACATTCATGCAGATTGTGACATTTCATCTGTAAATTTTATCCTTTCTTCTTGTTTTTGCAGCCAGTGATGATCAATGACAAACACTGCTTTGAATGTTATGGCTATGACATTATCATTGATAGTAAATTGAAGCCTTGGCTCATTGAGGTAAACGGCATTGAATAACTGAAGATTGACATTTATGTAATTCAGTGATTTATAACTGCTGTTGTTAACTGCTTAATTCAGTTTTAGAAAAAGGATAATAATATTGAATAATAAGTTTATATAATGGAGTCAAAAAATCTTGGCCCCGCTCCACCATTGGAACCACAGTGGAGCAGGCCTTTGCTCCTGACCCCACCTGAGCATCCAGCTCATCTAATTACCAGGCCAATGGTGGGTACCCACATTACTATGGGTGCATATTGGGCACTCACTGAGGAAAAGCATGTGAAAAGTGGTGCTGGCAAGCCACTTTTTAGGTTGGCGGTGTCATCAGCCATTTGATTGCCCCGATTGGCCCTCTTTACAAAGGGTTTGAAAAGCATACTGCTGCCAGGATTTTAAAGGAGATCCAGGACAAGACACAGGCCTGGACCCCATGTGGGCCCTACGTCTGCTGCTGTATACTGGCTTAATTCTGACCTCCAGGTTGCTCAGCGTTAGAGAGGCCAGGGAATTCTCTCCCTTGGCCCCATCTACTTCATTATCATGAGCCATGTTTGGGGCGGGCGGAGGTTCTTTCCCAAACAGGTCTCAATGGAAAGCTGTGCCCTGGATTGGGACTCAACATATCCAGATCCCAGCTGATTTCCCACCCTCTCTGCTGCACTCCTGGACGATTTATGCCGGGAGTGTACCACTGGGGCCGTGGAAATTCGGGGCCATAATCTAGGCTGACACTTCCATGGAGTACTAATGAAGTGCTGCATTGTCAGAAGAGACATTTATCAATGAAATGTTAAACTCAGACTCCGTCTGTCTGTTCAGATGGATCTCGTCGCCATTTTGAAGAAGGACGGGGCATCATTACACATAAAGAATAGTAACCAAAATAGGGGATGTATCTTATTGCCCATGTAACTGTGTTCTTACATGAGTCATTAGCTTCAAAAGAGAGGATGAAAGAAGATCCCCTTGTAAGCATGAGGGAAGGGGGGAGGACTGTTATCAACAATCAGTAGTTTCATGCAGATTAAGTTTATATGTTCCAAATATTTCCATTCTTGTAAAATCAATTCTCCCCGATGTAGGTTAATGCTTCTCCTTCACTGGCATCCAGCACAGCTAATGACCGAATCATGAAATACAATCTCATCAATGACACGTTGAATATTGTTGTGCCTAATGGTGACATCCCAGATTGCAAGTTCAACAAAAATCCTTCCAAAGAGGCTCTTGGAAATTATGTCATCCTGTAAGTTATTCACAAATTATAATCTAAACTTTACGGTTTCTTAAATAAAAAAGTTAATGAAATCATAATTATCACAAAACTTTTCCAGAGAAGATACAGAATAGTCCAGTTTTATACCCCTTGAGATATACCATGAAAATAAATCCAAGCCAATTGCTATTTCTTCTTTATTTTGCATCCACTATACACAATAAGAGTATTGCCCAGCTTGATAGGTTCTGGGGAAAGCATTCACATGAAAAAGCTGTCTTGATGCTGCAAATAGGTGCTGCAACATGTGATCTCCTATTCCTAAATCATATAAAGCCCCAGGACCTACGCCAAATGCACAAGTTCATTTTCTCCTAGCTAAAGCTTACTTGCTCCTAGCTGAAGCTTATTTGCTCCATTAATCAACAAAAGCTTGGGACAAGGTCTAATCATGATACTGTGACTTGCCAAATTTGCCTTGAGTTCATGAACAGCTGAATTATACCTCCTGTATTATTCCAAACAAGATAGGTAATGACAGTAAGACTACAAAATATATCCATGTCCAGTTAGGACTTGCACACATTAATGTCAGACAACACTGAAACAGATCCACCACTGACCAGTGCTGAAGATGCTTTTAAACCCCTGCGTATTAGGAATTAATTGATACCAACTGGCATTGAGAGAACATCAACATTTGATTAGCACTGAAGGAATGGCAGCACTGACAGACACTGAGTTTAATCTAAAACCAGAGGCAAATTACATCTGATCCTTCCAAGGAGGAAGCTGCCACAACTTGTATTTATATAGCACCTTTAACATAGTAAAATATACAAAGTACTTCACAGAGGAGAAAATGAATCCCAAGTAGGGGAGAAGGGTTAGGAAGAGTGACCAGAAACATGGTCAAAGAGGTGAGTTTTGAGGATGCCTTTGAAGGATGGGAGAGAGGTAGCGTTTAGTGAGAACATGCCAGAATATGAGGCCAAAATAGCCAAAGATGGAAAGGAGGCAGGGGGAATGCAAAGGAGTCCAGAATCTGAGGAGCAGAGGACATGTGCTGACATGTAGGGCTGTTGAAGGTTGCACAGATAGGGAGGGGGTGAGATCATAAAGGAATTTGTAAATCAGGACAAACATTTTGAATTCAATGAGTTTGGGGACAGGAAGTCAGTGCAAAGGGGTGAAAGTGGAGCTAGTGTGGGCAGCAGAATTTTGAATGAATTATAGTTTATGTAGGATGGAACTTGAGAGGTTGCTAGGGAGAGTATTTGAGAGTTGATGTGATGAAGGCATGGCTGAAGGTTTCAGTGGCAGTAGGTGTGTGGTAAAGGTAGAGGTCGGCAATGTTATGGAGGTGGAAACAGACAGTCTTGGTATGGATAACATGAGGGATTTGAAGCACTGCTCAGAGTAAAACAGGGCATTGAGGTTGCACACAGTTGAGCTCAGCTTGAGCCAGAGAAGGGGCAGAATTTGGGGCTAGGGTGTGGCGTTTTTGGTGGGAGCCAATCAGGATGGCTTCTGGTTGGCCAATATTAGGTGGTGGCCATGTAATCAAAGGTAGTGGTGAGAAATAGAGCTGCATGTTGTAGACAGACATATGGAATCTGATTCCATTCCTACAAACAATATTACTGAGGGGAAATATCTCATAACACAAGACTCCCCCCAGAAAGGGAAACTTTTGCTCAGAGCATTTGGCAATGATTTGGATAATACTACTGAAGCAACCCTGTTGTCAGTTGGCACTGGGTACCATTCAAACTACACTCCCTCATGAACAGTCAAAACAAAGTGTAATTGTTCCTTTGAGAGATATAGGGAGGCCTCCCAAACCATAACCCAAGAAAGTGATTTGATATGAACCCAGTTTTGAACTCCACGCCCTCCAGGTGGGGATAACTTGCATGGGTGTGGGCACCAACTTCTCCAATTTCATGGTAGGGGTCTCCTCCTTCAGACATTCACAGACTCCCTCTGGGGAGAAAGATTTGACAAAAGTGATGACAATATGTCAGGAAACCGCAAAGTACTCTGCTTGGCCAATTCATCCCCCTGCACAAGACCACCATTGACTTGGTGAAATTAATAAGAATCATGTTCCAAAGAGAGCAGTCTACACTCCCACAGACACAGCAGGTCCTTAAGCATGCTTTAGAATATTCCCATCTACCCAGAGGTGCCTGGGAACAGGACTCTCCAATATGTTTAGTTAAAGACTGTAGCCCTACAAATTATTCAATAATACCTGAGGATCCAAAGGGAAAGATTCATGGCCTAATATCATTTCAAAGGTTTCCCTGATTTAATTCTTTTATCTTTTAGTAAATTTACCTGGTTCTGATAACTCATACATAGCAGCCAATAATGGAATGTATTGGTCACGATCACATCATACCCAAAGCACAATGCACATTAGAAAAATACAAAATCACTGATGAATCCTCAGCTAAACAAATATAGGGTGACCATATTTTCTAAACCGAATCCGGGGACACACAGGGTGGGAGCACAGCAAAGTAGCCAGGATGGAAAATGTAGGTTGTGCAGCGTAACGTGGCAAAATTTTGTTATTTTGATGCAAACTGAATCTGCAAAAAGCAGCGCCAGAACTTTCCGCCTGAATAATGCGGCCGCTGTTCACAACATCTGCCGGATGCAATCACCGGCTCCTCCCCCTCCTCACAGTCCGACACTCACCCACACCATCCGAGGCCCCACTCACCGGCTCCTCCCCCTCCTCACAGTCCGACACTCACCCACACCATCCGAGGCCCCAATCACCGGCTCCTCCCCCTCCTCACAGTCCGACACTCACCCACACCATCCGAGGCCCCACTCACCGGCTCCTCCCCCTCCTCACAGTCCGACACTCACCCACACCATCCGAGGCCCCAATCACCGGCTCCTCCCCCTCCTCACAGTCCGACACTCACCCACACCATCCGAGGCCCCAATCACCGGCTCCTCCCCCTCCTCACAGTCCGACACTCACCCACACCATCCGAGGCCCCACTCACCGGCTCCTCCCCCTCCTCACAGTCCGACACTCACCCACACCATCCGAGGCCCCAATCACCGGCTCCTCCCCCTCCTCACAGTCCGACACTCACCCACACCATCTGAGGCCGCCGAGCGCGCTCTGTTCCAGCTCCCGGGACATCCACACGGCCCGGCTCCAGCCGCCGCTCATTAGTCCAGTTACCAGCGGCCCCCGTTATTCTGGGGCCGATTTCTCTTCAACTGAATTTCACAGGACTCTCTGGGGATTCGGTGGTGTGGGGGGTTTTTGGGCGTTAGGGGATGGAAGGGGCCGGAGAATGCGTACTGCGGCCACAGAGCACGATCTCTGCATAAATTAAATTCCCTCAGTGAGTCCACCCCTTCTGCTAGTTGAAAACAGAGATTGACATCCCTCCCACCAATCGTAACCCGCCCCACCACACAGCCCCACCCATTTTATTGACCAACCGCAGGGCAGCTCGGGGTCACATGGCTCCTGATTTGAACTTGTGCTAATTCAGGAAAGAGTTTCCTGAACCGGGGACTCTTCCGGGACATTGTTTGCCCGGGGACACAGTCCCTCATCCAGGGACTGTCGCCAGAAAACGGGGACGTATGGTCACCCTAAACAAATAGCTATTTTAAACTTTAAAGACATTCTTTTCAGATTCCTTGTTTTTTATGCTTCTTTGTCAGTTGTGATGAAGAGTTAGCAGTGATTGAAGGACCTGACCGTGACCTGAAAAATCGCCTGGGTCAGTCCTTTGGTTCAAAAGGTGGCAGAGCAAAAGATTTTGGACGACCTATCGCCACGACTTGGAAATGATGTCAAAATAATGAAGAAACTGTTTGATGGCAGCAGCTGAACTAAAACAATGCTGTCCACGTACTTCATGAACACAGCTGTCTTAACTGTCCAAAATGAATGATGAAAAGTAGTTTGCTGTTTGCAATTTGGTTCTTGTTACTGTTATCATGCTTAGCTCGGTGTTTTGGAGAAAATAGGACAAACATTATGAGGGTGCAATTTCTCTCAGTGTATAGACCATTCAAATTATTTTTTTGTGCACTTTCCCCTGTGGAGAGCTCAGCCTGAAGCCCGGTGCTATGCCATTTTAAATCCCGGGCCTTATTTGAATAATCCATCATAATCTCCCTCCCAGAACCGATGGGAGTGACATTAGGACCGGCGGGCAGGAGCTGAAATTGTATTGGGAGCACTTGGCCTCTCATATGACTCCTGCCATGATGTAGCTGTCGGGGTTGGCCTTGTGCATGCTTCCTGATTTCAGCAGTTAAAATTGTGTTGTGGTGCCGATGAATGTAAAGTACGCCCTCGCATCCCATGCCTGTTTTGTTGTAAGTTATGACGGTGGGAGCGGGGGGTCGGGAACATGGAGGGAATGCAGTGTAAGCCCCCCTGCCATCTTAAGCCCCCACCTGCACTGTTCCTGCCAGGCTGGGAGGAGGGTGGGGCTTAAAATCAACCTCTTAGTATGTTCCAAAGATATTTGATGCGAAAAGTATCAACTTTCTTCTCTGTAGCCTTTGTCATCAGCCAGGTGTTAGAACCATATTGTATAGCGGACAAGGAATTGCTATTATACAGTCGGACCTTTGTTGTAAAATACAGACAGTTATGGAAACTAACACAGCTATATTGTCAGCAGTCAAAAAATATGACTGAAGATATTCAAAATTTCCTTAAAAATCAGAATATCAACATATGTGATTTGGGTCATTATTTTCCAGAATAAATGCCAACTGGCTTAATTCATACGCTTCCTAATTCATTCTTTAGAGCTACACCAAGTGAAGAAGAAATAATGGATCTCCAATTAGCTGTCAACATTGGCAATATTTAAGGAGTTATATTTATAATTAGCAGGAATGACACAGATTGAAAATCAATTCAAAGTTATAGAGCCGTGCTTATTTTTGTGAATGAGAAAATAGGTTAGGTTTTTAAACCAAATGATTGCTTGACACCTCCAACAGACTTGATTTTGATGCATCTCACTCTTAGCTCCATGGATTTAATTATGTCACTCTTACTGATCACAAATGTCATTCCCAGCAATTCCATAATATTGGCATTTTACTCAAAATTAAGGTTGCCTGCTTTTCCAAGTCAAAAAACATATAAAAGCAATATAGGGATAGATAGTGGTGGGATTATCGCTCAAGTTCTGATGTTTCCAGTCTTTTGGGTGTTTTCTTTATTAAAGAAACTTCAATTTGGTCAGCTCATAAACCAGACTGTCTAGTTCAAAGCAGAACAGACCATCCAACTCACCCTAATTTCTGAACAATGATTTTTAAATAAATATACTTATCTCATTACTTAGTCTGCTGATATACAACAGAGCAACAACAACTTGTATTTATATAGCGCCCTTAACGTAGTAAAACGTCCCAAGGCGCTTCACAGGAGTATTAAAAGACAAAAAAATTTGACACCAAGCTACATAAGGAGAAATTAGGGCAGGTGACCAAAAGCTTGGTCAAAGAGGTAGGTTTTAAGTAGCGTCTTAAAGGAGGAAAGAGAAGTAGAGAGGCAGAAAGGTTTAGGCAGGGAATTCCAGAGCTTAGGGCCTAGGCAACAGAAAGCACGGCCACCAATGGTTGAGGGATTATAATCAGGGATGCTCAAGAGGGCAGAATTGGAGGAGCGCAGATATCTCAGGGGGGATATATTTTATATCCAACAGAATAAAGAAAAACAGAAAATGCTGTAAATATATATCACTTCAGTCAGCACCTGTAGAAAGGCTGCAGGAAATGGAGTTTGTAGTGGATGTGGGAAATAATATTGTTATTTAATTTGCCTTTCTTTTTATGATTTGGGTTTTATTAGTTGTGCCCCTCTAAAAAGGAGGCACGTTAGTTAGATTTTTTGAGTTGATGACACTGGAGCAACCCTTATGGGTTAACCAAAAAGGGCAAATTAATGTTCTTGGTGTTGTATTTGACCATGAGATGAGCTTCCGACCACATACCTGTGCCATCACTGCCTACTTCCACCTCCGTAACATCGCCCGTCTCCGCCCCTGCCTCAGCCCATCAGCTGCTGAAACCCTCATCCATGCCTGTTACCTGTAGACTTGACTATTCCAACGGACTCCTGGCCGGCCTCCCACATTCCACCCTCCATTAACTTGAGCTCAGCCAAAACTCTGCTGCCCGTAGCCGAACTCGCACCAAGTCCCGTTCACCTTTCGCCCCTGTGCTTGCTGACCTACATTGGCTCCCAGTTGAGCAACGCCTCGATTTAAAAATCCTCATCCTTGTTTTGAAATCCCTCCATGGCCTTGCCCCTCCCTAACTCTGTAACCTCCTCCAGCCCCACAACCCTCCAAGATATCTACGCTCCTCCAATTCTGGCCTCTTGCACATCCCCGATTTCAATCACTCCACCACTGGCAAGTGTGCCTTCAGCTGCCCAGGCCCTAAGCTCTGGAATTCCCTCCCTAAATGTCTCCACCTCTCTTTCCTCCTTTAAGATGATTCTTAAAACCTACCTCTTTGACCAAGCTTCTGCCCTAATATCACCTTATGTGGCTCAGTGTCAAATTTGGTTTGATAACGCTCCTGTGACGTACCTTGGGACATTTTACTACGTTAAAGTTGCTGTATGAATGCAAGTTGTTGTTGTTGTTGAAGTAAGAAAGCACTCACAACGAGCAAAAAAAATTCGCACACTCTGCTTTTTGGCTTATCATTTTACCAACAAAAGATTAAAGCACATATGCATACGCCGTGCGAATATGAGTACTGAGATCACGTTCCCAGTGAAAGTGTCTATTACTCATTTTTTATTTACTAATCAGAAATGCAATTATCGACATCTGAATTCCCAATTAGCCACGTGTGACCAGCGGCCAACCTATTGGGCAGCACGGGTCTAGCACAAATGGCAGCGAGTCACTAAGAACAGGTGGCACTTGGAAGATATTAGGAGGGATGTAAAAATGACTGACGATGGAGTTTTACCTTTAGAATTGTGGGGACAACAGTTACATGGGATTATAGGCACAGAAACAGGCCATTCGGCCCAACCAGTCCATGCCCGCGTTTATGCTTCACACAAGCCTCCTCCTGGCTTTCCTCATCTAAATCTATCAGCATAACCCACTGTTCCATTTCCCTCATATGCTTGTCCAGCCTCACCTTAAATGCATCCATACTATTCGCTTCAACCACTCCCTGTGGTAGCGAGTTTCACATTCTCACCACTCTTTGGGTAAAGAAATTTCTTCTGAATTCCCTATTGGATTTCTTGGTGACTATCTTATATTGATGGCCTCCATTTATGCTCTTCCCCACAAGTGGAAACATTCTCTCTGTATCCACTCTATCAAAATGTTTCATAATTTTAAAGACCTCTATTAGGTCACCCCTCAGCCTTCTTTTTTCAAGATGCGGAGATGCCGGTGTTGGACTGGGGTGGACAAAAATGAGAAGTCGCACAACACCAGGTTATAGTCCAACAGTTTTATTTGAAATTACGAGCTTTCGGAGCTCTGCTCCTTCTTCAGGTACAGTGAGGGAATATAAATTGATTACACAGTATATATAGACAGAGAACAATGTGTCTGCAGAGATACAATCCGTCAGGGAGGCATTGCATCAAAGACACATCAGAGTACAGCTAAGACAATGAGGTGGGTCACAGGGGGTCCAACGTGTCAAATGCTGCCGTCTGCAGTTAGGCTTTTAACTTTTTTTTTAAAACTGGGAAACCAGACAACGATGTCGAGTCACGTTCTGTAGCTCGTAATTTCAAATAAAACTGTTGGACTATAACCTGGTGTTGTGCGACTTCTCATTTTTTTCTTTTTTCAAGAGAAAAGAGACCCAGCCTGTTCATCCTTTCCTGATATGTATACCCTCCTCACATTTCTGGTATCATCCTTGTAAATCTTCTCTGCACCCTCTCCAGTGCCTCTATATCCTTTTTATAATATGGCGACCAGAACTGTACGTAGTACTCTAAGTGTGGTCTAAACAAGGTTCAATACAGGTTTAGCATAACTTCCCTACTTTTCAATTCTATCCCTCGAGAAATAAACCCTAGTGCTTGTTTTTTTTTTTATTGCCTTGCTAACCTGTGGCGCAACTTTTAGTGATTTGTGTATTTGTACTCCGAGATCCCTTTCTTCCTCTACCCCACCTAGACTCGCACCCTCCAAGTGTTAAATGACCTTCCTACCAAAATGTAATACCTCACATTTATCTGTGTTGAACTTAATTTGTCAATTATATGCCCATTCTGCAAGTTTATTAATGTCCTCCTGTAATTTGGTGCAGTCCTCCTCAGTATTGACTATCCCCCACCAATTTGGTGTCATCCGCAAATTTAGAAATTGTGTTTTTGATTCCAAAGTCTAAATCATTAATGTAAATTGTGAACAGCAGTGGTCCCAGCACTGATCCCTGTGGAACACCACTACCCACCTTCTGCCACTGTGAATAGCTACCCTTTACTCCTACTCTCTGCTTTCTGTCCTGAAGCCAGCCAGCAATCCATTCTGATACTTGTCATCTCACTCTGCATTCTCTGACCTTGTTCATCGGTCTATTATGGGGTACCTTATCGAAGGCTTTTTGAAAATCCAGATAAATTACATCTACTGCATTACCATTGTCTACTCTCTCTCTGTTACCTCTTCAAAAAATTCAATAAGGTTGGTCAAGCAAGACTTTCCCTTTTGAAATCCATGCTGACTATTCATTATTATATTTTTGGTTTCTAGATGTTATTTTATTTTCTCCTTTAGTAGGAATTCCATTATTTTTCCTACCACCGATGTTAAGCTGACTGGTCTATAATCCCCATGACATGTTTTATCCCCCTTCTTAAACATCGGTATTACGTTAGCTATCAGCCAGTCCTCTGGCACTACACCTTTTTCTAACGAATTATTAAATATGCGTAGTAATGCCTCTGCTAGCTCTTCCCTAGATTCTTTTAACATGCGTGGATGCAATCCAGGGGTGTTATCCTATTTGTGTTTGATTAGTTTATTTAATATATCCCCTTTTTTATTTTAAATGCACTTATCTCATTACTAATCTCATCATCCAATGTCATGTCCACCTGTTCTAGCTCCCTGGTAAATACTGAAGCAAAATAATTATTTAATATTTCTGCCATCTCTCTCGTTACCTGTGGTATTATCCTGTCTATCCCTATTCCCATCTCAACCTTACTTTTTTATTAAATAACAACAGAAAATGCTGGAAACACTCAGCAGGCCAGGCAGCATCCGTGGAGAGAGAAACAGAATTAACATTTCAGGTCTGGGACCCTTCATCAGAACTGGAAAAAGCTGGAGATGTAACAGATATTAAGCAGGTGCAGAGACAGGGAGGGGAGGAAGGAATTGAAGGAACAGTCTGTGCTAAAGTAAGAGGCAGGAAAGATAAAGGCCCAAAAATTCGTGAGGAAGCCTTCGTGCGAGGGTAAGGCCTCCCCGCGATCTCTCACTCCGCGTTGGCTTTTTCAGTTCCAGCTCGCACGAACTTGATGTTCTGGACAGCTGGTGTGCTGGGCTTGCGTATCCCACCGGCATAGTTAATTTGTGCGAGCTGTGGGATCACGTGACTCAGTTAGAGCCAATGGCAGCACACCATCTTCCATTCATAACTTTCACATAAGTGCTGTGAAAGTTATGAATACTATAGCCCCCCAAAAGAACCGCTAAACCTCAATTAAATTTTTTTTAAAAACCATCACATTAATAAAATAAGTATAGTTAAATAAATTAACCATTTTAAATAAAAAATTAAATTTTTGAAAAAATTTAAAATCTTTTAAAAAGTTATAAAAATAAACTTACCTGTCTTTAAAGTCTCTAAAAAAGATATACCTGTTAAAAAAAATTCAAAATAATACTTAATTCACTACTTACCTTGTTAAAAGTGGGTCTTACTCCTCCTTTTTTAATGTGTAGAATCTTCCGTACTTACCTGCGCGTTGAAACCACTAAGTGCACAGCGTGCGCGCAGCCTGTAGCGCGCACGCGGTTCACCTAGGACCCGCCCCCTTTTCCATTCACCAAGTGCCGGTTTTCAGCGCATGCGCAGTGCATGCAGAAAACCGGCAATTGGAGACAGAATACGCGAGAGTACGCAGTGCGTACTCTCGCGTAGCGGCACCAATTTTTGGGCCTATATGTTGCAAATGGGGTGGCAAAATCATACAACATGAAAAATGGGAGCAGGGGTTATAGTTTGAAATTGTTGAACTCAATGTTGAGTCCAGAGGGCTGTAAAGTGCCTAATCGAAAGATGAGGTGATGTGCCTATAAAATATTTTACTATTTTGTTTTATATTCCTTGATAATTTAATTTTATAGTTCCTCTTTGTCTCCCTAATTCTTTTTTTGACTTCTCTCCGAATCTTTTCGTATTCTCCCTTATCATGCACTCCCCTGCTGTCTGTGTACTTAATGTATGCCTCTTTCCTTACCCCCAATTGTTCCCTTATGGCTTTATTCATCCATGGAGACTCATTAGTGTTTAGTTTAGTCTCTTCTTTTAGCGGATAAAGTTGAGTACATTTGCTGCCTTGGTGCTGTGAGCAGGCCTGGCCGGGGCTGAGCAAGCTGATGATGTCATAAGCGCGCGCCGCTGGCTGGTGGCTGCACAAGCCGGAGAGGGCGAGCGGGGAAAGATCGAGAAGCACCGGATCCGCGAGTGACGGGGCGGTGAGGTGAGTGGAGTGAGAGCCTGATCCTGATCTTCCCCGGCCCCGGGGGACGTGTTTAGAGGCGCCTTTTCCGCGCTGGCAGTCGGACGGGTTTTGTTTTACTCGCGCACGTGAGCCGGAGTCGGGACAAGGCCCGGGAACTCGGGAGAGGCGGAGAGCGGCACTCTCTGTACAGGCGGCGCGGCGACCAGCCCGGCTTCAGCGCGCAGTCAGATCGGCCAACAGCCTGGGCTGCCTGACGGTGCGGATGAAGACAGGCCGCTCTCTGTGGCGCTGATCAAGCTCGGGATCCAGATCTCTGGCTGTGTTTGAGCCTCTCCAGAAGCAGCCCGTGGGGGGTGTTGAGGGGGAGTTCTGGGCTGGAGGAGGCTAGAGATGGAGAAAGGCAAGGCTATGAAGGGATTTAAACACAGTAGAGAATTTTAAATTGGAGTTGTTAGTGCTCTGGGCACCAATGTAGCAACAAGGACAGGGTGATGGGTGAGCAGGACTTGGTACACGATAGGATACAAGGAGCATAGTTTTGGATAAGCTTGAGTTTGTGTGGCAGTTCACCAGGAGAGCATTGGAATCGTCGAGTTTGGTGTGGACAAGGATTTCAACGGTAGATGGGCAGAGGTGGGCAAGGATTTCAGCGGTAGATGGGCAGAGGTGGACACTGCTTCAAAGGTGGAGGTAGACATTATTTGTGATGGAGATGGCTTCAACCTTTACCATTTAACTGGAAGAAATTGTGGCGCAACCATGACTGGTTCAAACAAGCAACTTGACGTGCAGTGGAAGGGTCAAAAGAGATAATGGAGAGGTAGAGCTGGGTGTTGTCAGTATACATGTGGCAGCAGCTAGCCCCATATCTGAGGGTGATGTCACCTGGGGGCAGCATGTAAATGAGGGGAAAGACACCGAGGTTCCTACACGGGTGACTGCAGAGGTAACGGTGTGAAGGTGAGAAACCATTTGTAGAGATGCTCATGTATGTCAGATTGGTTAAGAGTGGAATCTCATTAAACTGGATAGTGGAGGAGAGGCGCTGGAGGACATGGTGTGGTCGACTGTCAAAGGCTGCAGGGAGGACAAGGAGGAATAGTGCACCAGGGTATCATTTGTGACTTTGGTTAGGGTCGTTTCAGTGCTAAGGCAGGATTGGAAACCTGATTGGAGAGATTCAAACATGGAGTTGCTGGAAAGATGGGCATACATTTGGGAAGAGAAAGCATGTTCAAGGACTTTGGAGAAGAAAAGAAGGTTGGAGATGGGGCAGTAGAGGGCTTGAGGGTGGATTTTTTTGAGATGGGGTGATGTTAGTGTTTTTTAAGGGAGGGGAACAGTACCTGAGGAGAGAGAACCACTTTCAATATCAGCTAGCATTGGGACCAGGAAGGGAAGTTGAGTTGTTGATAGGAAAGAAACTAGAGAATAATGTGGGTTCAGGGCTAGGGCAGGCTGAGCCTGGGGGAAGTTTGGCTTGAGGGGTTGGAGGAGGAGGGGCGAGGCTGATGCAGCTAAATGGATATTTTCTGTTGTGATTAATCAGTTGACATTGTAGTTTCTTAAAATTTTCTTTTTAAACTTAAGCTTTGGATTAACTTGAAGACACGAGCAATGGACATCCGACCTAATCAGACAATTTACATTAACAACATCAATGATAAAGTTAAAAAGGATGGTAAGTAGTTCTAAAGCTTTCTTCACTGTCCAACATACTGATATGTTGATCTTGTCATTGCATGTGCATTATTTGTAGGGCAAGTGATATGGCACAACAAACATGACTGAAAATCATGGGGCAGTTACCATGGATGCTTTGTTACAGTCTGTTTGTTTTTCCCCCAACAGGAGTCCATCTCTGCTCGCCATCACTGCTGTTCAATCTCAAATTTTACACAGTGAAGCTGAGCGATTGCCAACTGTTACAGTAATCATCTAACAACTTCCTCCACTCTGGGATGTGCTGCAAAAGGCAGGACACCAATGTATTAAAACACACCGCTTATTAAAATTTGTGTTGGTGAAAGGAAAAACTGAAAAGAAAATAGTGCTAGAGAGTCAACTATGGGATTTGTCATGCGATGTTGTGCCACAACAAATCATTTACCTTACTCCTTGGTTAGAAGTAAAATTTTCTGTCGAATGAAAATGGAAGCTGCAACAAAATGATAACAGACCTTCACTTCAATCTCTGAAAAATATTCAAGTTCTGATAATGCTTTGATAAAATCATGGTTTTCTGTGCTATATATTCTATGGTTGTGGTCACGGGAATGGAGGCAAAAAATGGGGTTTGGGGTGTTGACAGACTTTAATCAGTTGGTAAATGGTTAGTGGCATTCGTAAAGGACAGAAGAGACCTTTTTTATTAAACAATTTTTTTAAAAAAAACCTTGAGTTTGGAATAGTAACTGATGCTGCATTAAACCTTTGCAGCTTAAATTGTTTGGTTGGGGACGAAGTGGTTGAGCAGCCAAATGCATACAGACGTAAATCTGGATAACATAAATAAAGAAAAAGTAAATACTCCAGGATGAGTTTTGAACTTTTGAAAACAGTAAATATGACATATGTGGGTTACAAGGCAGTAAACCAGTTTGGAGTTTTGACGACCTAATAAAGTGTGGGCGGTTTGTGAATAACATCTCAACTCTGAAATTGATACCAACCCACATTTTGTATAATTGATGGTTATTTTGTAGTGGAATGAGGGTGATAGTGGATACAGGGTAACAGAGACCATTCTGTGGACCAGCTACCATGTCCAGTGAAGACCGTGGCTATTCTTGTGTAGTGTAGCAGTGGAAATTTTGAGAATTCACAAAATGGGTATTCCATGTTGCCAATGAAGTATGATTTGGTTTGCTAGTGTGGTAGTAATAAAAATTATAAAACTTTGCCCTTTATATTTCTATAACCTCCAGCCATAAACCTTGCCCCCTTCCATTCCTCTGACTCCAGTCTCTTGTACATATCTCTCTCTCTCTCTCTCTCTCTCTCTCTCTCTCTCTCTCTCTCTCCCCATCAGCCACTTAGGCAGCACACTAGAATTCTCTCCCTAAACCCTTTACCTCCTTCTTAAAATCCACCTCTTTGCTCAAGATTTTTCTCACTCCTAATCTTTCCTTCTTTGACTCGGTATCAATTTCTCCTTATGCCTCTGTGAAGTGCTTTGGGACATTTTTCTGCATTAATGATACTGTATAAACATAAGTTGTTGAGTATGCTAGGCTCTGTGTAGCATTCTTTGAGTAAGAAGGTCATGGGTAAAAGACACGCGCCAGGGACTTGAGCACATAATCAGAACGTCAGAAGTGGGGATGTTCGCTGATGATTGCACAGTGTTCAGTGCCATTCGCAAATCCTCAGAAAATGAAGAAGTCTGTGCCCGCATGCAGCAAGACCTGAACAACATTCAGGCTTGGGCTGATGAGTGGCAAGTAACATTCGCGCCACACAAGTGCCAGGCAATGACCATCTCCAACAAGAGAGAGTCTAACCACCGCCCCTTGACATTCAGTGGCATTATCATTGCTGAATCCCCCACCATCAACATCCTGGGGGTCACAATTGAAACTTAACTGGACCAGCCACATAAATACTGTGGCTACAAGAGCAGGTCAGAGGCTGGGTATTCTGTGGCGAGTGATGCACGTCCTGACCAGCGTTTCCTGCCCCAGGGAACCCGCGCAGCTGGCTTGTCGGCATTTCAATGTAAAAACCGTGCATGCGCGGTATTTTGAATGGTCTGCACAGCCGCACTGGGCCAAATAAGATTACAGGAATATAGCTCCTGACTCCCAAAGCCTTTCCACCATCTACAAGGCACAAGTCAGGAGTGTGATGGAATACTCTCCAATTACCTGGATGAGTGCTGCTCCAGCAACACTCGAAGCTCAACACCATCCAGGACAAAGCAGCCCGCTTGATTGGCACCCCATCCACCACCTTAAGCATTCACTCCCTCCACCACCGACGCACCTTGGCTACAGTGTGTACCATCTACAAGATGCACTCCAGCAACTCTTTAAGGCTTCTTCGACCGCACCTCCCAAATCTGCAACCGCTACCACCTAGAAGGACAAGGGCAGCAGGCGCATGGGGACACCGCCACCTCCAGGTTCTGCTCAGTCATCCTGACTTGGAAATATATCGCCATTCCTTGATTGTCGCTGGGTCAAAATCCTGGAACTTCCAACCTAACAGCACTGTGGGAGTACCTTCACCACACGGACTGCAATGGTTTAAGGAGGCCGCTCACCACCACCTTCTCGAGGACAATTAGGGATGTGCAATAAATGCAGGCTTTGCCAGCGATGCCCACAGCCTGTGAATGAATAAAAAAAATCTAGGCCACCAATTTGTTCTGGTACTGAGGTGTTGCATTGTCTTTTGGAAGAGATGATAAACTGAGACCTTGCCTGCTTATTCCAAGTGTACATTTAAAAAAAATCTTGACTGACATTTATCCCTCAACCAGCACCAGCAAAAGAGATTAACTGGCCATTTATCTCTTTGCTGTTTGTGGGATCCTGCTGTGTGCAAGTTGGCTGCCGCATTTGCCTACATAAAACTTCAATAGTAATTCATTGGCTGTGAAGCACTTTAGGATGTCCTGAGGACATGAAAGGTGCTATATAAATGCAAGTTTGTTCTTCCTGTCTTTGTCCTTGTCGTCCATATTGTTAAGAAGGAAAGATTTACTCCTGAGTCTACAGTGCTCTTAACTGCAGTATGTTTTATTGCTGCTCATTCCAATAAAACCTGCTTGGAAAGTTACTAAAATCTTGGTGATTCGTGTGTGCATGCGTGAGAGAGGGAACTCTAGTAGAGAACTTGTTTTTGACAGTAACTAGTAATTGAAACATAAGTCTGATTGTTTTTTCAACTTTTCCGATAGGACATTTGTTGATGTGCAGCAATTAGACAATTGATTTCCAATGGTGTTCTTCATGCAGAAAAACAAAAATATTGGTTTGAAGTATATTTGCTGTAAATCTAGTGGTAGAAAAAGAACAACTATGCTGATGACTTACAACCTTATACTAATTTTGGAAAGAGAATATTTTGGTGATGAAGCAACTTAAAAAAATTAATGAAAAATGTATCTAAAAGGAGCATGCTGGTACAGTACATTGATATATCAGTAAAATGATAGGATGTTCACTATTTATAAATTAGTGAGCTGGTTGTAAATCCATTGTCTAATTTTGGTTATGGAATGGTTATTCTAATAAGGAATGTTAATTTTCTGCCTTAATTTGCTACATTCACCTCTTTTAGAACTTAACAAATGTGTTTTTGTTTTTCTCTAGAGTTGAAGAGAGCATTATATGCACTGTTTTCTCAGTTTGGTCAAATAATTGATATTGTAGCTTTGAAGACTATGAAAATGAGAGGACAAGCATTTGTAATTTTTAAAGAGATAACGTGTGCTACAAGTGCTTTACGGCAGTTACAAGGATTTCCATTTTATAGCAAACCTATGGTAAGTAAATCGTCAGACAGAAAATTGATACTGCATTAACAATAAAGACCTAGAAATAAAGAACATGTATACAAGAGTAAGCCACATTGTTGTTCATTGCTATTGAAAAGCTTAAAGCTAGCATTCTTTTGGATGAGGACTTCGTGTTGCTTTAGAAATCTGTCAACATTGGACTATATTTTGTTTATGAATTGAGAATAAGAAAATGCTATAAGGCTCATAGGTGTTTGCGCCCATCCTTGGCTGATTTTACCCCCATATGCCAACTTCCCTATCCCCCACCTTGTGGGAGAGGCAAAGAACCAGAGACCTGTAACAAGTTCAGGTGTTCTGTCAAAAATTCCTTCCTGACCACTTGTAGGCGATCAGACAGGCAGAAGGCCCCAAACCCATTATTTTATTAAGAATGATCTTCATTGGATAACTTCCTTTCTTCAAATTTAATTAACCCCACACCTTCTAAAAATGTAGATCAGCTTCTTGTAATCTCTCATTAACTAAGGGTCCCTTTGTAATCTAGCTATGTCACAGAATTGGGGTGTTCATGCAGTGGTGATGTACTTCCAGCTGTAGACAATTGCCTTTGCAAATGAACAACTTTAAAACATAACTTAAATTTAGTTTAATCCAATTTTGTAAGATTTCATTAGTTCAGTTGGAGCAGTTGATTTGTATAACTGGCCTTAATTGCTAGAAAAAATTATTAAAGGTTCTACATGATTGTAATAAACAGGAAATAAATAACTTTCTGCTGCAGAACGTTAATGCTTTCATTGGTGAGTTCATTGTGAAGTAGTGCTGCTGCTAAATTTGGAGTGAGATACAGCCTGGGCAGGGTAGTAAAAGCTGTACCCTTCTAATAATTGTATAAATCAGTTTGCCTGGGAATGTCGTGATTTGGATCATGGTTTCGACAGTACAGATAAAATGTCATTGTGCAAAAGTGTTTTAAACAGAGACCTCTGAACAAAAATTAAAATGTATAGATATCTTGAGGTGAACTTTGACACCACAATGGTCATATTTTGTGTACTTGAGCTATTAAAAGGAGGACCGTATAGGTGAACATTTTGTGTTTTTGATTTCTATTTTGTGCTTATCTCCCGTTTGGATCAGGTATGCTGCACAATGAGAGCTTGGTATATTGGAATGAGGCAAAGGATTTAATCTTCAGCACTGAAAGATAAATAAGCGTATTAATAGAATCAAAAAAGGAGAGCGAGGGGCAGGAAAAACACCAGATACTGCAAACACAGATAGGCAGTTAATAGGTTGAATGACCTTGCAACCTGCTTAAAGGAAAAGTGGGAGATTCTTAAATGATACAGAGGATCATCTCGGGAAATAGAAACACATTAAAGAAACAAAAGAATATGCAAAAAGCTAAAACAGTGAAATGCCCACTCCAAGAAAATGGGGGAATAGAGAAAAGACAAAATGGGTGTATTAGCAAGGGTGCATACACCCCCACCCCAACTATGTTTTAACAAACAGTCTACACACACACAACACCAATCTGCCTCCACACCACCCCCAAAAGGATATCCTGACATGCTCACCCTCCCTGTTCCCCCCCCCCCCCCCCGGCCGTAAAGGAAATGGGGGTTATAATTAAAGTCTGAAGTTAAAACTAGGGAGGGCTGCAGTGTGCCTAGCAGAAAAGTGAAAACACTGCTTCTAAAGCTTGCACTGAACTTGTTTGGCACAATATTCCAAACATGAAGAAATCAGTGAGAATAGGAGCAGGCTTTGAAGTAGCAAGCCACAAACTCGTCATCCTTGCGCGCAAATTAGTAGTGCTCAGCAAAGCAGACACTTAATGTGTGTTTGGTGTCCTTGATGTGGAGGAGACTACTCTGAGTAGCAAATACACAATACTAGATTGAAAGAGATATATGTAAATTGCTACCTTATATGGACAATGGGATCAGAGGAGGTGTATCCACCTGGCTTGTTTGCATAGAAACATAGAATCTAGGAGCAGGAGTAGGCCATTCGGCCCGTCGAGCCTGCTCCACCATTCAATACGATCATGGCTGATCATCCAAATCTAGTACCCTGTCCCTGCTTTAATCCCCACAGTACACATATCCCACCCTACCCCTGTAACCCCACGTATTTAATTCCCCCCTAACATATCCCATCCTATCCTCATAACCCCACATATTTAATCCACCCCTAACACTAAGGGTCAATTTATCATAGCCAATTCAACCTAACCCGCACATTTTTGGACTGTGGGAGGAAACCGGAGCACCCGGAGGAAACCCACGCAGACACGGGGAGAATGTGCAAACTCCACACAGACTGTCACCCGAGGTCAGATTCGAACCCGGGTCCCTGGCGCTGTGAGGCACCAGTGCTAACCACTATGCCACCGTGTTGCCCGTTATGAAAGTGCCAGGGCAAGGGCAAATGGAGGTTGTAGTGGAAGAGTGAACAAGGACCCCTCCGTAAAGCAGAGAGAGTGGAGGGCGATGGTATGCTTGGTTGCGTAATAATGATGTGATAGCTGATGCTCTGGAGACTGCGGAGGCTGGTGGGATGGAAGGTGAGGACAAGAGAGCACCTTGTCATAGGAGGGAGAGGGAGTTAGGGCAGAGGCAATGAAATGGTGGAGGTCAAGGGTCCTGCCCATTGCTGTTTATAGAGAACCTTGGCTGGAGTAAAGAGATCTTTCAGAAACTGGTGCGTAAGGTGAAGTCATCAGCACCGAGGCGATAGAGAAACTAGGCGAAAGGGATGGAGTCTTTACAAGAAACAGTAGAAAGAAGCATGCTGTAGAAGCCAGTGGACTTTAAATAGTTGTCTTTGGCAAGCCCATCAACAACATAGAGAAGTCTAGGAAAGGAATGTTTAAGCAATGGTATAGTCACTGTAATTTTAACTGAGTTACTCATCCAGAAGTATTGCCCTTTCCACTCTGGGCCCAAGTGAAATATTTATGTAGTTCTAACCCAGTTGTCCTCAGAGCAGAACTCCATAATGGAACTTAATTGGAAAGGATGGCTGATGTAGGAAAGGGAAAAACTGCTCAGTGCTGCAGCATGGTGCACAGATTAAAGAATATTAGGCAAAGATTTCCTCCATTTGCTAGGTATGATAAAATTGTAAATATGCTCTGTACAAATGTGTTTATGATTTTGCTGCACCTATCACATAAAGGAGATTTTTTGGCTGGAAATATTTAAATCTGGTTTTGTTTCCTGGTCAGAATCTTGAGTCTGTGTAGCACTCTCGCCTATGAGCCAGAAGGTTGTGGGCTCATGTCCCACTCCAGAGACATGAAGACAAAATCTAGACTCTCACTTCATTGCAATACTGAGGGATGGCTGACCTGTCGAAGGTCTTGTCTTTCGGATGAGACATTAAACAGAGGCCTCTTCTGCCCTTTCAGGTGGACGTAAAGGACCCCTTGGCACTATTTGAAGAAAAGCAGGAGGGTGTCCTGGCCAATATTTATTACTCCACCAACATCTAAAAACAGATTATCTGGCCATTATATCATTGCTTGTTTGTGGGCCCTTACTGTGTGCAAATTGTCTGACTCATTACCCTACATTACAACGGTGATGCTACACTAAAAGTACTTGATTGCCTTTAAAGCACACTGGGTCGTCCGGAGATTGTAAAATGTGCTATATAAATGCAAGTTCGTTAGTTCTTTCTTTGGCCTGTGAACTTTGAAGAAATATCTTCTCCTGTTTCTAGATTCAAAATAGTTTCTGGCCCTCAGCTCTGAATTGAAGGTTAACAAAAGTAGCTATTTTGCCAAGGCATACAGCTGAAGCACTGAATTGTGTTAGGACATTGACTTGTCATTTTGGGGAGTAAAACAAATGTTGGAAACTAAATTCTGAGCCTCATTTAGTGTTCCAAACAGATGTTGGATTTCTATGCTAATTCTGCATCATCTTGGAAACTGGCCATTACAAATTCCAATTTGCCTCAGATCAGAAACAGTCCAAAATTTCCAATCCTAGGTGTCTTTTTAATAATCTGGTTGTTCTCACTACCCGCTTGCATTCCTAGGCAATATTTTTTTCCCCTACCTATTCTGGTCAGTATTCTGGGGAGCAAGTTACAAAATCGGAAATAAAAAGAGGCTGTGAAAATGGGGTGCATGTATGTGCAAAGGCAGTGTAATCATCTGTATGACTTAATTATTCTTTTTAACCTATTTTAGCTTTACATTTCTTAGGTGTTCCTCATGCTGTGACCAAGGTGGGTAAGAGTAAAATCAGTACTGGGGAGAGATGGTGCAGTGTGAACAACAAGTGCCAATTTTCTGTACTTGTTTGTGAAACCACCCCACTAACGAAGGACAATAGCAAAATACTGCGGATGCTGGAAATCTGAAATAACAACAGAAAATACTGGAAATACTCAGCAGGCCAGGCAGCATCCGTGGAGAGAGAAACAGAGTTAACGTTAACTCTGTTTCTCTCTCCACGGATGCTGCCTGGCCTGAGTATTTCCAGCATTTTCTGTTGTTATTCCACTAATGAAGGAGGTGATTTTGCCAGTTGGCACAAATATATATGTCCGACTTCTCAAATGTCTAGACCATTACAAAGCAGTTTTTAAAAATGTTGTTGCATTGTCAGGTGTCAGCTTTATTTACTGATTCCTGAAAAGTATGTTCGTTTATGCGACTAGCTAGTTCCTGCTCCCAAAAATGTATATTCTTGATTTAAATCCTATTTACCTGAGTAGATGTTAATTTATGTCTGGCACATTTTCTTACACTTCCATTAAGTCTGGATGAAAGAAACTACGCTCTTAACTAAGTTTTTTTTTGTGGGTTTTTTTTCCCTGCTTTTTAAAAAATACTTTTTTTTAAACTTTGTTAGCAAAAAGCAAGGGATATGGCAAGTTCACTCTTGCCATATCCCTTGGCCTGTTGTAAAGTGCTGTGAGATCCTCGTACACAAAAGGAGGAGTGCTATATAAATGCAAGTTGTTCTTGCACAGGAAAGGTTGAAACCTGCTACTTTTTAAAAGGCTCTGCCAGGAGTGCTGAGACCAATTGTCGTCCCTGTAGTATTACGCTGGCTGAGATCAGTGCAGAGCAGGGATTGAACCTGGAACCTTCCTGGTGGCTATTGTGCACTGGATAAACTCACTGAACCATAGCAAGAGCTTGACTATTCTGAATGCTTTAAAAAATTCTCTTGATCTGATTTATGTAGAGCTCTTAATCAGTTTTGTTTGTGTTGGAATCGTAATTCCTTTCCTCATTTTGACGGGGATACGACAACAGGGTAAAATTTATCACTGATAAAATATTAGTTACTTTGACAGTTAAGCCCAAAGTAAAATTTTCTTGTTAACATTTAATTATATCAGTACTGTGGTGAAATACACAGTTTTGAATGATAAAACCAAGAAAGGTTTTATCAAAACTAAATATTCCGTTGTAGTTTGTTCAGATTTTTGTCATTTTACAGAGACAGTTTTTGTTTCATGAAGGAATTACTTTTTTGCATCTCAACACAGCAAAGTGCATTGCACATTTTTAAATCTGTCTCACTGTGGTCCTAAGTCTAATGAAAACCTAAAAGGTTAAATCTGACTTTTCTTTTCCCCGTCTTTATGTACATTCAATTGTTAATTCCCAGATTTCTGCAGAGCCATTGAAGTTTTAGTTGGGTGGGAGGAGGAGAATATTTTTTGTTTAAAAAAAAAAGTAAGGTACTATGTTATTCATTAATGAATTTAATTGGAATAACGACTTTTCATCAAGGTCTGCACAACAAATGTAGAGCCCAACCTATACTCCGAATGTTTTCATGTTACTTTTTAACTTGATGCATTCACTGCGTCGTGCATATGGAATTGCTTGTCTCACAAGGGCAGGAGGATGGTGTATACTATAAAAATGTAATGGTAATTTGTATTTCCCTCAGCGCATTCAATATGCAAAAACTGACTCTGATCTCATTTCAAAAATGAGGGGCACCTTTGCTGATAAAGAAAAGAAAAAAGAAAAGAAAAAGGCCAAAACCCAAGAACAAGCTGCTGCAAATAAAAAAGCTAATCCGGTAAAGACTTTTACACCCTTTCTTGGTTAAACTGATTTTCTGCTTCTTTGTGACTTCCAGCTCATAGGATAGAGTGGTTTGGCAGTGGTTGTCTTCATAGCTGCCCACAGTTGTCTTTGTAGCTTATGATTTTTAGAATGTCATGGGATTGCCCCTTCCCCAAAAAAACTTGTAACTGTAAAAGGCAGGTTGATGTGATGAGTACTTAATGTTTGGGAAGAAGCCAGTAGTACCACTGCAAGGCTGCCGTTTAAATTTAAACCCTTTCTTTAAGGATTTCATAATTGTGACTTTAAATGTTTTCCAGCAGCTCAAGAAACAATGTTTGATACTGAATAGATGCAAATATGAAAATTAAAGGCCCTTTTATTGCACACATTTATCTGAAAGGTAGGGTGGGGAGATGGAATTGTACAGATTAGGCAGCTACTGACTTTTCCTGATGATGAACCAGGAGTTGAAGGAACTGCTGGTTCCTTCTGGAGCCATTTGCTTACAAATCGTATAACTGATATTGGCTAAGGAGCTCACGTTGCAGGGTGGGGGAAATAGCATTTTGAAACAGCCATCAATTGGAGTGTTTAATCGTTTGAGCTGAACTGATTTAGTTATGCCTTTGTATTAAATGTATTTTCCCTACACTTCACCTCAAAATTTAAAACTTTTTGAAATGTTACCATATTGATCGCAATCTTGAAAGTGCTATCTTACTGATATAAGAATCAAAAAGGTCCAAACAGTTCAAGTGAGGCTCATTTTGATTTTAAAATGTAATTGTTTCAATGTACCTTGATGGTAAAAGTATGCATCTCTATGTTCAAGGGGGCTTGCAATGTCTTGCTGTTTTAGATAAAATCTCATTCCAGGCAAGACCCTACTCTTGACATCTACTTAATGTCTTATTAAAATATTTCAAAATATGGTGCAGGTTTTGTTTTGAAATGGAAAACCTGTAAATAATAAACTGATTGTCTTACCACAATATATCACGCCAATACATTGTTTTGGGGATTATATTAAAAAGACCATCTTGCTTTATACTGAGAGACAATAGTTTGATACAAATGGTTTGGTCCGTTGTTTGGTTGCTCCACTTTGTTAAAATAGCTTACATTGAAATGAGAAGCAAATTCAATTTCTTGGTGGTCTGAAAGCTCTGCACATTTTTCTTTTGCACATTCTGGAACTCAAAATGGCTTCTTAATTTTTAGGGAACAGCACAGACGGCGACTGCAAACTCTAACCAGACTACCTCCTCAGCAAATCAGCAGGTATGCTTTAAGATTTCTTTGTTAGGCTTTGGTCAGTGTAATGATTTCAACTCCAGGAGATATTGAGCAACAAGATCTTGGCTCCTGATCTTGCATACTGCGCATTTTCTGGAGGTGAGATTAAAGAAGCAATTACCAAGGACTAGAAATGTGTCGACCAGCCTCTTGGCCACTAGTAGCCTGGGGAAGCTAGGGTGTGGGAAAAAGATGATAAATTTCCCCCAGTGTTTGTTTTTGCATCTTTTATCATAAGATGCATGATGGCATTCTCTGAAGAATTCACAGATTTTAAGTAATACATCCTGATTGTATCGTAACTTAGGTTTCACAATTGTCTTCTGGTTAAATTGCATCTGTATAATATCTCCATAGTGTACATTTAAGTTACATTTTTCATCTGTGATGTCAGAAAAGGGGTTGATTTGCATTTACCAGCGGTTTTAGATATCCTGATTGACCAATCTGTTTTGATGTATGAATTACAGTTGATTTTATTTTTCTCCATTGTGTTCCCATTCCTAGTGGAAAAAGTAGCCTTTAGCATTCATTCTATCTTTCTCCATTAAAGGTACCAGACAATCCACCCAACTATATTCTATTCCTCACTAATTTGCCCGAAGAGACCAATGAGATGATGTTGTCTATGCTGTTTAATCAGTAAGTAGAAATCGTGAAAAATTCGTCTAAATGTTAACTGGATGATTTTTTTGTATTATTGCAGCGAAAGGACATGGCTTTTTTTTTCAAAGCGCTGTTCCTTTCTATTGAAGAAAAGATAAATTTACCTTCAATTTATTCACTTTTTTAAACAAAAAAAAATTTGTTTTCTTGCCAGAACAAATACCTTCAATATCCATGACATGGAGCATTTCGGAGCAACTCCATTGCAAATGGGGTGCAACTTAACACCCGCCTTAGGACTACTGTGAAGCTTACCAGCACTGGAAAACTATGCTGCAGGCTGGGGATGCAAATTCCATAACTGTAGGATGGTTTACCAGGCTTGGGCATTTTCAGAGCAGTTTGACTGGTTTGAACTTGTGCCTTCTTGCTGATTGCAATGGAGCTGCTCTGGGATGCACACCGGTACTCCTCTGTAGTTAGTCTTGGAAGCAGCCTAGCAGTGACAGAAGAAAAATTAAAATGCTCAAATAGCTTACTTGAAAATTTGACTATCTTACAAAAATGAAAGTACTTCCAATAAACTATACTCCCCTTATACCTTCCTTGCTTTTTAACTGATCATTAACTGCCTTACACATATTAAGTAAAATGGCTTTATTTCAGATTACACTCAAAAATGCCATTGTCTAATGAAACTATCAAATGTAACTCTCCTGATGGCTGAGTGGGAAAATGCACTGTGTGATGTGGTACTGAGTCACAGACCAAGGAGGTTCCAATTTTAATCTCTGGTCTGTGCTGAGTTAGCTGATCTTAACCAGAGCAATGTTAGGACATTGCAATTGGCCTCCATGTTCTTGGGCTAGGGAGGGGTAAATTCAGGAAGATTCTCTTTACTGTTGGCTATCAAGTGATTCCCACTGGAAAGTGCATGATGTGGGGAAGATGAGGCTTGGAGTGTGATGCTCCCAGGATAAAATAACCTGCTGATACTGCTAGCTCGCACTTAGTGAATGAACACTTGGATGAAGTACCAGAGGGCTTCCTCTGCCTATACCTATGCAAGCATACTCCAGGACAAGTGACTGACCTTGAAAGGAATAAACTTAGACGGAGGACAACCTTGGGTTTGGGGAGAAATGTTTTAAGACAAATGCTTGTACTGCATTTATCATTTCATTCCTGAAGCTGGCATTAACCCGTTGGGTTGCATTGTCTGAAACTCCTCTGTTATTTTAGCAGAGGTGGTAACGTATCTATCCATAATTTTATTAATAGATTGAGTGTTGTGTTTAGTGCACTTTCTGTCCTTGTCTCCCTTTTCTACTTTGTTGATTGGCTCAAAGTAAAACTGCAGGAAATCAAACTGGAAAAAATAGGCAATGTACCAATTAAGTGAGGAGCAGCATTTGCAAGACAAAGCTTGTTCAGAAATTTCTCACTGACACCAGATTTCTTAAAATAGAGGATTATTTAAACATAGATACAAATTGCAATTGTACGATAACATGAATTGACGTTTAATATTATGTACATTAAATTAATAAATCAGATTTTGAGGCAAACGGCATAGAGTTCTTAAGATTAGTACTATGTTCATAATGTTCCACTGATTCAGATGTTCTTGTCATTTGTAGAACTAATTTCCAGTTCCCAACAAAGACCTGTTGCTCGTCAATGGTCATTAAAAGCCTTTCGTATCAGTTTGTTTTATCCTGCAGGAGCTGCCATCTCATATTTGCTATATACCCTGTTGGATTTTTTTACCTCCGCTTGTAAAGCATACAATGTCTTGTACATGTGAACAGCTGGGATTTCTCACCTTTTAACAGTTTTTGTTTAGTACATTTTTACCAGTTTTTGTTTAATACATTTTAAGTCAATAATGGGACTATCTGAATTAGCTTCGCAAATCAACTTGAAAAATTTTACAAATCAAATAGTTTTTTTTTGCTGTTTGAAACAACTGGAGTACGTAAACACTAAATTTATTTTATTTTTATAACCTAGGTTCCCCGGTTTCAAAGAGGTGCGTTTGGTGCCTGGCCGACATGATATAGCTTTTGTGGAATTCGAGAATGAAGGACAGGCTGGGGCTGCACGTGATGCGTTACAGGGATTCAGAATTACACCATCTCACGCCATGAAGATCACTTATGCCAAGAAGTAATTTTGAGGTCATCGGGAGAAAAACTGTTCCAACTAGCTTATTTTGACCTTGATTGCAGTTTACTTATCATTGAAAATAAACGAACAAAACTTCTGAAGCAATTGATCAGCTTTGTGGACTTCTCAACGATTGCAGTCTACCAAAAATTGAAATGTGGCTTACAAATGGAAAATAGTTGCATTTTCTGCATATGATATTGACTGCAGACATCTGAGAATGCAGAGAGACTGTCCTGATTGTTTTATACAATAAATGTAGGGTTTTCAGTAACTTTTTCAGAATGATGGCAGTTATTTTATATTGAAATTTGGAATCAAGTTCCTGGGCTCCAGACTGTTTCTTTGAAACTCACAATGAATCCTGTAAACTTTGACTAAAATTGTAGAGGAGTTATAGAAAATATATATCCCATTTGCACAGGTGCTTAAATTTATCTACGTCAATCCTGCCCAGGCACTCTACTCTGACACCTCTAATACTGCTGCTCTACATTACAAGGCGACCACATAATAAAGTTTGACATGATCTGTAATTTATATGTAATGAAGACCAGGAGCCAGTGTATAATTTTAAATTGGTTAGCTTGGGGGAGGGAAATATGGGGAGCTGCATAAGCAAATTGAAGGTGGGGTTTGCTCAACAAATGTTATTGGGGACAGATGGAACACCTTATAGACATCAGCTGAGCATGCAGTATCAATACATGAGAAGCAGCAAGTGTAGACTAAACATGCTCGACTGTTAATGAATTAATCAGTAGCTAAATCAGGAGGCAGAATGATCTCTACAGAGAGAACGGTGGAGGTATTCACTGGATGAATATAGGAAGATCCAGAAGGAAAAAGTCAGTGGGTTAGAGACAGATCTGGGGGCAAAGAAACAGCTGGAGCTGTAAAACATAAATTCTAACAATACAATAACAGTAGGAGGCAGTCAGAAAAGTGGTGAAAACCATAATGCATGCAATTGGGGCTGAAATGAAGGATGAGTACATGGTAGTTACTATATTAAATTATTTCTTCCTTCAGATAGTCACTAACGAAGACATGAACAACATGCCCTTAGACAGGCTAAAAAGGCTCTGAACAAATAATTCCCAGGAATACGTAGTATTTTCAGTATTAAGATCAGGGATGAGTGTGAGACCTGGACAGTCATTGAGGGTCAATAAACAGTGGGGAGGAACGAGTAGATTGTAAACCAGCTAATATGTTTATTTTCAGAGGGTGACAAAGACATAGGCATTTACAGGCCTATTATTCAATACAAGGTAAAATAATGGAATTTAATTATCAATGACTACTTGTAGGATAATTACCGAGCAAACAAAATATAAAACTTTCAGAAGGAGCAGAATCTTGCCTGACTAGTCATCTTGACTTTCTTGAAGTAACACCCCAAGTGCACTGTGGAAGGCCTTGCAATGTGAGGTATCTAGACTTCCAAAAGTCATTTGATAAAGTTCTGCACAAAAGGCAACTAATTAAACTCTCAGTGATGGGAATTCAGATTAAATATTGGGAATGGAAAAGATATTAAACTGAAGGATAGAAAGGATCAGGTACTAGTTGGAGAAGTTAAGTTACAGAGTTGGGTGGGGGGGTGGCGGGGAGATTGCTGAGTGGGATGCCCCAATGATTAGTATTTGGATCCCTGCTGATTCTAATTTAAATCTTTGACTTCGATCCAGAAATTATGTAATTAATCAAATTGGCAGATAATACCAATCTGCAGGTGGAATCTGAGGAGGCATCACGGGAACGAGATGAGGTGGACAAACAGCTAAGTGGGCAAATCAGTGGCAGATGAAACCCTAGATTGTGTTGAAATAGTTACGGGTGAGGTTGAAGGAGATTATGAGGTTTTAGTAGATTTTCTGCTTGACGTGTCCAACCACTGCAGAGCAGCATTCGACAAAGAAATAGAATGGCAAACTATACAGCCATCTCCTGTAGAGTACAAGTCGGAGGTGGGCATGCTCAAACTGTCGTGCTCTGGTCTGGACCACATCTTGACTATTGTGCCCAACTCTGGTCACCAAAACACAAGGTAGACATTAGGGGGGAAAAATTCAGCTGCTTGCGCCTCCCGTTAGCGCCTTAAGAGGGCGCTAATGGGGCGTAAAGCAGCTAACGCCCGGGCGCAGCGCCGCCCACGCCTCCCGTAAAATTCAGCGGGAGGTTAGCGGCGGCGCCAGCCGGTAGCGCCCTGTGGCGCTGCGATGACGTCATCGCCGTGCACAGCACCCCGCTCGCGCTCCAGCCGCGATCTTCAGTCGCGCCCCCTGATTTACCGCCAGACGCTATGTCCGACGGGTTCAGGGAGGCGTACGTGCGGCCGGGGCGGCGATATTTAAAGGGGAGGTGGCAGGCGGCCATTTTTGTTGCTGGCCGCCTGCCAGCACCTGCCCCCGTTGCTGTCCCCGGCCCCCGTGAAGCCCCCCCACCGTGAAGTGCCGGCTGCGCTCCAAGAGCCCGGCACTTCTCTTGAGTGCCGGGCTCTTTTGCCGGCACTCCCGATCCCTGGGAGCCCAGCTGGGCCCCGGTTCGCGCTGCGCAGGGTCCCTCCCCTTTAAGAAGGGGAGGAAGGCCTGCAATACCGCGGCGCGACGTGCCGCAGCGCCTGGCGCTGCGGCACGTAGCGCCAGGATATTCCCTCGCAGCACCCCAAGAGGGATGCGGGGTGCTTCCAGTGGCGCCCCGCTTCCCTCTTGGGGCGCAACCACTGAAGTTCCGGCGCGGGGCCGCTAATTTTTTCGGGGCGCTAAAAGTCGCGCCCCGGCGAGGTTAGCGCCCCAAATGGGGCGCGACTCAATTTTTACCCCTAGGAGTCCTGGAGACAGTTCAGAGTAGAGTCCCTAGATTGATCCCTAGTATCAAAAGGCAGGTGTCAGGAAAGACTAGAGAAATTTGGGCTTTTCAACCTTGAGAGGAAGCAACTGAGAGGTGACCCTAGAGGAATATAAGATACTAAATGGTATGGAATAGATAAACCCAGAAAATTAATTCAAACCAAACCATGGGAGTCAGGCAAGCGTACACAGGTTCAAACTAATGAATGGCAAATTTAAACTGATCTCAAGAGGTTCTTCACACACAATGATCAACACATGAAATGGATTTCTGAGTAGAGTAATCGGATAAAAACCTCAGAACCATTTGGATACTGCAATGGGAGGAGTGTAGAGTCTTTTTGATGGAGGAACTAAGATGGACTAAATGGCCTTCCTCATTCACATTTAACTCGTGAATCAAGTAATATGCTATGTACATGAATTGAAAATGGCTGAATAGGAGTTCTAAATCCAGAATTATTTATTATAAGGAAAGAACCTGTATTTATACACTGCCTTTTACAATCTCAGGATGTCAAAAGTACTTCATTGGCTGTGAAGTACTTTGGGAAGTGTAGTCACTGTTGCAATGTAAGAGAACGCGGCACCAAATTGCACATAGCAAGCTCCTACAAACCACAATGAGATAAATTACCAGTTAATCTGCTTTTGTGTTGGACACCAGGAGAATTCCCTTCTTGTTCTTCAAATAGTACCATGGGATTTGTTATGTCCACCTTAGAGGATAAATCGGGCTTTAGTGTAAAATCTCATCAAAAAGGCAGCACCCATAACAGTGCAGTATTACACTGAAGTGAAAAAGTCTGAATTATGTGCTTGTGTCTTGAACCCACAAACTTTCCATTTGGAATGAAAATCAGATGGGCTCTATAAAGGGCAAGCGATCCGCTCCACCAGATTACCATTCAGGCAGTGAAGATGAAAATCTATCCCAATGTCTTCAAGGACCAATATGGAAATAAGGTAAAGGAGGAGCCAAAAACGTAACCTTGAAGTACTCTAGAAGCAATTTTATGGGGGCAAGAAGATAAACTATTATTGTTGTGCCAGCTCCTTTGGGACAAGTAGGAATGGAACCAAGCATAAAACCTGGACAGGGCAGTGCATAAACAAGGTTGTAGGAATTTGAATAATGAGCAGAGCTGGGTGACAACATGTTCAAGGACCTTGGAGGGAAATGGAAAATAGATATGCAATCGGAGTTGGAAATAATAAGAGGTGTTGAAGGTGTTTTTATTGAGCAGGAGGTGATGATGGCAGTTTTGAAAGGGAGGGAAATGGTTCCTGAGCAAAGGTAGCCATTTATGCAAGATTACAGTTTGGCAGTGAGATCTGTGAGCAGCTAAATTTTAAAATTCAAATTAAAGCTTTTTAAAGAGGCAGGAGATGCTTCAAACAGAGGGGAGGAGGAGGCTGGGGAAAAGTGGCAGAAATTATCATGGTTGGCCACAGATGGCGCTTAAGAGAAAGAATCTCTGACAGGATGATTCAATAGCAAAATACTGCGGATGCTGGAAATCTGAAATAACAGAAAATGCTGGAAACACTCAGCAGGTCAGGCAGCATCCGTCGAGAGAGAAACAGAGTTAACGTTTCAGATCTGTGACCCAACCTGAAATGTTAACTCTGTTTCTCTCTCCATGGATGCTGCCTGACCTGCTGAGTGTTTCCAGCATTTTCTGTTATTTCTGGCAGGATGATGCCTCAGGAAGAATCTTGAGAGACAACTTGGCATAGACCAGTGATTAAATTTTGACAGTTGAGGTCAATATAGCTCAGTGCTGCACTTATCCACTTAGCCATTGGGGGACTTTATAAGAGTAATTTACTAACCCAATAATAGCCGTGTGACCATACTTTATAATGAGAAGTCGCACAACACCAGGTTATAGTCCAACAGTTTTATTTAAAATTACGAGCTTTCGGAGCTGCTGCCCCTTCGTCAGGTAGAGGTACATTGAGGGAATCTATACTTTATAATATAATGAAGTTTTGTCATTTTAATAAGTTACTAGCTTTACAAAGTGTAATTAATGTTGCATAATTATTTGTACATCCTGTTCAAAAGACATGCATCATTGAGCCAAACAAATTTTCTCAATGTATCAAGCTACTGAATTACTATGCCTTCGGATCAGTACAGGCTGTACAGTTCACAGCAGTCTTATATTTTATCCAATATCTTCTGCATTGCTCAGTCTCATGTGCCACTCTCTGTTCTCCATGTTTTCTTTTTTTCCTGCTATTCAGTTTATGTCCTTCAGCACTTGACTGTGCTCTTTTGATGATCTTTCCCAGCTATCCTTATCTGTCCTGTGTTGCCACCACAACCAATGGCCTTTGACCCATTATGCTCATCTATTTACAAAATCATTTAGTTTTAAGGCCCATAATTGTTTTCAGAAACGTCAATGGTGGAATATCTCTAACTGCTTTTTTGATGGTTGTCGTGTTGGTTCCATAAAACTGTGGCGGTATTGCAACTACATTATTAAATATTAAGTATTAAATATCCAAATAGAAATTCGCATTGAACTTCCAAGCCTTCTCCATTTAGCTGAAGCTGTTGCTGATTTTTACAATTCAATTATTACTCTCTTGTAGGGCTTACATCTTCCAGGCATGAAGGACTTCTATTGTTCCTCTGTATTGGAGTGTGGTATAATGGTACCCTATGGAACATGACTTAAAACTCTGATTAGTTTAATTTACATATACTACAATCTGATTTAAAATATGTTAATTTAATTCAAATAAAGACATCAATAAATTTGGAAAATGAGTGTGTAATTGGCTAATGAATTTCAATATAGACAAGTGTGAGGTGTTACATTTTGGTTGGAAGAGTAAAGAGGCCACATACTGCTTGGATAATAAGGGGTAGAAATTAGGTCGCGCCCCATTTGGGGCGCAAATATCGTCTGGACGCAAATATTAGCGCCTGGCGCTAATTATCGGCACTGACTGGAAACTTCACTTTTACCGCCCCGGGAGGTGAGTGGAGCGCTAAAGCAGGCCCTGCACACCTGTCTTAAGGCGCAAAGGCCAAGGAGTGAGGCGCTAACTCAGAGCGCTGGCGAAGCTCATGTAATGTCAGTCAGCAATGGAACACACACACAATGGCACGGGCCAGTTCTTAAAGGGGATGGTTAATCTTGCTTTCCATCCACATCCTGTTCATTGCAGCCTTGAATCTCGGCCTGGAGAGACTTGCACATCAAATGTGCTGGAAAGAACAATGGAGAGTACCAGGCAAAGAGCTCAGAGTGCAGCTCCCACAGTCTCTGCTAAATCGATACAAGGAATGGCAAATCAAAATGAACCTGCAAAGTGCTGCTCAGTACCCAAAACTCCTTCACACAATGTTGAATCTCTCCAGAAGTCTCTCCCTCTCTCTCTCAGAATGCGTAGTTCAAAAATGCCACCAACAATAAAAGACAGGAAGAGGCCCCCTTTAAATAGCGCCCCCCCCAGCCCCACAGCGATTGATAGCGTTCCAGTCTTCTGGTCGTTGGATGCGCCAGGCGGTAAGGCAGGGGGCGCCACTCAATTTCCGCTCCGGGGCGCCACAAGGGCGTTGCACCATGGAATGACGTCACAATCTGCGCGCGCAGGTGGTCGCAGCGGTAAGTTTTAGCGCCGCCGCACAATCTCTAGTTAAGTTCTCGAGCGGTGCAAACATCGCTGCGCCCGGGCGTTAGCGGCTTTGCGCCCCATTAGCGCCCTCTTAAGGCGCTAACGGGAGGCGCAACCAACTGAATTTTTACCCCTAAGAGTCTAAAAGGGGTAGAGGAGCAAAGGAATCATGGGGTACAGATGCACAAATCACTAAAAGTAGCGATGCAGGTTAATTATGCCATTTAAAAAAGCAAACCAAGCACTGGGGTTCATTTCTAGAGGGATAGTATTGAAAAGCAGAGATGTTATGTTAAACTTTTATTGAACCTGGGTTAGATCACAGTTGGAGTACTGTGTCTTATCTGAGGAAGGATGTTCTTGCCATGGAGGGAGTGCAGCGAAGATTTACCAGACTGATACCTGGGATGGCAGGAATGACGTATGAGGAGAGATTGGGTCGATTAGGCTTATATTCGCTAGAGTTTCGAAGAATGAGAGGGGATCTCATTGAAACTTATAAAATTCAAACAGGACTAGACAGACTAGATGCAGGAAGGATGTTCCCGATGGCGGGGGAGTCCAGAACCAGGGGTCACAGTCTAAGGATAAGGGGTAAGCCATTTAGGACTGAGATGAGGAGGAATTTCTTCATGCAGAGAGTGGTGAACCTGTGGAATTCTCTACCACAGAAGGCAGTTGAGGCCAATTCATTAAATATATTCAAGAAGGAGATAGATATATTTCTTAAGGCTAAAGGGATCAAGGGATATGGGGAGAAAGCAGGGACAGGGTACTGAATTTGGATGATCAGCCATGATCTCATTAAATGGCGGAGCAGGCTCAAGGGGCCGAATGGCCTACTCCTGCTCCTATCTTCTATGCTGTGCACAGTTCTGGTCTCTATATTATAAAAAGGATATAGAGGCAGTGAAGAAGGTGCAAAAAGGATTCACAAGGATGTTATGAGAACTGAGAGGATATACTTATCAGGAAAGGCTGAACAGGCTGGGGTTCTTTGCTCTAGAAAAGAGAAGGCTGAGAGTTTACCTAATAGAGATCTTTAAAATTATGAAGGGGTTTAATAGGGTACATGCAGAAATGATGTTTCCATTTGTGGGGGAGACCAAAACTAGGGGCCATAAATATAAGATAGTTATCAATAAATCCAATAAGGAATTCAGGAAAAGCTAGGTAACAATGTGGAAGTCACTACCACAAGGAATAGTTGAGGCAAACAACATAGATGCATTTAGGGAAAGCTAGACAAACACATTGTTGGTAAAATCCCCAACTGTATGCCTCAATAATGCTGCCAAGATGTACAAATATTTGATTGAATGATGTTTTGAGTTATGCTATGCTTCGCAACTATGCTTCCAGATATGTGAAGCAATTGTTTTGCTTTAATACATCTTACTGTACTGTAATTATATTGTCTCTGTGTGATTCTGTGCCATCCTAAAATATCAACCATACATTCCATTTTTTTCAAAAGAAATTTAATGATTTAGATTTTTTTTCATTTTTGCTAAAACTAACAGGGACTTTGTTCAATTATTTTAGAAGTCACACTGTTGATCTACCTAGGTGAAAACAGCGATCTGATATTGAAGCTGATGCTTGAATCCATCATAAACAAATGATATGTATGAGTTTTATTTCTTCTCAGCTATAATGGTTGATTGTACAAACACTGGGAATAAAATGAGCAACCATCTACTGTGACTCATGAGCCAAGAGGAGAACATTTGGGAAAAAATATTTTTCAACTTCTAATTTGTTACGCTTTTAAACCCAGTCCTTTAAATCTATATAAATATTTTATATTACTTTGGGTGAGATGCTAAACTGAGGTCTTGTCTGCCTGTTCCAGTAGTACAGGTGAATATTAAAGATCCCACGGACTACTCAAAGAGCACCAAGTTCTCTTGATGCCCTGGTCAACAATCCTCCCTTAACCAGTACTGTATTAACTGGCCATTCATCTCATTGCTGTGGGATTTTTGCTATGTCTGTTTACAGTCCATTTATTTCAAAAACAATTCATTGTAAGGCACGATGTAAATTTAGTAATTTTCTTAAGTATGGAGATTCAGTGGTACAGTAGGTGAGATGCTGCCCTTTCTATTTTGGAGGCTGGATTCAAATCCAGAATGATTTGATAGGATGAAAGTCTCTTGGGTGTAAACATCATATGTGAAATTAGTTTAGGTGGTCTTAATCCAATTGTGGGTCTGGGTCCACAGCACAAAACTGCTCCTAAATTGGCAATCACACTCAAGGAGGCCACAGGATGGCTGGAGTGGAGAAATAAAAAAAGGTTACACTGATGCAGTTGTGTGTTATTTTGAGATCTACTCTGCATGTTGCTGTTACATTTGACCTGACAGTATTAATGCTTACATTGGATGCTCAAAATGCTAAATGTTCTATTGCCCAACAGGAGCATGCCTCACATTCATGAGCTTAATAATATTGCATCCCCATGTTTGTGTTTTCTTGTGTGCAAGGAAAGCTCATAAAATAGCAAGTAAGGCCTTATTTTTACTGCCCTGCACATTTTCTCTCGCAGGATAAAGTATCAGCTCTAACTTATTGATTTTTCCCCAATTTGCTGAAATGCAATTTATAAGTGAGTTTTGTGCTGTCAGCTACTTTACAGATAAACTCTGAATTAGATTGCCATTGTATTTTCATTTTAATAAAATTAAATTCATACTGAGATATTTATTTCCTTACAGGCAAGAAATACACTGTCACCATTCCTATCTATCAGAATTTTGAGGAGGAAAAAGAGATCAGACAAATGATGCATTACACTGATTAGGTTATGAAAATACAAGTCGTTGTTGAAATGTCATAAAAGTGTTAGAATGTTTGCAATGAGAATGTAACTGTGAGTTCCCAGATTTGGGCTGAGTTGGCTGACCTCAACTGAGGCAGAAATAGGTGCACTGCAATTGACCTTGGATTAATGAAGTCGGCTTTGGCTCAGTGGTAGCATTCTCACCTGAGTCAGAAAATCATGGGCCTAAGTCCCACTCCAGAGACTTCAGCACATAATCTTGGCTGATACCTCAGAGGTGAGATGTTAAACCGAGGCCCTGTCTGCCCTCTGAGATGGATGTAAAAGATCCCATGCCAGGATTTGAAGAAAAGCAGCGGAATTCTGCCTGTCCTGAGAGCTGGTGTGCCGGGAACAATTGACAGTCGGGGGGAGAGAAGAGTTGCAGGGGCCTGAAGAGAGAGACTGTGGAATGGGGGTCGGGGTAGAGAGCACCAGCACCAGCATAGGCACTGGGGGCCGACTGACTTCCTCCTGTGCTGTAATTTCTATCATTCTATGAAAACTCTCCTTTATTAAGTCCGAGCCCAGAAAGTGGTTTAAAAATGTTGGGGCTGAGTTGAGTTTAGGATGATGTGCCCTGTGAGACGTGCTCCAAACACCAAGCCCGCTGCTCTTTGTACTGGCAGGTCCAAGTTCAGATCGGCCCTCCCAGTTCAGAATTGTCACCTTCACACAGAACCTGAGTCCAAAGAGATAGGGAGAGAGCTGCAATAAAATTTGCAGATGTCACGTGATCAGATGCCTGGCAGTTGGATGTCATGTGGTCAGATGTCACATGGTTAGAATGTCAGGTTATTATACCTCCAACTAGAGTTGGTAACGCCAGTGTGTGGGGAAGCGAGCTTGCTGTTCCATCCAGAATTTAGTGCTTTGTGAGGGAGAGTCGGTTTTACTGTAATAACAGCAGAAAGTGCTGGAAACACTCAGCAGGTCAGGCAGCATCGAGGAGAGAGAAACAGAGTCAACGTTTCGGGTCGAACCCTTCGTCAGAACTGGAAAAGGTTAGGGAGGAGAGATTTTTAAGCAGGGGCAGGGTGGAGGGGAGGAAAGAACAAAGGGAAGGTCTGTGATAGGATGGAAGGCAGGAGAGATTGAATAACAAATAGGATGATGGTGCAAGGCAAAAGAAGAAGTAATGGGTCAAGTTAAGAAACAAAAGATGGCTCTAGATGATGTGTGAACGATGATGGCAGCAACATTAACAGCTACCATGTGAGGAAACAAGAGAGAAAATAAATATAAAGAAATACAGGGTCAATTTATAGTCTGAAATTGTTGAACTTGATGTTAAATCCAGAAGGCTGTAAAGTGCCTAATAGAAAGATGAGGTGCTGTTCCTCGAGCTTACGTTGAGCTTTGGTGGAACAATGTAAGAGGCCAAGGACGGAGAGATCAGAGTGGGAGTGGAGGGGAGAATTAAAGTGACAGGCGACCGGAAGCTCGAGGTCATGCTTGCGGACTGAACGGAGGTGTTCCGCAAAGCGGTCACCTAATCTGCGTTTGGTCTCCCCAATGTAGAAGAGACCACATCGTGAGCAGTATGCTAAATTGTGAGACGTACAAGTAAATCGCTGTTTCACCTGGAAGAAGTGTTTGGGGCCCTGGACGGTGGAAAGGGAGGCGGTAAAAGGGTAGGTGTTGCATCTCCTGCGCTTGCATAGGAAGGTGCCAGGGGAAGGGGTGTTGGGGGTGATAGAGGAGTGGGCCAAGGTGTCGCGGAGGGAGCGGTCCCTTCGGAATGCTGAAGGGGGGGAGGGGAAGATGTGTTTGGTGGTGGGATCACGCTGGAGGTGGCAGAAATGGCGCAGGATGATCCGTTGAATGTGGAGGCTGGTGGGGTGAAAGGTGAGGACAAGGGGAAACCTATCGTGGTTCTGGGATGGAGGGGAAGGGGTGAGAGCAGAAGTGCGGGAAATGGAACGGACACGGTCGAGGGCCGTGTCAGCCACGGTAGAGGGGAATCCTCGGTTGAGGAAAAAGGAAGACGTACTGGAAGCACTATTATGGAAGGTGGCATCGTCAGAACAGATGCAGCGGAGACGGAGAAACTGGGGGAATGGAATAGAGTCCTTACAGGAAGCGGGGTGGGAGGAAGTGTAGTCTAGGTAGCTGTGGGAGTCAGTGGGCTTATAGTGGATGTTGGACTGCCTGGGAATACCAGGTGCAGTAGGCTTTAAAACCCCTCTGAGGAAGGGTTCGACCTGAAACGTTGACTCTGTTTCTCTCTCCTCGATGCTGCCTGACCTGCTGAGTGTTTCCAGCACTTTCTGTTGTTATTTCAGATTTCCAGCATCCGCAGTATTTTGCTATTGTATTGGGTTTTACTGTAGCGGACTCTGTTGTTTGATCTGGGGTTGTTGGGACACTCAGATGAAGGGGGATGTCGTCAGTCCTGATTTCCTTTCCGCAGAGGGGGTGATGGTGTCTCACTTTGTATTGCTTTGGTGATGGGGTTGCATCAGATGTTCGCTGGTTCCTGCTGCCCCACACATGCCATTCTGGTGGGAATTTCGAAGTGTTTTTCATGCTCCAGGCCCAGTGTGAATGCCGTTCAGTGGGGAGAGGGACGGTCAATGTGTCATGCTCAAGGGAGTGTTTTAACTGTGATTCTCACTCATCGCAGTGGGTGGCTGGGTTTTTTGCACAATGGGGGTTGGGCGTGCGGAATCTCGATTCTTTCTCATGGTGGGGAGGGGGATTGTTTGTTGCCCAGCTTGTGTGTGTGTGTGTTGTGGGGTGTCTACTTTGCCGCTCATTTTGCTTGTGTGCTGTTACTACTACATGATGCAGAGATGCCGGTGTTGGACTGGGGTGGACAAAAGTGAGAAGTCGCACAACACCAGGTTATAGTCCAACAGTTTTATTTGAAATCACAAGCTTTCGGAGCTGCTGCCCCTTCGTCAGGTGAAGTGAAGGAATACGAATCGGCAAAGCATATATAGACAGAGAACAATGCCTGTGTAGCGTACAATGTCAGACGACTACAGTTAATCTTTCTGACTGCCTTTTATCACACCTCGGCAGAGAAACAATCAGGTCAGGAAGGCATTATATCAAAGACATAGCAAGATACAGCTAAGACAATGAGGTGGGGTCACAGGGGGTCTAATGTGTCAAATGCAGTCTGTATGGAAAACCATAAACTTTAAAATTTTTACTTTTTTTTAACTGGAAATCACATCTGTGAACAAGCCAACGACGACTCGAGTCTGGATGACTCTACGTCATGTAGCGTGATATGAACCCAAGATCCCGGTTGAGGCCGTCCTCATGGGTGCGGAACTTGGCTATCAGTTTCTGCTCGATGATTTTGCATTGTCGTGTGTCTCAAAGGCCGCCTTGGAGAACGCTTACCCGCAGATCCGAGGCTGAATGTCCTTGACTGCTGAAGTATTCCCCGACTGGGAGGTAACAATCCTGCCTGGCGATTGTTGCGCGGTGTCCGTTCATACGTTGTCTCAGTGTCTGCATGGTCTTGCCGATGTACCATGCTCTGGGGCATCCTTTCCAGCAACGTATCAGGTAGACAACGTTGGCCGAGTCACATGAGTATGTACCATGTACCTGGTGGGTAGTGTCCTCACGTGTGATGATGGTATCTGTGTTGATGATCTGGCATGTCTTGCAGAGGTTACCGTGGCAGGGTTGTGTGGTGTCGTGGTCACTGTTCTCCTGAAAGCTGGGTAATTTGCTGCGAACGATGGTACTTTTGAGGTTAGGCGGCTGTTTGAAGGCGAGTAGTGGAGGCGTGGGGATGGCCTTAGCGAGGTGTTCGTCGTCATCGATGACATGTTGAAGGCTGCGAAGAACATGGCGTAGTTTCTCCGCTCCGGGGAAGTACTGGACGACGTAGGGTACTCTGTTGGTTGTGTCTCGTGTTCACCTTCTGAGGAGGTCTATGCGATTTTTTGCTGTGGCCCGTTGGAACTGTCGATCGATGAGTCGAGCGTCATATCCCGTTCTTACGAGGGCGTCTTTCAGCGTCCGTAGGTGTCCATCGCGTTCCTCCTCGTCTGAGCAGATCCTGTGTATTCGCAGGGCTTGTCCATAGGGGATGGCTTCTTTAACGTGGTTAGGGTGGAAGCTGGAGAAGTGGAGCATCGTGAGGTTGTCCGTGGGCTTGCGGTAGAGTGAAGTGCTGAGGTGTCCGTCTTTGATGGAGATTCGTGTGTCCAGGAATGAAATCGATTCTGAGGAGTAGTCCATGGTGAGTTTGATGGTGGGATGGAACTTGTTGATGTTATCGTGTAGTCTTTTCAGTGATCCTTCGCCGTGGGTCCAAAGGAAGAAAATGTCGTCGATGTGTCTGGTGTACAGCGTTGGTTGGAGGTCCTGTGCAGCGAAGAAGTCTTGCTCGAACTTGTGCATGAAGATGTTGGCGTATTGGGGTGCGAATTTGGTCCCCATGGCTGTTCCGTGTGTTTGGGTAAAAAACTGGTTGTCGAAGGTGAAGACATTGTGGTCAAGGATGAAGCGGATGAGTTGTAGGATGGCGTCTGGAGATTGGCTGTTGTTGGTGTTGAGTACTGAGGCTGTCGCAGCGATGCCGTCATCGTGGGGGATACTGGTGTAGAGTGCCGATACGTCCATCGTGGCGAGGAGTGTTCCTGGTTCAACTGGTCCATGGGTGCTGAGTTTCTGTACGAAGTCTGTGGTGTCGCGACAGAAGCTGGGGGTTCCCTGTACGATAGGTTTCAGGATGCCCTCGACGTATCCAGAGAGGTTCTCACACAGGGTTCCGTTGCCTGATACGATAGGACGTCTGGGTCTGTTGGCTTTGTGTATCTTTGGGAGGCAGTAGAAGTCTCCCACGCGGGGAGTACGTGGGATGAGAGCGCGTAGGATGCTTTGAAGGTCTGGATCGAAGGTCTTGATCAGTCTATTGAGTTGGCAGGTGTGTTCTTTGGTCGGATCTGCGGGTAACTGTCTGTAGTGTTCCAGGTTGTCCAGTTATCGGTATGCTTCTTTGCAATAGTCCATTCTGTTCTGTATGACGATGGCTCCTCCTTTGTCCGCTGGTTTGATGACGATGTTGCGGTTGGTCTTGAGAGCGTGGATGGCATTGCATTGTGCTCGGGTGACATTCTGGACTGTCTTGTGAGTGCGGCTGATGAATCTGGCGTTTATGCATCTCCTGACAGCTTGAGCATACATGTCAAGCTTAGGGCAGCGACCCTCCGAGGGGTCCAATTTGACTCTTTCTTCTTCGGTTGCTGCACTGCGAGTCCCTCTGTCTGCTGTTCCGGATCATTGATTGTCTCATTGGGTTCGCTGCTGACATCTTGGGATTCGTGGAAGAATTCCCGGATCCTCATTCTCCTGATGAATTCCTCTGTGTCTGCCGCGAGACCGATGGGGTCCATTTTGGTGGTGGGGCAGAAAATGAGCCCCCGGTTGAGAACTTCGATTTCGTCCGGTTGAAGGGTGTGGTCGGACAAGTTGACGATGGACTTCCCTGTGGTTGCAACCGTGGTACCGGGGGAGGCTTGGTTACTGCTGGTGGTGATGCCGAGTTTCTCAAGCTTCCTGTTCTTGATGCGCATGTAGGCAGCGTAGTTCCGTTGCCTCGTCTGTTTGGCGGTGTCTCGTAGCTGGTCTACTGTGTCCTGAGCACAGGCTGAGAGCATGGACTCTATCTTGGTTTCGAGGTTGCGGCGTTTGCTGTAGAGCTGGTGTACGAGATGGTTGAGGAGTGTGCGAGAGGTACGGCGGCAGAGTCTCTCAGTGTAGTCTGCTACTACAGGCCGCCGGGCCAGGGATAGTCCCCGCCTCATCAACTGGGCTGGGAGGAGGGATGCGATTCTTGCTCTGCGCTGCAGACTGCTGATCAGTGGGGAGGGCGGGTGGACATTTTTTCCTGGAGGTGGTGTATTTGCTTTAGCCGCTACCATATCGTCACAATTTATTTTCCTTTCCAATGGTTTCAACACAACTGTTCTCCTGCTACCAGCCATAAAACTCCCGGCGGCAAGTTCCCTGCCTGGTCTTGAGGCTGCTGCAGAATTCCGAAGGTTTTCCCCTTTTTATTTCTAGTTCACCGTGAGTCCCACCTGTATTTTCCGTTCAGTCTTTAAATTAATACTCTAGTGAACCTTTAAGGAATTCACACATGTACTTTGAGAGGTGTATATTTACTTTCGATTTTTTTCAAATAAACAGAAGCCAATTTCCAAGCACCAATGCTGATTGACAGTAATTTCTGCTTCATTTAACGGCACTCAGGACGATTGATTAATTTAGGAAAGGAAGTCATGAGGATTATTTAGGGTCCTATTTGGGGCTGTCAAGTAATATTAGGTTCTGCCCCATTTCTTTGAAATGATCATATAACGTTACATCCACATCGCCCCCTATATCTGAGACCACTCACTATACATATAAAATATAAATGTTTAAGGATGTACCTCATCAAATGTCATTTACTTCAAGCATTTGCTTTACCCTACTACGAGGAATATTTTTCAGACATTCTCATGCTGTGTTCTTCCAAATCAGTCACAAGCCTGACAAGTATGATGACTTTACAACAGTTTCAGGCATTTAAAAGTTGCTTCTGATACCTTTGTTGTAAATACAAAATGTACATTTTTCTGCAAGTCATTTAGAAATGCCAAATTTAAAAATATATACAACCTTACTGAGTCGCAAGGAGAGGTTTGGCAAAGAAATTATTTGCAAATTTAGCCTTCATCTAACAAAACAAATTTAAATTCTTTATTTCTTCACTTTTTTTTCATTGTATTCCTGACATTTCTGGTTGTTGCTGAAGTGGTTTTGAACAAAAGCACGAGAAAATCTGTGTTGTCAAACCATACTGTCTACAAAAATCCTTAAGTGCATCAGTAAGTGTATGCATGTATTTCACCAACTTAATTCTCTGAGTGGCAAGAAAATTGGCAAAATGGATGGATTAAGCAATTCACATGTACCTCCTACAGTGTTAGAGCTACCCAAGTACACCAAACTAACTCACCTCCAGAATTGAAGAAAATGTGTCTTTTTGCCAGCTCATAGTTAAACAGTGAGTACTATATATCATTTGACTAATTTGATGTAAAAATGTATCAGTTACCACAGAGACAAAATAAATCACCTTTTCCCCTCTATTACACTTTAGTATGACTGATAATAAGCATAATCTGACCTCAATATGCATATAACCTGGAAACAAGTCGTGGCAAAATAACTACTGAAAAGTAAGTTACAAGTTGATTTTGCTCACTTTTTGTGATGAGGTGGTGCAATAATATTATAACTTGACACCTCCCATGGCAAGCAGATGGAGTTAAGTTACAAATCAGCTATGATCTAATTGAATGGCGGAACAGGCTCGAGGGGAAGAATGGCCTACTCCTGTTCCTATGTTCCTCTTACTCTAAGAACTGATGACGACAGCAAAAACTGTATTTCGTAGAAATAAATAATTCTTATGCAGTCATAGAGTTATACAGCACAGAAAGAGGCCCTTCAGCCCATCGTGTCTGCGCCGGCCATCAAGCCCTATCTATTCTAATCCCATTTTCCAGCACTTGGTCCGTAACCTTGTATGCTATGGCGCTTCAAGTGCTCATCTAAACGCTTCTTGAATGCTGTGAGGGTTCCTGCCTCTACCACCCTTTCAGGCAGTGAGTTCCAGATTCCAACCACCCTCTGGGTGAAAAAGTTTTTCCTCAAATCCCTCTAAACCTCCTGCCCCTTACCTTGAAACTATGTCCCCTGGTTATTGACCCCTCTACTAAGGGGAAAAGTTCCTTTCTATCTACCCTATCTATGCCCCTCATAATTTTGTACACCTCAATCAGGTCCCCGCTCAGCGTTCTCTGCTCTAAGGAAAACAACCCCAGCCTGTCCAGTCTCTCTTCATAGCTGAAACACTCCAGCCCAGGTAACATCCTGGTGAAGCTCCTCTGCGCCCTCTCCAATGCAATCACATCCTTCCTATAGTGTGGCGACCAGAACTGCACACAGTATTCCAGCTGTGGCCTAACTAGCGTTTTGTACAGCTCCATCATAACCTCCCTGCTCTTATATTCTATGCCTCGGCTAATGAAGGCAAGTATCCCATATGCCTTTTTAACCACCTTATCTACTTGTCCCGCTGCCTTCAGGGATCTATGTACATGCACACCAAGGTCCTTCTGATCCTCTGTCCTTCCTAGGGCCCTACCATTCATTGTGTATTCCCTTGCCTTGTTAGTCCTCCCAAAATGCATCACCTCACACTCTTCAGGGTTAAATTCCATTTGCCACTGTTTTGCCCATCTGACCAACCCATCTATATCGTCCTGTAGCCTGAGGCTTCCCTCCTCGCTATTTACCACTCCACCAATTCTCGTGTCATCTGCGAACTTACTGATCATACCTCCTACATTCATATCTAAATCATTAATGTACACTACAAACAGCAAGGGACCCAGCACCGATCCCTGCGGTACACCACTGACACAGGCTTCCAGTCACAAAAACAACCTTTGACCATCACCCTCTGCCTCCTGCCACTAAGCCAATTTTGGATCCAATGTGCCAAATTGCCCTGGATCCCATGGGCTCTTTCCTTCTTGTCCAGTCTCCCATGTGGGACTTTGTCAAAAGCCTTACTGAAGTCCATGTAGACTACATCAATTGCACTACCCTCATCCACACACCTAGTCACCCCCTCGAAAAATTCAATCAAATTGGTTAGACATGATCTCCCCTGACAAAGCCATGCTGACTATCCTTGATTAATCCTTGCCTCTCCAAGTGGAGACTAATTCTGTCCCTCAGAATTTTTTCCAATAATTTCCAAGCCACTGATGTTAGGCTCACTGGCCTGTAATTCCCTGGTTTATCCCTACTACCCTTCTTGAATAATGGTACTATGTTAGCTGTCCTCCAGTCCTGGAAGGGGCGATCGATAGCTCCGAAAGCTTGTGATTTCAAATAAAACTGTTGGACTATAACCTAGTGTTGTGCGACCTCTCAATTTTGTCCACCCCAGTCCAACACCGGCATCTCCGCATCATGACCTCCCCTGTGGCCAGAGAGGTTCTGAAAATTTGTGTCAGTGCCCCTGCAATCTCTTCCCTTGCCTCACACAGCAGCCTGGGATACATCTCGTCTGGGCCTGGAGATTTATCCACTTTTAAGCCCGCTAAAACCAATAGTACCTCCTCCCTCTCAATGCTAATTTGTTCAAGTATATCACAATCCCCCTGCCTGATTTCTATGCCTACATCGTCCTTCTCCATAGTGAACACAGATGCAAAATATTCATTTAAAACCTCACCTACATCTTCCGGCTCTACACACAGATTGCCACTTTGGTCCCTAATGGGCCCTACCCTTTCCCTGGTTATCCTCTTGCCCTTAATATACTATAAAACACCTTGGGATTTTCCTTTATTTTGCCCGCCAGTGTTTTTTCATGCCCCCTCTTCGCTCTCCTAATTTCTTTTTTAAGTACCCCCCTGCACTTTCTATACTCTTCTAGGGCTTCCACTGTTTTTAGTCCTTTGTATCTGCCAAAAGTCTCCCTTTTTTTCCTAATCCATTCTTGTATATCTCTTGACATCCAGGGTTCCCTGGACTTGTTGGTCCCACCCTTGACCTTTACGGGAACATGTTGGCGCTGTACTCTCTCTATTTCCTTTCTGAATGACTCCCACTGCTCTGATGTAGATTTTCCTACAAGTAGCTGATCCCAGTCCACTTTGGCCAGATTCTGCCTTATCATATTAAAATCGGCCTTCCCCCAATTTAGAACCTTTATTTCCGGTCCATCTTTGTCCTTTTCCATAACTACCTTAAATCTCACCGAATTATGGTCACTGTCACCAAAATGCTCTCCTACTAACACTTCTACCACTTGCCCGGCTACATTCCCTGGAATTAGGTCCAGTACTGCCCCCTTAAATTGTAGGACTTTCTACATGCTGGCTGAAAAAGCTCTCCTGGATGCACTTTAAGAATTCCGCACCCTCTAAGCCTTTCACACTCTGACTATCCCAGTTAATATTGGGGAAGTTGAAATCCCCTACTATTATTACCCTATTATTTCGGGGGCCTATAGTACACTCCCAGCAAAGTGCTTGCCCCCTTTTAGTTTTTAAGTTCTACCCATATGGCCTCATTAGAGGAACCTGCTAAGATATCATCCTTCCTTACTGCAGTAATTGACTCCTTGATTAATATTGCAACACCCCCTCCTCTTTTACACCCCCTTCTGTCTCGCCTGAAGATTCTATACCCCAGAATATTGAGCTGCTAGTCCTGCCCCTCCCTCAACCATGTCTCTGTGATAGCAACAATATCATACTCCCATGTGTTCATCAACACCTTCAATTCATCTGCCTTACTCGTAAGACTCCTTGCATTAAAATAAATGCCATCCAGCCTTGCCATACTCCCTTGTGCCGTTACATATTTGCTCTGCCTTCCAGACTGACTTGTTTTTTCCTCTATATTTGGCTGTGCATCACCCCCTACTATAGCTCCACTCCGTATCCCATCCCCCTGCCAAGTTAGTTTAAATCCTCCCCAACAGCACTAGCAAACCTCCCCGCAAGGATGTTGGTCCCGTTCTGGTTCAGGTGCAACTCGTCCGACTTGTACAGGTCCCACCTTCCCCAGAAACAGATCCAGTGATCCAGGAAACTAAAGCCCTCCCTCCTGCACCAACTCTTTACCCGCGCATTCATCTGCTCTATCCTCCTATTCCTATACTCACTTGCACGTGGCACCGGGAGTAACCCAGAGATTACAACCTTTGAGGTCCTGTTTCTTAATCTGCTATCTAGCTCTCTAAATTCTTGTTGTAGGACCTCATCCCTCTTTCTACCTATGTCATTGGTACCAATGTGAACCACGACCTCTGACTGTTCGCCCTCCCCCTTCAGAATGCCCTGCAGCCGTTCAGTGACATCCTTGACCCTGGCACCAGGGAGGCAACATACCATCCTGGAGTCACGTCTGCGGCCGCAGAAACGCCTGTCTGCACCCCTCACTATTGAGTCTCCTACCACTATTGCCCTTCCACTCTTACTCCTCCAACCTTGTGCAGCTGAGCCACCCACAGTGCCATGAACTTGGCTCTGGCTGCACTCCCCAGAGGAACCGTCACTTTCACCGTTTTCCAACACAGAAAAACGGTTGTTGAGTGAGATGCACTCTGGGGCTTTCTTGACTACCTGTCTGCCCCCCTTCTTCTGACTGGTGGTCACCCATTCCCTCTCTGACTGCACTTTCTTAAGCTGCGGGGTGACCACGTCTAAAAATGTGCTATCCACGTAACTCTCAGCCTCGCGGATACACCGCAGTGCCTCCAGCTGACGCTTGAGCTCCAAAAACCGGATCTCAAGTTGGCCAAACCGTTGGCACTTACTGCACATGTGGTCATCCTGACTGCAAGAAGCGTCTAGGAATTCCTACATGCTGCAGGCCGTGCAACGCACAGGACTGAGGTCCCCTGCCATACTTTTAATTAAAAAAACTCTTACCTCAAATTTAAACTCTCGGATTCTCGCTCTCCCGAACTACCTTAACTATGAACTACCTTAAAAGAAATAAACTTAAAATTGAAGAAAAAAAAAGCACTCACGCACTACTCACCAATCAACTTCTTCCCCTGCGCCGACGTCACTTTCTGTACAGTGACGTCACTCTCGAATTCTGCCGCCACTCCCACTGCTGCTGCTGCTCGACTGGGCCTGAAAATCACCGACCTTTATTTTCTCCCACAGCCGCTGCTCCCTTGCAGGTCCGCCGCTCCTGCTGCTGCCACTGCTCGACTGGGCCTGAAAATCACCAACCTTTATTTTCTCCCACAGCCGCTGCTCCCTCGCAGGTCTGCTGCGCCCGCTGCTGCCGCTGCTCCTGTGTGTTATCACCTACTCAGGATGTCCCAAAACACTTCACAACCAACAAATTACTTTTGAAATACAGTCATTGTTGTTAATCTAGTTTAAGTTTACGTTGAATGGGCATTTGGCTATAATATCATGTTTGTGTGTATGTATATCTGATGGTCAAATTGAAGAGAAATAATGCTAAGAAGTAAACATCCCCGTGCTTTGCGCCCTTTCAGTCTCAGGTACTCGAAGACCACCTATGCATGATTCAATTACAAAGTGTAAGATCTCTTCCTCCCCACATGTAGACATGCAACTTTCCGTATGTTATAAAATGAAAACTTACTGTAATGTTAACAGCAAGGAAAATAATTATTTATAAAGTCGTGAAAATATTCCAACTGATCACCAAAAATCTACAGCATGAGTTGGACCCTGTGTTGACAACTAAGTTAAAAATTAGCGAGAACCTGCTTCCTTAAACATTTTAAAGAAAACAAACATTAACTAAAATAGAAATGAATGAAGAAATATACAAATTCAAATCTGTCATTTAGGCTCTTCAAAACTAAAATATGTACATTAATATATTTTTTGAATGCAACGACTACCGGAAAATAAATAATCATAGAATGATACAGCACAGGAGATTATTCGCCTATCCTGCCTCTGCTGGCTCTTTGAAAGTGCTATTCAATTAGTCCCATTCCCCAGCCCTATCACTATAGTTCTGCAAATTTTTCTCCTTTAAATATTTGTCCAATTCCCTTTTCAAAGTTATTATTGAATCTGCTTCCACCACCCTTTCAGGCAGGGCATTCCCGATCATAACAACTCGCTGTATAAAAAAAAATTCTCCTCATCTTGCCTCTGGTTCTTTTGCTAATTACCTTAAATCTGTGTCCTCTGGTTATCGACCCTTCTGCCACTGGAAACAGTTTATCCTTATTTACTCCATCAAAATCTTTCAAGGTCTTGAACACCTCGATTACATCTCCCCTTAACCTTCTCTGCTCTAAGAAAAAAAAAACTCAGTTTCTCTAATCTCTCCCTGTAACAAGTCTTTCATCCCTGGTACCATTCCAGTACATCTCCTCTGCACTCTCTCTAAAGCCTTGACATCCTTCCTAAAGTGTGGTGCCCAGAATTGGATGCAGTACTCCCATCGGGCTAGAAATTCGTTATACCCAAGAAATGGGCAGTATTTAGATTAAAAATGATGAATTAGCACCAGGTGAAAATCATCTAGACTGCACGCAAATTTTGTCCTCACTCCTCATTAAAATGATTGGAGCCATAAATCTAGTCTAAAAACCCAAGCTCATTGGCGTGTAAGGGGTTTTCTCCGATACTGGTCCCCCGTTACACACAGTTCTTGGACGTCAGGATTTATAAGAACAAAATACACACATCACAGGGTTTTGCTTCAACTTTTGATTCGTTCGTTTATTGAACACACACACACAATTACCTTCCTAGTATAAATCCCTACGATTTATATTAGGTTAACAACCCCAAAATACAAACCCCTACGCAAGGGTCATTTGCATTGACACAGTTAAACCCGTCCACGATTTGACTGTTACATATAAAGTTACCCAGACTCAATCACAAAACCCTTATTGTGACCTGACTGAAACTTACAAACTTACTCAGACTCAATCACAAAAGCCCCCTCTATGATTTGACTGAAACATACAATCACCACTCCTGATCGGCTGTCTCCTGTTGATTGTAGGCCCGAATCTTTCTGCTCGCTGTTTTTCCGATGGCTTCCCACCTGACTCTCTTCGAAGTGTGTCTTACTTTAAACCAAAACCAACTTGCAATCTTGAAACACATTTCCTGGCCCCCTCCTGAGCATACAATGGCCATTTCAAAAAAATGTGTGCATGTCTCTAGCAGAGAACTCTTGATGTCTAATTGTCCCTCATATTATCCATTGATTAGAGATACCTTTCTGACAATGCAACCTTCCCAAGGTGACTGCATATGCTAGTTGTTGGTTTCTGTTAGCATTCGTATTCAAATGGTTCAAGGCCCAGCCCATTGTCTAGGCCTGCACTGATACTAGTTATACTGGGGCCATGGTCTTCTTGAACAATGTAACCCCTTAAGGTAAATGAAAATGTGAATGTTCTTGTTCAGAAGCATTCGTATATTAGATTGTCTGTGATCCAGTCTCTTGAAGGTTCATCTGCAATGTTTGAATTAACCCTTTATTGCCCATCTCTTTTTGCGGGCTGTGCAGTTGTGGGTTTTTATATTTCATAGTCCAATTTTTACCACTGGGGGGGGGGGGGGGGGGGGAGAGGAACGGATCCTACAGGCGTTACACTCAAAAGATGGACCAATATCGGGTGTAGTCTAAATGCAAGTAATGGTTGCCCAGGGGAGGTCCATTGATGCTGCAGCACCTCATTCTCAACATTACTTGGTGTACAGCTGCCTCAACAACCATAAGAAGAAGGACAAAGAGAAGGAGCACTTATTTACAAATGCTGATGGCAGATTGCTGCCCCAGGGAGAGAACCCGCGGGTTTTCCGAGGAAGCTTTTGAGGCATTGGTTTTAGCGGTGGAGAGAAGGTGGGTGGTCCTGCATCAACTGGCAGGAGGCCCTCGCCACAAGTCTGCCAGACTATGTGGATGGAGGTGGCGCACCACATTATGGGCAGCACTGTGGTCCCCAGGGCCCAGACCCAGTGCAGGTGGAAGTTTACCGAGCTCACACGGGTGGTCAGGGTGAGTGAAGGCTTCAACAAATGCTACATACCACCATCTGTACCACAAGTTTCACACACTGCTCAATGTACCACACCCCCAGCACTCCCCCACCAACAAGCTCTACCTAGCAACACTCACACCCACATCTCACACACAATGACAGCTATTCAACTATGGCACAGGGGTCATTAATTATTAGAATTTATGTCATATGTGTAATATGTTTATAGATTAATTTATTAATGGTGTTTGGAATAGTTTGTGGCCTCTCTCATTTCACCTTTGCGTCCAGGAGGATGCTGTGATATGCCATGAGACAGGGATTGTATGATGGGGATGTGGTCAGCACAGAGATCTGGGGTTTCATTCATGCGAATCAGAGTCTGATGAGCCGGTCACAGACAGCCAGTCCAGAAGGCCGATTGTCTTGCTGCCTCTGACCTCCCTCCTGTTCATCCTCCTCTGACTCGTCCTCCTCTGCCTCGTCTCTTCCTCCTTGGCCTCGTCCTCCTCTGCCTCATCGTCCTCCTGAGGTAATGCCACAATCCCGCAGCCCCCATGACTGTGAGGAAGTGTTGTGAGCAGAAGCCTTTAACAAATAATGAGTGACTTCTGCACTTAAATTAACATTCCCTATCACCAAAAAATCTTGAAATTACTAAAGAGAGCTGTTTCAGTTGCAGGAAGTAGCTAACAAGCACTGAAACTGCAAAACCCTGTCAGGTTCAGCGGATTGGGGATGGTGCCTTTAAATAACGCTGCTGCAGCCTGCTTTCTGCTTGTAGGCGCCAGCTCGCCCTGTCATTGTTCTGCGCTGCCGTTAAGGCAAGTGGCTAAATCCAATGTTGGAGATTGGGCGTCCAGTGAGCGTTGCACACTCACTGACGTCACGATTGCCATGATGGTGAGCTCTCTGACGCTAGAGTTTATCGGCAGCGCTACCGGCACCACCGATATGGCGGCGGTGCTGGAACAGGCATCAGCTGTCGTTACAGCTGTCAACGGCATTTCTGTGCCATCTCCTGGTGCTAACGTGTGGCGCAAACCACACAAATTTTTCCCGCTATGCCTCTGATTATAAAATTGAGAGGTCGCACAACACCAGGTTATAGCCCAACAGTTTTATTTGAAATCACAAGCTTTCGGAGCTATCGATCGCCCCTTCCTCAGGTGAAGTAGTAAAGAAATACAGACTCGACAAAGCATATATAGATAGAGAACAATGCATGTGTACCTTACAATTGCAGACAACTAAATTAAATCATCCTGACTATCTGCCGAGGTGTGATAAAGTTAATCAGGTCAGCCAGGAAGTACCACATCAAAGACATAGCAAGATACAACTGAGACAATGAGGTGGAGTCGCAGGGGGTCTAACGTGTCAAAAGCTGCCGTCTGTATGTAAAACGATAAGCTGTAAAATTTTTTTACTTTTTTACTGGGAAAATTTTTACTTTTTTACTGGGAATCACATCTGTGAACAAGCCAACGACGACTCGAGTCCGGATCACGTCATGTATCGTGACATAAACCCAAGATCCCGGTTGAGACCGTCTTCATGAGTGCGGAACTTGGCTATCAGTTTCTGCTCGATGATTTTGCGCTGTCGTGTGTTCCTAAGGTTGCCTTGGAGAACGCTTACCTGCAGATCCGAGGCTGAATGTCCTTGACTGCTGAAGTGTTCCCCGACTGGGAGGTAACAATCCTGCCTGGTGATTGTTGCGCGGTGCTCGTTCATACGTTGTCTCAGTGTCTGCATGGTCTCGCCGATGTACCATGCCGCGGTGCATTCTTTCCTGCAACGTATGAGGTAGACAATGTTGGCCGAGTCACATGAGTATGTACCATGTACCTGGTGGGTAGTGTCCTCACGTGTGATGGTGGTATCTGTGTTGATGATCTGGCATGTCTTGCAGAGTTTGCCGTGGCAGGGTTGTGTGGTGTCGTGGTCGCTGTTATCCTGAAAGCTGGGTAATTTGCTGCGAACGATGGTACTTCTGAGGTTAGGCGGCTGTTTGAAGGCGAGTAGTGGAGGCGTGGGGATGGCCTTAGCGAGGTGTTTGTCGTCATCGATGACATGTTGAAGGCTGCGAAGAACATGGCGTAGTTTCTCCGCTCCGGGGAAGTACTGGACGACGTAGGGTACCCTGTTGGTTGTGTCCCGTGTTTGCCTTCTGAGGAGGTCTATGCGATTTTTCGCTGTGGCCCGTCGGAACTGTCGATTATAAAGCCAAGGATTCGGTATGCTTCTTTAACAGCCTTCTCAACCTGTCCTGCCATCTTCAAAGATTTGCGTACCTACACACCCTGGTCTCTCTGTTCCTGCACCCCCTTTGGAGTTATATATAAATATACCATGACTTTATATTATTTTCGAGACGTTTTACAGTTAAAGAGAAATAGAAAAGTGTGCAGCAGCAGCAGCAGCAAAGTGCTCAGGTCACGATTACAGCCAGTGTGAACGAGTGGAGGGAGAGCGAACTGACGAAGTCCACTGGGCGGCGCCGCGCGCGCTGGCCGGGTTGGGAGGTGCGGGAGCGCGCGGGGCGGAGTTAGTGAGCGCGCGTCGCCGTGGGGATCGAGCGCTGGAGGAAACGGCTGCAAGTACTGGAGCCTGTCAGTCAGTGCGGAACAAACTCAGCACACACAAGCCAGCCCTCGACGGTGAGAATCGGGCGAGTTTAATAACTGGTGAGCTGTCCGGCGGTTTGTAAAAGAGCTTCTTTTGATTTGTCAGGGGGGGGGGCTTGTCAGTGATCTGAGGGAGGGAAAAGGCCCCGATAACTACTAGTGACCGTAGAGGGGATTAGAGGAGGGGGTGATCGTGCTGGGGAACAGGCACAGGATTACAGTAAGTTACTATTTTGAGTGTTTTATACTTGAAACCATGCTGCCCCCACCCCACCGAGAAAAAGTTTAAAGGTAAGAGTTTGTTCTGGGAGCTTTCTCGTTGCATCAGGTGACGCAACTGTGTTGGTATGCGTTTTGGGCTTGGCCGTGCTATGCAAACGACGTGTATGTCCGGTTCCAACCTGCATGGTGATACCGTGTTCACCATGTTTTTGTACAGTTTCCAAAAAAAAAGTGAAAGCTTCTCAGTTATTCCAAGGTTACAGATCCGCTTGCTAGGTCACAATCTCTTCGTTTGTATTTGTAATATGTGCGGAAGTTCTCAGCCTCTTCCAGGTCCTGTGCTTGCAGGGGGAAAAAAAAACTATTGCACAAGGTTCTCATGTCCACTTCAAGGTCTTCAGGAATGTGTTACTGGATGCGGCGTAGTTTAAAACTCGTCAGGAAGGTTAACTGGCTCATTAATCATTCCCATATCTGATGACGCTGAACTTCAGGTGGGACTTTCAGTATTTTCCCACAGAAAAGCTCATGGATTCGCGATCATGTGAGGGGCTGGGTGGATTCTGTTTATTGGGTTTCAAGAAGGTTAGGCTTTTATTCCAGAAGTGTGCTTACAATTCGATATTATTTTCGCCGAAATATGCTTCTGATAAATTTCATAAATGGGCGTATTTATTGTTGTTGAACAATATTCAGGTTACTGATATTAAAGATTGCGTCAGTGTTCCACCTTCATTTCTAAAGTAGATCTCCTTGGAAACTTAAGTATATTAATAGCTGTAACAAGGTGTGTTCCATGGGGATCATATTACATTTGTTGGGATAATTCGCAGTCCACAATTGAAACTGAGCATAACTCGTGAGTTGATTAAAATCCTATCCAACGTAATCTTTACTGTTCTACCACTATATCTTTTGTACAAATTTATTGAGTTGAGGATTTTTTTTGCAATGTTGACGCATTGATTTTATGCTTGAGGGCCTATGTATTTAAAAACAATTGAGTTCAACATAACCACCTGACTTATTGGCTCTAAAATCAAGTTCATTCTTTTTTCTAAACATCCTCTTGTGTCAGGGGTCTAAATTGTGTTGTCACTTGCAAAAATATCACAAAAATTGTATGAAAATACCTCAAACAAATGTAAATATGTAATGAAAACTGTCCGAGCATCAGATTTTGGGGTTCAGATCATGGTCATAAACTACTTGAGTTTTAGTTTTGTGGTTTAGCGTATCATTTAGAGTCATTGATTAAACTACAGCATTAAAATGTTCTTTGAGGTCTCCATTGTTTACTGTGTCAAGTAGTTCTGGTTATATTAATAAATCAATTATAAATAGGGCAAGTGATTTGGTTGTGGCTAAAATGCCGCATATCAAGATAGTTGCGGAGATAATAACTACATTTTTGAGCAGATGTTGGGGATTTTTTTCCAGTGCCAAATCAGCACTTTCCCCATCCCATTAATTTTAATTAGAAGCATATTTTAAAGCCAGTGTTTAATCTCATAAGAGTGAAGGAAGTTGTCAGCTGTTTACTGTAACTGTTGGTTTACAGTGGCAATTGCTCAGCTCCTTTCTGCTCACAGGCATTGCTTAAAATTAGAGCTTGAATTTAAGTTTCAATGAGCAGAGCTAAGTGTGTACTGAGTTTGTGAGACTAACTGGTTATTTAGTCATAAAGTCAGCTTCGGTTCAGCTCTGCTTTGCTCACCTGTCCTGTGATGAATTTTTTTAAGCAGTTAATGCCTTGCTAAATGACTTGCTAATATTGTAATATATAATCATAATTTTCACTTTTAACCATGAATCTCCCCCAATGCTAAGAAAAGCCCAAACAAGCTAAAATGCAGAAATGGCATTGTTGTCTGTATGGACAGACAGCTGTGGAGGCCAAGTCACTGAATATATTTAAGAAGGAGATAGATAGATTTCTAGACACAAAAGGCATCAAGGGGTATGGGGAGAGAGCGGGAATATGGTATTGAGATAGAGGATCAGCCATGATAATATTGAATGGCGGAGCAGGCTCGAAGGGCCGAATGGCCTACTCCTGCTCCTATTTTTCTATGTTTCTATGGACAAGGCAACCTTTGTTTTATTCATTCTCGGGATATGGGTGTCGCTGGCAAGGCCAGCACTTATTGTCCATCCATAGTTTACCTTGAGAAGGTGGTGGGCAGCTTTCTTGGAACTGCTGCAGTCCATGTGGTAAGGGTAATCCCACAATCCTGTTGGGTAGGGAATTCCAGGATTTTGACCCAGCGACGATGACGGAACGGCAATATATGTCCAAGTGTCATGGGGGTAACTCAAACCGATCAAAATTACAACATTGTTACTTAAATTGGGCCTATGATCAGCTGCATTGCTATAGTAGAAAGGTGGCATTAACGTATTGGGGCTCAAAATTAAGACTGCAGATGCATTGGACAGGAGGATAGGTCACCTTATAAAACCTACTGAACCAAGATTATGTGACTTGATGTTGTGATGTGCTGTACGACAACAAGGTAGAATGTGGATATTTGATTCTCATTTGTCCACATTGTGCGTTCTGATGTTTGTCATGCCACGACAGAGTGCTGAGCAGAATGTAAGTGTTGCTGTACACAGAGGCAAAAGTCACCCCACAGTGTCTCTCACCTAGCATTTGGTGCAAGAGTAGCATTGGATGCCTGCCTAAGTGAAGAGATTTCCATCACACTACCAATCTTTATGCTGACATTTTATTTATCACTCTCCCACTACCAAAAACTGGCCAAATTAACCCTTGGGGAAAAGTGTGACTCGCAGTTCAGACTTGTATTTGTAACTTGTGTCTCTATTAAACATTTTTTTTGGGGGGAGAGAAAATCAACAGTAAAATTGAACAATTTGTATAAAAGAAATAATTCCACCAGCATAAAGAAACAATGAAATGGCCAATGAGACAAGTCCTCAGTCCACACTTACTGATCTGTTCTCAAAAGTACTCTTGGCGCAATGGACTATTGCAATTCCAAATATAGAGTGCAGTGTTCTTAAATTTTAAAATATCAGTAAATCCAGGCCATTGTTGCAAATACTTTTTTTGTTTTTCCCTCCTCCGATTAATCTAAAATCTATTTATATTTTTGGGGTTTAGAGACTTTGTTCTCCCCCAGTTTCAGAGTTCTAGTAACTTGTAGTCTTATCTCTGGTAAGCATTTAGGATTGGATTATATGAATGAATGGGTTATTTAAATTGGTTGAATGTTAAATTTCAAAATTGTCAGAGGCAATCATCAAATTACTATAAAGCAAAATGCAATAGAACTGATTAGCAGATAACAAAATAATGTGATGGTAAACCGAACAAACCCTAGATGGAGCAAGTTGCAAAATGAACTATTTTTAATATGCAATAAAAGTGTCACAGCAACTATCCCCACAATAAAAAGCTGCAATTCAAGTTCTTAAGTATTTTTTGTGATTAGTTTTCCAGGAAGTGTGCTTGATATATTTTCATAAAGCTGTTAGTGATTTAAAAAAAATGCATAACCTAGTATTCATTGTAAATGTTCAAGTATTAGTTAAATGTGGACTTTCACCTATTGTAGGAGAGACCCAGTTTAAAATAGCAGTCTTGCCTAGTCGAGAATCACACTTGATTTTTTTTTTCTCTAGGATTTGAATTTACAATTTTTTTGGCAGTGGGTGGGAGAGGAAATAAAAGATGCCAGCAGGAGAGAGGGTCTCTTCTCTGACTGCTCAATCAGTCATGACAATTGATGGCTTGTACCGTGATCTCTTCAAACTATACTATACCACCCTTCAAACTCATAATATTGAAGTAGGGATGCAAAATTGGATGAGGAAATGGGTGAATTTACAAGCAATGAGATTTTTTCTTTCTGTGCCTTCTGTATCTGGTAAATGTTATTTCTATTCCCTCAAATTGCATTTATAGTTAATGTTTAGCAAATTGTATTGCAAATCATTTCAATTGTGTAACTAATTTAGTGGGCTAAAATTAAAATTCAATGACTATGAAAAATAAAATATTCAATAGTGATATTTCTAAGCTTTATTTGAAAAAACTATAACTTTCTTGTTTGGAGGGGAAAATACCTGATGCCTTTTGTTCATTAACCATTAATTTTTATTCAGTGAGTGGTTCCAAAAATAGTTGTATTGCCATAAAGATACAGCTGGTGTTTGTGTTGCAGATTTTGTTATGCTTTTACGCTATTAAACTTTGGTTGCATTGGTGAAATTATCATTATTCATGGAATTTATTCTGTATTTTCCTGTGTATAAGGATTTTTTTTCATTCAATGGTGTGCTGATAAAATGATAGCTTTATTCATTCAGTAGAATAAGGAATGGTCCAAACTGCAATGACAATTAACCTTGAAAGATATTCTTTTAAATGTTCTCTAATAACCTATAAATTCTATGAAGTATGTGCTGATTTTGCAAGATAATGCACCTGTTTCTCGGTCTGGCAGTTGTCCCATGTAGTAAAACAATTCAATTTTATTCTTCATATTTCCAAACCATAGATTTTCAGTAATGCTGTGCATGTAGACAGCCTGTAAACTGTGCACCCTCTTAGTTTGTCTGACAACTGTGTATCATGGAACTCAGAAGCAAGCCATATTTTCAATCAGAATATGCTTTTAAGATTAAATGCAGTGTTGATTTTTCCATAAAATTACACACTGACTATATGTTAATGCTCTTTGTATTTAATATGTTTATATCAACCAATGCATCAGAAAGTAATTGGCTGTAAGATTTGGGTTTTTTAAAGTACAGAATGACCCTTAAATAATGAAGGCATCTTTTTTAGATTTCACCTTCCTAATACATGGATACGGAGGCCAATTGTAGTGCTTCTACTGCTACATCAGTTGAGATTAGCTTGCTGCATATAGAACTTTTAAAACCTTCCTGGATAAGAGTCATTAGTGCAGTCTGCATACTGCGATTTGAAACATAATACCCTTAACTTTTTGTTGAATTTGAACATAATCTGACTAACTGTAAATGAGTTTTAAAATTTATGTTGGTAACACATTCTGATGCGTTCATGTACAGAGTGTTAAGCAGCATCTGGTCATGTGAGAATGGCTGGAATCGGGTACCAAACGTTTTCTCAAAGTGAGACGGGAAGAATCGGAAAGGAAGCCCCCATCCTCTCCTTCTCCTGGCTGTCAATAGTGTTGTTGGTAGAGGCATTGGATTAGGCCATTTGGTTGAAAAGGTAAAGGACGCAGATGACATGTCAGGGGAAAGGTGTATTGTCAGACTGCTTGTCTGACATTAAGTCATAGATAAACCAGAATTTCCTCCAAATCAAGAAATTCAAAGTAATTGTTTTTGGCCCCTTCCAAAAGTTTTGCATCCTTGCCACTGACTCAATCCCTCTCACTGGCTGACATGAGCTGTCCACAATTTTAGTGTTGTGTTTGATGCAGAGCTGAGCTTCAAACTCCGTATCCCATCCATCACCAAGATTTTTTATTTCTACATTTGCAACATTGCTCACCTTACACCTGCAGCCAAAACCCTCATCTACGCCTTTGACACCTCTAAGATTGACTTGTCCAGCGCCCTCCTTGTTGGTCTCCCACTCTCCACCCTCTATAAAGTCGAAATTGTCCAAAACGCTGCCACCCATATCTCATCCCCTATTAAGCCCTGCTTGCCCAATAATCCCATCTTTGCTTGCTTCTCATCACTCAATGGATTGCACATAAAATCCTCATCTATTGCTGCCTTCAGGATCTCTCCCCACCCTACCTCTACAATCTTCTCTAGCCTTGCGTTTCCTTCTGTGCCCTTTGGTCTGCTGCTGGGCATTCTCCTCCAACTTATGTGGCAAAGTCTTTAACTTTCTCGGCTTGATTCTCTGGAACATTCTCCTTAAGCCTGTCCATTTCTCTACCTGCCTTTTCAGAACCCATCTCTTAAACCAAGCTTTCCTTGCCCAACCCTCCCACAAAGGTTCAGTGTTCACTCCATTTTTTCCCTGTGACACACCTTTGAGGCATTTCTAAAGGAAATGTTAATCCCATGAGTCGAGGGTAGATTCATTTTCGCATCCCTAAAATGAAAGATATAATTTAACAGTCTTCATTACCCAATCAAACCATCAAAATCACTGTCAGCACCCTGGCCTCTCAATTTCACCCTTGACTGCTCTGTCCTTGCAAACTACTGCCCCATCCCCAACCTTCATTTCCTTTCCAGAGTCCTTGAACATGTTCTTGCATCCCAGATCCATGCCCACATCTACTACAATTCCCTGTTTGAATTCTTCCAATCAGATTTCCACCCCTCCCATAGCACAAAAATGGCCATAACGAAAGTCACAGACAATTTTCTCTGTTACTGTGCTCATGTGCACTTTCCTTCCATAACCTCTCTGCAGCATGTTCAATTACATCATCCTCCTCCAATGCCTCTCCTCCATTGCCTCACCTCAATTGTATAGCTCCATGGGACTACCCTTGCTTGGTTCCATTCTTAGCTATTTTCTTGTAGTTAGAGCATCTCTAGCAATGGTTTCTCTTCCTACCCTTCACTGAAAGTTTGGGAGTCTCCAAAGGGTCCATCCTTCGGTATTGCCAACCCCACCATAAATCAGGAGTCAAACTTCTAAGAATCATGAGATTTGATACAGAAATCATGAGTTGCTTTTTTCCCCCGACCTGACCCCTCACTGACCTTTGCTCCGGGATAGGAAGCGCATTCCACGACCTTTGCTTTCGGCCGTCACTAACCACTGTCTCTCGCCATCTCTCTTGCATCTGCTTTTTCTTGTTTTTGATGTAGGCGCTTTAAAAATTTTTTGCAAATCATAAGCTGTCATCCTCCCGCCTGATTGCGGGATTCGATCGCAGCGAGCCTTTCACTTTTGCAAAGGCATTAATCACCTTGTAGACCTCTCGCCCTGCCTCCGACTCTGAACCTTTCACTTTAGTTTAATAAGAATTTCTCCTAACTATTTCAGAAGATGCAGCCAAGGGACCATGCTCTTCCACGAAGGCCTTGTCCACAGACATGACTCTTATACTGATCATGTCAAAGGATCAATAATTTAGGCTATGACTTTATGGGAGAGCAGAGAGAGAGAGCTGTGAGCCACATAGTAGCAAGCCCTGATAAACCTGCATCATTAATGGAGTAGTTTCAAGGCCAGTCTCTTCCATTGAAAGAGGTTAATGGGTCCATCAAATAGCTTTTGTGAAAATAATTGCATTGATATAAATTAAGTACAGGTTTGTTTTGTGTCCTTGACTTACCTCCTGAATCCAGAACCGCCTAATCTCGGGGGGTGGTGGGGGTGGGGGGAACCGCTGATTAATCAAGGCCATCAAGGTCACAACCAGCAGGCTTTTTTTTTGTTAATGCTCACATTTTAGGATGTTGCATACACTTTCAAGTCTGACGAGTACTGGACGCAAGACTTCAAAGAACTAGATAAACTTAAGTAGAGCACCCAACTAGCAACAAACAAACTTGGAGCAAAATATTGTTTTGTTCCATATTGGAACATGTACAGTTTGTACGTACTAAATCATAGGCATAACCTCCAGTCAAATCAAAGCTATGATGTCTTGGGTTTTCTCTCCCTCGCTTCCTTTTCCTCCTCCTCCGTCAAGATGTAGCAAAGCGTAGAAGGCTTTAAAAAAAAAAAATCTAGATTCTAAGGGGGTGAAATTGGGTGCCTTTGTGCCTCCCGTTGGCGCCCGTGGGGGGCGCTAACGGGATGCAAATGACTTTGCGACCAGGTGCAGCGCTGACATCGACTCCTGCCATATTCGGCGGGAGTTTTACAGTGGCGCTACAGCGTTGCGCCCCGATCTTCTTCGCCCAGAGATCGTGACCGCATCGCTCCGGTAGCACCCCGGAGCCGAAATTGACTTGCGCCCCCTGCAGCAGCGCCGGTCGAAAACACCGACAGCTGCAGGAGGCGTGCATCGGGCGGCTGGCTGCTTCAGGGGCGATGATTAAAGGCAAGGTGGCTGAGGTAAGTGGGAAAAACTTACCTTTCCTGTTCTAGTTTTTTTCACGGGTTCCTGCCTGCGATCGATCACCCTGGCACTCTGCTTGATTGCCGGGCTGATCGTGCAGGATCACGGCTGCCTTGGTGGTCCAGTTAGGTACTTTTTAAATTGCAGAACCTGCAGCGATGGCTCTTCCCTTTAAGGGAGGGAAGGAGCCTTTGAACGTGGCAGTGCTGCATGGCCCAGTGTGCAGCGCTGCTGAAGTCTCCGCCCCGCTCTCCAACATTAGCACCCTAAGAAGGAAGTGGAGCACTTGATTTAGCACTCCCCTACCCTCTTGGGGCGCTAAAACTCAATTTTGCAGTCGCTAAAGTTAGCTCCCCAAAATAGTCAATACCAAATTTTTCTCCCTTAAAGCCCTAATCAGCTTCACCAATTTCACTCTAGGATAATTTATCTTCCAGTGGGAGCCTTGAAACTGCTCTCACCATTGCAGAGTTAGCTAAAAAAGGGAGTTCTGGAAACTTATTTTCTGGGATATCACCATTTTAATCATTCTAATGACTCAGATGAAAAGAAAGAGATTACCATCTCTCAATAGGGACTAGTTCCAGGCTGTGCAGCAGTGGGAACAGGCTGCACTTTACCAATTATCCTAAATCTAATTTTCTGTAATTTACAGATGTCTCAAGGGCCAGGAAAATGAAAGGAAAGAATATTGAGATGAAAAGTAGTTGTAAGATAAAGTGTAAAGTTCCTGACTTGCCTCAGTTTATCTTACTGAACTATTTTTTTACTTTAGGCAGTTAATTATCAACTGACCAATTCAAAATGTTCTCTAGCAATATTGAGCGTTACTGATGGGGCATTTAATTTTTTTTCATGACAGTTTGTTACAATTTATGTATGCATAAAATTGTGAATATGCACACAAGGGTAAAATAGCTCCAACAACAACTTATATTTATATAGCACCTTTAACGTAGTAAAACGTCCCAAGGCGCTGGAGTGTTGTGTCCAATTCTGGGCACCGCACTTTGGGAGGGACCTGGAGGCTTTGGAGAGGGTGCGGAGGAGATTTGCTGGAATGGTTCCAGGGATGAGGGATTGCAGGTGCGTGGATAGAGTGGAGAGGCTGGGGTTGTTCTCCTTGGAGCGGAGAGGGCTGGGGAGATTTGATGGTGGTGTTTGGAATCATGAAGGGTTTAGATAGAGTAGGTAGAGAGGGCTGTTTCCAATGGCTGAAGGGTCAACAACCAGAGGCGATTGGCAAAAGAACCGGAGGCGACATGAGGAAAAATCTTTTTTACACAGAGTAGTTAGTATTTGGAATGCACTGTCTGATAGGGTGGTGAATACAGATTCCGTGGTGGCCTTCAAGGCGGAATTGGATAAATACTTGAAGGAGAATAAATTGCAGGGTTATGGGGAAAGAGCGGGGGAGTGGGACTAACTGGATTGCTCTTTGAAAGAGCCGACGCAGACTTGATGGGCTGAATGGCCTCCTTCTGTGCTGTACTATTCTATGATTCACAGGAGCGTTATCAAACAAAGTTTGACACCACGACACAAGGAGATATTAGGGCAGATGGCCAAAAGCTCGGTCAAAGAGGTAGGTTTTAAGGAACGCCTTAAAGGAGGAAATAAAGAAAGACTTGCATTTATATAGCGCCTTTCACGACCACTGGATGTCTCAAAGCGCAAAATGAAGTACTTTTGAAGTGGAGTCACTGTTGTAACATAGGAAACGCGGCAGCCAATTTGCGCACAGCAAGGTCCCACAAACAGCAATGTGATAATGACCAGATAATCTGTTTTTGTTATGCTGATTTGAGGGATAAATATTGGCCAGGACACCGGGGATAACTCCCCTGTTCTTCTTCGAAATAGTGCCATGGGATCTTTTACGTCCACTTGAGAGAGCAGACAGGGCCTCGGTTTAATGTCTCATCCGAAAGACGGCACCTCTGACAGTGCAGCACTGCCTCAGCACTGCACTGGAGTGTCGGCCTAGCTTTAAGTGCTCAAGTTCCTGGAGTGGGACTTGAACCCACAACCTTCTGACTCAGAGGCGAGTGTGCTACCAACTGAGCCAAAGCTGACACTTTAAAGAGGAAAGAGAGGTAGGGAGGTTTAGAGATGGAATTCCAGAGCTCAGGGTCTTGGCAGCTGAAGGCACGGCCGCCAATGGTGGAGCAATTAAAATTGGGGATGCTCAAGAGGCCAGAATTAGAGGAGCGCAGATATCTCGGAGGGTTGTAGGGCTGGAGGAGATTACAGAGATGGGGAGGAGCGAGGCCATGGAGGGATTTGAAAGCCAGGATGAGAATTTTAAAATCAGTGCGTTGCTTAACCGGTAGCCAATGTAGGTCAGCAAGCACAGGAGTGATGGGTGAACGGGACTTGGTGCGAGTTAGGACATGGGCAGCAGAGTTTTGGATGACCAAGTTTACAGAGGGTAGAACGTGGGAGGCTGACCAGGAGTGCAGTATAATAGTCAAGTCTAGAGGTAATAAAGGCATGGATGAGGGTTTCAGCAGCACATGAGCTGAGGCAAGGGCGGAGTCAGGCGATTGTTACGGAGGTGGAAATAGGCGGTCTTAATGATGGTGCTGATATGTGGTCAGAAGCTCCGCTCGGAGCCAAATATGACACCAAGGTTGCAAGCAGTCTGGTTCAGCCTCAGACAGTTGCCAGGGAGAGGGATGGAGTTGGTGGCTATGGAATGGAGTTTGTGGTGGGGACCAAAGACAGTGGCTTTGGTCTTCCCAATATTCAGTTGGAGGAAATTTCTGCTCATCCAGTACTGAATGTCGGACAAGCAGTCTGACAATTTAGAGACAGCGGAGGGGTCGAGAGAAGTGGTGGTAAGGTAGAGATGGGTGTTGTCTGCGTACATGTGGAAACTGACTCTGTTTTCAGATGATGTCGCTGAAGGGCAGCATGTAGATGAGAAATAGGAGGGGACCAAGGATAGATCCTTGGGGGACACCAGAGGTAATGGTGTGGGAGCGGGAAGAGAAGCCACTTCAGGTGATTCTCTGGCTACGACTGGATAGATCTGATAAAAAAGTGCCATCTTTCCACTATAAACAAGCCTTTTTTTGTTAGATTTCATTTAGGAGTGGTGGACAAATGTGAAGTTGGGAATTGTGGGATATATGATTACTTGATTAGTAATTGTTAGTGAATGTGTTCCTCATTCAAATTGGTTGAGAATAACTTCAACAAGCAGAAGTTAGGTTACTGTGGAAGTACCACAGGTTTGGGTTGGATCAGTGTCCTAGGTCATGATCACAGCAGTACAATTTAAAAAAAAAAAACTTTTCTTCAAAGGAAATGCAGTTTTCCTACTAATGTGCATCCTCTATTATCTGCCGGAACTTTCATGGGAGAAATACTTGCATGAGATGTTGAAATAACATGTTACTTTTTCTTTGTATTGATATTTCTGTTCATTCCTATGTATGTATAGGTATTGCCCTACCTATGTTTAAAACTAAAATTTAGGCGTTGCTGATTTAAACACCATTTTCCATCATCCACCAGCGGTGGGAGGTACCGCCCCTCCATTATGGAGGACAATGGAGATTACACTGTATTGCCATTATAGTTCTGTATATGGTGAGTAATTATACTCAGTATAAATTACACTGCTTGCACCAAGTCCCGTACACCCATCACCTCTGCTCACTGACCTATATTGGCTCCTGGTCTGGCAATGCTTCAATTTTAAAATTCTCATACTTGTTTTCAAATCCCTCCATGGCCTCAGCCCATCCTATCTCTAATGTCCTCCAGCCCTACAACCCACTGAGATCTGTGCGCTCCTCCAATTTTGGCCTCTTGTACATTCCCGATTTTAATTGCCCCACAATTGGTGGCCATGTCTTCAGCTGCCTGGGCCCTAAGCTCTGGAATTTCCTCCCTAAGCCTCTTTACCTCTCTATCCTCCTTTTAAGTCGCTCCTTAAAACCTACCTCTTTGACCATGTTTTTGGTCACCAGTCTTATTATCGCCTTATGTGGCATTGGTTTCAAATTTTGTTTGATAAAGCTCCTGTGAAGTACCTTGGGATGTTTTACTACATTAAAGGTGCTGTATAAATGCAAGTTGTTGTTGTTGCAGTTACATATGCAAATGAAGTAACTCATAAATGTGTGTGTATGGTCTTTAAATTGGCTGTTCATTAGGCAAAGGCAAGGAGAACCATATGTAGCAGTTCAGCAAGCATATGTGATAGACTGACTTCAGATTTTAACTTGGGAACTCGGATGAGCTCTGCCACATATTTTGTGAACACTACATGCTCTTAACACTGGGCAACACCCAATGAACAGTTGCTATGGGAGACTTTCACCAAAGAATTATACTAGGGTGTGCTTCAATTTGTGTTATGTCTTCAGGCTTGGGCTGATAAGTGGCAGGTAACATTCGCATCACACAAGTGCCAGGCAATGACTATCTCCAACAAGCGAGAGTCTAACCACCGCCCCTTGACATTCAACGGCATTACCATCACCGAATCCCCCACCATCAACATCCTGGAGGGTCGCCATTGACCAGAAACTTAACTGGACCAGCCACATAAACACTGTGGCAACAAGAGCAGGTCAGAGGCTAGGTATTCTGTGGCAAATGTCTCACCTCCTGACTCCCCAAAGCCTTTCCACCATCTACAAGGCACAAGTAAGGCGTGTGATGGAATACTCTCCACTTGCCTGGATGAGTGCAGCTCCAACAACAATCAAGAAGCTCAACACCTTCCAGGACAAAGCAGCCCGCTTGATTGGCACCCCATCCACCACCTTAAACATTCACTCCCTCCACCACCGGCGTACCGTGGCTGCAGTGTGTACCATCTACAAGATGCACTGCAGCAGCTCGCCAAGGCTTCTTCGGCAGCACCTCTCAAACCCGTGACCTCTACTACCGAGAAGGACAAGGGCAGCAGGCGCATGGGAACACCACCACCTCCAAGTTCCCCTCCAAGTTACACACCATCCTGACTTGGAAGTATATCGCTGTTCCTTCATCGTCGCTGGGTCAAAATCCTGGAACTCCCTCCCTAACAGCACTGTGCGAGTACCTTCACACGCGGTTTAAGAAGGTGGCTCACCACGACCTTCTCAAGGGCAATTAAGGATGGGCAATAAATGCTGGCCTTGCCAGCGACGCCCAGATCCCATGAACGAATTTAAAAAAAAAATGCTTTCTCCAGCTCGAGATGAGAGAATGCTATGTCATTTTTCATTACTCATACATACAAAGTAAGGATTGGAAAGATGGGTTTTATTCAGACTCTTGCTTTTCAACCTTTATGAAAAGCAACAAAGTACTTCAGTAAATTAATCAAATGATCAACTTGAAGTTTTCAGAATAGTTTAATACTTCTTACATTTTTGCAACCCTTTTCACTGCAATTTAAAGTTGGTTCAATCAATAGACATTTTGTCTAGCAGGAAGAACAATGCTGAGTGTGTTAGGGAGTGATCTATGGTTTTAAAACTCCTGCATGATTTAAAGCACGGACTCAGTCGCTCTTACTTTTTTCAGCTTCCTATGCTGTGGGCGTGCGTTTTGAGTTTCCTGAAGTGATGCAGATTTCAAGTGCAGTATATTGTGCAATTCTGCACAGATTAGAACATCTGCAGTTGGAGAGGAATCCAGTTTTTAATCCTAAAATATGTCGTTAAGAAAGTTGTTTAAAAACACATTTGAGACTGGCAGATGGGGGACAGTAATTAAGAATATGGGAGCATATAGTGTGTGTATCTTTTTTAAAATCCCTCCATGGCCTCGCCCCTCCTTATCTCTAATCTCCTCCAGCCCTACAATCCCCCTAGACCTCTGCGCTCCACCTATTCTGGCCTCTTGAATATCCACGATTTTCTATGCTCCACCATTGGCCGTTGTGCCTTCAGCTGTCTAGGTCCTAAGCTCTGGAATTTCCTCCCTAAATCTTTCCGCCTCTCCACTTCTCTTACCTCCTTTAAGACGCTCCTTAAAACCTACTTCTTTGACCAAACTTTTGGTCATCGCCCTAACATCTTATATGGCTCAGTGTCATTTTTTTGAGAGCTCTCCTGTGAAGCGCCTTGGGACGTTTTATTACGTTAAATGTGCAATATAACGTTGTCGTATATGGGCCAGCTTTTGCCTAAGCTCCTTAAATGGTGGGGTGGGGGGGGCGGGGCGGGGGGTGGTTGCTCCTTGAAATTTGACTGTAAAAGTAATTCTGAGGGTCTTGTTGTGGCACAGCAATCTGGTATAAACCTCAGACTGATGAATAAGCTGGACACACTTCATTGAGTCACATTGAATTGAGCTCTGGTCAACCAGTCACTTAAAAAAAAACTTCTCCATTTCAGTTCTAAATGGGCACCCAGCCCATTTGGAGGGTGTGGTCTGCAGTGAAGGATTAAACCCTGCTGCTGGTCCATGTGACTGAAGTATGTTTTTCAGTTCTATATTTAAAAAAAAGATGGGTGGGTAAATCAATTTATAGGTTAAATAGAAATTAGAAACCACAACTGCTGGTATTCTAGAGCTAACTGTATAACCCTGTACACTTCATAGCCACTGGATTATTATTAGTATCACTTTTTAAAAAAAGGCTGAATGTCAATAGAACTTGAACATTTCCAGCAATTTGTTGTCCTTTCAAGGGAATCTTGTTTTTTTGGGAAAACTTCTAAATTATGTTTCGGAGCTTGCAGCCTTGATTATTGCAAATCCACCATCATATTTATTAATATACTATAATTGCACTACCATTTCAAAAAAAAGGTAAATAGGGTCCTCAGAAATCATATGACTTCTGTAAATGTTAGTTTGCTGCTCAGTGACTTCATATCAGCAGAGGCTGTAGACATTTCTTTGTCTTTCGTCACAGGACCTGCCATGCTACTTGATAACATACATGCAACCTAGAAAACTAGCAAAAGTTGGCACAGCCCCCAAAAAGTAGCCAACTCAAATATAGTCCTGATTCAAGTACTTAAATTGAGTGCAGTGTGACATGAGGTTGTTGCATGTTCAGCTGTAGATAAACCCAACATTTCATCACACTAAAAGGAAATAAAATGCAAATGTTAAACATCTGAAATAAATACAAAAAATGCTGGAAAAACACAGTAGGTCAATCATCATTTGTGGAGAGAACAGATAAGTTACTGTTTTGGGCTGCAGTGTTGTGGAGTAAACAAATAAAGTACATAAAAGTATATTTTTTCACAGTGGCTGATTTAATAATCTCTGAAGGGCGATACGAGCACTGAAGGTACAAGCTTTATTTTCTAGAAGCGTCGAAGGGCATGATCCCAAGAAAATTTTGATACTTAACACTTGTTGCTTATTCCAGTATTTTGGAGTAGATTTTTTTCTTTCTATCTTAAAAATCTTACACTTACAGGAAGTGCATATGGAAGACTTACTTTCTGTAACACTTTCATTTCTGTTGTGCTATTTCCAGAATGCTGTTTGTCACACCTACCTCTGTTCACGTCCACTGAGTCCTCCCAGCTCCAGCTCTGAGGCAGCTGCCACTATTCTCTACAGTGTCATCCACCTTGGGCCTAGTACAATTGGAACCTACCACGTGACACCCTCTTGCTGTCTCGAGTCTAAGCTGGTCTGTTCACTAAAGTGGCCTTTCCCTGCCCCCTCCCGACCTGATCCTTTCCTTCTGGCTCTACACTTTGATTCTGGCCATGATTAGCTTTTGTACTGCAGGTACAGGATTCCCTAAAGAACTTATCCAACTTTGAACTGGTAGGCCCCTTTTATTTAAAGAGGAAGCAGTGCTTGTAGAATTGCCAACTCTGCACCTGATCACTCTACCTGTCCTCAGCCTAATGCTCATCAAAATATTGAACTGTCCCCTCTCAATCAATCAGCCACTCTCTTTCGTGTGTGTGTGTGTGTGTGTGCACACACTCTTTCAAAACTGCTGCAATCCCCATGATTCTTAAAAAGCCTACTTTTGACCACTTTATCCTCTCTCACTATTGACATTTCCAACTTCCTTTTCCTCCCTAAGGTTCACCATTCAACTCTGTTCCCACCTTTATGGTCACTTCATATTTGAATCCCTTCAATCTAGATTCTGTCCTGCCCACATTACTGAGACCATCATAGTCAAAGTCACCATTGACATTCTATGTGACTGTGCCTCTGGTATGTTATTTCCTGTTAACCTTTCTGAGGTCTTTGACACTGTTGACCACACCATCCTTTGCCACCACCTCTCTCCTGTGGTCCGCCTCTGTGGTACTCCCCTATCATGTTGCCATTCCTACTTGTACCGTCATTGCCAGCACATCTCCTGTAGTAGTCAGCCAGATGATGCACAGATGTCTGTTCATCCTGAAATGAGCTTCAAGCTCATCAGTCCATCGTCAGAGCTGCCTATTTCAAAAGTATTGCCTGTTCCACCCCTAACTTAACCATTACTGCTGAAACTCTCATTCACCCATTTGCCACCGCCAATCTTGATTTTTCTAATACCCCCCTCACCTGGGTCCCTGAGCCCATACAAAGTCCAACTTATCCAGATCTCGGCTGCCCACATCCTGTCTTTGCCAACCTCCATTGGCTCCGTGTCCCTCAGTACAAATTCTCATCTTTATCTTCAAATCCACCCTTGGCACCACCTTCCCTACCTTTACAATTGCCTTGATCTCTGCCTGCATCCTCTGCTCTTCCAAAGCTCGTCTACTGCATGTTCAACCCTTCTTCCATTCCTTCACTAGTGCAGAACCGATAGCCATTTTGTTCCCAAATTTTAGAATTCCCTTCATCTTTTACATATTTCCCTTAAAAATCATGCTTAAAACTGGCCTTTCCACGGCTCCTCACTCCCTCTTGCTGCCTCTCAGTGCTCCTGAACATTAGTTCCCCCCATCTTACTCATCCATACCTTTCCCCTTCCCTGATGTGGAACGGTAGCATAGTGGTTATGTTACTGGACTAGTAATCCAGAGGCCTGGACTAATGATCCAGAGACGTGATTTCAAGTCCCCCCACGGCAGCTGAGGAATTTAAATTCAATTAATTAAATCTTGAATAAAAAGCTAGCATCAGTAATGGTAACCATGAAACTATCGGATTTTCGTATAAACCCATCACTGGTTCACTAATGTCCTTTTAGGGAAGGAAATCTGCCGTCTTTACCTGGTCTGGCCTATATGTGACTCCAGACCCACAGCATTGTGGTTGACTCTTAACTGACCTCTGAAATGGCCTAGCAAGCCACTCAGTTGTACACAACCGCTACGAAAAACAATAAGAATAAAACCGGACCTGGCATCGACCTCTGCACCGGCTTCGACACGACAACGGCACACCCAGCCCAGTCGACCCTGCAAAGTCCTCCTCACTAACATCTGGGGATTGTGCCAAAATTGGGAGAGCTGTCCCACAGATTAGTCGAGCAACAGCCTGACATCATACTCACAGAATCATACCTTTCAGCCAATGTCCCAGATTCCTTCATCGCCATCCCTGGGTATGTCCTGTCCCACCAGCACAGGTGGTGGCACAAGTGGTATACAGTCAGGAGGGAGTGGACCTGGGAGTCCTCAACATTGACTCCGGACCCCATGAAGTCACGTGGCTTCATGTCAAGCATAGGCAAGGAAACCTCCTGCTGATTACCACCTACCGCCCTCACTCAGCTGATGAATCAGTACTCCTCCATGTTGAACACCACATGGAAGAAGCACTGAGGGTAGCAAGGTCGCAGCATGTACTCTGGGTGGGGGACTTCAATGTCCATCACCAAGAGTGGCTTGGTAGCACCACTACTGACCGAGCTGGTCGAGTCCTGAAGGACATAGCTGCCAGACTAGGACTGTGGCAGGTGGTGAGAGAATGAACATGAGGGGGAAAAACCTACTTGACCTCATCCTCACCAACCCACCTGTCACAGATGCATCTGTCCATGCTAGTGTTGGTAGCAGTGACCACCGCACAGTCCTTGTGGAGACGAAATCTCATCTTCACACTGAGGACACCCTCCATCGTGTTGTATGGCACTACCACAGTGTTAAATGGGACAGATTCAGAACAGATCTAGCAGCTCAAAACTGGGCATCCATGAGGCGCTGTGGGCCATCAGCAGCAGCAGAGTTGTATTCCACCACAATCTGTAACCTCATGGCCCGGCATATCCCTCACTCTACCATTACCATCAAGCCAGGGGACCAGCCCTGGTTCAATAAGGAGTGTAGAAGAGCATGCCAGGAGCAGCACCAGGCGTACCTAAAAATGAGGTGCCAACCTGGGGAAGCTGCAACACAAGACTACATGCATGCTAAACAGTAAAAGCAGCATGCTACAGACCGAGCTAAGTGATCCCACAATCAACAGATCAGATCAAAGCTCTGCAGTCCTGCCACATCAGTCGTGAATGGTGGTGGACAATTAAACAACTAACGGGAGGAGGAGGCTCCATGAATATCCCCATCCTCAATGATGGCGGAGCCCAGCACACGAGTGCAAAAGACAAGCCTGAAGCATTTGCAACCATCTTCAGCCAGAAGTGCCGAGTCAGTGATCCATATCGGCCTCCTCCTGGGGTCCCCACCATCACAGAAGCCAGTCTTCAGCCAATTCGATTCACTCCACGTGATATCAAGAAACAGCTCAGCGCACTGGATACAGCAAAGGCTATGGGCCCTGACAACATCCCGGTTGTCGTGCTGAAGACTTGTGCTCCAGAACTAGCCGCGCCTCTAGCCAAGCTGTTCCAGTACAGCTACAACACTGACATCTATCCGACAATGTGGAAAACTGCCCAGGTATGTCCTGTCCACAAAAAGCAGGACAAATCCAATCCAGCAAATTACCGCCCCATCAGTCTACTCTCAATCATCAGTAAAGTGATGGAAGGTGTCGTCGACAGTGCTTTCAAGTGGCACTTACTCACCAATAAACTGCTCACTCATGCCCAATTTGGGTTCCGCGAGGACCACTCGGCTCCAGACCTCATTACAGCCTTGGTCCAAACATGGACAAAGGAGCTGAATTCCAGAGGTGAGGTGAGAGTGACTGCTCTTGACATCCAAGGCAGCATTTGACCGAGTGTGGCATCAAGGAGCTCTAGTAAAACTGAAGTCAATGGAAATCGGGGGGGGAAAACTCTCCACTGGCTGGAGTCATACCTAGCACAAAGGAAGATGGTTGTGATGGTTGGAGGTCAATCATCTCAGCCCCAGGACATCGCTGCAGGAGTTCATCAGGGCATTGTCCTAGGCCCAACCATCTTCAGCTGCTTCATCAATGACCTTCCCTCCAACATAAGGTCAGAAATGGGGATGTTCAGCTGATGATTACACTAGACCAGCCACATAAATACTGTGGCTACAAGAGCAGGTCAGAGACTGGGTATTCTGTGGCGAGTGTCTCACCTCCTGACTCCCCAAAGCCTTTCCACCATCTACAAGGCACAAGTCAGGAGTGTGATGGAATACTCTCCACTTGCCTGGATGAGTGCAGCTCCAACAACACTCGAGAAGCTCAACACCATCCAGGGCAAAGCAGCCTGCTTGATTGGCACCCCGTCCACCACCTTAAACATTCACTCCCTCCACCACCAGTGCAATGTGTCTGCAATGTGTACCATCTACAAGATGCACTGCAGCAACTCGCCAAGGCTTCTTCGACAGCACCTCCCAAACCCACGACCTCTACCACCTAGAAGGACAAGGGCAGCAGACGCATGGGAACAGCATCACCTGCAAGTTCCCCTCCAAGTTATACACCATCCTGACTTGAAAGTATATCGCCGTTCCTTCATCGTCGCTGGGTCAAAATCCTGGAACTCCCTCCCGAACAGCACTGTGGGAGTACCTTCACCACACGGACTGCAGTGGTTCAAGAAGGCGGCTCACCGCCACCTTCTCGAGGGCAATTGGGAATGGGCAATAAATGCTGGCTTTGCCAGCGACGCCCACATCCCAGGAACGAATTTAAAAAAAATGCTGACCCACCACCAACAAAAATCCCTATTACCTTGATTAAACTAACCTATGAACTGGATTTAAGTTCTTGAAAACACATTGCACTTTTACTAAATGGATCATATGTTACCTTGCATAAAACATTCTAGTCTCTGACTCGCTGAGCAATACCATGGGAGATCTACTAGTACTACATTAAGTATTGGATATAGAACGTGGTTTAACTTTTGTTTACGCTATCCAATTTGACATGGACCTGATTCACGCATATATTTATTCCATTTCATTTTTTGCCGTCATTAAGACTAATAAGGAAACTCAGGAGGAACATTTTAACCCAGATGTTGGTAATTGTGGAATTGGTTACCAGGGAAGGCCATTGAAGCAAACAGTGTGAATGGGTTCAAGGACCATAAAAGCATTTCTCGAGAGAAAAGAGATTAAGGAAAATATGGTGAGAAGGCGAGTACTTGAAGCTGATTTTTTTTTTAAATAGGGAAGGCTTGTAGGCCATTAGGTTATTATGGGATACATATTTGTAATTTTAAAAATTCTGTTTAAAACCTTGCTGTGGAGATTATAAAGTTTAGTTGGTGAGGAAAAAATGGCAGATTAATTTTTTTTGAAGAAAGCATTTTGAGTGATTCAACTAGTTCACCAGCAGACATTGATGGCAAAATGTTGACATGATCCTAGTGTTTTTTTCCATTCTAAATGTTTAGATAAAGGGGTTACCACAAAGTGTGATAATAGGAAGTATTTGTGGACATTAGTCAATCTCCTGTGGCATTGCACATGGTAAGACACAAGACAATTTAATGGATAAATTTAATTATTACTGTGAAATATGTAACTTTTAGATTTTTATATTATATTTAAACTCTTATTCTGACTTTAGAAATTTTACTGATGGGGGGTGGGGGGGGGGGGAGAAACTGGCAAATGAAAATCAATTCAGAAAGCATTTTGAGCGATTTGTTTTTGGGAACCCAGTGGCCAAGTTGCACAATTACAGTGATGCATTTACATAGATAAAAGCAATTATAAATATGGACATTTGTGCAGACAGGAAGTGCACACAGATGTAAAATTTAAATTTATTGTAGATGTAATAGATTACTAGTAGATATCCCATGATGCTGCTTATGATCATCAAAGAAAATGCTATTTTCTAAGAACAGGAGAGTAAAGCATACAATGCACAATATATTATTCTACTGCTAAACTGTACCTGCTTGTAACTTGGTGTGTTAATTTTAGGTCAAAAGGTATAGTTGTTGTGCTATCCTGATCAGTTGAAGACAAATTGTTCTTGGGCTGATCCTCAGGTCAATTAGACATCAGACTGACTTTGCTTTTTAATACTTTTTTTTCCTAAGTGTGTCTCCTAACTTCAATTAGAAGCTATTACCTGTTGGTTGGGTATTTTTCTGTATATTCGAAATGACTGATGTGTCTTAATACGTTTATGTGTGACACATATATTTTTGGTGTGACAGAAGCATCTCAAAACTTATAAAGATAGGTTAGTATATCTACCATGGCATTGTAGTGAGTCATCTTGCATTGTGATTTTTGTGGCTATGATTTGATTGTGTCTCTTTCTCTCTCAAATTTATCTGTTATGTGACATGTATGTATGTTGTGATGTTTGTATGTGATTTCTTATGTTTGTATTTGTGTACTGATGAATATAGACTTTGATGTATTTATCTTTGTGTTTGTAATATGTGTGTCAGTGATTTGTGTTTGTTGTGTGATATTTTTGAGTGAATATTTGGGTGTTTCTGGTATTGATTTCCAAATTGACACAGCAAGGTTGCGCGTAATAGATACTTAAAAAAAAAATTAAAAGCAAAAATTGACATTCCAGCCAATAGTACACCAATATAAATCCTAGAAGAGTATGCATAACTACAAGTGATGACATGTTTGATATATACTAATGTGATTGCAATACAATTTACCCAATAATCCTGCAATTTAATTGTACTGCCTGAATTTCTGATAGAGGAGAAGGGTAGGTGAAGACACCTATTCTGAAGATAGTATTTCATGCTGAGCTTTAGTTCGTAGGTGCCAGTGGCCTTCTAGTATTTTGTTTGAGAGACCATCCAAAGTCTGAGTCATGCCAGTGAGCAGGCTGTTCAAAGCACTTAAACATATTAGATTAGTTCGCCACTCTTTACTCAGCAGAATAAAACAAGACAATTATTCTCAGTTATAACATTGCATAACTCTGTTCATACATAGTGAATTCATGCATCTTGATCGGATACAGGTCTTTAAAGTCCCAGTTTGTCCAAAACAGGATATAAAGTTTATTTTTGTCACTTCTCTCTGCGGGACCTACAGTCTCTGTCACAGGTGGGGTAGACGGTGGTTGAAGGGGCGGGTGGGTGGGGTGCTTGGGTTGACGTGCGCTCCTTGCGTTGCTTGCGCTTGGCTTCCGCTTGCTCCCGGCGAAGCGACTCGAGGTGTTCGGCGCCTTCCCGGATGCTTCTCCTCCACTTTGTGCGGTCTTGGGCCAGGGATTCCCAGGTGTCAGTGGGGATGTTGCACTTTTTCAAGGAGGCTTTGAGGGTGTCCTTGAAGCGTTTCCTCTGCCCACCTGTGCTGTCTTGCCGTGCCGGAGCTCCGAGTAGAGCGCTTGTTTTGGGAGTCTCTTATCGGGCATGCGGACGATGTGACCTGTCGATCGGAGCTGATCGAGCGTGGTCAAAGCTTCGATGCTTGGGATGTTGGCCTGAGCGAGAACACTGACGTTGGTGCATCTATCCTGCCAATGGATTTGCAGGATCTTGCGGAGGCAGCGTTGGTGGTACCTCTCCAGTGCTTTGAGGTGCCTGCTGTACATGGTCCATGTCTCTGAGGTATACAGCAGGGCGGGTATCACTGCTGCTCTGTAGACCATGAGCTTGGTGCTGGGTTTGAGGTCCTGGTCTTCAAACACTCTCTTCCTCAGGCGACCGAAGGCTGCACTGGCACACTGAAGGCAGTGTTGGACTTCATCGTTGACAGTAGGCTCCCGAGGTATGGAAAGTGGTCCACGTTGTTCAAGGCCTTGTCGTGGATTTTGATAATCGGGGGGGGCAGTACTGTGTGGTGGGGGCAGGTTGGTAGAGGACCTTTGTCTAATGGATGTTTAGTGTAAGACCCATGCTCTTGCATGCTTCGGTGAAGGTGTTGACGATGGTTTGGAGTTCGGCCTCAGAGTGTGCGCAGATGCAAGCGTCGTCTGCATACTGTAATTCGACAACAGAGGATGGGACGACCTTGGATCTGGACTGGAGGCGACGGAGGTTGAACAGTTTCCAGTTTGTTCTGTAAATTAGCTCCACTCCAGTGGAGAGCTTACTGAGGGTGGGATGGAGCATTGCAACAAGGAAGATCGAGAAGAGCGTTGGTGCGATGACACAGCCTTGCTTGACCCCAGTCCGTAAGTGAATTGGGTCTGTGGTGGAACCGAGGTGGTGGAACTTAGTGTAATGTACTCCCATGAATTTATATTGTTCCTAAATTACAGGTGGCATTATCATTATTTGAGTGTGCCATAAAATATGTGCAATGTGGAACTGCTGATAGTTATAATTAAATGACTGGCTGTTTCATGTTTTTTTTTTACTGAGTTGTCCATCTTTACAAATGGTTTTGATGAGAGTTGAACAATAAGTTGAAACATTTAACAAATGGTGTCATAGGATAATGAGATGTGGCTTATTCAGGCAGTGCATTCCAGATTCTAACCACAACATTTGTATTTCTTAATACAAACTGGGAGATTGCAGTAAAATAAAAAGCAAATTGCAGCACATGCTGGATCTGGAATTGTTCATTAAATGCTGGAAACACTCCACAGGTCCGGGAACATCTGTGGACACAGAAACAAATGTTAACCTTTCAGGTCCATGAGCTCGCGGCAGAACTAACTCGGCAGCTTTGCATCAAAATATTGCAGGTCCCGTGTGAGTTTCCTTCCAAACTTTTTAAGTTGCTCAAAAATAATAAGAAACTAACAACCTGACCCACTGTCAAAAATAACAACTTTCCCACCCGGCCCGCCACCAATCACGCCCGCTACCACCCCGGAAAATTCCGTCCACAGTATGCAGTAAACCGTATAAATTTACTGCAGAGCCCTTTTTAAAAAAAAAAAACATTTTAAAGAAGCAGACATATCCCCATTTACGTATTAAAGCATAAAAACATTGTGCTGCTTATACCCATGCGCAGAACTCTCTGTCAGCGGTGCTTCACACTGTCTCAAATCAATTGCTTGATGTAACCAAAGCTTTTGAATTCTACTGCAGTTGCTTAATATTTAAACTTTATGCCAAGGGGACCAATAATTCCCACTTGCCAGTTCATTTGGGCTTTATAAATGTTTATTGAGTACTTTATACAGGCATAATGATGCTGCAGCAAAAATGCAGACTCCATGCAATTTGATTTAACAGTGTGGCTCCAGATCACTGCTACACTCGAATAACTTAATGTCACTTATGTTGAAAACCTGGTTATCTGTGCTCTTCAAATACAATCATTGGTGTTAACCTTTCAAGTGCTTAAAAAGGAAAACTAAATAAATGTTTTCCAATCATTATAAATTCCTATGTCCATATTTATAATGTAAATTGCTTATGTGTGAGCCATCCATGTCACGTGTTCTCTAATGCCTTACTGCAGCATCCAAATGACTTTGGGGGAAGGTGGACTGGCGAACAGTTGCTGATCTGTACCCTAATGACAGAAGTTAATCCAAGCCTATTAAAATCTGATTCCCACATATGTTTATTAGAGCAATTTTATACTTTTTTTTACTTCTGGTCTTGATATATTAAAATTTCTGACTGAAATTTTGAGCTTTCTGTTGACCAGAAAAGCAGGTAATATTTATATGTTGTTTGGTTTTTCAGTGTAATTCAATAGAACATTATTATTATTATTATTATTATTACTACAGTGAAATTATCACTCCGTAAGTATTGTTAAAGCATTAACTCATTCACTGTTACCGGGTTTATATTGGCCTGGATTTTGCGGTAAAAATAACAGTGAAACTATCAGCATTAGTCAGTATGGGTACATAACTGCACAGCCATCTTCCCCTATTGGTTTGAAAGTAAATATTGACACTAAAGCTGGTTTCAAGTGTTGTATGAGTGGTTACTGAAGATGAAACACAGATGAAGTCTTCTATTCTGGTTTTTAGTAAAATAACTACCAGTTATATTGTCAGTTTAAATGTTCAGTATACAGACTGCTTAAAATCTGACACCATTTCCCTTGTACTTACTAACCAGGACCAGGAACGTGAGTTTCAGGGCAATCATTTCCCAAATAAATTGATATAAAATTAGCAAATTATTAAATATTTTGAAATTCTAAATCCTTAATTAAATTCAGCTGTACATTGGGGTATAGACAGATCCTTTAACATCTTCTAGCTTTGCTTGGGTATTCAGGACTGTCTAGTGATGGTCTCCCTTACATGTGTGTTGAACATGTTATTCCACCACCATGCTTATAATGTTATGATGCGGAGATGCCGGTGTTGGACTGGGGTGGACAAAAGTGAGAAGTCGCACAACACCAGGTTATAGTCCAACAGGTTTATTTGAAATCACAAGCTTTCAGAGCGGCTGCTCCTTCGTCAGGTGAAGTGAAGAAATACAAATGGGCACAGCAAATATAGACAGAGAACAATGCCTGTGCAGAGAACAATTCCAGACGACTACAGTTAATCTTTCTAACTGCCTTTTATCACACCTCGGCAGAGAGACAATCACGGCAATCAAATGATCCAAAGACATTACATCAAAGACGATAGCAAAATACAACAAAGACAATGAGGTGGGGTCACAGGGGGTCTAATGTGTCAGATGCTGCAGTCTGTATGGAAAACCAAAAACTTTAAACTTTTTACTTTTTTTACTGGAAATCACATCTGTGAACAAGCCAACGACAACTCGAGTCTGGATGACTCTACGTCAGGTGGGGTTACATGTAGCGTGACATGAACCCAAGATCCTGGTTGAGGCCGTCCTCATGGGTGCGGAACTTGGCTATCAGTTTCTGCTCGATGATTTTGCGTTGTGTGTCTCGAAGGCCGCCTTGGAGAATGCTTACCTGAAGATCCGAGGCTGAATGTCCTTGACTGCTGAAGTGTTCCCCGACTGGGAGGTAACACTCCTGCCTGCCGATTGTTGCGCGGTGTCCGTTCATACGTTGTCGCAGTGTCTGCATGGTCTCACCGATGTACCATGCTCCGGGGCATCCTTTCCTGCAACGTATGAGGTCGACAACGTTGGCCGAGTCACATGAGTATGTACCATGTACCTGGTGGGTAGTGTCCTCACGTGTGATGATGTTATCTGTGTTGATGATCTGGCATGTCTTGCAGAGGTTGCTGTGGCAGGGTTGTGTGGTGTCGTGGTCGCTGTTCTCCTGAAAGCTGGGTAATTTGCTGCGAACAATGGTACTTCTGAGGTTAGGCGGCTGTTTGAAGGCGAGTAGTGGAGGCGTGGGGATGGCCTTAGCGAGGTGTTCGTCGTCATCGATGACGTGTTGAAGGCTGCGAAGAACATGGCGTAGTTTCTCCGCTCTGGGGAAGTACTGGATGACGTACGGTAATCTGTTGGTTGTGTCCCGTGTTCGCCTTCTGAGGAGGTCTATGCGATTTTTCGCTGTGGCCCGTCGGAACTGTCGATCGACGAGTCGAGCGTCATATCCCGTTCTTACGAGGGCGTCTTTCAGCGTCCTTAGGTGTCCGTCGCGTTCCTCCTCGTCTGAGCAGATCCTGTGTATTCGCAGAACTGTAGTCGTCTGGAATTGTTCTCTGCACAGGCATTGTTCTCTGTCTATATATGCTGTGCCCATTTGTATTTCTTTACTTCACCTGACGAAGGAGCAGCCGCTCCGAAAGCATGTGATTTCAAATAAACCTGTTGGACTATAACCTGGTGTTGTGCGACTTCTCACTATAATGTTGTTACACCAACCTCTGCATATTTTGGCTCAATCAACACATGAAAAAGGCTGCACTTCCACACTTGTTGCAATATTAGCCTTGTGGTGAGCAGCAATTCACACTGTGGTGGTAATGTCTCCTGTATTTATTCCGACAGCAGCTCAAATCCACAGTTGTGAATCTTGGAATGGTTGTGGAATATCTGATCAGTTTCTTCACATAACCCTTCCAAGGCTCTCTAAGCATGTTTTTTTTGTAATGTTAGATCTGGATATTTCAGGAACGAATGTCCTTAGTTCTCTCTTGTCCTTTATGTATTTTGTACTTTTCATGAAAGGTGCCTATTACATTGTTCGCATCAAATACTTTTGCTGCTGTGTCAGCAGCTATCTCATGAAAAATATTTTCATGGTCCAGGAAGTTGTTTTCCTGTTGCTTATCTTTATTCCACTGATGCCATTCCATCAATATTGTCCTCACTTTATTTTTATAGGATTCTTCTCAATCTTTAAAATCATGCCTCATCTTCTTACATTGGTTGCACTGCTTTGATACACAATAGTCTTTGCTGGGATAAATTGCCCAGAGTTTGTACACTTTGGGTCAGGACGCCCATCTGCCAAATGACACAAAAGATTGGACGTGCCATGGTTATGCGATATAACCCCTGACCGAGCCAAACGTGATATTGCTTGGTAGGCATTTGGCAGACCCTAACTGTTCAGGGTCAAGCATTAATCAAATCTTCCACTACAATGGATGATGTGATTATTGCCCTGTTACAAATACTCCACATCTTCTGCTGCAAGTGACATCAACCACATTGCTACGTTAATCACATAATACTTAATGATATTGTTAAAACTTTTCTCACTGTCCAATAGAGCCTCTACATGGAGCTTACTCAATATAAAAAGAACTGTCCCAAAAAACTTATTTGAAGGATTTTCTCCTCGTTAAAACCATTTAGACCAAAACCGATAGCTTTCTGTAGAATCTGCCTTGTGAAATTGAGCCGTGTAAGCTTCTCGCTCTCTCCTTTCTTCCTCGATACCATCCTTAGCTCATGAGTGCATAACATCCATGTTTGGCTTTAGGCCAGTATTTTCTCAGATCTAAAATGCCAGCAGCAACCTGCCCTTTCAGATCTGGAAGAAGAATTGTCCCCACTCTCATTTTTAATAAGTTGTCTTTTTACTCCTAAAACAAAACGGTTTCTGGAATTTGTACAATTCAGCTTCCTGTTTTTCCAATAGTGGTCACACAAACCCATGTGACATATGAATGATTTCATTGTTTCGGGCTCTTCACAATAGTCATCTAATCTGCTTCCATAGTGTTTTTTAAAAATTCATTCATGGGATGTGGGCGTCGCTGGCAAGGCCAGCATTTATTGCCCATCCCTAGTTGCCCTTGAGAAGGTGGTGGTGAGCCACCTTCTTGAACCGCTGTGTAGTGAGGGTACTCCCACAGTGCTGTTAGGGAGGGAGTTCCAGGATTTTGACCCAGCGACGATGAAGGAACAGCGATATACTTTCAAGTCAGGATGGTGCGTGACTTGGAGGGGAACTTGGAGGTGGTGGTGTTCCCATCCGCCTGCTGCCCTTGTCCTTCTAGGTGGTAGAGGTTGCGGATTTGGGAGGTGTTGCCGAAGAAGCCTTGGCGAGTTGCTGCAGTGCATCTTGTAGATGGTACACACTGCAGCCACGGTACGCAGGTGGTGGAGGAAGTGAATATTTAAGGTGGTGGATGGGGTGCCAATCAAGCGGGCTGCTTTGTCCTGGATGGTGTCGAGCTTCTTGTGTTGTTGGAGCTGCACTCATTCAGGCAACTGGAGAGTATTCCATCACACTCCTTACTTGTGCCTTGTAGATGGTGGAAAGGTTTTGGGGAGTCAGGAGGTGAGACACTTGTCACAGAACACCTAGCCTCTGGCCTGCTCTTGTTGCCACAGTATTTATGTGGCTGGTCCAGTTAAGTTTCTGGTCAATGGTGACCCCCCAGGATGTTAATGGTGGGGGATTCAGCGATGGTAATGCCGTTGAATGTCATGGGGCAGTGGTTAGACTCTTGCTTGTTGGAGATAGTCATTGCCTGGCACTTGTGTGGTGTGAATGTTACCTGCCACTTACCAGCCCAAGCCTGAATGTCAACCAGGTCTTGTTGCATGTGGGCATAGACTGCTTCATTATCTGAGGAGTTGCGAATGGCACTGAACACTGTGCAGTCATCAGCGAACATCCCCATTTCTGACATGTTGGAGGGAAGGTCATTGATGAATCAGCTGAAGATGGTTGGGCCTAGGACAATGCCCTGATGAACTCCTGCAGCGATGTCCTGGGGCTGAGATTGACCTCCAACCACCACAACCATCTTCCTTTGTGCTAGGTATGACTCCAGCCAGTGGAGAGTTTTCCCCTTCGATTTCCATTGACTTCAGTTTTACTGGAGCTCCTTGATGCCACACTCGGTCAAATGCTGCCTTGATGTCGAGGGCAGTCACTCTCACCTCACCTCTGGAATTCAGCTCCTTTGTCCATGTTTGGACCAAGGCTGTAATGAGGTCTGGAGCAGAGTGGTCCTGGTGGAACCCAAACTGGGCATCAGTGAGCAGTTTATGGGTGAGTAAGTGCCGCTTGAAAGCACTGTCGATAACACCTTCCATCACTTTACTGATGATTCAGAGTAGACTGATGGGGTAGTAATTTGCTGGATTGGATTTGTCCTGCTTTTTGTGGACAGGACATACCTGGGCAGTTTTCCACATTGTCGGATAGATGCCAGTGTTGTAGCTGTACTGGAACAGTTAGTTCTATAGCACAAGTCTTCAGCACGACAGCCGGGATGTTGTCAGGGCCCATAGCCATTGCTGTACCCCGTGCGCTCAGCCATTTCTTGATATCACGTGGAGTGAATCGAATTTGCTGAAGACTGGCTTCTGTGATGGTGGGGACCCCAGGAGGAGGCCGATATGGATCATCCACTCTGCACTTCTGGCTGAAGATGGTTGCAAACGCTTCAGCCTTGTCTTTTGCACTCACGTGCTGGGCTCCACCATCATTGAGGATGGGGATATTCATGGAGCCTCTTCCTCACATTAGTTGTTTAATGGTCCACCGCCATTCACGACTGAATGTGGCAGGACTGCAGAGCTTTGATCTGATCTGTTGATTGTGAGATCGCTTAGCCCTGTCTATAGCATGCTGCTTCCGCTTTTTAGCATGCATGTAGTCCTGTGTTGGCACCTCATTTTTAGGTACGCCTGGTGCTGCTTCTGGTATGCTGTTCGACACTCCTTATTGAACCAGGGTTGGTCCCCTGGCTTGATGGTAATGGTAGAGTGAGGGATATGCCGGGCCATGAGGTTACAGATTGTGGTGGAATACAATTCTGCTGATGGTGCACAGCGCCTCATGGATGCCCAGTTTTGAGCTGCTAGATGTGTTCTGAATCTATCCCATTTAGCACAGTGGTAGTGCCACACAACACGATGGAGGGTGTCCTCAGTGTGAAGACGGGACTTCGTCTCTACAAGGACTGTGCGGTGGTCACTGCTACCAATGCTGTCATGGACAGATGCATCTGTGACAGGTAGATTTTATGTATAGTTTTACCATATGTGACTGAGTTGGTGTAACTAGTTAACTCAAAGATTCAACTTTCGGAGAATTTTCTTTTTTTCTTTCCTCGTCTCCTGAAGTGCTTCCATGGCACTGCTTTCTCATGGTTCCCTTCATATCTGTTACAACAAACACACATTTCCTCCAACAGTTTGCTTCTGTTCCTGCTTGGTCGTGCCCAGTGTGCTCCAGGACACCATCTTGGTCTCTTCCTCTTCATTTAAACCTAGGGGACAAAAATGCATTCAATTGGCTTTCGTATGTACATCGACATCCACCTTTAGTTCTCAGCCACCTCCACTGATCTCAAGGCTGCTGTTATACTCTCTGCTGTCTGTGCAACACCGAGACCTAGCTGAGCTGAAATTTCCTTTAGCTTTGTGCCTGCAAAGCTGACTTTCACCAATACCAACATGCCTCACTCAGGCCTTGATTCCATCAACCTCCACAGCTGACCCCTGAGGCTAAGTTGGAAACTGTGGAACCTTGGTGCACTGTGTGACCCTGAGCTGACCTTCCTTTCCCACATCTGATCCATTATCAAGATGACTTTCTTTCACCTCTGAAATATCACTAACTTATGCCATTACCTCTTCCCCTACTGCTGCCTTGATCAGCACCATTATCACTTTCAAACTTTATTTTTTCTATGCTCTCTGAAATAGCCATCTCATCGCTAACCTCACAAATTACACCTGATTTAAAACATCATAGCACGCATCCTCATCATAAGCATTCCTTGCCCAGCACCACTGGCTGCCCATGCTCCAGGACATTGACTTTAAGATCCTCATTCTCCCTTTATAAGTCCAGCAGTACATTCCTAGTGCACCTTCTGCTCCTCTAACACCAATTTACTTCTTGTACCTCATTCCTTCTGATCCACCATCAGTGGCCACTCTTTCAACTTTGCCCTCTTGAACGCCTCTCTAAATCCCTGCCATTTTCTTCCCTGTTTCAAAAGCCTTTTAAAAACCTTTGCCTTCAACCATCCTCCTCCCAACCCCCACAATGGTCTCTTTCCTAATTCTCTCCTGCTTGGTGTCCACTTCCCTCTGCCCTTTAGAGCACTCTGAAATGTCCTTCTGCATGTGAGGAGAGCTATATAAAGTTGAATTTAAGCTGATTTGTATAAGAATGTGTGGACCAGAACAAAATTTTACTTGATACTATGTAAATCTAACTGGAGAGCAGCTTGTGGGTGCAGCATATCTTTGTACTGTATTAATGTTTTGTGCCACTGTGGTAGGATCTAGTTAGTACCTTAAATCTCTTGCATGCCTTTTTCTGTCTATTCATCTTCAATTGGGCATTTTTTTTGCTTTCAGATAGCTTTAAAAAGGTGCAAATTTTTAGTTACAAGATTGATGCTGTGAATTCATTTACAATGAATAGATTATGGAAAATTTGGAAAGGTTATCTAGAAACCCAATTCCGTTAAGCAGATTCAAATGTGTGCATTTATTTTAAAATCTCAGGATCCCATTTCTGCATTGTGGATAATGAGCACTGAGATGAGCCTAGCTATGAGCAAATGAAAATCTGCATTACCAGCAGCACAGGTCTCTAGGGCATCAGGATGGAAAAAATGTTGTTGGAACTTGTATGAAGCAGGAACCTGACCCTTCAATCATTCTCAAAGATTGTACCGAGTTCCACGTGACCTTTATCAAACAATAAAGGCTTTGTAGTTAGTCTTCAATTACTGGTTGCACCATTTCCTAGGAATACTCTACATTATTAGGGGAAGGGGGAAAGAGAGATAGACAAGACATCGAGGAAAAACTGCACAGAAGCAGATAATGTATTCCTAAATGTCTCTTTCTAAGTGAAAACCCTTTGCAAATAAAGTCCATACTGTTGTGCCACATATATCTTCATGGTTTATGAAATCACAGCTATTGATTTTTGTAATACAAGATTCAAGCTAATTCTTTGTTTTAGATGGCGACTGAAACATGGGCCCAGATTTTGCGGTGGATAATAACAGCGAACTGTCAGCGTTCGCCGTCATTACCCCTCTGAAACTGACGCAACTTCAGGATTTAGCGCATGCGCATCTAAACACGGAAATCCTGAAGTTGTGGTCAGTAATTCACTGCACTGACACAGACTGCTGTGGAACCTCTTTCCTCCCCGGAATTGATGAAAAGTTGAGCTTTTCTGTGCTAATGTTGCTGTTAAATACCCCATTAGATGTCAAGCCTTGTTGAATAGGTGTAACTGGGGTTTTAACAGCGCATTGACTGCTGAACAGCCATTTTGGCTCAGAAAAACTAATTTTTATATTGTTGAATGTCAAATTTCTCCATTATGATTAAAAATTACAAATTTTAAATTTGTTCATGATATTTCAGCTTCTACCTTATCCACATGTGAAAGTTCCAATCTTTATATCGCTCTCTAACATTTAAAAAAAGTGGATAAAAGCTGCTTTTTATTTCCTGGTTTGCTGTCTGAGAATTCTTCAACGTGATTGGCTGCTTAGACGGTTTGATGATGTCACGGCTGCAGCGCTCTAGGAATCCCCTATTCACAGTACTACAATCAATTACACTTCGAGAAACCTCAACTTTTCGTCACAGAGATCGCGAGATCTTTGTGGGCAGCTTTCTGCGAGATCAGCGGTGAGTGCCTTTGCTTTACCACTGACCGCAAATTACAGGCCATTAGCTCTAAATTCCACCCTGTTTATTTGGTCTCATTTCTTGGGATATACTTGTATCTAGTTCCATATAACTGAGTTAACTCAGGTGAAATCGCAAGTTGCCAATGTGGAAAACTACAGGTACTGATCCACATCTTATTCCTCTGTTTTGTAGCATGTTGGGGCATTACTTAGAGCACTGTTGCCCAATAGAAATCACTGACTAGCCACAGGCGTGACTATGGCTACACCGTTTTAGCCACCTACACTAATTTTAGTAGCAAATGTCTTGTACACAATACAGGTAAATGTACTTCACATGCCTATTTACTTAATGAGCCTTTACCACCATTCAGTTTGAAACTTTGCAGTCTTTCACCAAAGTTTAGAATTCTGGCAGGCACACCTTAGTGAAATTTCTAGGTTTTTGTCCTGCAGCTATGAGTGGTACTTTGATTTCATCAGAGTGATTACTGAGAATTGACTTGCACAAAGAGATGCACTATACCCACCCCTGCTCTCCATCCAGAAGGCGGTTGGATGCTGCTTGCCCTTTGTTGTGACGTGCCCTGCTGGAGCTGCTCATTATTGGTTGGGGCTTACTTTTCTCTGCTGTTGTTCTGATCGGTTGAGCTGACAATGATGACAGTTCCCCTCTGCATACAATGTTGCTGGTGTTTCTATGGTGCTGAAATCCAGCGTTTTCACTCGTTTTACACACCGTTTTAATAAATAACCAATAATCAGTAACCAAGGAAGTAAAGCCTACAGAACGATCAAAAAACACTCGCACGCTCTGCTTTTTGTCTTGCCATTTTACCAACAAACACACAAAAAGGTTAATGTACACATGAGTATGCCGAGCGAATGTGAGTTTTGAGGTCACATGCCCAACGGTGTCTATTGCACATGTTTTTACTAATCAAAATTGAAATGATCGTATCTGGATTCCCAATTAGCCACACCTGGCTAATGTATTCGACAACACTGACTTAGAGTGACCCTTGTTCGAGATACTATTTGAGACTGCGAAGCTTGACCAGAAGTTGGTGAAAGATTTAGTTTTAGCTCATACTTGAAATGTCTTGTTTGTCCTTGAATAGCAGCATGTGTTTTTTATAGCCACCTGAATAGGCAGATGGGGCATCAGTTTAACATCTTGTCTGAAAAATAGCACCTTCAACAATGCAGCACTCCCACAGTATTGCGCTAAAGTGCCACCTAGGTTATGTGCTCAAGTCCTGTAGTGAGGACCCACAATTTTCTGACTTGGGTCAGAGTGCTATGAACTAAGCCAAGCTGGCTCTTTTGATGTTGAGAAAAGGCTATAGATGCTGGATCAGTTGAAATTTTCAAGACTGAGGTTGATAAATTTTTGTAAGATAGGGGTATCCAGGGATATTGGTGCAAAAGTGGGTAAATGGAGTTGAGGTACAGACCTTGGAAACCATTCCCAAATAACCTCTTCCAGGGTTCAGGATAATATGAAGTGTGCTAATTGCTGGTAGCTCAGCAAAGATATGTGAAGGTTACTTCTAGTCTGTACTGAATTTCAAGTTCCAGTCCATATTTGGCCCAGCCCAAACTCCGTTGGCACTCCATTCTTCATGTACTCTTGGTGCAGATGGATCTATGATTTTTACTTGTTTTGGGATGACTCTTTCTGTTTTTATCAAATTTTATATCCTCATGTTGGTATTGCTAGTACTACATCATGTGATTGAAGCTGTGGTCATCATCTGGGATTTGTTGATAAATGTCTTTTCTTTTGCTTATCTAGGTGCATGGTTTCAATTTTTAATTTTTGAAAATCTTAAGATTGAAACATTAGACTGAGGCATTTGAGGGGGTTCAAAAGAGGGGAAACAAAAAAAGAAAAGCTATGCACATTAGAAATCTGAAATCAAACAGAAAAGCTGGAAGTAACTGGCAAGTCAGTTAGCATCTTTTTAAAAAAAAAAAATGATTCCTAGGATTTGGGCAATGGTGACAAGGCCACATTTATTCCTCATCTCTTGTTGCCTTGAGAAGGTGATGGTGGGCCACCTTCCTGCATAATGATTATTCGTACAGCTGAGTGACTTCTTGGATAATTTCAGAGAGCATTAATCACATAGTATGGACCTGAGTCATGTATTCGCCAGACTGGGTAGGGTCTGACGGGTTCCTGTCCCTGAAGGACATTATTGAATTAGTTGCGTTTTTATAACCTAGCCCTACAAATTACAGTGTTGTATATTCAATTAATTCTCATGCCGATGTTATGTTTTATGTACCACAGGCCGCAAAGGAAATAGTGCTGAGGAATGTGAGCTTTTCCAATTGAACAACAGACGACAAGGTAACTAAGTATTTCTGAATGCTAGGAGCCAGAAAGACTGTGTCTATATAGTTTAATATTGAGATACATTCCCATTCCAATCCTCTCCTGGCCGGCTTCCTACCTTGCACCCTCTGTAAACTTGAGCTCATCCAAAACTCTGCTGCCCTAATCCTGTATCCTAAGGAACCAAGTCCCGTTCACCCATCACCCCTGTGCTCGCTGACTTACATTGGCTCCTGGTCCGGCAACGCCTCGATTTTAAAATTCTCATCCTTGTTTTCAAATCCCTCCATGGCCTCGCCCCATCCTATCTCTAACCTCCTCCAGCCCTACAACCTTCCGAGATCTGTGCGCTCCTTCAATTCTAGCCTCTTGTGCATCCCCTATTTTAATCGCTCCACCATTGGCGGCTGTGCCATCAGCTGTCTTGGTCCTCAGCTCTGGAATTCCCTCCCTAAAACTCTCCGCCTCTCTCACCTCCTTTTAAGTCATTCCTTAAAACCTACCTCTTGCCAACCTTTTGGTCATCGGTCCTAATATCTCCTTATGTGGCTCAGTGTCAAATTTTGTTTGATAACGCTCCATTAAGGGCGCTATATAAATACAAGTTGTTGTTGTTGAAAACAGCTGATAATCCTTAACGGCTGACAATGTTGTATTTCCATCCATGCGGAGACGTTGACCATAAAAGAGAGATATATTCCAGTTCTTAAAGTGGCGTGACCGTGTTCTATGTATTTACTTGATACCATTAATAACTTAAAACTTACTTATTCTATGATGTGTCAGCTTTCCTGATAGCACAAACGCCATAAAATTAATTAAGTTCTGCTGCAAGGACAGTTATTTTTTATCACTTGCTTTAATTGTATCAGCTAGGACAAAGGGTCAGAAAATAGTTCGTTATAAGAGATGCTTAAACTTTCTGTGGATTTATTTACTGGCCTTCAGACCTCTTTTGGCGTTATCTTTACTTTGTATGGAGTGCTTCACGAATTTGCATGAAATCCTTGTGCAGGGGCCATGCCAATCTTCAGTGTTCACATTTCAGAATACGTGAGAAATTGTTGGTTTATGGTGTAATAACTGGTTTAGACTTGGCTATAGGTTGGTGATCAGTTACATATTCAGCTATCCTTGTTATCTTAGACCTAGCATTTTTGTCTAGACATAGATACTTCTTTTTGTTAGCATGCATCTTTTTCCCAAAGTGCAGCTAATCCATATCAAATGGGTGCAAGACAGCCTAGGTGAACTGACCTTTAAGAGTTGGTTTCTTAAATGTATGTAGCATTTTAAATGGTTGGTTTGAAGGTTAGCATTCTTCTGCTTAAATTCTCTTTACAGTGTTGCTGTTGCGGCCTGATTCTTAATTAAAACTCCTTTTACTGAAACGGCCTTACTTCCAGCTGCTATTTCATTGCACCAAGCAGAGTGTGCAGGATGGGAATTTCTTTGGAGTTGTAATGATGCTGGTAGGTTGGAGGAGAAAGAACTATTCTTGAAGGAACAAGTAAGGTAGATGTGATTACTCCTTAGGTGTTATGTACTGATACCTGGGATGGCAGGAATGACATATGAGGAGAGATTGGGTCGATTGGGCTTATACTCACTGGAGTATAGAAGAATGAGAGGGGATCTCATCGAAACATATAAAATTCTGACAGGTCTGGACAAACTAGATGCAGGAAGAATGTTCCCGATGGTCGGAGAGTCCAGAACCAGGGGTCATAATCTACGGATAACGGGTAAACCATTTAGGACAGAAATGAGGAAGAATTTCTTCACCCAGAGAGTGGTGAACCTGTGGAATTCTCTACCACAGAAGGTAGTTGAGGCGAAGTCATTAAATATATTCAAGGATGAGTTAGATATATTTCTTAAAGCTAAAGGTATCAAGGGATATGGGGAGAAGGCAGGTACAGGGTACTGAGTTTAGATGATCAGCCATGATCTCATCGAATGGCGGAGCAGGCTCGAGGGGCCGAATGGCCTACTCCTGCTCCTATCTTCTATGTTTCTATGTAATTGTAATGGGGTGGATTTACAATCTTATGCAAGTTCAGCGGAAGAGCTGCAGAAACCCTGACAAACAGTGTAAGTGGTGCTTATGTGTTTCTGGGATTTCTGCAGCTCTTCCGTTGAAGTTAACAATGGACAAGTGAGAGAACCTCAGCAGAAATTCACCCCCAAAGTCTCAGACTGAAAAATTACATTAGTTATATTCAGGAACTGAAAGCAAATTGAACCAGTGGAATGAGTGATGCGAATGACATTTTTACGGTTGATGCCAACCTGGTGTTGTGCGACTTCTCATTTTGATTTAATCTGTAACTGGACAATCACAGTATACTGTGGGAAAAACCTGACCAGAAACAACACAAAAATTTACTTAAATGGTATATGTCATTTTTTATAGTGCAGATCAATTCACTGCAATTACTGTTGAGTTGGAAGGCAACAACGAGAATGGCCAGTGAGAAATGTATTTCCCTCACCATCCAGGGTAGTATGGGAGCCTTCAGCACTCCATCCCTTCAGGAATTTCTAAATTAACATTTAGCTGTAGCTTTTCAAGTAGAACAGAATCTCCATCAATCTGTTAGTTGATGTAATCAACATGTTTTTATTTTGGTTTGTTTTTCATGCTGTCAAGTAATCAGTTGGAGCAATGGCCACAGAACTCACGCCTCAGGTTGACAGACGTGCTTCCCGAGCTGCGTGAATCCGGTGGCCATGCAAGGAAACTTAAAAAGTAAGTGAAAAAAGGCTCTTAAGTGCCTGTAAACTACCTGATAATTGTCTCAATTGGGTCCCCCGCCGCTGCCGGTCGGGTCGGCTCCGCGATGACAGACGGCCTGGGGGAAAGGCGCATGGGAGCGAGATGACCGCGGATTCCCGACCCGCTGTCAAAATTAACAACTTTCCCACCCGACCCGCCACCGATCTCGCCCGCTACCACCTTGGAAAATTCAGCCCATTCTCTCTCTCTCGCTCTCTGTAACCTAAGTAAAATTGTAGAATTTCATAACTATTTCAGGTGAATGCATTAAAGTCTTGGAGAATATAGATGATCTTCACATTCTGTTTTAATTGTTAATTCATTTGTCTGTGTAAAATTTGTTTTTTAGTCACTAAGTGTTTAGAATGGAGTGTGGAACACAGAAGAAAATACTCCTGCGTGTGAGGCCCTATTCATGTATTTTAATTATGTAATTGCAGGTCTTAAGACTGTCGTTAAAAATAATTGCCATTGTTCAGATATGACTGCAAAGTAAGACTATGAACGGAAATGGAATTGTCTGTATTGAGCATTTAAGCCAGTTACACCTGAAGTTCCAGACCATGTAAATGTGAAGAAAACTGTTCTGTGTTTGATGTACCAATTTGATCACAGGCCCAGAATTTGTTGCCATTGTACACCAACACCTATTGTAATCAGGATCCTCAAAGGAGTGGTATCAATTTCAAGTTGTACAGATTGCTGTCTCTAAAGTACAGCAGTTGGATTTTTTAGTCCTTGATTACTGGATTTACAGAATGAAGGCTAACATTGGACATTACTTTCTTGTTTAGACTATTATTGCAATGATTTTTGTATTGGGGGGGGACACATGATTTAGAATAAATCAATTGCTTGGTTGTATTTATCGTAGTAACATTAAGCTGGGCAATGAAACAGATAATAAATATACTGTTACAGAGAATAATGTATATATTCTTGAGCCCATATCACTTTAATGGGATCAAGAATTATGTCATTTTAGAGAATGGAATGTATTTAAACATAGCCGGTTTAATTTTTTTTTTTATTCGTTCATGGGATGTGGGCCAGCATTTATTGACCATTCCTAGTTGCCCTTGAGAAGGTGGTGGTGAGCTGCCGCCTTGAACCGCTGCAGTCCGTGTGGTGAAGGTACTCGCACAGTGCTGTTAGGGAGGGAGTTCCAGGATTTTAACCCAGCGACGATGAAGAAACAGCGATATACTTCCAAGTCAGGATGGTGTGTGACTTGGAGGGGAACTTGGAGGTGGTGGTGTTCCCATGCGCCTGCTGCCCTTGTCCTTCTAGGTGGAATAGGTCGCGGGTTTGGGAGGTGCTGCCGAAGAAGCCTTGGCGAGTTGCTGCAGTGCATCTTGTAGATGGTACACACTGCAGCCACGGTGCGCCGGTGGTGGAGGGAGTGAATGTTTAAGGTGGTGGATGGGGTGCCAATTAAGCGGGTTGCTTTGTCCCGGATGGTGTTGAGCTTCTTGAGTGTTGTTGGAGCTGCACTCATCCAGGCAAGTGGAGAGTATTCCATCACACTCCTGACTTGTGCCTTGTAGATGGTGGAAAGGCTTTGAGACACTCGCCGCAGAATACCTAGCCTCTGACCTGCTCTTGTTGCCACAGTATTTATGTGGCTGGTCTTGTTAAGTTTCTGGTCAATGGTGACTTCCAGGATATTGATGGTGGGGGATTCGGCGATGGTAATGCTGTTGAATGTCATCAGCGGTGGTTAGACACTCACTTGTTGAAGATAATCATTGCCTGGCACTTGTGTGATGCAAAGGTTACCTGCCACTTATCAGCCCAAGCCTGAATGTCGTCCAGGTCTTGCTGCATTTTAAGCAGAACATATAAAAATTTGAAGCCTGCAAAGTTCCTATACAATTGAACCTTACTGAAAAGCGTATAAAATCTTTTTTGTGTCTTAATGCATATACATACACTGAGTAACAAAAGACAAGTAAGATATGTGGAAATAAGGTGTTAAAAGAGCTCAATTGTTTTGGAGCATTAAAAAGCAGACAAAGGATATGTTATTCAGTGTAATTTTTGAGCTGCATTTGCTGAATTGGGTTCCGCTCTCATACTTTGGTTGTTGAATAGTCTGCCAACTCTTACTGTCTAGACTCACACATGAGGAGAGGCTACTTAAGTAAGCCTGGCACCTGCAGTTGCAAGGAGTGAGTGCTTTTGGGAAAGGAAGAAAAATGGCAGAAAAAGAGGGAAGAAAAAAGTCATGGCATTTCAGGAGGTTGTGACCTTACTTTGGTTTCTAATACATTTGAATTACATACAATGAGTATGCAAGGTGCTAAATTGGAAACATTGTTAAATAGCAGAACCATGTAATAGTGAAGGAGGTGGCACGACCTAACCCAGGGTACATGTACAAGTAGTGGTGGTGCTTGTAATAGACCGAATGAGTGAACATGGCTGTTGTGAGATACTGGCTTCTTCTAACCTACAGCTGGCCTTGGAGATACCTATAGATAGAGAAGAGGAAATATACTAGAATGCAGACTGCAAACCACTCTTGTAAGCAAAATTTCAATGATAATATATTGTTTACCATGGTGTTGTGCTTGAGTCAATGTCTGGCTACTAGTGAGATTGAATGAGTAGGCAGAGAAGAAACAGTACAAGAAGGACTAGCCCTCATCCTGGGAAAAGTCCCCAGCTTCACCCTGCTCCACTCCCTCTATGCTCTTAATGCCGAGAATTTCGAATGTGTCTTTATCGAAGATAGTCAAGGGTTTATAGCTGCAGGGTGCTCCTCCAGTTCTGGTCTGCTCCCTTTTGTTACATGGCACCTTTCCCTGCAAGTAGAAAAGAAGTGTTAATATATTGGAAGTTTTGGGAGCCCATCGAATAACATCCTTTTGGCCCTGCTGTAGTACATGAATATGCATGATGCAGCTAGGTTTTGTCAGAACACTTTTTGTGTGAAGATCTTTTAGGTGTGCAAACAGTTTTAGTTCTTCTTCTTAGGCAGTCCCTCGGAACTGAGGATGACTTGCTTCCACACAAAATGAGTTCTCTGGTGACTGATGAGTCCATTGCGGGACCTGCAGTCTCTCACAGCTGGGGCAGACGGTGGTTGAAGGGGCGGGTGGGTGGGCGAGGTGCTTGGGTTGACGTGCACTCCTTCCGCTGTTTGCACTTGGCTTCCGCTTGCTCCCGGCGAAGAGACTCGAGGTGTTCGGCGCCTTCCCGGAGTGGGGATGTTGCACTTTTTCAAGGAGGCTTTGAGGGTGTCCTTGAAACGTTTCCTCTGCCCACCTGGGGCTCTCTTGCCGTGTCGGAGCTCCGAGTAGAGTGCTTGTTTTGGGAGTCTCGTATCGGGTATGCGGACGATGTGGCCCGTCCATCGGAGCTGATCGAGCGTGGTCAAAGCTTCGATGCTGGGGATGTTGGCCTGAGCGAGAACACTGACGTTGGTGCAATGCTCCATCTCACCTTCCTGGCTACAATGCTCCATCTTGCCCTCAGTAAGCTCCCCGCTGGAGTGGAGCTAATCTACAGAACAAATGGGAAACTGTTCAACCTCCGTCGCCTCCAGTCCAGATCCAAGGTCGTCCCATCCTCTGTCATCGAATTACAGTATGCAGACGACGCTTGCGTCTGCGCACACTCTGAGGCCGAACTCCAAACCATCCTCAGCACCTTCACCGAAGCGTACGAGAGCATAGGCCTTACACTAAACATCTGTAAGACAAAGGTCCTCTACCAACCTGCCCCCGCCACACGGTACTGCTCCGTGATAATCAAAATCCATGACATGGCCTTGGACAACGTGGACCACTTTCCATACTTCGGGGGCCTACTGTCAACAAGGGCAGACGTCGATGACTAAGTCCAACACCGCCTTCAGTGTGCCAGTGCAGCCTTCGGTAGCCTGCGGAAGAGAGTGTTTGAAGACCAGGACCTCAAACCCAGCTCCAAGCTCATGGCCTACAGAGCAGTAGTGATACCCGCCCTCCTGTATGCTTCAGAGACATGGACCATGTACAGCAGGCACCTCAAAGCACTGGAGAGGTACCACCAACGCTGCCTCCGCAACAGTTTTAGTGATCAGTAGCACGGTACCCTATTGCAGTAAAGGCATGCATGGTAAACATTCAAAAGGTCATTGGGCAGTCTGAATGCTTTGCAGGGGAGAGTAGTTTGTGTGTAAGAGTCTGTGAGGAACCACTTTGTGGCATGCATACTTATATCCATCTAGTTGGTAGAAGGTACTGGTGGGTTACATTTCCGTGACTATTTTCTTCAGGCCAGAAAACTATTTTCCAGATTTTGTGTCAGTGTCTCTGAGTTGATACGTTCGACCACTTCTGCCAGGTTCTGTTGACTGCTCTCTCTGGGGAGAGTGCCCTGGAATACCAGACAGCGTAACCCTTCTTTCCCCTACTTCTTAAAGCAGCATCTCTATTACTGCACCCATAAGTGTTTCAAAAAATTAAAAAAAAACAATTTTTTACTGCCCCATAATTTCTCTCCTGGGTTGCTCACAGCAGTATCCGTGAGTTAATTCCTAGAAACTCCAGGATAATCCTGGAGAGTTGGCAATCCTACCTTTAAAACACCAGTCATGATGCGGAGATGCCGGTGTTGGACTGGAGTGGACAAAAATGAGAAGTCGCACAACACCAGGTTATAGTCCAACAGTTTTATTTGAAATTACGAGCTTTCAGAGCTCTGCTCCTTCGTCAGGTACAGTGAGGGAATACAAATCGGTTACAAAGTATATATAGACAGAGAGCAATTTGTCTGCAGAGATACAATCCGTCAGGGAGGCATTACATCAAAGACACAGCAGAGTACAGCTAAGACAATGAGGTGGGGTCACAGGGGGTCCAACGTGTCAAATGCTGCAGTCTGCAGTTAAGCTTTTTACTTTTTTTTTAAAACTGGAAATCACATCTGTGAACCAGACAACGACGTCGAGTCACTTCCTGTAGCGTGACATGAAACCGAGATCCCGGTTGAGGCCGTCCTCATGGGTGCGGAACTTGGCTATCAGTTTCTGCTTGATGATTTTGCGTTGTCGTGTGTCTCGAAGGCCGCCTTGGAGAACGCTAACCCGCAGATCCGAGGCTGAATGTCCTTGACTGCTGAAGTGTTCCCCGACTGGGAACCTGGTGTTGTGCGACTTCTCATTTTAAAACACCAGTGGCAGTCCTTTTAAATAGGTGTTTCAGCACTAAAATCCCTCCCCAAATCAACAAGTGCATTGTAGATGGAAAATCTCGTGAATATATAATTAGGCTGCAAATCTTAAGTTAGTACCAGAATGGTCATGTGCAACCCAGGTGAGTGAAAAGCCTGCTGTGTAAGCTTTCTGCTGCCAACCCATGGCCAACGGAAATCCACCTCCAAGTCTGTTGAATCTTCATAGCATAATCCTCTGACAGCAGGAATCAGGCTCTTGGTTCTTTTCTGCATCGCCTCCAGGGCTTGAATGTCTCTCGTCTCTTTTCTTAGTGATTCGAAATAGATACAGTATTCAAAGTGCAATCTGACCAGAGCACTGTACATTTTAAGCATTACTTCTGAGCTGTTCTATAATGTTTTGACTATACATTTCAGCATTCTGTTTGTTTTGTTGATTGATACTTAGCGAGTCTGTTAAAACCTCTAAATCTTTCAACTCCCTGCCTCCCCTCAACTATTTCAACACCATCCATGGCCGCCTTATGTAACCATTTTTCTAATACATACTTTATACTTGTCCCTTTTAAAATTTATCTGCTACTTTTCTGATTGCCTTTATATTTTATTTTGTGAATTTTGTTGATTCTTGACTGCCTTTTAAGATGCAACTATTTCTTAAGCAAGCACTAGAAATTATATTCCATACACTTTTTTGTTTTTGATAACCATATAAAATTGTTCCTGATTCTTTGTACAGTGTACTGGTATTACTAATAAATTCACAATCATAAGTAAGAATTCTAGACAAACAACTGCAATTTTGCTTTGAAACATAAGTCAGTCAGTTGACGTTTCAGGTCTAAGATCTTCCTCAGGTCGTAGTCTTGAAAAGTTGACTGCCTGACCTGCTGAGTATTCCCAGATTTTTCTATTTTTGTCTCAGATTGCCAACATCTGCAATATTTTGCTTTGTGCAATTTTGTATTGTTTATCTTGTTCAATAAAAACTGATATATTACATTCAGTATATAACTTTTCCTAGGTTGAATTATTTTCAGGGTTATTCTGATTTTGCAGTACATATTTATATTTTTTCAGGCACTATATTAAATTATTGATATATGAATAGGTCGTTACTTAAGTTTAGAAGTAAATTAGAGAGCCGTTTGATCCACCAAGAATCAGGCTTAGGATGTCCATAGCTAAATGTTCAGAAATAAGTGCTGATAAAGATGATCTTTAACGTATCAATGTTTGATCTTTTCAGTGACCAGTTGTCATGAAATGTTTGACTGAAACCCACTCAATTTGTTTGATCAGTTAATAGACTTATGTGGGAAATGCTATGGGTATGCACATAGGGTTACATTTCTGTAAGACTAAAAGTCCCAATACCTAACACTGGTGCAAAATGTACTTGTGAAATTACCCAGCAATACCAAAATACTGTGCACGTGCAATATAGGTGCTAAAAAGAAGTATTGGGAAAGTTGATTCATTTTAATTTACAGTGCCAACTGCATGTGTCCATCGGATGTTTCTGGTGAGTTCTGCAACCTTCAGATATTTCTGTGGGGAAGGGGGTGGTTCACTGTGTACAGTGTTGGGGTTAATTGCACTGTAAAACAAGGGTCAAAAATTATGCTCTGGAAGTTGTTGTATTTACACCTGGTCTGGTAGAACATAGAGTAAGTCTAGTACTGTACTCTCAATGGGGGAGCAGTGCTCAAAGGCAACACTGATTGGCAAATCAGGGCTACAGTATTGTAAGGATCTGTAAATACATAAACTGAGACAGAGGGAAAAGGAAAATTTAGTCAAAATTAAACATGCAAAATTGAATGATTATATGCTTAGAAAGAAGTAAATGAAATGGGGTCAAGAGAAAATCAAATGAAAAATAAAAGGTTCAAATTATAAAATTGGGTCAGAAATGCTTAATGGTTGTCCATATAGCCACGTGGAAAAGTTGTGCTTTATGATTAGTTTCTTGACCAGTGACTTAAAAATCATGAATGTGAGTTTTCTGTAACCAGATCCTGTTTGGGGTAGGGACGAGAGGGGGGTTATGCATTGTTCATTATCAAAACATAACAGTTTTGTTTGGATGGTGGAGAACTGACTGGTTCTATCTTAACAAAGGATATCTTCATTTTTGTATAATGCAGTTACAAATGTTACTTTTTCTCTGTAATCCTTTTCTTCTAATGCTCCTTTCCCTCCAATCCAAAGACCACTACTCTGACTCCTCCTTCAACTCTGTCCTGTTTGCTGTGGATTTTGCACCATCTATTCTTGACAAAGCTTCTTCAAATATTTCTCAATCACATTGTGCACTTTTTGTACTTCGGCAGGAAAATGTATAATATGTCCTGCTTTGCTGTGCTGTCTGTTTTGTTGAATCAACCTCTTGGATCGATGAAAAACTTTAATGTTATTTTTCCTCTTTGATTCTTGCTTATCCCAAGTAGCAATGTTGCAAAAAAGGTTTTAGTTAGTTACGTGGCTGCACATGCCCTTTGAATGTGAAGTTTAGGTGAGTTCATTGAAAAGACAGTGTTAGCAGAATTGTAAAAACAGGAGACCTGCCCAAAAAGTTGCACCGCAACATTTGCAATGTCTTCATTTTAGTCATATTTCTGTCTCCTAGTAATTACTAGAAATGATGTGGCTCCTTTTGAGAGATTCAGTTTCTGCTGTGAAAGCATCTGTCTCAAGCTTGAAGCACAAACATTTTTATAGCCTTATTAGAATTTAGGGAGTGTCCACAGGACTAGGCTGATGCACAACTTTTGTGTTGTATATACTGTGTTTGTTTGACTTGGCAGATAAGTAATGAGCTCTTTTAATTACAGCACTGAAGAAAGATAGAGAAGGCTGTGAAATGTCATCTAAGTATAGCAACAGTTGTAAAAAGGTTTTAAGTGAACAGGTTTGCTAATGCATATTACAATTGAGCTGAAGTTTCATTTAACAAAAACCTGATGAGAATCTGTATTAAAAAAAAAAATTGTACTGCCATCTATATAATTTTAGATTGATCGTACTTAATGGTGTGTAAGAATAAAAAGGTGCGTGTTTTTTCTCTAAACCATATTTCTTTGCCGTGTTCTATAGTTGGCATCAAAATAGTAGATTCATTTTCATTCTGCAAAATTGAGAGTTCTTGTTCTTCGAGTTAAGCACTGTTACAATTCTGGCTTTCATCAGATAATGTTTCTCTTGGCCAATTCCCATAGGCAAGCCAGTACTTTCTATAAACTGAAGTGAGATTTTGTATGCAAAGTATCTGGGAGTGTCTCTATTGGGTGAACAATACACATTTATTGAAAGTGGATTTACACGTCAAATTTCCACTACTACTCATCACTTCAAAAAAACAATTAATATCTGTTACACCAGACATTTTTGTACAGACTACATTAACAAACAGGTTTATTGATAATTATTTAAAAAAAGCAACAGCAAATTGTTGAAGTAAGTTCAAATAACAGTTTTGACCCCCTCTGCATGCCTTGTTCTTTACTTTTGGTTGTGATATAAAATTGATTCACAGTACATTTTTTTTTAAATCAGTGTACTGTACCTAAAGATTAGAAAAAAAAAAATTGCAGGTCCATTTATAGCCAAAATGCTTTTTGGAAGCATTACAAAGAATTACGTAATCTGTATCTGTAGTTGATGAGTGTTAAGTTTCCATGAAACTTTCCTAATGTTCTACATGCGCAAGTTACAGCGTGTAGGAAATGGATTTGTGATGACTGTGCTTATTGTAAACCATGCTACGTTGCATTTACTGGGAACCTGTATGTTGGACAATATTTTTACAAGGATAGCAAGGATATTGCAGTACTTTAGAATGTACTGTTGTGATATGGGTTTGAAATAAAAGACCCTTCAAAGAAAGAACAAGTTGTCCCAAAGCGCTTTACACCCAATGAGTTACTTTTGAAGTGTGGCCATTGTTGTTTTGCAGCAGCTAATTTCCACACTGCTGGGTCCCACATACAGCAATGAGCTGAACAGCCAGTTAACCTGTTTTTGGTGGTGTTGGTTACATAGAATTACATAGTATATACAGCACAGAATCAGGCCATTCGACCCAACCAGTCCATGCTGGCATTTATGCTCCACTCGAGCCCCCTCCCATTCTTCCTCATCTAACTATCAACATAACCTTCTATTCCCTTCTCCCTCATATGCTTATCTAGCCTCCCCTTAAATGCATCTATACTATTCACCTAAAAAACTCCCTGTGGTAGCGAGTTCCACATTCTCACCACTCTTTGGGTAAAGAAGTGTCTTCTGAAATCTCTATTTGATTTCTTGGTGACTATCTTAAATTGATGCCCTCTAGTTTTGCTCTTCCCCACAAATGAAAACACTCTATCAAAACCTTTCATAATTTTAAAGACCTCTATTAGGTCACCCCTCCGCCTTCTCCCAGCCTGTTCATCCTTTCCTGATAGGTATAACCTTGCATTTCTGGTATCATTCTTTTTTGCACCCTCTCCAGTGTCTCTATATCCTTTTTATAATATGGCGACCAGAACTGTACGAAGTACTCCAAGGGTGGTCTAACCAAGGTTCAATACAAGTTTAGCATAACTTCTCTACCTTTCAATCCTATCCCTCTAGAAATAAACCCTAGTGCTTGGTTTGCTTTTCTATGGCCTTATTAACCTGCATTGCTACTTTTAGTGATTTGTGTATTTGTGCTCTCCGAGGGCAACACGGTGGCATAGTGGTTAGCACTGGTGCCTCACAGCGCCAGAGACCCGGGTTCGAATCTGACCTCGGGTGACTGTCTGTGTGGAGTTTGCACATTCTCCCCGTGTCTGCGTGGGTTTCCTCCGGGTGCTCCGGTTTCCTCCCACAGTCCAAAAATGTGTGGGTTAGGTTGATTTGGCTATGATAAATTGACCCTTAGTGTTAGGGGGGATTAAATATGTGGGGTTATGGGGATAGGATGGGATATGTTAGGGGGAATTAAATACGTGGGGTTACGGGGGTAGGGTGGGATATGTGTACTGTGGGGATTAAAGCAGGGACAGGGTACTGGATTTGGATGATCAGCCATGATCGTATTGAATGGCGGAGCAGGCTCGACGGGCCGAATGGCCTACTCCTGCTCCTAGATTCTATGTTTCTATGATCCCTTTGTTCCTCTACTCCATTTAGATTCTTATTTTCCAAATAATATGACTTCCTTATTTTTCTTACCAAAATATACCTCACACTTATGTGTTGAAATTCATTTGCCAATTGTATGCCCATTCTGCAAGTTTATTAATGTCTCCTTGTAATTTGTTGCAGTCCTCCTCAGTATTAACTATTCCCCCCCACCCCCTGCCCCCTAATTTGGTGTCATCTGCAAATAGAGGGATAAATGTTGGCCAGGACACCCGAGAACTCCAACAATGCAATAATCCTCAGTCTCGCACTGAAGTGTCGGCCTTGATTTACTCCAAGTTCCAGGAATGGGGCTTGAATTGACAGAGGGCGAGGGTGCTACCTGTGAGCCAAGACTAACTTCTAGGTATATTTTAATCAGAATCTTCTGATGCTGTAGGTGTTCGAGTAACTATTTTAACTGATGCAAATGAGTACTACTGTGAGTTTCTTGCATGTTATCAATTAACTGTTACTTGTTTAGAAATAAATTTTAAATTAACTTCCTTATTCCATACACGCTCAATAAATTTCAATAAAATATTTGTCAAATGGGGTGCACACCACTCTCTGCTGAATTAGCTGACCGTAAATGGGCTGCCTTCAATGTTTTTGGCTTTGGGAAGAGAAAATCAGTCAAGGATTCACTGTCTCAGCCATTTACCAACCTCTGTTGGAAGTGCTTGTGTGTGGACATCTAGTTAAGGACAGCATCAGGCTTGGTTGTTTGTACTTGTATGATTGATTAACTTGCTGACACCCAATGCTAAGGTTCACACATGATTAATGGAACTGGGGTGAGGTACTCTGGAGACACCCGGCAATGTTCTCTGTAATTATTTTTGGGCCATTCAAGATACTGTGAATGCGCGGTTTTTGCATTGAAAAGCCGGCTGCGCGGGTTCCCTGGAGCACCACGTGGTCGCGCAGCTTAAAGGGAGCATTGATACCCGGTACTCTGGAGATACCTGGTGCTTATGGAACCATACTGCAGGAAGGAGCCAATGCCTTTACGGGGGAGGGGAGAAAAGAAAACTACTGAACAAAAAAAATTGAAACAAATGTTTTGGATGTACAGAGTTCAATCTCTGGGCAATTATTTGCTGTCAGGCCACTGTAAGTGACCATTGGCATCAGTGCAAAAGCATTCCTGGAGTGACTTTTATTTCCTATGCCATCCTTCATGAGGAAACACCTGACTTCTGACTCAACAGCAAACCTGAGACATGTGGCTCTCTAAGGAGTTGTGGGCTGAATCCCATCACTTATTGAACAAGCGACTCTCATCGATTTTTTGGGGAGGTAGTTCATGCTACTTGCATTAGGACAGCGCTGCGAAGAAGTTTTTGAAGTTTGTGTCACCACTATCAACATTGCAGAGCATAAAATGGCAGAACAGGCTTGAGGAGCTAAATGACCTGTTCCTATGTAATTCAGTACCTATTTTAAATGATTTTGCAAGGCTACATGATGGTCCACAAGTGTTCCAATTGTCATGTGAGGTAAAAGTGATAGTGTTTGATGAGGTTAATGCAATGACAACCAAGAAAAATTTAAATTCAGAAATGTTGCTGAGGGTAATATGCTTGCAATACTAGGTGCATTAACAATAATCTATTTGAGGTCACTGATACATTTGACAGTGCTACATGTGTCATGTGGCACGCACAGGGCAATCTAGTAAGTTTTTTGTTTGATTTGATTTCAGGTTGGCAGCTTAAATGGGTGTAATGCTATAAAAGTAGCATACTTGTTTGCTATAAGGGTTAACCAGCCCTTGTGACCTTGATTTAAAAACACACTTGTAGTTTGATTCTCATTTTAATTGAAAGCTAAAATGGGCTTTAACACTATAATTTTCCAGTGCTTGTCGGGTCATCAAGTTTTTCATGCTGTACAGTTGAGACAAGCTTTCAAATTTTCCATTCCTGTGTGGTTGTGGAATAAACGGTTCAATGCTTTTTTAAAAAAAAGGGATGTGTCCTATTTTTAAGTTATTCTCTCCATTTCTTCTTTGTGGATTTTCTTGCTCCTGGCTGAATGGGCAAGCAGTATACTCCCAAGCCTTTGTCAAGAGTGACCTTAAACTAGCTGTCAGTAGATGCATAGCAATAGCAAAAAAGTGACTCTTGACCCCCCTTCCCCACCCGTCCCCAATCCCAGGTGTTTAAACAGTTCTGCTCCTCAAGATAGTTGGACTGAAATTGGGAATATGGCATCTGGGTGGTCAGGAACACATTTGCTTTGCTGTCATGGTGCTGGAGCTCTGATGAGTTGCATCATTGAATCGATCCAGAAATTTGGTCCGCCACTTCTTATCTACATAGGTCTTAAGAAATGTAACCAATATATATTTAAGGATTTATTGTTGAGCACAGGAATGGTTAATTCTCATCAGTCTTGAATAGGATGGTTCATGTTTCTGAACTATGCTGACTGGTGCAGAATATTTCAAAAATTCCATAAATCATCCGACCACCACAGAGGAGCAGCTGTCTGATGGTAATTGATTTGGGATGTAACAAATGAGTTGCAGTGGATGCTAGACCAAAGGAATAAATCAAAGTTGTGAATGCATTTTTTTCGGATGAATTCTCCTAATAAACATTAGTGGCATAAGATTTTATTGCAGCAAAATTAAGATGCAGTCAATTTCTCAGCAGCTGGCTGCAGTTTTATTACATTACCAGACAAAAATAAAGACAGTTTTCTTACTTAAACTGCTTATATTTTTCCATTTTATTACAAATTACTCTGAGCAGTTTCTTTAAAATACAATACTTTTGTTAGAAATTACAATATCTAATTCTCTTACAATCGTGCTATAACACCACTTGTCAATGCGAAGCAGTTTCAGAAGCACATGGACACAAAAACAATGGTGTAACTCAGGAATTAGATCGACAATAGAACTCCCAAATATACTAAAGTAAAAAGGTATGAAATCACCTTTTGCATTGGGTGTGTATAACTCCAGTCCAGAGCAAAGCTAACATTTCACAAATGTACTTATGAATCATTTTAATGTTAGGAGAAAGGCCACATTCCTGATGGCTTTCTCCTAATAAAAAAAGGAACTAGCCAGGGAATGGGGCATTTCTACACAAATTCAGTGCTCCATTATTGCCAATCTCCGCGCAAGACACAGTCAGCGGCATAGTTCAGGTATCCCGACTCCATACCACACTATATAGATACCAGTTTTAGTACCGGTAACTCTTCAATAATAATGCTCTCAAGCTAGCTTTTGGACTGGTTTATTATTACAGTAGCACATTGATCCATTTGTATCACAGCTTGTGAGATTTCATAATTCCTGGCGTTCAGTAGTTTGTTCTCATTTATGACTTTTTATATTTGAAATCTAATCTCACCTTATGCATTTTAATACTTTTTACTCTATCCCTTTGAAAGTCTGTTAACATAAAATACGTCTGTCATACAAGTGTCACAGCATTTCATTCTGGAGAACATATAGGAAGTTCCAGAATATGAAATAAAACAATTGCAAATGTTACAAGACTGTAACAAAAGGCTCTGACACAATAGTTCAAATGAGGCTGAAATTTGTAAGAACAGTTCCTACAGACATCAGAACCGAGATATGAACTATCTATTCAAGTTTATATCTCACTACTGTCAGCAGCTGTTGTGGTTGATAGTTTGCCATTTGGTTTTGCAACACATGGCACTAAAAAAAAGTGGTGTAAAATCTTGCAGGGCAGACTGACCTCTGTACGTGAATTTATGATATGAGCTTCCACCATGTGAAGCTCCGCATCAGGACTGCTAATTTATAAAATCTATTCCTATACATAATCTTTAAATATGTTAGGGGACTATTTAAATACACTGAATAGACAGATTTTAAGAAGATTTAATGCATTTTGTATTTTTGATCATTTTTTAGCTGTCAATAAATAGGGACATTTAGACACTTTTGCAATCTTTGCATTGTTATTGTTCAATATTCAAAGTTATGGGTACTGCTTAAAGAAACTTTTGCACTGTTTTAGGAAAAGCTCTATAATCCTACATAAATTGCACTGTGTACCACAGCAGTTTCCTTTGAAAATGTCCCTTCTGGTCTTGGAAGCCAACACGTATCTTATGCAATTTCTTTGTTGAAGTCAGCAGTGGACAAAGTTGCATGTGAAGAAAACAGGTGTCTTTTTTGCACTATCCAGATTGAGAAGGATAACTATTAAAAGGTTAGCTAGCTCTTCAAAATAAGTTCATCTTAATCATAAATACTGTTTTTCTTGAGTTTTGTCAGAAATCATTAATCAAAATGATTCCTTTGCACAACATATATGATTTTGAATTTTTTTGTACACAACATATTGTATCATAACTTTTTTTAAAAGATAAAATATATTCAGAGATGGATGGAGGTGTGGAGTAATGACAATGGGATAGAATTTCTGCTTTGTGCGAAATTGGCAATCTAAGCACAAATTGCGCTCAAAATTGTGCTGGTTTTCCCAAGTGAAGTTATGGTTTATGTTTCCGCTCAAACTCTTTTACATAATCACAAACGTAAACATTTTCCATGAACCAATGCAATTGGGCAGCGTTTTAGAGTAATTTTTGTTTCCTTTGCAAATATTCCTTGATGTATTTAAGAGTAGTAATCTAGGGCAATTTTATTTATACAGCTGAAAATGGATTTATCACAAAAAAATAAGCATTTTAATAAGAGTGTCTAGTCCACCACCTGAGTAACCAGACTTTAAATAACTGAAAACAACTTAAAAAAATCTATACAGAACCATTTACTAGTTTCAATGGTGTACACTAATCGGTTTCTTATTAAATTAAATATTTTTTAATATTTAAAAACATTTAAAATGTGCTTACGAGTGTCTTTGCGCCAAAACCCCCCCCAAAATTTGAAGAGCCTCCTCGAACAGTTGCCAACGGGCACAATTGATGGAAACTCGCCATGCTCATTAATTCGATCTGGGAGAGTGGCCAGTTTTGTGGGTGGGGGCCAGCTTCCAACGTGATGTTTTTAAACCAGTGTAAAAGATCCCAGAAACTCGATTTGTTCTGGCCGTAACTTGCACTTGAAATTCCTCGATCTTTTACACTGGTTTGGCCAATTTTGGGCGAATACCAGTGCAACCTATCGGAAACTCTACCATAATGTTTAAAAAAGCAACATAGGATTTAACATCAGTCATCAGACTCTTCTTTGGCAGCTAAAGCAAGAGGTTGGGATGAAAGTCCGGAGATGAAGAGGGACAGTCATTGATCAAGCTTGTGTAGTGGTCTAAGAAGTGATGGATGCATACACTCAGAAATGGAAGGTTTATCTTGCGTTATGATGGGATACATATTGCAAATACACATAACTGCAGAAGAACACAAAATAACTTTTTCCTGAGAAGTAGTAAGACATTTAATGTCCTGTACCAACAGTTGATTGCAAGTCTAAAAGCAATTAAACTTAGTTCTCCTGTATGTGCTGGCTCTCTTGTCTTGCTTCCTTCCCTCCCTTCTCCCTACACATTGTCACATGAATTGTGGGCAGCTTCTAGTGAATGGTGAGTAGAATCCTTGTGAGCTAGGTCAATGCCTTATTACTTCAAAACAAGAAGTGCTTGTTTGGAAAAAGCACCATAAGGACTGGGAATTAGAGTTACACACAGGAAGATTTTGATTAAACAGGAAGTGAGACTGGGTTGGAGTTGAGAAGGAAAACAAAGGATTTAAGAGTTTGTTTGCTTTTTTTTTTGATGGCTCTGCATGTTGGACTTCTCGGGTTAGTGATTCCCACAGTGAAAACGTTGGCTATCCATGCTGGACCTGGAGGATAGATTTGGTGAATTAAATCTAGACAATTATTTTTTTTTCTTTTGGATGTGTAATTTTAGTGGTTAGGCTCGTGTATGTAAGGCTAGCTCTCAGTGAAGCTAATTGCTAGAGTCATCTTTGTGGTTCAGTCAAATTCCTCATAAAACTCTAGTTAAATCTTCTTGCATTGTAATATTCCTAATGCTGTTTTCTGTCTGTGTATTGGATGTATCCTCTTGATGTAGCTCAGACTTTCAAGGATGACATTGTGATTGTGGTCAGGTATGGTGATTGCAGTCTTGGCAGTCACTGGTTCTAGATGTTTTCCTGACTGGAAAGAAAGTCACCTGGTAAAATTTAAGGACTCTGGATGGTCTGTGTTTGCTGAAGATGTTATATTCCAGGCTGGAGGTTGTGATTTAGCATCCTGCAGAGGAATTCACTCCCTAATAGTATCCCATTCAACATCAAAAGCATGTCATGTATGCTCGGGCTGAAAACTAATAAATCCCTTGGGATGGAAGAACTATACCCCAGGTATTTAGAAAGACGAGGAAGTAATTTAACTTAAACTTACTGTTAATGAACATTGGAGCAGTTCCAACAGACTGAATACAGGTAAATGTAGTTCTCCTATTCAGAATGGATTCACCTGACAACTGCAGATCCATTAACCTGATCGTGGTATTCGGAAACTAATGGAATTAATAATCAAACAAACAGAAGACTAACTGTGTGACAAGTAGATCTTGCCTGACCATCTTCATTCCTTTTTTGTGGAGATGATGTCACGTTTAGACCGCACCAAGTCCTGTTCACCCATCGCCCCTGTGCTCACTGATCTACATTGGTTCCCAGTCCAGCAACGACTCGAATTTAAAATTCCCATCCTTGCACTTGGAATACTGTGTCCAGTTTTGGTCTCCTCACATGGTGGGTGCTATTGAGACTTTGGAGAGGATGTAGAGGAGGGCCACTAGACTAATTCCCAATTTAAAGCATCTTAGTTATCAAGATTGGCTTAGTTGGGACTCTATACTTTAGAGAGGCGTAGACTTAAAGGTGATCTGATTGAGGTTTAGAAGATGATGAAGGGAATAGATTGTGTTCCAGTTGACAGTTTGTTTCAATGAAATAGGTTAGGGAGGACCACGGGTCACAAATTTAAGTTGTATAAGACTCGGTCTCGGTTAGATGTCAGGAGGTGGTTCTTTTCCCAGAGAATAGTGAACCTTGATGCTGATTTGCTGGATTCCTTCAAGCGAAAGCTGGACCTGTTTCTGGCAGGGGCGGAGATCACCTCTTACAGAAGGTAGGTACTGCAGGGAATTCAGGGCCAGAATGATCTCCTGGACTAATTTCGATCTCCTAGATGGGTCAGAGAGGAATTTCCCAGATTTTTTTCCCCCCAAATTGGCCTAGATTTTTACATTTTTTTTTTTTGCCTCTCCCAGGAGATCGCATGGTTTCGGGTGGGATGGAGTGTATATGTTGTGATAGACAAGGTATTGCAATTGTGTGGGACAGGCTCGACCAGAGGGTCTTTACCTGTCCGTCATTGTTCGTATGTTCGTATTCAAATCCTTGGCCTTGCCCCTCCTTACCTCTGTAACCTCCTACAACCCTCTGAGAGCTCTACAGTCCTCCAATTCTGGCCTCTTGTGCATCCCCAATTTCCTCTGCCCCACAATTGCTGGCTGTGCCTCAGCTGTCTAGGCCCTAAGCTCTGGAATTCCCTCCCTAAACCTCCCTGCCTCTCCACCTTTTAAGACGCTTCTTAAAAACTACCTTTTTGGCCAAGCTTTTTGGTCACCTGTCCTAGTATCTCCTTGCGGCTCAGTGTCAAATTTTGTTTGATGATTGCTCCTGTGAAGCGGGTTGGGACATTTTACTGTGGTAAAGGTGCTACAGGAAACTCTTTATTAACCGGCACCGACGGGACCGGCGTGGTGCCGGTTGATCAAAAAGTCCGGATTACAGAGAGGTATACTTACCAAGGTACGAGAGCACCGTACACGGCCACAGGTGCAGGAGCCCCGGTCACATTAAAGAATTTTCTTTTGAGTAGCCAGAATAAAATTTTAAACTACACGTTTTTTGATTTAAAAAGTACTATGTACAAACCTTAACCTTTGGTCTCAAACAGTTACACCACCACTAATATATAGTAAAACTTACCTGAACCTACTCCTGAATTTTGCTGGTTAAGAGAGATTTCCGGATATTTAGGTGTCGGTTAAAAGAGAGTTTCCTGTATATAAATGTAAGTTGTTGATCGGGTGGCGGTTGCCCTTTGTTGTCCAGGACAGCTTTAATGTACTTTGTTAGAAGGCTAAGTGGATTAAGTTAAGCTGATTCAATGATCGATCTTGTTATTCATACTGGTTAAGATCAAGCTTTCTATTGCACAGCTAAAGGGAACCCATGTCAGTTCATCTTCAAAATACAACTTAAGGGGTTTGTTTTTAAACTTGTGTTTCAATCATACTCTAAATTGAACAAGACTAGATTGTTTACCTCAGCTGGCCTCTTTACATATTATCGTTTTCCAATATTCTCAAAAGATAATCTAGATGGATAAAAGCATGTAGTGATGGTCGATGAGGCAGTGCTCCTTTTCATTGTTGCTTACCTTTTCCAAATATGAATATTCTGTAAACTCCCTTTTGTGTATTGTTTAGAAAACCTAGATAATCAGCTGTAACTGAGGATTTTCACAATGAAATAGCTTCTAACCCTTCAATGGAATGACTTTTAAGGCCCATCCACTCTTTTTTTGCCCTCTTTGTGCTTACCCACATTGCTTCCAAAAATATTTTAGGGGGAAAATCATACTTCATTTTAATGTTTAACCACATTCCAAGTACCCTTTCTTTCAACTTTCTGATTGCCCTTTAGTATAATGAGATGCTCTTAATGTGATGCTAACAAGTAACTCCGAGGTTTTTCTAAGGGTGCATTTACACACCATCTTTAATGGCAGATTCTAAAGATGGTGAGTAAACAGAATTGATGGAAGATCAAAATTCTATAGATTCTGGAACGGTTCCTGCAGATTGGAGGATAGCAAATGTAACCCTGCTATTTAAGAAAGGAGGGAGAGAAAAAACGGGGAACTACAGACCTGTTGGCCTCACATCAGTAGTTGGGAAAATGCTGGAATCTATTATAAAGGATGCAATAACTGGGCACTTAGAAACTAATAGTAAGATTGGGCAGAGTCAACATGGATTTATGAAAGGGAAATCCTGTTTGATAAACCTATTGGAGTTCTTTGAGGATGTAACTAGTGGAGTAGACAAAGGGGAACCGGTAGATGTGGTGTATTTGGATTTTCAGAAGGCCTTCAATAAGGACCCACACAAGAAGTTGGTGAACAAAATTAGGGCACATGGAATTGGGAGTAATATACTAGCATGGATTGAGAATTGGCTAACAGATAGAAAACAAAGAGTAGGGATAAATGTGTCTTTTTCAGGATGGCAGGCTGTGACTAGTGGGGTACCGCAAGGATCGGTGCTTGGCCCCCAGCTATTCACAATCTATATCAATGATTTGGATGAGGGGACTAAATGTAACATTTCCAAATTTGCTGATGACACAAAGCTAGGTGGTAGTGTCAGTTGCTAAGAGGATGTGAAGAGGCTTTAAGGGGATCTCGACAGGCTCCGTGAGTGGGCGAGAACATGGCAGATGGAAGATAATGTGGATAAATGTGAAGTTATCCACTTTGGTAGAAAAAACAGAAGGGCAGTGTATTTCCTAAATGGTGAAAGATTGGGGAATGCAGATGCTCAAAGGGACCTCTGGGTGTCCTTGTACATGAGTCACTGAAAGTGAATGTGCAGGTGCAGCAAGCCATTAGGAAGGCAAATGGTATGCTGGTCTTCATTACAAGAGGATTTGAGTACAGGAGTAAAGAAGTCTTACTCCAATTATATCGTGAGAAGTCGCACAACACCAGGTTATAGTCCAACAGTTTTATTTGAAATCACAAGCTTTCGGGGCAGCAGCTCCGAAAGCTTGTGATTTCAAATAAAACTGTTGGACTATAACCTGGTGTTGTGTGACTTCTCACTTTTGTCCACCCCAGTCCAACACCGGCATCTCCGCATCATGGCCAATTATATAGGGCCTTGGTGAGACCACACCTGGAGTACTGTGTACAATTTTGGTCTCCTTACCTAAGGAAGGATATACTTGCCATAGAGGGAGTGCAACGAAGGTTCACGAGATTGATTCCTGGGATGGCGGGACTGTCGTATGAGAAGAGATTGTGTAAACTAGGCCTGTATTCTCTTGAATTCAGAAGAATGAGAGGGGATCTCATTGAAGCATACAAAATTATTACAGGGCTTGATAGGGTGGATGCTGGGAGAATGTTTCCCTTGGCTGGGGAGTCTAGAACCAGGGGCCACAGCCTCAGGATAAAGGGTAGGCCATTCAGGACTGAGATGAGAAGACATTTCTTCACACAGAGGGTGGTGAATCTTTGGAATTCTCTACCCCAGAGGGTTGTGGAGGCTCAGTCATTGGGTATATTCAAAGCAGAAGTCGAAAGATTTCTGACTAGCAAGGGCATCAAGGGATATGGCGATAGGGCCGGTGAATGGAGTTGAGGCAGAAGATCAGCCATGATCTCATTGAATGGCGGAGCAGGCTCGAAGGGCCGAATGGCCTACTCCTGCTCCTATTTCTTATGTTCTTATCAAAGCACTGGTGCAGAACTGGAAACGTTCACCGTCATTTCGCCTTTGATTCTGACCGCAACTTCAGGATTTAGCGCATGCGCAGCCTAATGCGGAAATCCTGAAGTTGGGGTCTGTCATTCACTGCTCCGACACTGGCTGCGCTGTGCCCCCCCCCCCCACCCCCAGAACCGGCAATTAGTGAAATCTCTCAAATCATGAAACTGACGAAAACTTTGGCTCTTCCGCAGTAAGTGCGCTGTTAAATTCCCCATTAAAAGTTAGACCCAAAGGGATTAGGTGTAACTGGGGTTTTAACAGCGTATTGACTGCTAAACAAAGGTTATGGCCCTGAAAACTAATTTTAATTTTGTACAGTGTCAAATTTATCCATTTTAATAGAAATTAAAAATTTTAAGAAACTTTTAGAAATGTAAAACATTTTTTTGAAAAGTTTGTTGATCTTTATTTCGGTTTGCCTTTTCCTCATGAGAGCCCCAAATTTTGTTCTGCTCTCTAACATTTTAAAATGTTAGAATTTTAAGAGCTTACCCACTTCCTTGTTTGCTGTCTGAGAATTCTGTGTTTTGATTGGCTGCTTAGACAGCTTGTTGACGTCACTGCAGCTCGCACTAGGGGATTCCCACTATACTACGTTGATTTGAGTTACGTGTCGGAAAACCTGAACTTCTCGACACAGAGATCGCGAGATCCTTGTGAGAAGCTTACTTCGGGGCCAGCAGCGAACGCCTTTGCTTCACCGCTGACGTCAAATTCTGGGCCAATCTCTAGATCTGACTGTGGAACTCCTGTGGTTTCAAACTCTAGCTGCAGTTCTTGCACTATGTAAACGTGATATGTAGTTTGGGCATTAAAGGTCAAAATAAGCAGGGCAAGAGAAATTTTTAAAAAAGTATCTAAAATCATTCTCTAACTGGCTGCCCGCCATGTTTTCATGGCTGATAATGTAACTAAACTATTTTGTGCACATGTATTGTGATGTCATGATGTTGCTGTAAACAAACTCAGATGGGGTTTTGGGGTTGCCAGTATGAATTGGTCATACAAACCGGAGTTATTCAATCGGATGCAAAAACAAAGCTACTGATGGGATCATTTAACAAGGTTTAACTTTCTGTTTGAGCGATTAGAAAGCAGTTGTCTTGGTACTGAAACTTCAGTTAAAACAGTTTTTTTTCTTTAAACACTCAAATGTATTTTTTACTGAATAATTTGCTTGCCCTGATCACTTGGGTCCCAGATGTCCTGTTTCTCTCGCTGCAAGTTTTTCAGCTCGCACCTCTAGCAACTAGTGGCGCAAAAGATTGTCACGATTAAACGGGCAAGGACAAGTCTAACTAACGGCAGACACCATTAGATTCACTCCTACAGCAAATTATGGCTCAATGCTTTAGCCTTGCATGTGGAGCACTGTGCCATTTTTATGCAGGTTGAAGCACAAAACAGTGGCACCTATATATGGCCTGGAGTTTGCAATACCTTCTGAAGATTTTTGCTCTTGTACAAATCTGTCTTCTTGGTTGGAAACTTAATAGCAGGAATACAGTAGACCAGCAGTAAAAAGTTGTGTTTTTCTTTAACTATAAGCAGCGAGTGCTGGAAAAAGTCTAACAATGGACCTGAATACTTGGAATCGACTTAAACTTCCCAAAATTATTGAGTCACTAAAATTTTAATAATTGCATGACATTCAGGCATTTAAAGACTCACTTTTTCAGAATTTTGAATTGGGGGCACAAAACTGACTAAAAGCAGAGTATGAAATTGTGTTTATATGTAAATGCCTGTAATCAGTGGTTGTCTATTATGTCCCTCACCCACCCCTTCCCCCCCCACATTGTATAAATGTGACTCAGAAATTGAGGATGCAACTCATGTCCTACTATTATGTAGAACAACATACCAGAGCAACAGATTATCTGGTTGTTTATGTCATTGTTGTTTGTGGGACCTTGCAAACTGGCTGCTACATTTCCGTACATTACAAGAGTGACTACACTTTAAAAGTACCTCGTTGGCTGTGAAATACTTTGGGACGTCCTGAGGTCGTAAAAAGCACTATATAAATGCAAGTTTGTTCTTTAATCAAAGTATTGTATTGCTGCACTATTCAGACCCATTTTGTTTTTCTGAAACCATTTTCTGTATGGTTGGCAATGGATTAGATTAGCAATTTTCTCCCAAGTGAGTCTCTAAAATGTGTTTATTTTTGGGATATTTACAATATAACAAAAAGAAGAGAATTAAAATGAACATTGATAATATAGAATAGTGCACCCTTAAATAAGTTTCAACAAACAGTGAGCCATGGAATGACATACATCGAACTCAGATGCATCAAGTTGGGCAACGAGGTGCCAGTGGGAGTAAGGTCCCAACCTAAGCAGGAAGGATTTAACTGGGGGGAAAAAAATCAGTTGTCAAGTGAATCCAGTCAGTTTCAGTGCAGAGTTTAACAGATCTAACCTCCTCATTGACTACCAGGGACCAGGACAAGTACCCACTACCAAATCAGGAATTTGCTTTCTAAGTTAGTTTGAGTAACTTGAGTAGCTTGAAAACTTGGAAGTATAGTGAGGAGGATAGTGAAAGACTTCAAGAAGACATAGACAGGCTGGTGAAATGGGTGGACACTTGGCAGATGAAATTTAATGCAGGAAAATGCAAAGTGATACATTTTGGTAGGAAGAAAGAGGAGAGGCAATATAAACTAAAGGGTACAATCCTAAAGGGGGTGCATGAACAGAGAGACCTGGGGGTATATGTGCACAAATCGTTGAAGGTGGCAGGGCAGGTTGAGAGAGCGGTTAAAAAAACATACGGGATCCTGGGCTTCATAAATCGAGGCATAGAGTACAAAATCAAGGAAGTTATGATGAACCTTTATAAAACACTGGTCCGGCCTCAACTGGAGTATTGTGTCCAATTCTGGACACCACACTTTAGGAAGGATGTGACGGCCTTAAAGAGGGTTGAGAAAGACTTACAAGAATGGTTCCAGGGATGAGGGACTTCAGTTATGTGGGTAGACTAGAGAAGCTGGGGTTATTCTCCTTAGAGCAGAGAAGGTTGCGAGGAGATTTGATAGAGGTGTTCAAATCATGAGGGGTTTAGACAGAGTAGATCGAGAGAAACTGTTTCCATTGGTAGACGGGTTGAGAACCAGAGGACACAGATTTAAGGTGATTGGCCAAAGAACCAAAGGCGACACGAGGAAAAACTTTTTTACACCGTGAGCGGTTAGGATCTGGAATGCACTACATGAAAGTGTGGTGGAGGCAGACTCAATTGTGACTTTCAAAAGGGAATTGCATAAGTACCTAAAGGAAAAAAATTTGCAGGGTTATGGGGAAAGGGCGGGGGAGTGGGACTAGCTGAAGTGCTCTTGCAGAGAGCCGGCACGGGCTCGACGGGCCGAATGGCCTCCTTCTGTGCTGTAACCACTCTGTGATTCTATGATTCTAAATGAGTAACAAGCCTGAACACAATAAGAAACAACAGGATGACAGCAGCAATTTGCAAATGATTAAATAGCTATGCATTGGTCCCAGATTTAAAATTTGAAGTAAAACTGGATTGATTTCCAGCAAAATCTGAACCATGAAGGTTGTTTATTTTCAGAGGAATGACACCTATATATAGATTTTTAATCTTGCTATGTTTATCATTCCCTCTCTACCTCTCCCTAATTCGGACAGTAAGGAGGGAATGAAACTGCTTTGAAGATATTTTGTCAGTAGATTACGCAGTCTGGATTGATCGAGATCAGCTGTTAGAATGCAGTTTGGATTTTTTTTTAAAGAAACCGTTAGAACATGCCGGCCAACGTTACATGAAGCAAGCAAAGGTATTTACATAATGCTATGATTATGTGGCCTGGTGTAGCTTGTCTTTATCTGCACATTAAAACAACAGTAATGTACATAATTCTAACAGTTCGAATACAGAGTCTTTGGTTGATGGCAATGTGCAGGAAATTTATCTTTAAGCTCTGCAGCTAATACCTTTTGTTATTTATCAAATATGTTGAATAATATAGCTTTTATTTTTTTAATTAATTCTGTTCCATGTAGGAAGTTTACTGTGCTGTTTTATAATCACTCATTTCGTGCATTAGTTTTCTTTGAGGAAATAGGATTGACTTTCACTGCAGAACACAATTCAGTACAAAAATGTATATATTTCTTAGCCTGTAATTCAGAAATGATAAACCATAATCGATATGTTACAGAAGTAATGTTTGAAAATCCCTATTTATTTTATAACTATGTTTGTCAGTTATCTGTTAAAGGTATATTAGTAAGTGATTGATGCTTTTAGCTGCTTTTTTATTGCAGTTCCTGATGCCCTGGGTCTTGGGCAGCTAGTGGCACCGTCAAAGTAAAATTGCAAGATTTGCTCAGGCTGGTGACCAGAATGACTTTTTTACTGGATGTTCTACACTGTCACTAGTCTTTGGAACTGAGTAGGGTGTCGAGTATAAGCGCTGATTCAGGACATACATCTGCATTTTGATGTTATAACTCTGCATCATAACATGAATGAGCAGATGCACATAGCTGGCTTAGCGTGAAGAATTGTTGTGATTCGCTTTTTATTTCTGTTCTTCAGCATGAACTTTAAGTAACTTGGAATAAAAACAGAAAATGCTGGAAATACTCAGCAGGTCAGGCAGTATCTGTGGAGAGAGAAACAGAGTTAATGTTTCAGGTCGATGACCTTTCAAAGTTAGAATATTAAGCATTGCAATATTCTATAAAGCAATTCTGTGCTTTAGTGAAAATTTTGTAAATAACCAATCTTGATACAGTAGGCCAGAATTGTTTTGGACTTTTATGCCAGATTGAATTTTTTTTTGCTCCTTCGCTTTACATATCAACTGAAATGTCTTCCCTATAAAATAATTGTACTGGGTTACATTAAGAGAATTAGTTACCTCTAGATTGTTGTTTTTGGGTAAAAGTCAAATTGTTAATGCACAGTGTTGTTGGTTTACCAATAACCTGTGTTGAGAAATTCTGTGGTTTCAAAAAGAAACTTTGGCCGGAATTTTCTGGGGGGTCACCGGGCGGGATCGGTGACGGGTTGGATGGGAAATTTGATTTTTTTGACAGTGGGTTGGGAACCTGCTGTCATCCCGCCGCAACGCGCCTTTCCCAATGGTGCGTCTGTGATCACGGATCGGACCCAACCCGCAGAGGCGGGCGACCCAATTAAAGCAATTATTGGCTTGGTGACAGATCCTTTAATAATGGTTTTAACCTTATCTTTTCACTTTAACTGCTTGCCCACGGGGTCCACGCTGGTCGTGGACCACGTCTATTAACCTGAGGCGGGAGTTGAATGGCCATTGAATCAGCTGATTAGTTGACAGCTTGAAATGTGCTATAAAAGCTCCCACCTCGCAGCTGTTCACTTTCCAAGCGCAAAAGCTGTTGCTTGCTCCATTTGGAACACAGATTGAGCTTTATGCAGGCTGCAAGTGTTTGGAGCAAACTCTCCATCCAGTGTCATCTCATTGGAACAGCCTCTCTCACCATTGACAGGTTGCTTCTGTCATCTCAACTTGGTCCTCAGAATCTGACCACGATCAGCCCCAACACCAGCAGAACCAGGCACACCACCAACAACAACACCAACCTTCTCCGCAATCACCTGGTGCTGCACAGGACAGAGGGCATCAGCACCCAAGCACATTGCTGCCTGGGAGGCCAGGGATGGCATCACCATGGCCAGATTTACTTCACTTGATGATGTACTCCCTGGCTGCCACATGATGCACCAGGTTGGTACCACCCCACACCAACACCATAAAGCATCCCTACAATGACCAAGCCATTCCTTTCACACTCATCAGCATTGCGGGGGGTACCGTTATGTCTCACCATTCACTGCAACTCACTAAGCCACTTCCAAAGGTTCACACAAATCTGTCCAAGAACGCAAAGTGTTGAAAGTAAAGGTTTCAATGTTTGACACCACATTAACAGAAACTTTACATGAACATTGGATAAAACACCCAAATGGCTACCCATGTATGTTAGTTGGTATGATTGCACTAAGATGAGGGTGAGTGTGAGGGGTGGCTAGTGAGATGGGGATGTGATAATGTAGATAGAGAGAGAGAGGGATGGGTGGAGGTGCAAGGTATGTTGGTGTGAGTAAGGATGTGCAGGAGTAGAGTAGGGAAGGCAGAGTGATGGGGATGTGATGAGAGGCACAGCAGAATGCAGTTGAGTGTGGCTTTGTATTAACGTTTCCTGATCTAATGAGATCATTGAAAGCTTTGCGCCACTGCACCCAGGTCCTCCTGACGGCATCCCTGCTTGTGACCTCCTCTGCAATCTGCAACCAAGCTGTCTGGGCCTCCTGGGGAGGTCTCTTCCGCCATTGGAAGGGAAGAGGACCTCCCTGCGTGCTCTGACTCCATAAGCATATGGAGGGAGTCATGGGAGAATCTGGGTGCAGCCATGCACCTCTGTGCAGTGATTGTCAGTGTTTGCAGCACTTCAATGCTGTAGAACATGGACAGCACAAACGTCAAAAGTAAGGTGGCTATGGTCCCTTTAAAGAAACCGGCTCAAGACCCGTCATGAATTATGTCACCAGACTCGTGCCATCTAATTGGGCCAGGTAACGCGCTCGGTGGGCTTAATAGGCCCCAATAAGGTAAGTTCATTCTGTACAGCGGGATGGAGCTAGCAGTGGGGCTGGGACCCGCCATGGACACCGGCCGCGGCGGACCCACCAAGGTGAGGAAAATTTCGGCCTTTGTGTAGTATTAAGGGTGCACTGACTGCAAGTTGGTGCAAAGTGATTTCCTGGTTCTAGTTCAACACTGCTTCGGTTTGACAGGGAATGTAAATCCAGTGCAGTGTTAAACTTGATTTGGCAAATGCTTAGCGGGGTCAATTATTTTAGAAATGATCTGCCATAAAGGCGCCAGCTCCCTGCTCTACATAAGCATTTCAATTTCTAATTTTTAGGGAAACCGCTCAGCTCATGTATGTATCCAGAGCTGTTTCCTAAACAAGGCAGTTCCAGCTGTGCAGGGGCCAGGCAATATAAACTGGTGAAACTAGAGCTACAGCTTCTGGGCTCAGATGGGTAGCCGCAGTGTAAATGCATCCCAAGGGGTCCAAAGGTAATCAATCTCCTTTACTTAAGATGCTGAAGTTACTTTGCTGTCAATTTTCTTGAATAAACAAATCAGATTTTTTTCCTGAATCACATAGCCGCTTATAATATGCATTGGTTTAAGAGAAGATTGTTACTTCATGTCAGATCACCATCTCCAAAATAATGGTGATATTAAAGTTTTCCTCTTGAAAGGGACGCTATGGTTTGTTGAGTAAATTGCTGCACTGCAGAGCATGAAATAACAAGTATTGCAACACTGACACGCAAGACATTACAGTTTAAAACCAGCATCTCACTACTGCTGTACAGTCTTGGTGTTTTAAAACTGTAATTTTTTTGAATTTTAATGAGATTCAAATGAATAGGCAATTGTAAAGTCAACTATAGTTCTTCACCCATTTGTAGAATTCTTGCTAATATTTCACTGATTCAGAGTATTTGGCATTTAAAGGCATTTATATATTAGTCTTAAAATGATTTTTTACGTTCTAAGTTGTAGTGCTGATGCAATCAAGTTTCTTCTGATAGTTGCTTGAACTAGAAGTTGCTCCTAATTCAATGCTAAGTTGGTGATCTCAGTCGGAGAAGCCTCCGAGTGGCTGAAGTGGAAAATGAAAAAATAAGGTTGGGGCTGAAGCATATTGTTGGGGCAAAGTTTCAAGAGCAATACGCAACATCTAACCATGCTTATGGTACCTGAAGTGGAAAGTGTTCTATTCTGCAGTATTAATATCCCTCATCTTGGTGAACAGAAAATTTAAAAAAAAGGTTTGACATGTTTTGAGAGAGTGGGGGAGAGCAAAACCTCTCGAGGGAAAATAAAAATTTTTCCCCAGTGTATACTGAAAAATGTCACCAACAAACAATATAGCAATTTTTTAAAATCTTTATATAAAAATGCCTGGTTCAAGTTTTTCCATTTTTCCCCTCAGACGTTTTGTCCCCTTGGTGGAGAGGTGGAAAAGGAAAAAGTTGCATAATTTTCTGTAAGCTTGCCTTTCCATTGTCTGATCATGGAAGAACGTTAGTCATTGAAACGTTAGTGCCACAGACTGTGCAGGACACGCGGGTGGGAGACAGGCATATGTGCAAAAAGAATGCCGAGGATGAGGAAATAGTCCTTTTTTTTCCTGCCCCCAGATTAGTATCTTGCAGTCTGCACAGTGATCAGAGATATTCTCTTTTTAGTACTTGGAGCACTTGTTTTCCTCAGAGAGTAAATGATGTTGACAATACTGAGCTTGAAGTTGTAAACTAAGCATCATTTATGGAATTACTCTTTTTGTTTCCTTTCCAGCAGAAAAGTTCTTAAAATAGCAAAAACATTCAGTATAAGGTCTCTAAGGTCTCAATCATTTTCACCACAATCCACTGACTTTGATGACATTAAGTGATCCGAAAGAGATAGAAGTCTTTCAGATATTTGTTAATTTCCTAAGTTAACAATCTTGCTTTTCTAATATACAGGCAGACCGCAGTCAATGGGTTTGGTTTTGCACAAAGTTTCAAATGAGCCATGTCCTTCATAAAACAAAACAGCCAGATGAAGTGCAGTAAAATACCATCTCCATTTTTGGTATTGTAGCATAGTAATGAGACGGTATTCCTTACAGTCATTGCTGGTGATAGGCCAGAAACATGAGAATATAAATCTGCATATTATTAACTTTTTTTGTGTGCAAATTTCAGTTAAAATTTCTTTTTGAAGAGGCACTGTGTTAACAGGTTTTATCAGGGAGAGGAACCATGCTTCGTTTCCATCACAATGACTTCATGCACAAATGACATGATCATTTCACTACGATAATATTGTGCTGTGTGTTTGCAAACAAAGAAGATGAGAGTTACTGGACATTTCTTCATGAAAATAATGGCACCTTAAGTAACTTGGAACATTTTCACAAATAAGATTTTGTAAATTGCTGCCTTGGGATGATGCAGTGCATCAAGAGAGGTAGAATATTTAGCTAACTTGTGTTCAAATCAGCTGAAAGATCCATACAAACATTCTTCAGTAATTGGCCTTTCTTTCAATTTTTGTATGTGGACTTTTTTTAGATAAAGCAATTGAATTGAAAAGGAAGAGGACATGACCAGTACTACTGATCATCCAACCCACCATTGGGACCGCAGCGGCGCATGTGCAACATTTCCAGTCTTCTGTGTTGTGTGTAGTGCAATGCAGTGTTGAACTTTTTTAGGTCCTTTGGTTCCAAGTGGTTCTTTGTCACCTTTGAGCTATACACCAATCTGGAGGGAACCTTGATTGGGATGCCTGCAGCTTGGTTGTTAGTTGGATTCATGACTTCCACAGATTCTTATCAAGAGGCCACATAACAACTCTGGCGATTTCTGTTTATATCTCTCCATCAGAGGCACCTGAGCCGTGTAATGAGCTCCCAAGGTAGTTAAAACTATCTCTACTATTGCATCTGGATCAACAAGGATGCATCATCAGCTGTGATCTGTTTCTGCTATCCACAGACTGGATCTTGGACCACCATGTTGGTCAAAGCCAGAATGGCGCTGAACTTCTACTATGCAGACGATGTTGTACTTTATGCAGTTGCAACTGACCAAAAACCAAAGTGTAGCACTTCGGAGTTGCAAATCCTTCAGTTTCCACCACTGGTGGAGGGCAGGCACCACAACATTGTCCCCATGTTCCCTGGTCTTTGATTTGACCTCGATAACCTATGCCATTTTGAGTTAATTTGCACTTAATACAGTAGGGTAAGTTTTCTGATATGGACTCTGACTCAGTGAGATCACAGAGCAGCAAGCTTAGCTCTTGCCCATATCACGCTAGGGCAATCTTGTGGGATTTCCAGAGATTGTCCCTAATTATTTATTCATAGTGCGTGCCTGGCCATATTGGGCATGGCCTGGGATCTTGCCGAAGGGGAGCAAGGTGTGAAATTGTGTGCATTAGGAGGCCTTGAAGGACTGCAGCCAAAATTCAATTAAACATAAAGGTAATGGATGCATGGGGGAAATAAATTGTTTCAGGCTTTGCAAAAACTGTATGGGACAAAAAAGGTTGATAGGATCCAAGAGAAGCAAAATAAATGTAGAGGCAGCAAACGGAGCCTGTGACCAAATGATGAAGTGGTGCAGCACTTGAACCTCTAATTTGATGGCTGAAGGAGATGTGGGTGTTTGGAATGTGGAATTTAGTGCAAGTAAGGATGTGGGCCAGCAGCATTTTGGATTAGTTGAAGCTTGGGGAGGGTCGATACAAAAAAGCCAGCTAGAAGGACTTTGGAGAAGTATAGCCTTGAGGTGATGAAGGCGTGGACTAGGGTTTTTGTGGCTGAAGGCAGGAGATGGGGCACAGGTAGGTAGTGTTGCTGAGGAGGTAGAGTGTGGTTTTGGTAATGGAACAGATGTGGAGGGGGAAGCTGAGCTGGAGGTTAAGCAGGCAAAAAGGTACTGCACTTCCGGACTCAGCTTGACATGACAGCTGGGGAGGTTGATGACCTTAAGACCGAAGGCTCAAGGAATAAAGAAGAGGACATCAGTTTTGTTGACTTTCAACTGGAGGAAGTAAGACCCTTGTAAAAAAAAAGCATGAGTTTGTGGAAGTCAATTCTTTTTTGTTCTGAAAACTGGCATAATTTTATTTCTGCAATGAATGGCATACAAATACGTCACCTGATCTACAAGTGCAGTACTGGACAAGCAAGGAGGCAGGTGTGGTCAATACCACTTGTTGATTTAATTCACTGCGAATGATCTACAGTCAATTTTCTTTTCAGCAAATAAGGTAATAAGCTTCCAGTTCCTATTTGGCAAAGTTGAATGTTGGCTGAGTTTACTGTGCTGTCTTGCATTTCTTTGCAGTATGTTGGCTCCCAATTGCATGTTGACTGAGTTGTACTTCACATTCATTTAGATGTCTAAAGAGTGCACTCAACTCCAGGATATGAATTAAAGGAATATGAAATACAGAATTAGAGCTTCAGATGTTTCACCTTCAGTCTGGAATCCTAACTGACTTGTAGTGCCAGTTTCTGGTGTTTTGTATACATTTAGAGCTGGTTTTCAACTTTGAGAATGTTATGGTTATTAATTTCTTGTCGTTAGTGAGACAATGAGAGGTATACTCTGGAGTTTGCTGGAGTTGTGGGGACTTTTTATTATCTTTTTCATTTTGCTTTTAGCAGAGCTTTTTTTGCCTGTCTGTTTTTGCATTATTACAAAATACTTCACTTTGCCAAGACTTTCCTGCAGAATTTTTTCAATTGCTGCTGCATTACAAGCTGTCATTATATCTGAAACCACACAGTCTTCCCAAAGAACATGCAGCACATCAACCGTCTATTAACTCCTGGTCACTTGTTACTTTTCTACAATCTGTCCCAACCAGCAATGCACTAAAAGATTGATGAAATGATCATTTATTTTGTGCTATCCACATTAATGAAGTGCTCTCGTTTGTAACACTGTGCTTCCTCTTGGAGAAACACTCCTTATAGAGTTCACCAACTGTGCAATCTAGTGCCATGTCTAAGGGCTCTCTGAATGGGAGGAACAACTTTAGTGGCAGGTTGCAATGTGGTATTGTGACCTTCACCTCTGGGTACAGATTCAGGAGGTGGCCACGCAAGGAGGGCCAAGAATGCAGGAACTGCCAGTATCAGTCTTTTTGGGGCTTGGTGAAGTGGATGGATGTGCAGAAACCTTTGAGACAAAGCTGTTTCATCTAACCCTTCTGATGTGCCCAAGGGGCTGTGCCCATGAGCTGGTTAACCAACTATTTCCATGAGAGCAGTCTTTTTTGTGTCTCTGATGTTGGTGCTGAATCCTAAAGAAATGACCAGTAAAATAATTTTGTTCACGTGGGCCACCTTTTGTGGAATCTTTCTGGGAAGTTACATTGCCAACCTTGCTGCATTTATGATCCAGAAAGAGTTTGTTGACCAAGTGACTGGACTCAGTGGCAAAAAGTTTGAGACCGTACGGCCACTTATCTCTTTTCAGACTGTTATAAAGGAAGCACAAAGCTTCTTCCCAGCTGATTCCCAGCCTGTAAGTGGGTACTCAAAGTGTCAATTGCTGCATTCACAGTGTTGGTAAGAGAAACTGGATGTGCGCATGTTCCCTTTGTAGTTTTGGGGTTCTCCTCTAGATGGCTGTATGATGCTGCTTGCGCCACGGTGCGCTGCATTTCACTAAATCCTTCATACATAACTATGGCATGCATAATGTGGACCTGCCTGCACTCATATACCATGCAGGGTGAATACATGTGCATGGCATGTACAAAGGTTGTACTCCTCGAGCAGACGGTTGTACAGCTTGGGAATCAACTGGACACGCTCTGCACATTCGGGTACGAGAGTTTTCTGGAGCAGACGTTCCAGAGGATGGTCACCCCACAGGATGCTTGGAGTAGAGAAGCTGGTAAGGGAGACTAGGTGACTATCAGCAGACAGGGCAGGAAGCAAGAGGGGAGGGTAACTGTGACTGACTAAACGGCACTTGGAGCAAGTGGTTGCCCATGGGGGAAACAGTAGGGTTAATAGAGCAGTGGGGAAAGATCTAAACTAGTTGAGGGGGTAGGAGAGGAACGTTTTTATAACTATATTGAGAAAGACAGTGGTAAGGGGAATGTGGGGCCCATTAAAGACAGATGCAGATGAGACTATAATGGACAATAAGCAAATGACTGACTTGTTAAATGAGTACTTTGTATCCATTTCACAGTGGAGAAAGGACAAAATACCAGCAGTACAAGGGAATCTAAAAATAAATTAACTACATTTGATAAGTTGACCGGTGACTGTGGGGTCGTCGAATGCTTTATTCATTGAATCCCGTTTAAAGCCTTCAGGGATTGTATTCTGTTCAGGATTGGAAAATCTGTTTTGTATGTAATCTTGCAGGAGTTACATAGAATTATATAAAATTTACAGCACAGAAACAGGCCATCGGCCCAATTGGTCTGTGTCGGTGTTAATGCTCCACACGAGTCTCCTTCCATCCTGCTTCATCTAACCCTATCAGCATGTCCTTTTCTTCCTTTCTTCCTCATGTACTTATCTAGCTTCCCCTTAAATGCATCTATGCTATTCACCTCAACTACTCCAGGTGATAGCGACTTCCACATTCTATAACCACTCTCTGAGTAAAGAGGTTTCTCCTGAATTCCTTATTGGATTTATTCGTGACTATCTTATATTTATGACCCCTGTTTTGGACACCCTTGCAAGAAGAAACATCTTCTCTACGTCTACCTTATCAAACCCCTTCATAATTTTAAAGACCTCTATTAGGTCAGCACTCGGACTTCTCTTTTCTAGAGAAAAAAGCCCCAGCCTGTTCAATATTTCCTGATAGTTATAACCTCTCAGTTGGAGTTGTGTGATTCAGGAAGTGGTATATCACCAGTACATGCATTGCTTTTTCATCTGAGTTAAAATATTGAATGTCAGCCATTTTTAATCAAGCTAATGTGAATTACTTGTTTACTAATTGGACCAATTCCCAGCTTCTCCCCATTCAGAACAAAGCACTTTTTCCAAAATGAGAGGCTGGGTAATTATGATCCCATGCCTCTGCTAGTGGCACTGTTTAAGTAGCATCTATCAAGCACACGAGAGTGGCCCAGTTTTCTCATTCCCACTGGGGTATTTGCCCAACCTCTACTTGTACTGCTGCCATTGTTGATACTTGACCATATTCTGCAGTTAAGCTGAAAATAATGTTAAATCACAGATGTAGCACAAATGAGGCTTCAAATAAACCACTAGCCTGTGCATAGAACCGGCCTTTGGCCAAGTTAAGATGGATAGACTCTTTGAGGAGAATAAATTTGCTTGATAGTCAGCCTTAATTGTCATTTGAATCTGGCAGATGCTTACGTGCTACAGGTACAGAATTGGATCTGAGGAAGCCCTTCGTTTGAACTTGGGATGAGGACATGGATTTTGAATGTCCTGAGTCAAGTATTGATTGATAAAATAGTTGTTCATACTTATAGTACCTTGAAGACTTGTACAGTAAGCATAGCTTAATTATAGCTGGTCAGTGGCAAAATATTTTGAACTATTTGTTTGAATCAATAAGTACAGAAGGAAGTTAATTCATCTTAGAATGAGTTATATTGATTAGTGAACGACTTCTCACGCTCTCACTAATTCATGCTCGGGTCTCCTGGGATGTAATTCCGTTCAGTGGTTCTTATTAAGGACTTTTAATTCATTGCTTCCCATATCCAATTAATTGGATGACCTCAAAATAGAGATTTCTTAGAATATACACTTCCTGCATTTCTTTTGGAAGTCGCCATTTTGTTTTCCGACATGAGACTAAAGCTAGGATTTTATTTGTTTCCTTGTGCAATGTGCTTATTACAACAGTGCATTTGTACTTCACATATTAGCTAACCTATTAATTTTGTGTATTGTGCAAATAACAGATGGTTAGGGAGAAGGGAGTAGAGTTTCCACTCGTTTGTGCTAATAATATCAGCGCAATCCAGGAAAAATCGGCCAAACCAGTGCAAAAGATTGGGGAATTTTGAACGTGAGTTACACCTAAAACCACTTAGGTTCGTGTTTTCCACGATCTTTTATGCTGGTTTAAGATTTTATGTTTGTAATTATGCAAATTAATTTTATTGGAAACTTAAACTGTAACCTAACCAGCGCAATTTTGGGTGAAATTTCCAGATTGCACCCAAAGCGGAAACTCTACCCCAAGCTGTTGAAGATTTAGTGGTATAGCCCTGAGCCACCTCAAGACTGCAATAATCTTTATGTATTAAAAACAATTCAAATAATAATATACATCTTGCAGCTTCTAAACTGTTGATGGTAATAAAGAAGGACTGAACAATCTTGTATGTCTTGCTGAATTAAAATTTGAGTCTTTATGATAATTGACATTTGTGTTCCAGCTAATGCACTTTGCAGTGAAACTCAGTCACAGACAAATTGCTGCCTTTTTTGCTCAACGTATCAGGTGGTTCTGGATTAACCTTGAGAAAACTTCACATTCTAACTGAAGTGTTTACTACAATAGACCTTTTGGGCCGAATGTCCTGTTTCTGTGCTGTATTTTCTATTTAATTCTGTGTAATTCTATGTATGCGATGGCCTGAAAACTTTGAATCAAAGCTATTTTTGTTTAAATTAATAGTAGAATTGGGGGGGAGGGTGCATAAAACGGGCGCAACTCTAACAAATTTAGCAGTGGACAGCCGACGCCCAATCTGTGTATATGCTTGTATCACTCCTAAATCCATCGGGCCAGCCTCGGGCCTCTTAGTTGGGGCGCGAAAATGTGCCCAGTCGAATTTCCACCCTCGTGTGTCTTGTACTTCTTGCTTTCAAGTAGAACTTGAAATCCTGGGTTGAGAGGGCTGTCCTATGATGAAAGATTGAGTAGAATGCTCTGGAGTTTAGAAGAATGAGAGGTGATCTCATTGAAACATAAAATTCTTAGAGGGCTTGACAAGGTAGATGCTGAGAGGCTGTTTCCTTGAGTCTAGAACTACGGGTCATAGTTTCAGGAAAAGGGGTCAGCCATTTAGGACTGAGATGAGGAGAAATTTCTTCACTCAGGGTTGAGAATCTTTGGAATTCTCTACCCAGAGGGCTGTGGATGATCAGTCATTGAGTATATTCAAGACTGAGATCGATAGATTCTTGGGCACTAAGGGAATCGAGATATGGGGATAGGCAGGAAAGTGGAGTTGAGATAGAAGATCAGCCATGATCTTACTGAATGGCGGAGCAGGCTCGAGGGGCCGTATGGCCTACTCCTGCTCCTATTTCTTATGTTCTTATGTTCTAATACATTTGATAACTGGCATGTCCAGAGTGTTGCAATTCTGTATTGGTGGACTGTTCTTCTTAATGACTTAGATGAAGGGACCGAGTGCAATGTATTCAAGTTTGCTGATGATACAAAGCTAGGTGGAAAAGTAAGCTGTGAGGAGGATACAAAGAGCCTGCAAAGGGATATAGACAGGTCAAGTGAGTGGACAATAAGGTGGCAGATGGAGTATAATATGGGGAAATGGTAGGAAGAATAGAAAAACAATATTTTTTAAATGGTGAGAAACTATTAAATAACAGAAAACGCTGGAAAAACTCAGCAGGCCAGGCAGCATCCGTGGAGAGAGAAACAGAGTTAACGTTTCAGGTCGAAGACCTTTCGTCAGAACTGGAAAAAAGCAGGAGATGAAATCGATTTAAAGCATATATTATATATATAATAAATAACAATAACACACCGGGGTTATGATCTGAAATTGTTGAACTCTATGTTGAGTCCAGAGGGCTGTAGAGTGCCTAAACGAAAGATGAGGTGCTGTTCCTTGAGCTTACGCTGAGCTTCCGTGGAACAATGCAAGAGGCCGAGGATGGTGAGGTCAGAGTGGGAGTGGAGCGGAGAATTAAAGTGACAGGCCACCGGGAGCTCGGGGTCCCCCTTACGGACTGAACGGAGGTGTTCGCAAAGCGGTCACCCAATCTGCGTTTTGTCTCTTAATCTATCCTGCTTTCTATCCTACCATTGACCTTCCCTTTTGTTCTTTCATCCCCTCCCCCTTTTCCCAGCATTATACTGGCTTTAAATCTATTTCATTTCCTGCTTTTTTCCAGTTCTGACGAAAGGTCTTCGACCTGAAACGCTAACTCTGTTTCTCTCTCCACGGATGTTGCCTGGCCTGCTGAGTTTTTCCAGCGTTTTCTGTTATTTCGGATTTCCAGCATCCGCAGTATTTTGCTATCGTATCGGAGACACTATTAAATGTTGGTGTTCAGAGAGATTTAGGTGTCCTTGTACAGGAAACACAAAGTTAGCATGCAGGTACAGCAAGCAATTAGGAAGGCAAATGGCATGTTGGCCTTTATTGCAAGGGGGTTGGAGTACGGAAGTCTTACTACAAGCGTACAGGGCTTTGGTGAGACCACACCTGGAGTACTGTGCACAGTTTTGCTCGTCTTATCTGAGAAAACACATACATGCCTTAGAGGTGGTGCAACGAAGGTTCACTCGATTGATCCCTGGGATGAGAGGGCTGTCCTATGAGGAGAGATTGAGTTGATTCGGCCTATACTCTGGAGTTCAGAAGAATGAGAGGTGATCTCATTGAAATATACAAGATTCTGTGGGGGATTGACAGGGTAGATGCTGAAAGGTTGTTTCCCCTGGCTGGAGAGTCTAGAACTAGGGGGCATAGTCTCAGGATAAGGGGTCGGCTATTTAAGACTGAGATGAAGAGGAATTTCTTCATTCAGAGGATTGCGACTCTTTGGAATTCTCTACCCCAAAGGGCTGTGGATGCTGAGTTGTTGAGTATATTCAAGGCTGAGATAGATAGATTTTTGGACTCTAGGGGAATCCAGGGATATGGGGATCAGGCTGGGAAGTGGAGTTGAGGTCGAAGATCAGCCATGATTTTACTGAATGGCGGAGCAGGCTCAAAGGGCCGTATGGCCTACTGCTCCTAATTCTTATGTTGTTATGTTCTATGGGTTGAGTTACCTTTTAAATAATACTGACTTGCCTTGTCTTTAACACTTAACTCCATTCTTTTAGTTCATATTGGTGTACATGCATTTCTTTTGCTGTTGTACTGCAGATTCCACTGCTGCTGATATCTGCGACATCAACAGACCGAACAAACAATAGTTTGTTTTCCTAACAAAACTGCTGAACATGAATTATACTGGAAACTATTTCCACATGAGCAAAGTTGAACCATGTGTTCATGTTATGGGTGGGTGTGAACAGAACAGTCCATGGGACGCAGTCAACTTGTATGCGGACGTGTTACAAGGACTACATTTTAAAGGTCAAATTGTGACTCTGCTTTTTAATATGTTTATAATTAAATCCAGTTTAAAGACTGTTTGTACATATAATTAAATAAGATTGTGAAAAACTACAGCAGCTAATGGAGTGGAGTGTCATTCATACCCTTTGCTTGACTCAAAACAGTTGGTAAGTTCTAACTACTCAAGTCTTCCTGCCCCGCTAGCAGCCACTCCATCTGGTCCCTTGCCAACCTCGCTCTTACAACTTCCTGTTAAATCTTCCTTTGTAACCCTTTTCAAGTAATTCATTGGATGTGAGTGCTTTAGGTCCTCATGGGAGACACTACATGAATGCATTTTTAAATTTACTCTTCTGTCCCTATGATACAGTTGCTAGCTGTCATAAAGAGAAAGCTGACCTTTTTGGCCCATTTTGCTTTACCAGGATCATCTAGGTTAGGTGTGTGTCTCTATTCTTTTTGACCATTGTGAACAACATCAAGTTTTAATGGCAGAGCAAAACTAAAGTACGTTGAGTAAATAAAATTTCCACTTGCCAGTTTGATTTTTAAAAAGGGGCCTAATAACTAATTGTTATACCCAATTGAAGATGCATACAAAAACACAGAACAATGGATGACCTCCTGCACCTGAGAATAAACAGGACAATCTAAAGAAATAAAATGTACTCTTGATAAAGATGAAAGAGCCAGTGGAGCAGTAATAAGCCAATAGTGCAACCAGTACCATGATTTGCTGGATTGTTCTAACCAACTTTTCACACCCAGTCATATGCCTGGCAGCATATTCCTGAGCCACTGTCCCACAGTTTCAGTTTTTAAATTACTCACCTAGGTTTGGAAATGGAATGTTTGCAATTCTCCTGATGTTTTAAATGCCCTGAGATTTGCCTCTTTAACAGAATACGCCACCTCCTTGGCACACTAAGGGGTTAATTTTAACCTAACTTGCCGGACGGGAAACCCGCCCAATTTTTGTGTCCATTGAAGTCAATGGAGAGTAATATTGGGCGGGGTGTAAAACTGGCATTTCTCCCGGTCCTGTGGGTTTCCCGTCCGGCAAGTTAGGTTAAAATTAAAATTAAGGATTTGAGTATAAGAGTAAAGACATCTTACTGCAATTATATAGGGTCCTGGTGAGACCACACCTGGAGTATTGTGTACAGTTTTGGTCTCCTTACCTAAGGAAGGATATACTTGCCATAGAGGGAGTGCAACGAAGGTTCATCAGACTGATTCCTGGGATGGGGGGATTGTCCTATGAGGACAGATTGAGTAGACTAGGCCTATATTCTCTAGAGTTTAGAAGAATGAGAGGTGATCTCATTGAAACATACAAAATTCTTACAGGGCTTGACAGGGTAGATGCAGGGAGGATGGTTCCCCTGGCTGGGGAGTCTAGAACCAAGGGTCACAGTCTCAGAATAAGAGGTCGGCCATTTAGGACTGAGATGAGGAGAAATGTCTTCACTTAGAGGGTGGTGAATCTTTGGAATTCTCTGCCGCAGAGGGCTGTGGAGGCTCAGTCCTTGAGTATATTCAAGACAGAGATCGATAAATTATGGAATATTATGGGGATAGTTCAGGAAAGTGAAGTTGAGGTAGAAGATCAGCCATTATCCTATTGAATGGCGGAGCAGGCTCGAAGGGCCAAATGGCCTACTCCTGCTCCTATTTCTTATGTAAGTGCTGCGAATGTGAGGCCAGTGAGTATTAGGGTAATGCGTCTGAGTGCAGTAGTAATCTACACTATGTCTGCAGCAGAACTTAACAGTCCCCCACATGGCTGGCAAATTTCATTTAATGTCTGGTTTAAGTAATCTTTAGAATTTCATATAACCAACAGCTGCAAAGACTTCAAAGAGGTTAAGTCTGGAAAGGACCAGGTGGTGCTTTTATTATTTAATTTTAGTCCAGCCAGGCGCTTCCCCCCACTAGCTGGCTTCCCTCTCTGCCAGTGAGCACAACTCCAGGCTCAAGCCTGATGAGCTCCCGCTGCCCTCTCCTCAAAAATAGGTATTTTTATAAATTTATGATTTGGTCCTTAAAAAAATTCTAACAGTGCACATGTACTGTTCCCTCTCTCACATTCCTTTGCTGCCTATAACATAGGACCGCGTACTACATCTCCTGAGAGTATTTTTATTATTAAGCCGAAAAATTCATTAGGCCAATGAAAATATGTGTGGGAGTAGGGAGTGTCGTGCCCTTACCATCAGTTTGTTGACGGTTATGCTCATGGAATAAGCTACTTTCACCTATGACTTCAGTAAAGCACAATGGTGGGCTTTTGAAATGTTTATGCTCTGTCCATCTAGCACCTCTTTATTCCATGTAATTTCTTAAACCTTTAATTGCCTTCACAATTTTGGTGGAATCTGTCATACTGTCTGGGATATGTAGCTCCTGGAAAAATAACAGTTTAAACCTTTTTCTATATTATTGAGATTTTTTTAATATACAAAAGTTGTGTTCTACAGCATTTCTTTTTCAAATTAATAAAAAAGGGTTAAAGTAAGTTGAAATTTAGGTGATTTTTACAAACACCATTTAGAAAAAGTAAAAATCAAAACTCGCAAAAGATGCACATTGATTTCTGGCGCAAAATGATTTCTGGCCTTGAGTGAATTAACTGGAACAGTCAAAATGGCTGCAAGGTAATACAGTGGATTTTAATTGCTTACGTAGCATGCAATCTGCAGTGTTAACGGGTAATAGACTCCAGGAATTCGAAAATCAGCTTTCAATTATCGCAGTAACACTGGCAATAAAGGGAGAATAAAACAAGCCATTTGAAGGTCAATGTATGTGTTTTGAAAACTGTAAAGGATATTCATTGCTGAAAGGCTTATCTTGATAAATTATTGTAGTGAATCTGTCACATAGCATGAGAAGTCATTGCAACAGTTTAAAATACGTGAAGAGATGTGAAGGTACTGCATAGCTGTAAAAGATCATTTTAAACAAGTGTCTATAGCAATTAAATGATTTTAAAAGGGGTAAAATTAAAAGTGAATAGACAGGACACTTATTTTTACGTCAACAATGCAGAATCACTTAACTGGAAACGTATTGCATTGAGTTTTTGCAAAATGTTAGTGTAATCTGTACACTAACTTGAATCAATCAACTTGATTATATTTTGAAGTATAAAACACTGGTCAGTGTTTATTTTTAATATAGAAGCTCTTCTCCAGTGATGTCATGAAATAGCCACATGTGGGCAACCCACTTAATTCAGGATGTGACGGGTAAGGGATTTGACCTTGTTATTGAAGGGATTCCACACTAAAACAGTCAATCTCTAACCAGTTTGGGAGGCTAGTGTTTAATGTTTTTGGTTTGTGAAAGATGACTAAGTATTTACTGGAATGGGGTTTAGTCTTTGATTAGCACTTGCTGATAACACAGTGGAGGTATTCAGAAGACAGCATAGTTAGAGCTAAGAATAAACAAAAGAAGAAAGTTCAGAGTAGCACTGACTAGTAACGATGAAGCACAGAGATTAAAAAGTGTTGAGAGGGAGCGAGAGATGAAGGCTAGAGGTGAGCAAATGGTCACCTGTAGGATAAAAAGTTGTTTTTGTTATCCTTTCTGGGATTGAGAGGCTGCTAGGTGACTCTCTTCTCAGATGTAGGAGCAGTAGTCAGGACTTGGGCTTTATAGAGAGATAAAGGTTGCTGAGCAAAAAAAGAAATCATGAGCATCAAAGAATAAAAGCAAACTTCTTGAATGCAGCTGCAGCAATGAAGGAGATGTCTGAATTCCACTAGAGGTTAGAGGTGACTGAGGCCACAATGTCAGTGGATGAAGGATGACTTGAGGTAAGCCATCAAAGATAAAAGGTCTTAGTAACAAGAAACATGAGTCTTTGAAGAATTGTAAGAAACATTATTTTTGTTCCCCCCCCCCACCCCGAACAGTGTGGAGGAGACCATGACTTACGGAAGAATGCAAGAAAATACACTGCTAGAAAAGGCCATTCAACCCAATAAGACTGCTAGATGCAGGCACTATGTATGACTCTTTTATCAAAGGCTTTCTACCCACATGCACCACCTGTTGTTAGGCTACTTTACGGAACACTAAAATTTATCTCCTTTGGGGGAATCAAACAGTTAAATATCTTTATAATCCTTAATGCTTCTCAATGGACATTTATCGAGCTCCATTTTAAGTGTGGGTGAGGAGGAGGAAAGAGTTCTTCTAGTCTCTGCGACACCCTGGTCCACTCCTCAATCACCCCCAAAAACCCCTCCACTTCCCATGGCACCTTCCCATGCAAGCACAGGAGATGCAGCATCTGCTCTTTTATCTCTTCCCTTCCCACCATCCAGGGCCCCACTCCATCCAGGTGAAACAGCGATTTACTTATACTTCTTTCAATTTAGTATATTGTATTCGCTGCTCACGATGCGGTCTCCTATACATTGGGGAGACCAAATGCAGATCGGTGACTGCTTTGCGGAATACCTCCGTTCAGTCCGCAAGCGTGACCTCGAGCTTCCGGTCGCCTATCACTTTAATTCTCTGCTCCACTCCCACTCTGACCTCAGCCTCCTACACTGTTCCAATGAAGCTCAACATAAGCTCGAGGAACAGCACCGCATCTTTCTATTAGGCACTTAACAGCCTTCTGGACTCAACATTGAGTTCAACAATTTCAGATCATAATGTCTGCCCCCATTTTTTGGACGGTACCTGTTGATGATTCTGCTATTCCCATTTACACCTCTTCTAGACCCATCTTTTGTTTCTTTATTTGACCCATTACCATCTGCTTTTACCTTACACCACCATCTCTTTTGTCATTTAATCACTCTTGCCTTCCACCCTATCACAGACCTTCCCATTTGTTCTTTTCTCCCCTCCTCCCTTTCCCTGCCTCTGTACTTGCTTAAAACCTGTTACATCTCTAACTTTTTCCAGTTTTGATGAAAGTTCATCGAGCTGAAACGTTAACTCTGTTTTCTCTCTCCACAGATGCTGCCTGACCTGCTGAATAGTTCCAGCATTTTCTGTTTTTATTTCTAATCTCTAGTTTAGCTTGTGGCTTGTGAATTTTGAATTTGTGTCCTCTAGTTCTGTGCTTGTTGCCCAAGATAATGGTTGGTTGCTTCCACTTCATGTATACCTTTCATTATTTTGAAAATCTGTCTCGTTCCTCCCCTCAGTTTTCATTTCTCCAGTGATAATATGTCTAGTTGCTTGAGTCTTTGTTCATAAATTAATCCCCATAAGCCTGGAATAATCCTTACCACTTTATATCAGTTATCAATTAATAATTTGCCACTCATTATTATTCAATTCTATCTAATTGTTTCGATCTTATCCCCTTCTACTGCTGTATCATTTCTTACCAGTAAACCAATCTTGTCCTTTGGATGAGACTTTAAACTGAAGTCCTGTCTGCCTCAGGTAAAAGATCTCATGATACTATTTGAAGAAGAGAGCAGTGGGTTCTTCCAGTGTTTGTCATTCTTCAACCAACATCACCAAAACAGATTAAATGTTCATTTATGTCACTATTGTTTGGGAGATCATGCTGTGCACAAATTGGCTGCCACATTACCCTATATAACAATGATGCGGAGATGCCGGTGTTGGACTGGGGTGGACAAATGTGAGAAGTCGCACAACACCAGGTTATCGTCCAACAGTTTTATTTGAAATCACAAGCTTTCGGAGCGCTGCTCCTTCACCTGACGAAGGAGCAGCGCTCCGAAAGCTTGTGATTTCAAATAAAGCTGTTGGACGATAACCTGGTGTTGTGCGACTATATAACAATGATAATGTTTCAGAAGTAATTCATTGGCTGTGAAGTACTTTGCAACATCTTAAGGACTTGAAATGTGCTGTATAAATGCAAGTTCTTGCTTTCTCTCCACCTTTCTTTGTAGATCTATCTTTACATCAGTTGAATGAGCCATCAACCACAGTGAGAACATAGTGATTTGGCAGAAAACCAGATATCTTCAAAGATAATTTTGGTTGAAGGCCGCATGATAGTAATTTATTTAGAACTGCACAGTGCCAGACCCCCTTAAAATCTGTGACGGCCCAAGGCAGTCATACATGATTTGCTAAAATCGGAGTAGACTTGCAGAGTAGGTATGTAATATAAACAGCAAGATCATCAAGTCAAAAACTGTATTAGGCTAGAACTGTGAAGATGGATATTTCAAAAGTGAACGTCAGCTTTCATAACTTCAGAAAGTACAAGTGGATGGTCAGTAGGGTGATAGTTAAAGGGGAAAGAGGAATCACCTCACTTAGAGCTAGGTAACACGAGCAAATGTCCAAGGAGAATGAAAGGTAGACCTTCTGTAGATTACCAATATATTTTACTGAATTTACAATATTATATTAGAGGTGTTAAAGATTTTAGCAGTAACTTTTTAAAAAAATTATAAAATAATGGCAATACATAGTGAAATATATCTACTCTTGTGTGATCCCTTTAATGGCATCACTTACCTCTTCACATTAATTTGTAAAAATAGTGTTTTCACAACTGAGAAATATGGTAGCGATTGTGAAAGTAACTTGTACAGATCGTAAGATATAATTTTCTGTGCTCTGCTAGGAAACATGAAGGCAAAAGACCATGATCAAGAAGATGGCTCTCCCAGGTTGAAGCTAACCAAATGCACTTTGGATGTGCTGACGCCTGTGATTTCCACAAATGTGGGAAATTTGACTGCATCATTTGTGATAATGGGTGATGCCATGCAGCTTCAGTTCCTGTGTCACTGAGGTTGAAATTCATCTTCAGCTGGGGTGTAAACGGTTGGCAGGGGATAGCTCTGCCTGATTTCAATGGAAAAGCAAATTGGACCGGGTGTATAATGGGCGGCCGATCTGCTACCGACCGTTTTGTGCCTCTGCCGAAGTTGAATTTCACCCCCACTAACCTTATTACCCTTTTGCCTAATTATACTGTCTCTACAGTGCTCATCATAATCACTGCATCATTAATGGTTCCAGAAAATGCAGAAAAATCCCTGCATATAGTGAAGAATAACTGACATTCTGGCCATGTAGCGCTAACTTACTTTGGTGGTTCTGGGGATGTTTAGAAATAGCTTGGGTTTGGCACTTCTGGTTTGACATCATTAGAACTGGTTGAATACCTGCCTTAAAAAGAGAAGACATTATAGCTGATTCAGTAGTACAAAGCACTGTGCTAATGATACCCACACAAGCTCCCTGTCAGCTATCAGTTTGCCTGGATTTCATTGTTTAAGTGTGTTTTTCATGGTTGTTTTACTGCCAAGGAATGTGTAACTGAGTATCTGTGTTGCAACCTATGTTCCAGAATGAGAAGTCGCACAACACCAGGTTATAGTCCAACAGATTTATTTAAAATTACAAGCTTTCGGAGCTGTTGCCCCTTCGTCAGGTAGAGTTACCTGACGAAGGGGCAACAGCTCCGAAAGCTTGTAATTTTAAATAAATCTGTTGGACTATAACCTGGTGTTGTGCGACTTCTCATTTTTGTCCACCCCAGTCCAACACCGGCATCTCCGCATTATGTTCCAGAATGCATTGGTTTAATTCATATGTAGATTATTACATCACTGATAATGTGCTATAGTGGCCCTTTTATTCTTGAATTAGATTCTCCTAATCTAATGAAAGAACAATGCTGTACTGTGACCAATATTTTTAAGTGTCGGCCTCACCTCAGTGGTAGGACTTTTGCCTCTGAGTCAAAGTTGTAGATTCAAGCCCCACTCCAGAGATGTGAGCACACAATCTAGGTTGATACTTCAGTGCAGTACTGAGGGAATGCTGCATTGTTGGAGGTGCTGTCCTTAAGATATGGCATATTAAACTAAGGCCCTGTCTGCCAGTTCAGGTGAATGTAATAGATTCCATGGCATATTTGAAGAAGACCAGTGGAGTTCTCCCAGTGTCCTGGCCAGCATTTATTTCTCAACGAGCACCACCAAAATATCTGGTCATCTATCCCATTGCTGTTTGTGGGACTTTGCTGTGTGCAAACATTACTACAGTGAATACGCTCCAAAAGTGCTTCACTGGCTGCAAAGTGCTATGTGACACCCTGAGGACGTGTAAAGCACTATATAAATGCAAGTTCTGTTCATACAATCTGTACAAGATGCTACAGTTTAGAGTCAAACTGTGAAAACTTAATTTAATTTGTGTATCATGCAACACAGATGCAAGTTTGCAGTGCAGCACTTTACTGACAGACCTTCTTTGCCCACTGTTCTTTCTCAAACAAGAGGCTTCCAATAAGTCAACTTAAAATTGTATATGTTAAGGATAACAAATATGTTGGAGGGTATTTCAGGGCAATAACTAACGTATGCACACCTAGGAACTTCTTTTCAGGCAAGTCTTAATTTATTGTGATTATTTTTTTGACCATTTTCCCATGGATCTAGATACGAGTCATTTTAAAATGTGCTTTTAAGTTAAAGCTTGTTTTAAAGGGGTTAAATTCACAGCACAGCAGAGCTGTCAGGTGTATATTCGGTTTCAGATGGGGCAGCTGTATTGGAATCTGGAGACAGTGAAAGATAATTTGATATTCTACATGACTGTTCATACTCACTGCTGCGACACTCCTATTCATTTAAACTTAGCCGGGCTCATTGCCGAGTTAGGCTGGTGGACTACGCTTTTGACGGGGCAGTGGGAGCGGGTCAGGCTCTTGAAAAAGAAAGACGGACACCAAAATGTCAGTCAGACAGCAAAGTGCTGGAAGAAGGGTAGAAAGACAGGAGACCACATGAAGTGGAGTCTGCCCTAGCTGTAGGACAGGATGCAGAGAAGCTATTCTATGCGAGACGACCCACCAAAGTGGGAAGTGTTGTGCGGTCATTATCAAGTTGTATTCATTTAAATGAAAAGACTCTGATCATACCTACTGCTCTAGAATAAAGCAGCGTACAATTTTAACCATACTTCACCTCGTTGAATGTTAACTCGGCCTAAGATTGAAGAGATGCATGTGTGAGAGACTTAAATATCTGGTCCTTATTTAACGGGATGCTATTGTTACATTCCCAGGTTATGCTATTGTGCAAGTAGCTATAGGGCAGTGTGGGTCAACTCCTGTAGAAGTGAGACGCATGCAGACTGCTTCGGGGAATGAGTGATGCCACTGGACCAGAGAGTAGCCCTGAATTTGTAATGGTGATATTTTGAAGAAATTGAAGATTAAGCGCATTGGGATATTTTTCTACGTTAAAGACGCTTTATAAATGCAAGTTGTTGTTGAAATCATCACTTTTAACATTATTACTCGAATTTCTGAGATTTTCTTTACTTCTGGTGGCGGCCTTCCCCATACATTCACCTCAGTAGAAAGGGGAGGGAAATGATTTGGCAGCTGCTAATGTTGGCTCTGTCTGACTACCTGAAGGGTACTATGATTCCAGCAAAGTGCGTGAGGTTTAAAACGAAACATTAGGTGGTTTTTCGGACATTGGGAATTTGTTGTGTGGTCTAGCACGAGTGTTCAAATATTAGTGCAGTGTTTTGTGCGGCTGAATCACCTGTAGCATCTGCCCTTTTAAAAAAAAAAAAATCAATCAGTAAGGTGTCATAACATTGCTTTCTTTTTTTCCTCTTGCCAATTTCTCCCCACTAGTTTTCTCCCCTTTCTTTTTCTTTATGGTGTTAACTGCAACAACAACAACTTGTATAGCTATAAAGCGCCTTTAACGTAGTAAAACATCCCAAGGTACTTCACAGGCATGTTATAAGACAAAAATTTGACACCGAGCCACAGAAGGAGAAATTCAGGCAGGTGACCAAAAGCTTGGTCAAAGAGGTAGGTTTTAAGGAGCGTCTTAAAGGAGGAGAGGTAGTGAGGTGGAGAAGTTTAGAGGGAATTCCAGAGCTTAGGGCCTAGGCAGCTGAAGGCACGGCCACTGATGGTTGAGCGATTATAATAGGGTAGAATTTGAGGAGCGCAGATATCTCGGGGGGGGGGGGGAGTTGTGGGGCTGAAGGAGATTACAGAGATAGGGAGGGGCGAGGCCATGGCGAGATTTGAAAACAAGGATGATAATTTTAAAATTGAGGTGTTGCTTAACCGGGAGCCAATGTAGGTCAGCGAGCATGGGGGCGATGGGTGAACAGGACTTGGTGTGAGTTAGGACACGGGCAGCAGAGGTTTGAATGACCTCAAGTTTACGTAGAGTAGAATGTGGGCGGCTATCCAGGAGTGCGTTGGGTTATAGTTCCATAAGCAGCACGTGCCCTCTGGTATCTTGCCCAAGTGGCCATTATTCATATGACAGTTAATATCAGCATGATATTTGACTCTGGTATTCATCACAGCTGAGCCCAGTCTTGTCCTTCTGGGTGAACTTCCAGTTCATAATGATGAATGCATTATATAGATGTAACTCCTTGAATTATTGTCCAAATTTAATCACATGCATTGCTTGTTGCTTGTACCTACAGTGGCAACTAATTGTATCATTAATGCAGAGTCAACTTTGACCCTAAAAGCAGTGTCACAGCATTTGTTCTCCTAATTATAAGTTGATTACAATGTTGAAGGATGGTTAATAAATTAAAGAAATTGAGCAGGGCTGGAATACAAAGGGGTAGAAATTATGTTACAGCTGTATAGAGCTCTAGTTGCACCACATCTGGAGTACTGCATTAAGTTCTAGGGACCACACCTCAGGAAGGATACATTGACCTTGGAGGGGGTGCAGCGCAGATTTACCAGAATGATACTGGGACTAAAAGGGTTAAATTATGAAGCCAGGTTGCATGGATTGGGTTTGTATTCCCTTGCATATAGAAGATTAAGGGGGGGATCTAATTGATGTGTTTAAGATGATCACAGGAGTTGATAGGGTAGACAGAGAAAAAACTCTTTTCTCTGGTGGGGGAATCCAGAACAAGGGGCCATAACCTTAAAAGAGTTAGGCCACTTGGGTGATGTCAGAAAACAGAAAGGGTAGTGGAAATCTGGAACTCTCTTCAAAAAGCTGTTGAGGTGAGGTCAATTGAAAATTTTAAAACTGAGATGAATAAATTTTTGTTAGGCAGAGGTATTAAGGGTTACGGAACCAAGGTGGGTAGCTGGAGTTAAGATACAGATCAGCCATCGTCTAATTGAATGGCGGAACAGGCTTGAGAGGCTGAATGGCTTACTCCTGTTCCTATGTTCCTAATTAAGTCTCAACCATGGAGATGGAAATAGGGCATTAAGTGAATTTTTAGTTTAAAAAAGAGATGTAATGCTGACCCGTTTACAGTTCTTGACCAAGTCTATAGTCTTGATATTACAACTTCCAGTCAGATTGAGGATTTTTCTTAGAGCAGGTGTACAAAGTACCCTCAGAGTGGGGTTTCTTTATCTATGCACTGTGCTAGTCATTTCTTGTCCCACAATGGTATTGCCATCTTGGGCATATGTTAAGTTTTAGCCCCTGCGCTTAATTTTAGTGAATATTGTGCCCATCAATATCAATGGGAAAATGTAGTACTTCTAGGGCTAGTGCAACACAGGTTACTTACACAATGAAGCCCTTTTTCCGCCCCAACAATGTGCCTTAATACTCTCTCCCTCTCATTAGAGGACTCCTAATGCACCAGTGTGAACATTTGCAATTTCATAAACTCATCCAAAGGGCTTCTCAATAAAAGGTTGAATCACTGAAGTAAAGTTCTCAAACTTTGTAAGTTTGCTATTCATTGGATCTCTAACCATTTCACTTTTTGTGCTGTATTTGAACAATGAATGTGTGTACTAACAGAATTATAATGATTTGCCAGTTTTACATTTGCTTCCTATTCAGTAATCCATGCTGTGAATAATTGACAAATGGAGCAAATGATAGTATCTGTTGTCTCATACGATCATTCATGTGTGGTTATGACATTAGCCATTTGTGGATCATAATCAATAGCTGATTCTCTGCCAGTAGCTGAACAGGCTTCTGGGTAGCTGCAGTTTGATCACCAAATATTAACTTAAAAAAAAAATCCATGGCTTCCCTTTACAATAATGCAGTTAATTCCTCTTCAAATATTGACAGGAAATGTGCTGCTGTCAGCACCCTATAGATAAAATTATCAAGTTTCACTTCTTCCAGATTATTGCCAATCTGCACGATTGCCAGGAATTGTGGCTTAGCCTTGAGGAAATTTGTTTCATTCCACATTGTCACCAAGCATTGAGTTTCAACTGGCAACACTAAGGCCACGATTTTGTCATTGGATGCGGCTTGGGAGCGGGTCAGCTGGTTTCCCGGTTCCAATCTGGCCCACGGACATGATTTTACGTCGATTGACCTTGTTAAGCCGGCCCTGCGGGTTTGCCGGCCAATTAGGAGGAAGCCGGTCAGATGATGTCATTTGATGACACGTCATCTGCTGGTTTTCTTAAAGGGACCATGCACAATTTTTTTTTTTTTTGACATCTGATTTCTCAGTGTTTGACAAAACACTGACGATCACTGTACAAAGGTGAGCTCTTGCACCCAGGTCTCCAGTGACTCCCTGCTTAGGCTAGAACAGATGGCAGCTGCAGGTGAGGTTACAGAAGCGATCTGTCACTGGTGAAAGAGGTTCTCCCAATGAGGTGGGACTAGACATCCAATTCAAAACTTGTTATCTACAGAAAAGTGTAAATGCATTAAAAATGATTTTTCCAACATTTTCTTATCTCTGAAACTCACCAGTGCACCATTGGATCCTTCACACCACTTCTGCAGCTGTCATCAATGCAGAAACATTACAGCAGACTCTCAACACGCCACACTTACCTGGCGTGGTGTCTGGGCGGCGGAAAACCCGAGGCAGAAGCAGCAAAATTGAAAAAGAACCTGTTAACAACTATCAAGTACCTGTTAACAGGCAGTTAAGTGGCTATAATCCTCTTCCTGCTGCTATAATCCTCTTTCTGAGCAGCACCAGGCATACCTAAAAATGAGGTGCCAACCTGGAGAAGCTGCAACACAGGACTAGCAGCATGCTATATACAGGGCTAAGCGATCTCACAATCAACGGATCAGATCAAAGCTCTGCAGTCCTACCACATCCAGTTGTGAATGGTGGTGGACCATTAAACAACTAACGGTAAGAGGAGGCTCCATGAATATCCCCATCCTCAATGATGATGGAGCCCAGCACGTGAGTGCAAAAGACAAGGCTGAAGCGTTTGCAACCATCTTCAGTCAGAAGTGCCAAGTGGATGATTCATATCGGATTACTCCCGAGGTCCCCGCCATCACAGAAGCCAGTCTTCAGCCAATTCGATTCACTCCACATGATAGCAAGAAACGGCTGAGCGCACTGGATACAACAAAGGCTATCGTGCTGAAGACTTGTGCTCCAGAACTAGCCATGCCTCTAGCCAAGCTGTTCCAGTACAGCTGCAACACTGGCATCTATCCGACAATGTGGAAAACTGCCCATAAATGACCTGTCCACAAAAAGCAGGACAAATCCAATCTGGCCAATTACTGCCCCATCAGTCGACTCTCAATCATCAGCAAAGTGATGGAAGGTGTCATCGACAGTGCTATCAAGCGGCACTTACTCACCAATAACCTGCTCACTGATGCCCTGTTTGGGTTCCGCTAAGACCACTCGACTCCTGACCTCATTACAGCCTTGATCCAAACATGGACAAAAGAGCTGAATTCCAGAGGTAAGGTGAGAGTGACTGCCCTTGACATCAAGGCCACATTTGACCGAGTGTGGCATGAAGGAGCCCTAGTAAAACTGAAGTCAATGGGAATCGGGGGAAAACACTCCACTGGCTGGAGTCATACCTAGCACAAAGAAGATGGTTGTGGTGATTGAAGGTCAATCATCACAGCCCCAGGAGTTCCTCAGGACAGTGTCCTAGGCCCAACCATCTTCAACTGCTTCATCAATGACCTTCCCTCCAACATAAGGTCAGAAATGGGGATGTTCGCTGATGACTGCATAGTGTTCAGCGCCATTCACAACTCCTCAAATAATGAAGCAGTCCATGCCTGCATGCAGCAAGGCCTGGACGACGTTCAGGCTTGGGCTGATAAGTGGCAGGTAAGAGTTGCACCACAGAAGTGCCAGGCAATGACTATCTCCTACAAGCGAGAATCTAACCACCTCCCTATGACATTCAACGGCATTACCATCGCCGAATCCCCCACCATCAACACCCTGGGGGGTCACCTTTGCCAAGAAACTTAACTGGACCAGCCACATAAATACTGTGGCAACAAGAGCATGTCAGAGGCTAGGTATTCTGCGGCGAGTGTCTCGCCTCCTGACTCCCCAAAGCCTTTCCACCATCTACAAGGCACAAGTAAGGAGTGTGATGGAATACTCTCCACTTGCCTGGATGAGTGCAGCTGCAGCAACACTCAAGAAGCTCGATACCATCCAGGACAAAGCAGCCTATTTGATTGGCACCCCATCCACCACCTTAAACATTCACTCCCTCCACCACCGGCGTACCGTGGCTGCAGTGTGTACCATCTACAAGATGCACTGCAGCAACTCGCCAAGGCTTCTTCGGCAGCACCTCCCAAACCCGCAACCTCTTCCACCTAGGAGGACAAGGGCAGCAGGCGCATGGGAACACCACCACCTCCAAGTTCCCCTCCAAGTCACACACCATCCTGACTTAGAAGTATATCGTCGATCCTTCATAGTTACTGGGTCAAAATCCTGGAACTCCCTACTGAACAGCACTGTTGGAGTACCTTCACCACACTGACTGCAGCGGTTCAAGAAGGTGGCTCACTAGCACCTTCTCAAGGTCAACTAGGGATGGGCAATAAATGCTGGCCTTGCCAGCGACGCCCAGATCCCATAAGCGAATATAAAAAAAAAGGTGTTGGGTCCATGCGCAAATCGGGGACCCGACACTTGGGAAGATTGATTGGAGGTGGGTTGACAGCGGGTTTCCTACCCGCTGTCAATCTTTGCGATTTTGACAGAGTTCCCGCCTCCAAACCCGCACTGAGTGCCGGCAAAATTCCGGCCTAAGGCTTCGATACTGTTTTTAAAAAAAAAAAAAGTTGCAGCTCAGATCAATGTAAATGAGATTGAAATTACTCTTATGTATAGTACTATCTGTTATGTGGGGCACTGTAGATGAAGAAAATAGCTGCATGAACAGTAAGGGGGTTCTATACCTTTTGGTTAGGCAAGCCCATTTTTTAAAGTTTGTTTTCTTCTTTGAAATCACCAAACTACTAAACATTTTGCATCACCGCCATACCAAATAGAATATACCAGTTCCTTCGGGGAATATTAAATTGGATTACTTCTGGTTACTGCAGTTTTGTTTACCTACTGTATAAAATATTTTTAATCAAAACTGAAGTCAATAAAATTTTATTTATATGAATAAAATGTCACTTTTTGTGTTACAAAAAAATCAACTACAGGAAACTCTTTGGTATCCGGCACCGACGGGACTGGGGTGGTGCCGGTTGAATAAAAATTCCGGATGACAGAGAGGGTTATCTACCGAGGCTATTTTTAACAAACAAAAATAAAAAAATCAAGAAATGTGCACTATACAATAATTGGGTACTCACCTACAGAATGTTGTGTTAAATGGATGGTGGAAGATGCTTAAGTACAGTACTGCTAGTTGAGGATAATCCATAACTCTTTAATTACTTAACAGTAAAACAAAACTTATAAATGACTGTATACAGTACTGTAGTTGACTGTACACTTATTCCAAGTCAGCTGGTTCATCAGGAATATCCATGCCAGCTGGGTCATCAGGCTCATGCACTTCAACAGATTCTTCAGGCACTTCCGCTGCTTCAACTCTTTTGGAAGCTTTCTTAAACATGTCCCGGATGTCTGCTTGCTTAGCGGACTCTTGCCTTTTCTGTAGAAAGGTGGAATGCAGAATATGGAGGTGCATAACTTCTTGGGCAGAGTAGCAAGGCTGCCTTTCAGCAAATTGGAGGATTGAAGCAAATCCTTCTGCAGCTTTAGCCCAAGAAATCATCTTCTCTTCAGAAATCTCATCCTCTTCACTTTCCATCTCACTTTCCTTTTCTTTGGATTCAAAACATTCTCAATTATTTCATCATCACTTAGCATATGCATAACACCAACTTCTCTATCTGCATCAACCCACTGCTCGATATCACTTTCACTGAGGTGATGTAGAGGGTTTGCTGGGCCTACATTTTTCACCATGCCAGCCATGTCCATTATTGTACTCTTCTTGGGACGAACATTGAACCCATGAAATTCCTCCTCTGAAGAAGAACCTTCATCAAACATTACAGAAGGCCACAATTTGCGCCAGGCTTGCCTCAGAGTGTGACCTTTCACCAAGTTCCAGGAACATGCAACATTATAGATGGCATCTTTAATACTGTATTCCTTCTGAAATGCGTGAATATTGTCATCTTGGTTTATCAGTTTACGTAGGAAGTCTTTCTTGTAATGACACTTCAGATTTTGGATAACGCCCTGGTCCATGGGTTGTATGAGCGAAGTTACATTTGGTGGCAAATAGATGGTGAAAATATTTCCCGAAACCAACTCTGATTCATGCGGATGGACTCTACAATTATCAAGCAATAAAATGCATTTGCTATCTTCAGGTTTCCCTATTTTACGGAAATGTTACTTCACAGATGGAACAAGAATATGATGGAACCAATACGAAAAGATTTCCTTATCCATCCAAGCATTTTTTTGAGCTTAGGTAAGTGCCTCACATTTTTAAATGCTCGGGGATTTTTATACTTCCCAATAACAAGAAGTTTAACCCGGTGTGATCCAGCGGCGTTCGCACATGTTAGCACGGTTACACGATCTTTATTTTTCTTGTAACCTGAAGCATTAGCCTCACTAGCCCCAGCAAGCGTTGATTCTGGCAAAAACCTCCAAAATAAGCCAGTTTCATCGGCATTATATATCTGTGCTGGCGACAAATCATGTTGCTGCACAATCCGATTGAAATAATCGCAGTATTCTTCTGCGGCGTCGTGATCAGCTGATTTCTTCTCCCTGGAAATATCGAGTCGTCGTATCCCGTGCCGTAACTTGAAGCACGTTAGCCATCCCTCGGAGAAAGCACACATGTCGGTGAGCTCCATCCTTACGTAGAAATCCTTTGCTTTCTCGATTAGCATGGGTCCGGAAAGTGGAACACCCTCTGAACGCTTAAGAGAAAATCACTCAAAGCACGGTATCCAGCTCTTCAAGCTTAGGCTTACGAAGCGTACGCCGTTTCTCTACACTTAGATGTCTCCGAGCTTGAATAAAACTTGAGCAGCTTATCCTTCTGCGATTTGATGTTGTAGATTGTTGACGAACCGATTTTGAATTCATTCATAATGTTGATACGCTTCTCTGCATCCTCCTCACAGCACACACGCCCACCCAGCTTTGTGTCGTCTGCAAACTTGGAGAAGGGAACTTTCTAGTCGTTGGCATATCTCGATTTTCTGTTTTAAAGTTAACACCACTCTCTTTTGCTTGGACCAACTTTTGGGAATTCCATAATGCAAGATGGGGGAGATAATTCATGATAAAGATGGAGAGAGACACAGAAAAATGGTGGATCGGAAGAAACTACCAGCAGCGCGGGAGACACACAGTAAAATGGCGGATCAGAAGAGACTACCGGCAGCGCGGGAGAGTCTGACTCCTGTTATTGCGGTGTTCGGACTTCCTACAGCGCCAGGAAGCCGAGTAGTGGCACTTTGGAGAACTACCCCCACTGACTAACTCGGCGTTCGCGGGAGACTCGGACTCGGCAACATTGCCGGTTATTGAGGAGTTGTTTTCGGAGTATGAATTTTGCCGGTTAATAGAGAATTCTGGATATTTAGGTGCCGTTTAAACGAGAGTTTCCTGTACATTAAAAATCATTCAATAATAGGATCATAAGCTAAAAGCCAGCCCAATGTCTAAGACATCAACATCATAAGATATACAAGTATTCCAATGAACCTCAATTTTACTCCTACATCCTCCTTTCTAATTAATCAGCCAAACAGAAGAATGAAGTAAGGCACTTATTTAGTCCCAAAGCACTACACAGTTAACTAATTAATTACTTTTCAAGTGTAGTTATTGTGTTGGCAAACACGGCAGCTTTATTCTAATTCCCAAAGGATTGCATTATCCTGTAAAAATGTTACTGTAAAGATTGGAATGTTCAGCACAGTGATGACCAAAGTCTTTGTTAATATAAGTAAAAACCAAAAATGCTGGTAATGCACAGCAGGCCCTTCAGCATCTATAGGCGAAAAGGCAGGGTAACATTTTGCGTATAGGCACTGCATCAGAACTGGAAACTGAAAGCCCTCTTATCATGGTTTTCAGTTCTGATGAAGGACCCACCGCTAAACTTAAATCTGTCTATTCACTTTACCGATTCTGATGGACCTGCTGTATATGTCCAGCATTTTATATTTTATTTAAGATTTCTAGCCCTTGCAGTTTTTTCTTTGTATTTTGTCAGGTACAGCTCACTATTTCAAAGTGGCATATGATTTTTGGTCACATGCTAGGGTTGATTTTTGTTTAAACTGATGTGACGCACAAACTTCTAAGTCAGAATTCGAACTCTTATTTTTCCATTCCTGTCTGGGATTCCAGTTGAACAAGACTTATCTATAATTCCTGCTCCAGTAATGGAAACAGGAAGGAGGTGATGCAAGATGAAGTGGAAACTCTAACAATAATACAGCACGATTATGAGGAACAAAACAATTAGATGGAAAACTCAGCGTCCGTCAGGCCTGCGTTTTGTACCACCTTAGTGTAATAAGCATACTGTACACATTGAAGGAAAATCTTCAGAAAATTGTGGGTTTGATAAATGGCCATCATTGTTCTTCCACAGATCAACCTATAAAATGGCGGCATATTTAAATGTTTTGAGCTTGAAGCAGTTTTGTAACATGTAACCCATTTTACCTGTTTACTGCTAAGAACATAAGAATTAGGAGCAGGAGTAGGCCACACAGCCCCTCAAGCCTGCTCCGTCATTCAGCAAGATCATGGCTGATCTTCGACCTCAACTCCATTTTCCCGTCCGATCCCCATGTCCCTTGGTTCCCCTAGAGTCCAAAAATCTATCTCTCTCAGCCTTGAATCCAATGATTTATCTATAATTCCTGCTGCAGTAATGGAAACAGGAAGGAAGTGATGCAAGATGAAGTGGAAACTCTAACAATAATACAGCACGATTATGAGGACTCCAACAACTCAGCATCCACAGCCCTTTGGGGTACAGAATTCCAAAGATTCACGGCCCTCTGAGTGAAGAAATTCCTCCTCATCTCAGTCTTAAATGGCCATCCCCTTATCCTGAGACTATGCCCCCAGTTCTAGACTCTCTAGCCAGGGGAAACAACCTCTCGGCATCTACCCTGTCAATCCCCCTCAGAATCTATATGTTTCAATGAGATCACCTCTCATTCTTCTAAACTCCAGAGAGTATAGGCCCAATCTACTCAATAATTTGCATGATTTTGCTTTTACTGTGTGTGTTGGGGTTGGGAGTCCAACTCTTTTTTTTAAAACTAAACTTTTTCTGAATTTATAATGGCTCTCACTACTATGCAGACTGTCTGCATATCGCTTTGTCGAATAACTTCACCTATCTTGAATGTTTAATGAAGAACTAGTTGATCTCCCATGGTGTTGCACAGTGGGGTGGGGGATGGTGAACTAAAACAGGCCTCATTATCTGCTTAGTTGGGTGGCTTGATTCCAAATGCCACGATTAACTGCTGATGGGGAGTATAGTTTCAAATTAGGCCACTCTGTTCTGCTCTTAGTGGGGTGGGGGGGTGGTATTGGCAGCATAAATTCTCCCGTGTGTTGAAGTGGAAGGCAGCGTATGTGTGCGTACAAAAGAGGTGAGATACAGCTTCCTGATGTTTCATTAATAAATACAGTGCCTGAGGCATACAGAATGTGTAGCTAAAGTACTGAATGACTGACTGTCTGTCTGTATAAGTCTGAGACTAGAGGAGAAATATTGGAGGGGGAAGCCCCTGAAAAAAAAAGTGGAGTAAAAAGCCTCAGAGCCTTGGTGTCTTTTACACTAACATAACAGCACATAATTAATGTAGAAAATACAGGATATAGGATTTTACATAACTGGATATGGATTGAATTGGCCAACCTATTTCATTGTTTGCAGAAATATAATGCAAAAGGAAGAATTCTCCACTTTGTACAAAATGTACACTTATCAAAACGGAGTAGCTTGTATTCTGCAATTTATACTGTCCACTTGGCTCATTGATACCTCTCATCTCTTACAGTTCAAGACCCACTCCCAGATTTCAGCACATAATTTAGGCTGACACTCCATTCAGGACAGAGGGCTGCATTATTGGAGATGTCATCCTTTGGATGAGACAGTAAACCAACGTCCTATCTGCCTGTTCTGGAGGTCAGATGGATGTTTAAGATCTCATGGCACTATTTACAGAAAAGCAGGGAGTCCTGACCAATGTTCTTCCTTCAACACCACCAAAAACAGATTAACTGGTTAGCTAATTTCTTTTTGTGGGATCTTGCTTTGTGAAGATTGGTTTCTGCATTTGCCAGATGAATTGTTTTGAGATGTTTATGAGAAATAAGATCAGATGCTGTATAAATAGAAGTCCTTATTTTTTGAAGTGAACTGAAAGGCTTTTAAAGAGTTAACATTTTGTTCAGTTCTCTGAGGTTAACCAATTTGAGTCTGGTGTCTTTTTAGTTACATGAACTCTTGCTTTTATCCAAAGCAAATCGTATTCATGAGCAAATTGCGTTTTAGTAGCGCATCTCCAGTGGCAATGCTAGTTGATGATCTGGAGCATTGTTCTGATGTTTAGCTGCTAAACTGGCCTGTTCTTTTAAGGCCATTGTTCAAGTGCTGCTTATAGGGAAGAGGTCTAAATAAGCAAATCTAGTTACTTATAGCTGCTGGGGTTAATCCAAGGACAGTTGTAACTACTTGTAAATTTCAGGCTCTAATTCAGTGTGGCTTTCTTACATTTTTAAGATTGTTTTGCATCTGCAAGAATGTGCGATGTCTCAACTATAATAGATGTATACTAGATGCAAGTCTTTTATGTCTAGATTATTCTGCTGTGTGTATGCCATTTAATCTTTTTCTGGAATTGAAACTGGCCAGACAAGCTGGATCATATGAGTTATATGGAGCTGTATTTTGCAGCCTCTGCATCACAGGCTGGTGGATGTATAGTTTGTGGCAGCAGCTGCAGTATAATGAATAAACTGAGCCTCAAGGCTACCTACCACAAAGCCCTAGCTCAAGAATTACAAAATTTCTGACAGCATAAGATTGCAAAACTAGAGAATGAGGCTTTGCATGTTAAATCTGCCTTTGCCATATGAAGGGAACGGGCCGGATTTTGCTCTGAGTGGCAAATGAACAGCGACAGCCATTTGTTAGACTTGCACTTGTCCATAGACTTTCTGTGGGCTTTTGCATGGCAAGTTCCTATCAGCCAACCATTCGAAAAGGGCATTGGGACCTGTGAACAGGACAAGCGACTGTGTATTTCCTTAACCAATTAGATTGAAGAATCGTTAATGAGCAGCGCAGAGTCTGAACCAGGAAGTGTAAGTTGGAATATTGAATTCAATGTCAAATCAGGTACAAAAAGTGAAATGGAGAGGGAAAGAAAGATTGGATTGAGAGAGATAAAAGAGACAAAGAAAAAGTTTAACATTTTTAAAAACATTTTTTTTAAAGATTTCCAACAATAATTAAAATCTGAAGGAATGAGACTCCACATTTGTAAAAGTTGTGCATAGTACACTGCTGGGAGTGTACTATAGACCCCCAAATAGAGGGAGATAGAAGAGCAAATATGTAGGCTAATTTCTGAGAAGTGCAAAAACAATAGGGCAGTAATAGTAGGGGATTTCAACTACCCTAATATTAACTGGAATAGAATCAGTGTAAAAGGTATAGAGGGCGCAGAATTCTTAAAATACATTCAGGAGAACTATTTTAGCCATTACGTAGCAAGTCCAACAAGAGAGGGGGCGGTTCGGGACTTCGTTTTAGGGAATGAAGCTAGGCAGGTGAAAGGGGTATCAGTGGGAGACCATTTTGCTGGTAGTGATCATAATTCAGTTAGATTTAGTGTAGTTGTGGAAAAGGACAAAGATAGACCAGGAGTAAAAGTTCTCAATTGGGGAAAGGCCAATTTTACTAAGCTGAGATGTGATTTAGCAAAAGTGGACCAGAAACAGCTACTTGAAGGTAAATCCATGTCAGAGCAGTGGGAGGCCTTCAAGGAGGAGATAGTGTGGGTTCAGAGCAAATATGTTCCCACAAAGAAAGAGCCCCCTGGATGTCAAGGGGTAGGATAAGGCAATAAAGGGAAGCTTATGTCGGATACCGAGAGCTAAATACTGCAGAAAGCCTAGAGGAATGTAGAAAGTGCAGGGGTGAAATTAAAAAGGAAATTAGGAAAGCAAAGAGGGGGCATGAAAAAATATTGGCAAATAACATCAAGGAAAACCCAAAGATGTTTTATAAATACATAAAGAGCAAGAGCATAACTAAGGAAAGAGTAGGGCCTATTAGAGACCAAAAAGGTAACCTGTGTGTGGAGGCGGAAGACGTGAGTATGGTTCTTAATGAATACTTTGCATCTGTATTCACAGAAGAGAGGGATGATGTAGATATTGTAGCTAAGGAGGAGGAGTGTGAAATATTAGATGAGATAAACATAGTGAGAGAGGAAGTATTAAGGGGTTTATCATCTTTGAAAGTCGATAAATCACCAGGCCCGGATGAAATGTATCCCAGGCTGTTAAGAGAAGCAAGGAAGGAAATAGCGGAGGCTCTGACCATCATTTTCGGTTTAATCAAGGACAGTCAGCATGGATTTGTTCAAGGAAGGTCGTGTCTGACTAACTTGATTGAATTTTTTGAAGAGGTAAAAAGGAGGGTTGATGAGGGTAGCGTATTTGATGTAGTCTACATCGATTTTAGCAAGGCTTTTGACAAGGTCCCACATGGCAGGTTGGTCAGAAAAGTAAAAACCCATGGAATCCAACGGAAAGTGGCGAGTTGGATCCAAAATTGGTTCAGTAGCTGGAAGCAAAGGGTAATGGTCGACGGGTGTTTTTATGACTGGAAGAATGTTTCCAGTGGGGTTCCGCAGGGCTCAGTACTAGGTCCCTCACTTTTTGTGGTATATATCGATGATTTAGACTTCAATGTAGGGGGCATGATTAAGAAGTTTGCAGATGATACAAAAATTGGCTGTGTGGTTGATAGTGAGGAAGAAAGCTGTAGACTGCAGGAAGATATCAATGGACTAGTCAGGTGGGCAGAAAAGTGGCAAATGGAATTCAATCCGGAGGAGTATGAGGTAATGCATTTGGGGAGGGGAAGCAAGGGAATACACAATAAATGGTAGGATACTGCGAAGTGTAGAGGAACAGAGGGACCTTGGAGTGCATGTCCACAGATTCCTGAAGGTAGCAGGGCAGGTAGATAAAGTGGTTAAGAAGGCATACGGGATACTTTCCTTTATTAGCCGAGGCATATGGTTATGCTTGAAATGTATAAAACACTAGTTAGGCTACAGCTAGAATACTGCGTACAGTTCTGGTCACCACATTACAGAAAATATATGATTGCACTAGAGAGGGTACACAGGATATTTAAGAGGAAGTTGCCAGGACTGGAGAATTTTAGCTATGAGGAAAGATTGGATAGGCTGGGGTTGTTTTCTTTGGAACAGAGGAGGCTGAAGGGAGACTTGATTGAGGTGCATAAAATTGAGGGGCCTAGATAAGAGTGGCTAGGAAGGACCTATTTCCCTTAGCAGAGAGGTCAATAACCAGGGGACATAGATTCAAAGTAATTGGTAGAAGGATTAGAGGGTAGTTGAGAACTTTTTTCACCCAGAGTGTGGTGGTGGTCTGGAACTCCCTGCCTGAAAGGGTGGTAGAGGCAGAACCCCTCATCATATTTAAAAAGTACTTGGATATGCACTTGAAGTGCCGTAACCTACAGGGCTAGGGACCAAGAGCTGGAAAGTGGGATTAGGATAGCTCTTTTTCGGCCGGCACAGACACGATGGGCCGAATGGTCGTCTCCTGTGCCGTAAATTTCAATGAGTCTATGAAGTTAATTTTAAGCGCCAGAGTGGTTGTTTGACAGTAATTAAGACTTCCCACACCATAAAGTGCAGGGTAGGCACAACTCCACTCAGTCCCAATCCTACAAATACTCCAGCTCGTGCAAGTCTGTACTGTGGTGTTGCAAAATAGTCCCACTGGGAGACTGTGATCGCCGTGATGCCACGTACAGCAACTTCACACCGTTCAATACATTTGAAAGGGGAGCCAGACGGCAAGGTGCTGTTTTTGGAGGAGCAGGGCATCTTGGACAGCAAATTCCAGATTACCGTGTTTAACTGCGCATGTGTGGTTGTCAGAAGTTGCTGTCGTATTTCCACATAAATAACTGTGAGCACTGTTAGCCTCATCGATTATTTTTACAGCAAAATCCAGCCCAATGTGTTTACTTTCTGATCAAGTAATTCCAACTTTACTTCGGAGATGATGAAAACCTCATTGTCAGATATGTTAGAAAAATGATGTAATTAATTACTCTGTTGCTTTGTGTGATGTTTCCACTAATACTTATTTTTCACTTTTTTTAGCTTTGAAGATCTGTAACTGCCAGCTCTGGTGATCAGTTGACCTGCAGGAACACTCTAAGCACAGCCATGTCATATGACGATTCAGTTGTGATTGAAGCACCCAGTGATAGCTTCTGGGAGGTATGGTTGAATTGCTGCCTTCCTTGTATTTTATCCTACAATTTTTCCTACATTTTGATTTGTCTGGTTCAGTTTGCAAAATTTGTGTATCAAAGCTATACAATTTTTTTCTTAATTTGTAGTGCTTGGTTATGTGTGTTTTAAAAAAAAAAAAATAACGGATGGGATAAGCAAAAGCACTATTGATTACCAGCATTGCACTGGATAAGGATTTCATACCAAAATTTGTGCATCAAAAGGATTTATGCCTTTTGGAGAAAACTTACATCCTTAAACTGTGAAGGAGTGGTAAATGTGTATACAGCAAAGGGCAACCTGTTACTATTGAGGAAGACATTGCAAAGTTTTTGTGATTTGTCATTCTGTTCAGCCACATTTACATAGTGGCTGAACAGAAAATGTACTCCTTTTCTAGTACTAATTCTAATCTAATTGTTTTCTTAAGTGTCACCCCAGTCATCCCCATAGTGCATTAGGTTGCTTTTTATTGCTAAAATGTTTTAAAGCACTGTATAGCATAAGTTTACTTGTGCACAAAGAACAGAAAGCACAGTCGATCAGTAGTGTTTCAAGAGACAAAAAGATGTTACAAAGGCATCATCTTTTGTTATTAGTGCTGTTACATTGCAGCTTAGCTTCAAGCATAAAATTTGTAGTTGTTGGGTAGTGGGAGCCGGATGGGGTGCGGAGGAGAGACTATGCATCAGTATTTGGACATTTCAGCTGCTTCAGGAGCTCCCAAAACAGCACTGCGGCAACTTTATGGCAGTTTTCTTTTTCAGTTTGCATCAAACAGTCTGAAATTGTAAGTTTAAAGTCCCCGTTATTTTTCTCCTCGGTTTTATTGAGTAGATTTGTAGCCATATGTGCACTGATTGAACCTTTAGTTCACATTGTACTTGGTTTAAACCACATTTTTAGATTTACATTATTCTTCTCATCCCGTGTGGGAGAACAGTATTGTGGTGGTCTAATCTAGCTGTGCCAAAATGATGGAAGTGAGCACTCCAGTGTGGCATCATAAGGTAGCCTGATGGTAAATAAAATGGCCCAGAAATTGCTGAAAAAACTATGGCAAATTCACGGCGCTCGCCATTATTAGTTTGTAAAAAATCCAGCAATTTGTAGTGAAGAAGCGATACGCCATGAGTTCTGATTCTCCATAGTTGTTGGACAATTTCCCGTTCACCTCGACAAAACCGAAAAAAATGGCAACCTCGCCGTGCGCCTCTCCATTGAAATTAATTGCATGTCATGAAATTGCTGGATTTGAGCCGTAAATGCAGATTCATCTCACCACTGCCATTTATGGCCGATAATTCATGTCGTAAGGATCCTGTTAATTACATGATTTATGGTCCTGACACTCCTGGCCCACAAGGAAACCATAATAAATTTGTAAAAATAAAACTTAGCTTGTTGGGCCTCTTCTGGCCCTGAATCCAACTGCCAGCAGCTTTCCCCGGCAGATTTGGCACTCCGCAAGAGTTGCGCAACTGGGTGTTAAAATTGTTGCATCATCGGGCCCCGAGTATTTGAGGCCCTCGCCAATCTGGGGCGAGTGTCGTACACCTCCCAAAACCTAGAAGTTAAATTGGCAATGAGAATGTGGCACGCTTTGTTCTGCGTGGCCTGTTTCTTTTATTGCGCGGTCCCTTTAAATTTCTGCGCATGCGCAGTATTTGCAATGTAAAAGCCGGTGAGCAGCCTGTGCAGGACCTTTCCCATTACTGCGCGGCCACGCAGCTTAGAGGGAATATTGCTCTGCTCCTAGTATGACCACCTGCACGCCCTGTTCTCAAAGGACTGCAGTAACATCCAATCAATGTACAGCACTACAGTGACACCTGGCCAGCACAGCGCCATCTAATGATAAGATACTGAAATTACTTTCTACAAATGCACCATATCCCGTTTGGCACTTTATCACCCTCCACCAATCAAGCTCACCATATCGCAGTCCTCCAACCTACACTTACCATATTGCATTCTCTCACCTGCACTCACCATATCCCATTCCCCAACTCAACTTTGAAATTCCCTGGTCCCAAAGCAGACCTCAACAGCTACTATTGACCTCTGCTCTCCTCAACTGAGGGGGTAGAGTGAATGAACCAGAGTTCTCTTCTGCAGTCATTATCCAGCTACCCCTGCTGAAATTATACATTTCTGGATGTTTAAAAACAGGATTGGCTTGACTGATGCTCATATAGTTGAATGAACTGATGACACTGACCGTCACAGTTCAAACCTGAATAATGGTCACCTGGGTCTTCCAATGTCTTTCCTCATTCCCAGAATTTGACTGCAGTTATTGTTTATGCAGTCTCTGTAGCCATCTTTTGATTCATGTTTCAATGCAAGCTGGAAAAAAATCAAAAAACAAATTTAAAGAATTTTGGAAAGTTTGCATTGAATATAACTAAATTTGGATAAATTGAAAATTGTAATCTAATAATGTATCACTCGGGTAAGAAATAGTGAAGAGTATGTTGGAATTAAATGGAGAGAAAGCATCAAGAAGTAATTTTGAAGTATTAAGAAACACTTTATCACCCTTCACCAATCAAGCTCACCATATCCCAGTCTTCCAACCTGCACTCACCATATTGCATTCTCTCACCTGCACTCACCATATCCCATTCCCCAACTCAACTTTGAAATAACTTGGACTGCCTAATGGACTGAGGAGAAGCAATCTCAATAATAAATACGTCAGTAATATTACTGTAGTAATTAATACTTTAAAATAGATTTGAAGGATAATTACTTTTTTGTGGAAATTCAAATAACAAAACTATGGTTGCCATTTTGCAACATACCAGAAGAAAGTATCTTTTAAGCCACAGTTTGCTCTTGGCTGAATAGGAGAAAAGAACAGAAACCACTCAGTTGGAGGAAACTTCAGCAAACACTTTCATCTTCTGAAGGGCACATGGAAAGTCTTTCATGATACGATATTGCCAGAGGTACAACTTTGACCTTTTTAAGTGGAATGTGCAATTCCAGTACTTTGATGTGTACTTGCATCCCTGCTGCTAGAGCATATTTCATTTACTGCTGACTGATCAAGGTCTAGGTCACCAACCAAGTTTGATATCAGATACAGTATTTAAATGATCACATACACGTGAAAAGAGAAGATGCAGGAAAACATCACAGTTCATTTCCTGAATTCCTGCTCTGCGTTAATAGATCTCCTAAAATACAAGTTCAGTACAATTTAGCTGCAGTGATATTTCAAAGAGCAGTTTTAGCATTACGATAACATTTTGGAAGGCTCCGTTCTGTAAATACATCATTGTAAATGTGAAGCTTATGGTAAAAATTATATTGCAACAAAGTGTTGAGAAACACATGGTAGTATAAAATATCATGTGTTTTTCAACACCTTGTAGACCGTTCAGAATATTGGCCTGCATGTTTTAATCAGTATTATGAAGTGGTAAATTTGCCTTGCAACTTGCGTCATCTGGAAGTAGTACAACAATGAAAATGTTCAATTACTTCATTTGTGTATTTGGCAAGACTTCAGGGAAGTTAAAACGGTTGGGGGAGTGTCATTAACCTTGAAAAAGAAACAAAGCCCTCATTTGAAATACAGCAAATAAACCGTGTCTGCACAGTGTTTTTTTATAGTCAGATCAATACAGTCCTACCCTGTAATTATAGCTCTTGGATAAGTACAGAAAAATGTTAGAAATACACAGCAAATCCATCAGCATCAAAAAAAGAAAAGATAGGTTTAAGTTTTGGATATAGAGCCTTGGTAGACTGAAATGTTAATTTAAAAGAGTACAGGGAAAGGGCAGGGGATAGCAACTTCAGAAAGCCAGCATGGGTACGATGGGCAGAATGACCCCCTTCTATACTGTAAAATTCGATGAGCCAAGGTTATGTGAGGTGATTTTTTTTTTCAGCAACTAGTTACTTGACAGGTGAAGTTTACAGTGTAAACTGGAGCTTGCACATTCCTTCCTGGGTAGTTGAATTAATTTCTTTGTGGACAGAACCACACAACATCATGAAGGCTTTAATCAGTCTTGTCCTTTATGCTGCATAGAGGTAAAATTGCAAAACAAAAAGTATAGGAAATATTTGAGATAAAAGGAAAAGTCATAACTGCTGAAAATGCACAGCAGATTAATTAGCTTATGACAGAGGAAGAAAGTTTAACATTTCAGGGGTGACCCTTCCCCTGAACTGTTCTGATGAAGGGTCATACCCAAAACATCAACCTTTATTGCTCCTTTGAATGTTAATCCAGCTGCAGCACATTTTACGCATTTTCAGCTCTTATTAAATATTGTATAAATTCACCAGCTCCTGCTATTGTATATTTTGTGTGTGGATGGTCGATTGCTCAGTTAAATGAACTAGACTCCACTAGTGCCAGCACCCCTCTAGTGCCTCACCCAAAAGGCCATTTCTCATGTGTGAGCCTGGACAGGCTATTCAACCATGATGGGGCAATACAGCCAAACCTGATCTTGCCTGCCGAGGACATACATTACCCAGTAGGAGTCACCTTGTCTGCAATCAGGAACAGTTACCCTAACTGATTACTTCATTCTCTCACTTCCCAGAAATGGTGAAGCTAGTTGCAGTGCACTTTCTGCTTCCCTGACTGGGACCAGCTAACTCAACATAGAATGGAGATCAAACCTGGGTCCTCATAGCCTATGTGACTCCATACTACATCAGTTGTTGCTTTGGTGGAGCTGAATTGCCCAGCTTAATCCTTTTTTTGTTAAATATTTCTATGCTTCCCTTCACACTCCTTCATGCCCCAGTAATTCATAATTATTTTCTGCAAAGAAAGCAATCACTCATCAGCCTTGGTGACACTTAAAATAAGATTAACATAAGCTGATAAGGCTGCAGAGTGTTATTGGTAGTGTTCGCCGTAGCTCATCACTCTTAATCCACCAAAATATTTTGAAATGTCATTTAAAAGCAACTCTGTCAAACTGAAGAATTACATCAGAATACTCTAGAAAAGAGGATTTGTCGGACACAAATCAATAGCATTCATCTGATATGATTGATAAAACCAGGATTTAAAATGCAATGTTTATGTAATAATTAATAAAATTTCTGTTATGTTTATTCCTTTGCAATAGCTCAGTTAACTGCATTGCACTATTTGCTGGAGTCAAAACTTTTTTTAAGCACATATCTTAAAACGAAGGAGACATTCAGAACCAAATCATCATGGCCATCAGTCTCTCAGATAAGACGTTGAACCGAGGCCCCCTCAGGTGTACGTAAAAGATCCCATGGCACTATTTAAAGAACAGCATCAATTTGTGTACAGCAAGGTTCCACAAACAGCAATAAGCTAATGACCAGATATTTATTTTTTAGCGATGCCGGTTAAGAGATAAATATTGGCCAGAAAACCAGGGAGAAGTCCTCCCCTACTCTTCAAAATAGTGCTATTAAATCTGTTGCGTCTACCTGAGAAGGCAGACGGGGGCTTCGGTTTAACATCTCATCTGAAAGATAGCACCTCCAAAGGTGCAGCACTCACTCAGTACTGCACTGGAGTGGGGCATGCTCCCACAATCTTCTGATTCAGAGGCAAGAGTGCTGCCACTGATCCAAGGCTGACACCTTACAGTGCTAACTTAATGCAATTAGCTGTTTCGTTTTCATAGCAATTAGCAATACTTTGCAGTGTAGTAAACTAACACCCATAATTTTTACTAAATGCTATTAATGATCTATTTTCCCTTGATATGTATAGGTTGGGAACTATAAGCGCACTGTTAAGCGCTTTGATGATGGTCACAGACTCTGTAATGACCTCATGAATTGCCTTCATGAGCGTGCTCGGATAGAGAAAAGTTATGCTCAACAACTTACAGAATGGGCCAAGAGGTGGAAACAACTGTTAGAGAAAGGTAAAGGTTGACTTTCTGCCCTATCATTATTTACATCAAAAGATCCTGAAAAGGCTTTATTTGTCAATTAAAGCTATACATTACTTCCAAATTTCTTGGTTTGAAAGATTTCTCATTTGAAACTTGTTTACGCTAGTAATATCAGTGCAATCCGTGCGGAATCGGCTGAACCAGCGCAAAAGATTGGAGAATTTTAAACATGAGTTACACCCAAAACCACTTGCGTTCGTGTTTTCCACAATCTTTTGCGCTGGTTCAAGATTTAGTTCGCCCGAATCAGGCCCTGCTCACAAACTGGCCACACCCCCAGGTCGAAATTGCAAGCTTCCGCCAATTTCACTGGTTCAGGAAGGCTCCTCAAAGTGCGCACAGGCACTAGTGGGCACGTTTTAAAAGTTTTTCACATAAAACAGTATTTAATTTACTAAGAAACAGACTAGTGTACACCAATGCAACTATTAAATGGTTCAGTATAGCTTTTTTTAAGTCATTTTCAGTGATTTAAATCAGGTTACTCAGGTGGAGGACTGGATACCCTTATTAAAAATACTTATTTTTGGTGATTAAATCCATTTTCAGCTGTGTTGATAAAACTGCACCAGGTTACCACTCTTAAATACATGAAAGAAGACATTTTAATGGAAAGAAAAAAAAGAAACAAATAATGTTCTATTGCGCTGTCTGATTGTGCTGGTTCATTGAAGATGTTACGTTTGTGATTATGCAATTGAATTTTATCAGAAACTTGAACTGTAACCTAACCAGCGCAATTTAGAAACATAGAAACGTAGAAGATAGGAGCAGGAGTAGGCCATTCGGCCCCTCGAGCCTGCTCCGCCATTCAATGCGATCACGGCTGATCATCCAAATTCAGTACCCTGTCCCTGCTTTCTCCCCATATCCCTTGATCCCTTTAGCCTTAAGAAATATATCTAACTCCTTCTTGAATATATTTAATGAATTGGACTCAACTGTCTTCTGTGGTAGAGAATTCCACAGGAAACCACTCTCTGGATGAAGAAATTCCTCCTCATCTCAGTCCTAAATGGCTTACCCCTTATCCTGAGACTGTGACCCCTCCACTATCGGAAACATCCTTCCTGCATCTAGTCTGTCTAGTCCTGTTAGAATTTTATAAGTTTCAATGAGATCCCCTCTCATTCTTCTAAACTCTAGCGAATATAAGCCCAATCGACCCAATCTCTCTTCATACGTCATTCCTGCCATCCCAGGTATCAGCCTGGTGAATCTTCGCTGCACTCTCTCCATGGCAAAAACATCCTTCCTCCGATAAGGCGACCAAAACTGCACACAATACTCAAGGTGTGGTCTCACCAAGGCCCTGTACAACTGCAGCAAGACATCCTTGCTCCTGTGCTCGAATCCTCTCGCTATGAAGGCCAACATACCATTTGCCTTCTTAACCGCCTGCTGCACCTGCATGCTTACCTTCAGCGACTGGTGCACAAGTACACCCAGGTCTCGTTGCACTTCCCCTTTTCCCAATGTATTGCCGTTCAGATAATCTGTCTTCCTGTTTTTGCCACCAAAGTGGATAACCTCGCATTTATACTGCATCTGCCATGCATCTGCCCAGCATCTGCCCAATCACCCAACCTGTCCAAATCATACTGGAGTTTCTCTGCATCCTCCTCACAGCACACACACCCACCCAGCTTTGTGTCGTCTGCAAACTTGGAGATACTACATCTAGTTCCCTCGTCTAGATCATTAATATATATTGTGAATAACTGGGGTCCTAGCACCGATCCCTGCGGTACCCCACTAGTCACTGCCTGCCACTCGGAAAAAGACCCGTTTATTCCAACTCTTTGCTTCCTGTCTGCCAACCAGTTCTCTATCCAAGACAGTACCTTACCCCCAATCCCGTGTGCTTTAACTTTGCACGCTAATCTCTTATGCGGGACCTTATCGAAAGACTTCTGAAAGTCCAAATACACCACATCCACTGGTTCTCCCTTATCTATTCTACCAGTTACATCCTCAAAAAATTCCAGTAGATTAATCAAGCATGATTTACCTTTTGTAAATCCATGTTGACTTTGTCCGATCCTGTCACTGTTTTCCAAGTGCTCTGCTGTTACATCTTTTATAATGGACTCTACCATTTTCCCCACTACCGATGTCAGACTTACCGGTCTATAATTCCCCATTTTCTCTCTACCACCTTTTTTAAATAGTGGGATTACATTAGCTACCCTCCAATCCATGGGAACTGTTCCAGAGTCTATAGAATTTTGGAAGATGACCAGCAATGCATCTACTATTTCTAGGGCCACTTCCTTAAGTACCTAGGATGTAGATTATCAGGCCCTGGGGATTGATCGGCCTTCAATCGTGTCAATTTCCCTAACACCATTTCCCTACAAATACTGATTTCATTCAGTTTCTCCCCCTCATTAGACCCTATGTTCCCCGACATCTCTGGGAGGTTATTTGTGTCCTCCTTTGTGAAGACAGAACCAAAGTATGTATTTAATTGGTCTGCCATTTCTTTGTTCCCCATTATAAATTCCCCTGATTCTGACTGCAAGGGACCTACGCTTGACTTCACCAATCTTTTTCTCTTCACATATCTATAGAAGCTTTTACAGTCAGTTTTTATGTTCCCTGCAAGCTTACTCTCATAATCTATTTTCCCCCTCCTTAATTAATCCCTTTGTCCTCCTTTGCTGAATCCTAAACTGCTCCCAATCCTCAAGTTTGCTGCTTTTTCTGGCCAATTTATATGTCCTCTCCTTGGATCTTATGCTATCCCTAATTTCCCTTGTTAGCCACGGTTGAGTCACCTTTTTTGTTTTATTTTTATGCCAAACAGGGATGAACAAATTCTGTAGTTCATCCATGCAATCTTTAAATGTTTGCCATTGCCTATCCACCGTCAACCCTTTAAGTAACGTTCCCCAATCCATCCTAGCCAACTCGCGCCTCATACCATCGTAGTTTCCTTTATTTAAATTCAGGACCCTAGTCTCTGAGTCAACTACTTCACTCTCTATCTTAATGAAGAATTCGATCATATTATGATCACTCCTCCCCAAGGGGCCTCGCACAACAAGATTGCTAATTAATCCTTTCTCATTACATAATACCCAGTCTAAGATGGCCTGATCTCTAGTTGGTTCCTCGACATATTGGTCCAGGAAACCATCCCGTATACACACTAGGAATTCCTCCTCCACAGTATTGTTACTAATTTGGTTAGCCCAATCTATATGTAGATTAAAGTCACCCATGATAACTGCTGTGCCCTTATTGCACGCGTCTCTAATTTCCTGTTTAATGCCATCCCCAACCTCAGCATTACTGTTTTGGTGTCTGTATACAACTCCCACTAACGTTTTCTGCCCCTTGGTATTTCTCAGCTCTACCCATACAGATTCCACATCATCAGAGCTAATATCCTTCCTTACTATTGTGTTAATCTCCTCTTTAACCAGCAATGCTACCCCACCTCCTTTTCCTTTTTGCCTGTCCTTCCTGAATATTGAATACCCCTGGATGTTGAATTCCTAGCCTTGGTCACCCTGGAGCCATGTCTCCGTAATCCCAATTATATCATATCCGTTTACATCCATTTGCGCAGCTAATTCATCCACCTTATTACGAATGCTCCTCGCATTAAGACACAGAGCCTTCAGGCTTGGTTTTTTTAACACTCTTAGACCATTTTAGGATTATTGTTTACTGTGGCCATGTTTGATTTACACCCTTGATTTCTCTGCCTTCCACTTTTGCTTTTCTCCTTCCTGTCTTGTGTTTCTATCCTTGCTTCCCTTTCCTCTGTCTCCCTGCACAGGTTCCCAACCCCCTGCCATTTTAGTTTAAACCCTCCCCAACAGCACCAGCAAACACTCCCCCTCGGACATCGGTCCCAGTCCTGCCCAGGTGCAAACCATCCAGTTTGTACTGGTCCCACCTCCCCCAGAACCGGTTCCAATGTCCCAGGAATTTGAATCCCTCCCCCTTGCACCATTCCTCTAGCCACGTATTCATCTGAAATATCCTTCTATTTCTACTCTGACTAGTACGTGGCACTGGTAGCAATCCTGAGATTACTACCTTTGAGGTCCTATTTTTTAATTTACCTCCTAACTCCCTATATTCAGCTTTTAGGACCTCATCCCGTTTTTTACCTATATTGTTGGTACCTATATGCACCACGACAACTGGCTGTTCACCCTCCCCCTCCAGGATACCCTGCAGCCGCTCCGAGACATCCATGACCCTTGCACCAGGGAGGCAACATACCATCCTGGAGTCTCGTTTGCAGCCGCAGAAACACCTATCTATTCCCCTTACAGTAGAATCCCCTATCACTATAGCTCTCCCGCTCTTTTTCCTCCTCTCCTGTGCAGCAGAACCACCCATGGCGCCAGGAAGTTGGTTGCTGCTGCCTTCCCCCGATAAGCCATCCCCCTCCACAATATCCAAAGTGGTATATCTGTTTGAGAGGGGGATGGCCACAGGGGACCCCTGCACTACCTGCCTGCGCCTACTACTCTGCCTGGTGGTCACCCATTCCCTTCCTGCCTGTGCAGCCTTTACCTGCGGTGTGACCAACTCATTAAACGTGATATCTACGACGACCTCAGCATCGCGAATGCTCCAGTATGCATCCATTCGCAGCTCCAGCGCCGCAATGCGGTCTGCCAGTAGCTGCAGCTAGATACACTTCCTGCCCACATGGTCGTCAGGGACACAGGAAGTGCCCCTGATTTCCCACATAGCGCAGGAGGAGCATACCACGGGGCCGAGCTGTGCTGCCATGACTTACCCTTTAATTAATTTAAATTAAATCAAATCAATACCACCAATTACACTACAATTAAATGTTATACTCAAGGGCCCTTGTTTACTAGCACTCCCCGCTACACAACAGAGACCTTAGAAACTATAACCACAAAATTAAGACCTTCTAAACTTTATAAACTATTAACCTTAACTGTCAAACTATAGAGTAGTATAAATACTCACCTGGCCGTACTCACCCAATCAGCTGCTTCCTCTTGCCCGCGTCACTTTTTGAATCGTGACGTGGCTCTGTGAGATTGGTAAGCTTTGAAAAAAAGCCTGCGAAAGTGAGTTTAAGTACTCACTGAACCGCCACTCTCTGCTCCTCCCGACTCCGGCCTTTTTGGGAAAAAAAGCCTGCGAAAGTGAGTTTAAGTACTCACTGAACCGCCGCTCTCTGCTCCTCCCCGACTCCGGCCTCTGTCGAGTGCATTTTGGGCGCAATTTGCCGACTGCACCCAAAGTGGAAACTCTACCCCATGTTGTTATACAGATTTAGTTACCTGTCAGTTCTCTTTCTCAACTTCTGTAAATATTCAATGAAGGATAGATTAGAAATCAACATTGCTTGAAAATGTCCTTTTTTCCTATGATTTGTAAAGAAGTGTTCTACAGTGGGTTTGAATGGTACTATAAAGGCTTTTCAGCAATTTTAAGGATTCACACCATTTTGGTACATTTTACAGTTATTAAAAAGAAAGAAAGGCCTTGCATTTCTATAGCACCTTTCTCATCCAAAGTTCTCATAGGGTTACCCTAAGGGTTTTTCTTTGACAGGAATGAACTTGGAGTTGATGAACTTGGACAGTTTTAATTAAAGTAAATTACATTTTGGGTAATATTAAGCATCAATCACATATATTGTCTTGCTTTGTCAATTTTTATATTAATCTAAGTTTTTATGTTTCTGTGTAATGCACAATGTAAGTGGTAATGCAAATAAATCTCTTAAGCATGTGCATGATATTTCCACTGCAGCTGACCAATTTGACATGGAGTTGGGAGCATTCTGGCTTAGAATCGTAGCATCTTATAGCACAGAAGGAGGCAATTCGGCCCATCATGTCTGTACCGGCTCTTTGAGTTATCTAGTTAGTCCCACACCCCCTCTTTCCCCATAGCCCTGCAATTTTTTCCTCCTTCAAGTATTTATCTAATCCCTTTTGAAAGTTACTATTGAATCTGCTTCCATCACCCTTTCAGGCAGTGCATTCCAGATGATAATGCACTGCGTAAAAAAATGTCCCCATCATAATATGTCAAGCACAAGTCACTGAAGGTGAAGGGCACACACATAAAAATCACCTCTGCAGAGATATAGAACAGAGCACAGAAAACATAGGGAAATGGAATAATTATACAGTCCTGATATGCAGTTTCCAACATCTTACGAGCTGGGATCCTAAAATCAAAGCATTTTCTCAGAATCGCTGAGGCACTGAGCAATGGCAAAGATCAGATATTCAGATTATTGAAGTTATTATCTGGCAGGATTTTCTCCGGCCCTGTGCGTATTTATCAGTGATTATTGGTGTTATCGGGCGGGATTTTCTCCGGCCCTGTGGGTATTTATCAGTGATTATTGGTGTTATTGGGCGGGATTTTCTCCGGCCCTGTGGGTATTTATCGGTGATTATTGGTGTTATCGGGCGGGATTTTCTCCGGCCCTGTGGGTATTTATCAGTGATTATTGGTGTTATTGGGCGGGATTTTCTCCGGCCCTGTGGGTATTTATCGGTGATTATTGGTGTTATCAGGCGGGATTTTCCCAGGCCCTGTGCTTCTGTGCAGTGTTGGCCATTTTTAAACCTGCTTTTAAAGTTTTGAAGAGGGCCCTAAAAATTTCTCATTATCCCATGACAGTGCCCTAAATATGCAAAAAATCATGTTTAAAAAAAAAAAAAAAAATTCCCAGCTTCAAATAGTTTTTAAATTTGCAATAGATAAAATTATTTGGTCAGACAAAAAAATTAACCACCAGGTAAGAAACAAAATGCTCCCTCTCTCCATTAAAGTAATCATTTTTGCTTTGCAGGAAACTTTACTGAATGAATGCTTAACACTTAAACCTATTATATTTGGAAAATTAAATGGATTAGTATGAACAAAAGGTAAAATGCTGCAGATGTTGGAAATCTGGTAGCATCCATCGATAAAACAGAAGTCAGTTGATGTTTGTGGTATAAACCATTCCTCAAAACTATTCTGAGGAAGGATTTCTACATCAAATGTCAACTGACTCATGTTTTCTTGATGGTTGCTGCTGACCTGCTGGATTTTTTATAGTCTTTTCTGTTTTTGTTTTAAATGGATTAATAGTTATGCTTAAAAATGTCTAAGAATGAGAAAGATACACTTGTTCTACATCAATTTGTTCTGCTCACAGTTTTTACGCTGTAAAGTAGATTATCAGCCAATCCAGCAGTTCAGTCCAGCAGCACTTGATTACAGTTGCTAACTGAATCCTTGATAATGAGTCAACACTATTCATTGCCTTGAGGGCAAAGAACACGACAGTATAGCACTCCCATTGGGTTGGCTACTGCTCTCTTTGATATCAACAGCAAATATAAATGAAGGAAGCCAATTGGTACTTCTGTCTAAAAGTTACTTTCTGTATATTACTTCAGCATAAATATACTGGTTTGAATGAGGGAGTTGTATTGCACCTTCCACCAAGATGAAGTTATTAATGCTTTTGACAATGCGATGAAATATTACTTTAGTCTTTCTCTACAATAAAATATTGCTGTGCTGTATGTGTTTAAATGCATCAATAGTGATGTCCCTAACAAAATGTCATGTTCAAAGTTTTCTTTCAGTGTATAAGACTTGGAAAAAGGCAGATTTGAAATAATTTTACATCACAACATGCAATTATTTTCACCTATTATTTAAATGAGGGAAACCTTACATTATGGGTACATTCAGTGACGCCACACTGCTGACATGAAGTCTCACTCAGTGAAATTGGCCACAAGTATTAATCTTTCAGTATAAATAAAATCAGTTTTGTGATAAACAGTGATTTGCTTCTTGGGTTGTTGCAGCAGTAATACAGTACCAGAAAGGGTGGAACAGTGCATTGGAGCAGCAACATATGCTGTATCATAGCATTGCATTATGTAGGTTTGATTTCCTCCTCATGCCATTGAGTTTTCAACTTTTAAAATGCCACTATGGGAAGTGAAACTCAGGAGAGTTGTCACTTGACCTCTGACATGCAACTCCTAATAGCTGGTTCAGAGTGCCATTGACAGAAACTGTGGAGGTTGGCCACCTGCATCATCATCAATGAATGTCCTGTCCATCAAAGAGATTGGAGAGAAAATGGGGATCTTTAAAGCCCTCACAAAACTTGCAACAAATATCACACTTAAATTTGAAACACCTTCACCTTTGCTGAGGATAGAGAAAAAAGTCCGCTGCAGCAGTTGATATTTGTCTTTTAAAAATGAAAGCTTCAAATTGATATTTTGATACCAGTTTGCAAGGTGAAAGTGTGAGGAGGTGAATTGGTATCAGTTGAGATAATTTGTCAGTTTCATTTTAAATTATCTCCCTTGCACTGTCAACTCAAGAGTGGAGCTAGATTTCTGCCTCCCTTCTTGGTCAAGTCCTACCTAGTTCTAACTTTCTAAGCAGTTGACACCTGGTACCCAGGATAGAGAATAACTGCTGATTTGTATAATACACCGAGAGCTGCTGACTCAAAGCAGCAAGCTAATGTAAGCAGATGCAATTTTAGATTTTCTTTACCTCAAATTCATGTATTTCTCCATAGACCACGTGGAGGCAGTACTTTCAGTGTCATGAACTCTACTTCTCTTGCCACCACCACGTGATATTTTCCTTTTAAATTAGAGGCCTAAGTAGAATTGCCCCTTCTCCAGATTACATTCTTGTCCTTTCTATTCAAATCATTGACTTTTTGCATTTGATATAAAAATATAATTTTTAATGTAATAAAATTGAAGTTAAGTTAAATGTGGATACTGGATAATATTTTGGGAAATTGCTTGGAATAACCAATATAATTCATACAAGTGTTTGAACCTGCATGTCTGTTGTCTTGCGATCTTTGCAGGACCACAGTACGGAACTTTAGAGAAAGCATGGATATCATTAATGACTGAAGCAGAAAAAGTCAGTGAGCTGCACCTGGAGGTCAAGAGCGCAGTGATGAATGAAGACTTTGAAAAAGTCAAGAACTGGCAGAAGGAGGCCTACCACAAGCAAATGATGGCAGGCTTCAAAGAAACAAAGGAGGCAGATGATGGATTCCGTAAGGCACAGAAACCCTGGGCCAAAAAAATGAAGGAGGTAGGGAGTAACAGATGATCTGTCAAAGTTAAACTGGTAAATATTGGTATTACACAAATCTTTCCAAATACATTCTAGGCAACACATTTGAAGTGAATTTCTAGGTTTAATTCAAAGTGTCATGGGGAGGTTCTGAGTGAAGGCCAAAAGGAGGGAAAATCAAAGATCTTTCATCTCCAATCTGGCCACAGAGCGAGGAAGTATCAAATGTGATTTACCTCCAGATGGCACTGTTTCTAAGGGAAATTGGCAGAGGACTGGTAGCAAGTTTCTTGTCCATTCTCTTGGCTAGGAGAGGTGCAGGGAAAGTGATCGTGCATTCAAGCTCCAGAAATTTAGGATCAGTGCAAAGCTGAATCCACTTTACATTAATGTAAATTGGGTGTAAAGGCCCAAACTGACTCTGAAGCAGAATGACACTCCTTGCTCCTCCAGTGTCAGATTTGGCCCTGACACTGGAGGAGCAAGGAGTGTCATTCTGCAACATCAGTGTAAAGTGAAACCACTTTGCATCAACACTACAGTTGCAGTGTGAATGCACCCTAAAAAGGAGAAAAAACCTTTAAAAGGAGACATTTCCCAAGCCAAAAAAAAAGTTTGTTTTAGTGTGTTGATAGGGTGAGATGAAGTAAATAGAATGGGAGGAGGCTCGTGTTTCTGTGCTGTAAATTCAATGTAATTCTAGTGGTAACTTGTTATTAAAGGAAAAGAGTGCAAGAATTCTTTAAAAACAGAACGGAAATATTAAAAGTAATTGCCACACAGTTTTATGTGTTGCCAGACATAATTTGACCAGTACTACAATTTATTACTCCATGTTTGCCAAATGTGTCCTTTTACGGCTGGCCTATCTTTTATATTTCTTGGTAATTCAGGAGCCTTATCTTCCAGGTTGTAAAAAAGCAAAGTTTCATTCCAATCAATACATATTTTTTTTCCTTTTTTGAGGTGGAAGCTGCCAAAAAGACCTATCATGCAGCTTGTAAAGAAGAGAAATTAGCAATATCCAGGGAATCGACCAGCAAAGCTGATTCAAATGTAAATCCAGAACAACTAAAGAAACTGCTGGATAAAGTAGAAAAATCTAAGCAGGATGTCCAAAAGGTAAAACTATTTTATGTATTCTGAAACTATCCAGCGATGACAAAATGGGTGACACAGTAGAATGCACAACCACTTACGTTACATAGATTGTATTGCCATGTAATGGATGGATATGCAGAATTGCAGAAAAATATATATTCTGACATTCATGGGACAACCAAATGATAACGGAAACCTCTGAGGGTAAAGAGGGAATGCTACGCCCTGCTGGGCTGAGTCTCCCAACACCTGTGCTGAGAATGAATATAGATACAAGGGTAGAAATTAGGATTGACAAACATTGAATCAGAACTACGTTCACACAATCCCAGCCCAGTCGACTCTGCAAAGTCCTTCTCGATAACATCTGGACACTGGTGTCCTGTGTAAAAATAGTGCACATAGGAATGTAATAAGAGCTTAACATTCTCTTGCTACATTCCTGTGTGTATTATTTTTACACAGACATTAACCCATATGTTGTGAAATTGAATTCAGTAAATCTGGTAGTAGTTTATGGGCTGGCACCAGGAAAAATGACCATCAGAGCTGCTGGATTGTTTTATAAACCCAAATGGTTCACTAATGTCCTTTTAGGGAAGGAAACCTGCCATCCCTACCAGGTCTAGCGTTTGTGACTCCAGTCTCATAATGTGTGGTTGACTCTGACTCTGAAGTGGCCTAACGAGCCTTTCAGTTATTAAAAATGGCTGTAGACCACAATCATAAGAAAAATATCAGACTGATCCACTTAACATGACCCAGACAATGGATCAGAATTAGATTCAGACAAACCCAGCCCAGTTGACTCTGCAGAGTCCTCCGCTGCAACATCTGGGCACTGGTGTCCAAATTGGAAGAACTGTCCCACAATCAAATCAAGACTCAGTCTGACCCAGACCCCTCCATCACCATCCCTGGGTTTGTCCTCTCTGAGGCAGCATAGGCTCACCAAAGGTGAGGGCACAGTAATATACAGTCAATCAGGTAGGCTTGGCTCTGGGAATCCTCAACTTTGATTCTAGACCCCATGAATTCTCGTGGCTTCAGGTCAAGCAAGGCCAAAAAAAAACCCTGCTTATTCTATCTATCACCCCCACCTGCCCAACTGATGAACCAGAACTCCTTCATGTTGGAGGAAGCAAGGGCACAGAATGTTTTGTGGGTCAAGTACTTCAACGTCTACCAACAAAAGTGGCTCGGTAGTCCTACTGCTGGCCAAGTCCTGAAGGACATAGCTGGACCTGCATTAGGTGGTAAAGGAAGTAATGTGCATAACTTCGTCCTCATCATCTACCTGTTGCAGACATGCCTATTCATGGTAACATTAGCAGGAGTGACTACCAAACAGAGCTTTAAGATTGTATGATTCTATTTGGAAATTAAAGATTATTATCCATTCTCTTTTACCTGCGATGTTAAATGCTACATGAAAATACAGTTTAAAAAAATATGGTTTGTTTGTTACAATAGAAATGCATTGTTCCATGTGAAAATATTGCAAGCTAGTCAGTGCTTTGAGTCCTGCTTATGTGTTTCATAAATCATACTGTTTGGAATATGGTGCATCAGCTGATGTGGATTTCACAACTGGTTTCTTACTTTCTAGACAAAGGAAAAGTATGAGAAAAATCTAGATGAATTGAATAAGTCCACACCGCAATATATCGAAAACATGGAGCAAGTCTTTGAGCAATGTCAGCAGTTTGAAAACAAACGACTAGATTTCTTTCAAGAGGTCCTTTTGGAGGTTAAGCAACATCTTGACCTTTCTGCCACCAGGTAAAAAATATGTGTGTTTGTTGTGAAGTATGTGGAACTGAAACACTAAATGTTTGCACTGTTTGAAGTAGTTCCAAACAAAATTACTTGCAGCATTTTAAGTAAGAACATAAGAAATAGGAGCAGGAGCAGGCCATTCGGCCCCTCAAGCCTGCTCTGCCATTTAATGAGATCATGGCTGATCCGATTTTGGCCTCAACTCCACTTTCCTGCCCACTCCCCATAACCCTCGACTCCCCTGTTGCTCAAAAATCTGTCTATCTCAGCCTTGAATATATTCAAAGACTCGGCCTCCACAGCTCTCTGGGGTAAAGAATTTCAAAGATTCACGACCCTCTGAGAGGAAGAAATTCCTCCTCATCTCCGTCTTAAATGGGCGACCCCTTATTCTGAGACTATGCCCCCTCGTTCTAGATTCTCTGACGAGGGTAAACATCCTCTCAGCATCTACCCTGTTCAACCCCTCAGAATCTTGTATGTTTCAATAAGATCTCCTCTCATTCTTCTAAACTCCAACGAGTATAGGCTCAACCTTTCCTCATAAGACAACCCTTCCATCCCAGGAATCAACCTAGTGAACCTTCTCTGAACTGCCTCCAATGCAAGTATATCCCTCCTTAAATAAGGTGACCAAAACTGTACGCAGTACTCTAGGTGTGGTCTCACCAGTGCCCTATACAGATGTAGCAAGACTTCCCTACTTTTATACTCTATCCCCCTTGAAATAAAGGCCAACATTCCATTTGCCTACCTAATTACTTGCTGCACCTGCATGTTAACTTTTTGTGTTTCATGACACCTAAATCCCTCTGTACCACCGCATTCTGTAGTCTTTCTCCATTTAAATATTTTTCTTTTCTATTCCTACGTGAACTAAGTGAACTGTAAAATCTACAGAAAGAAAAACTTGTATTTATATAGCGCCTTTCATAACCTCAAGACGTCGCAAAGCACTTTACAACCAATGAAGAAGTTTTGAAGTGTAGTCACTGTTGCAATATAGTGTAGCGCAGCAGCCAATTTGCATGGCTAGATCCCACAAACAGCAATGTGATAAATGATAAATTAAACATTTTTTTTGTGATGTTGATTGAGGGATACATATTAGCCATGTTACCAGAACTGCCCTGTTTGTCTTCAAATAGTGCCATGGGGCCTTTTATGTCCACCTGAGAGTGCTGACGGGGACTTGGTTTAATGTCTCATCCAAAAGACACCACCTCTGACAGTGCAGTGCTCCCTCAGTATTGCACTGGAGTGTCAGCCTAGAATCTGTGCTTATAAGTAGTATACATGCATTTGCCTCTCTAATCTAACTGCTCCTGCACTGGCTAGTGTGTGGCTCTAGTAGTGGTCCCACTTCTTAGTCTACTTCCTAACTCCTGGAACTCTCTCTTTCGGAACATTAATCCTGTTCATAGTTGGTTTTGACATGGACCACAGCTTCATCTGATTCCCCATTCTTGTCCAAGAGCTTCTGCACCCACTTCATTATCTTCCTTACTCTGGCACCAAGGAGGCATTTGGGGCTGATGTTTATGCTTGCAGATATGATGGTTTACCACTCTCACTATTGAATCTCCATTATCACTGCATTCTGGCACTCAATTCTTCTTTCTTGGGCAACCACTTTTTCCATAGTGTCATGGCATTGCTCATGGCTGTTCTTCCCCAAGTTCTAGGCCTTGGAACAAGTAGTCAGTACCCTCAGGGGATCCCTGCAGTTCCTTCCTACTTCTCTTATCATGATGGATGTCCACCCTCTTCCAATCCTTATCTTACATCACTGGGATCTGCCTTTGGGTGACCACCTCTTGGAAAATGTGTTTAAGAAATCTCTTGCTTTCCATATGTAATGGAGTGTATCCCACTGTTAGTCAAGCGCAGTAACTTTCAGCTTGAGAGTGCGCAGCTGGAGATACTGGAACCGATCTTAACTGTGGTCGCCCGGTGTAAATGAGGCAGTAGCTGCCCAAAAATGATGTTGGATCACCTGTCGCCTGTTTACACAGTGACTGCCACCAACTTGGTAGATGGGCAACTGGTGTGCATGCCTGTCTCCGGTAAGAGGCTACTTTTAACATAAAAATCGGTATCCTATGATGAACATAGGATCCCAACTGCAATTTTGAGGTACTAATGACAGAGCATGCACTACACATGATCAGCCCATTTGTACGGGTGTTAAGCAGCATAATCAACGTTACTTAAGGAGACCCCTTAAGGCTGCTCATAAAACGTCACAAAACCTTTATTTTGCTGTGGGGCCAGTAGGAGCAGGAAAGCTCCTCCTGGCCCCACAACAATACTCCAGCCCACTGCTAGCCTGTGTGTTCCTTGACAAGTGGGAGGGTGGGTGTGCTTCACCTGTTTAGTGCCAAAAGTTAAATCGACCTCACTTTCTACAACCATCCAGGGACTCCCACATCCAGCATGATTTGCACAACATGGGTCGGCGATAAATTGAAACAGCCTCTCTTGGTAGGTTGGGCATTCCATTGGGAATGCATCTTACCCTCGAAGCTAGAGGAGGAAATGCTGCACAAACCCACTTTTTTTTAAATTCGTTTATAGGATGTGGGCGTGTGTTGCCATTTATTGCCCATCCCTAATTTCCCTTGAGAAGGTGGTGGTGAGCTGCCTTCTTGAACCGCTGCAGTCCGTGTGGTGAAGGTACTCCCATAGTGCTGTTAAAGAGGGAGTTCCAGGATTTTGACCCAGCAACGATGAAGGATCGGCGATATACTTCTAAGTCAGGATGGAGTGTGACTTGGATGGGAACTTGTAGGTGATGGTGTTCCCATGCGCCTGCTGCCCTTGTCCTTCTAGCTGGTAGAGGTCACAGGTTTGGGAGGTGCTGCCGAGTTGCTGCAGTGCATCTTGTAGATGGTACACACTGCAGCCATGGTACCGCGGTGGTGGAGGGAGTGAATGTTTAAGGTGGTGAATAGAGTGCTAATCAAGCAGGCTGCCTTGTCCTGGATGGTGTCGAGCTTCTTGAGTGTTGTTGGAGCTGCACTCATCCAGGCAAGTGGAGAGTATTCCATCACACTCCTTACTTGTGCCTTGTAGATGGTAGAAAGGCTTTGGGGAGTCAGGAGGTGAGACACTCGCCGCAGAATACCTAGCCTCTGACCTGTTTTTGTTGCCACAGTATTTATGTGGTTGGTCCAGTTACGTTTCTGGTCAATGGTGACCCCCAGGTGGTTGTTGATGGGGGATTCCGCGATGGTAATGCCGTTGAATGTCAAGGGGTGGTGGTTAGACTCTCGCTTGTTGGAGATGGTCATTGCCTGGCACTTCTGTGGTGCGAATGTTACTTGCCACTTATCAGCCCAAGCCTGAACGTCATCCAGGTCTTGTTGCATGCGGGCATTGACTGCTTCATTATCTGAGGAGTTATGAATGGCACTGAACACTGCAGTCATCAGCGAGCATCTCCATTTCTGACTTTATGTTGGAGGGAAGGTCATTGATGAAGCAGCTGAAGATGGTTGGGCCTAGGACATTGCCCTGAGGAACTCCTGCAACGATGTCCTGGGGCTGTGATGATTGACCTTCAACCACCACAACCATCTTCCTTTGTGCTAGGTATGACTGCAGCCAGTGGAGAGTTCCCCCCCCCCCCCCCCCCCGATTCCCATTGACTTCAATTTTACCAGGGCTCCTTGATGCCACACTCGGTCAAATGCTGTCTTTGATGTCAAGGGCAGTCACTCTCACCTCACCTCCTGGAATTCAGCTCCTTTGTCCATGTTTGGACCAAGGCTCTAATGAGGTCGGGAGCCGAGTGGTCTTGGCGGAACCCAAACTGGGCATCAAGTGAGCAGGTTATTGGTGAGTAAGTGCCGCTTGATAGCACTGTCGATGACACCTTCCATCACTTTGCTGATGATTGAGAGTAGACTGATGGGGCGGTAATTGGCCGGAAGTACTTTCATTTATATAAAATAAAAACAGAAAATGCTGAAGATACTCAGCAGGTCAGGCAGCATCTGTGAAGAGAGAAACAGAGTTAATGTTTCAGGTCGATGACCTTTCGTCAGAACTGGAAAAAAGCTGGAAATGGAACAGATTTTTAAGCAAGTGTAGGAGCGGGGGGAGGGGATGAAAGAACAAAAGGGAAGGTCTGTGATAGGATAGAAGGCAGGAGAGGTTAAGAGACAAAGAGACATTAAGAGATATTCAAGGCAAAAGGAGATGGTAATGGGACAGGTTAAGAAACAAAAGATGGCTCTAGATGAAGTGTAAATTGTGCTGGCAGAATGAAAGACAGCTGCCATGTGGGAGAGAAGGAAAGAAAACACAAACAAAAAAAAACAAAAAAAAAATGTGGAAAAAAATATATATATGATAGGGGCCGAGGTTATGATCTGAAATTGTTGAACTCTATGTTGAGTCCAGAAGGCAGTAAAGTGCCTAATCGAAAGATGAGGTGCTGTTCCTCGAGCTTACGTTGAGCTTCAGTGGAACAGTGTAAGAGGCCTAGGACGGTGAGGTCTGAGTGGGAGTGGAGCAGAGCATTAAAGTGACAGACGACCGGAAGCTCGTGGTCCCCCTTACGGACTGAACGGAGGTGTTCCGCAAAGCGATCACCCAATTTATATAGTTACTTTCATTTATATAGTGCCTTTCACGTTCTCGGAACATCCCAAAGCACTTTGTAGCTGATGAAGTATTTTGAAGTGTAGTTACTGTTGTAAAGTAGGCAAATGTGGCAGCCAATTTGTGCGTGCCAAGATCCCACAAATAAGGAATGTGATGAATGACCAGATAGTCTAATTTAGTAGTGTTGGTTGAAACATAGCGTCGGTTGAGGGATAAATATTGGCTAGGTCATCTTAACAGATTCCTTTAAAGTCTGCCTTTTCTTGTGCATCTGTTACAGGTAATTTCAACAGTGTTGAACCTGGTCACCGCCTGCTGCGAGGAATGGTGCACTGATGTTGTCTTTGGGTGTCCTAAAAATACCACACTGGGCAGCCGTTGCACCCACCTCATGCAGGTGCACATCCATTATGCCAGCCATCAAACTGGGTCAGGTGCTATACCAGTCAGTCACTTTCCCATAGAATCCATTTCATGCCTCTGCATTGAGCTTCCTTTCACTTCATTTTTGTCTACCACTTTTTCGCTGCCCCCCAGCCTTAGCAATGGCTGATAAATATATAAAATTCATTTTTGAAGCTTTATAAAGGCGGAAACAATATTTACTCCACTGTGCAGCTGTGCCCACATCCTTTTAAATTTGACCTGCTAGCTAGATTTTCCACATCCCTCACTAGGTTGACTCATTGCATAAAACTAAAGCTGCATGATGAATTATGAAGAATTATCCAAATAAACCAATTTGATAGAGGTGTTCAAAATTATGAAGGGATGGGACAGAGTCGATAGGAACAGACTGTTTGCAGTGATTGAGGGGTCCAGATCAATGGGGCAGATATATAAGATTTTGTCGTGAGCTCACTTAATATCTGACCTTTACAGCCAGCAGAAAGAGATCTTTCATTGCTTAGCTGCATGAAAAGGTCTTTCTTGCTATAAAAAAGCATTTCAATAATAACAGTTTTGCTCCCAGTTCCTTGTTTTTGTGAGTTGGACCAGGAGACAGGAGCTGCAGAAGCGTTAATGATTTTTAACTGGAAACCATTATATCTTCCTGTGGTTTAAAAGACAATCATTTGCCAATTCTTGAGAGTCCTGATCATCAAAATAGCTTTTAAAATTGAGTTGTGCGCTCCAGAAACAGTACTGTGAGCTGAATTGGGCGACATATTGCAGGTGGTCTTGTACAATGTAAATGTGTGACTAAAGAGACTCTACCTTTTATTTCTAATACTTGATGTAAGCTCGATAAATGTCCATTCCTTTAACAAACTTCATCTTTGTTTTTTGCTTTCAAAGCTATGGCGCTGTATATCAAGAGCTGGGACACTCTATTAAGTCAGCAGACCCCCAGGAAGATCTTAAATGGTTCAGATGTGCATACGGCCCAGGAATGCCCATGAACTGGCCACAATTTGAGGTATGAAAGCTGAATTACCTGCTTCATTCTATTTGTTTGCTGTCATCTAATAACTAATTATAGTTCTCTGTAGAGTACAAGTTTTTCTATTTCTCTTTCATTTCTTGCTACACTGGAAGTTAATTGGAACTAAGGATGTAATGAGACTACTTCAGTGACTCGAGGCATTCTCAAAGGGGTGCTCAAACTAATGGCAATTATTCCCCGATAATGCTTCATTTTTTTTCAATTTTTCTCTTTCTATAATTTCTCCATTATTTCTTCTTGTTCAAGTACGCTAATTTCTTATGATTTTCCTTGTTGAAGGACACAGTCACTTCATTATGACCTAAAGGCACATGTATGTATGATTCAATGGGGTCACTTGTCAGAATTCAATTACATTGTGTCATTGTTTGAACATAAAATTTCAGTGCTTTCATTATTAATAATGAATGAAACATGCTAACAAAAGTTTAATTACAAATAAAATATGCATAGAATGAATAATTCATTATTAGTGAGTAAGTAGGAGTCTTACTGTAGCAGCTCTGGTCAGATCATTGAATTTTTTTGACGTTGCCTCTGGAGTCCCCCAAGGATCTATCCTTGGCCCCCTCCTATTTCTACTGTGCTTCGGTGATGCAATCGGAAGACATGACGTCAGGTTCCACATGTACGCTGACAACACCCAACTCTACTTCACCTGCACCCCTCTCGACCCCTCCACTGCCTCTGTATTATCAGACTGCTTGTCCAACATTCAGTCCTGGATTAGCCGCAATTTACTCCAATTAAATATTAGGAAGATCGAAGCCATTGTCTTTGGCCCCCGCCACAAACTTCGTTCCCCGGCCACTGTCTCAAGCCGAATTAGACTGTTTGCAACTTTGGTGTCTTATTTAACTCTAAGCTGAGCTTCCGAGCCCATATCCTCTCAAGACTAACTATGCAACAGCATAGTTAGAATTTTACCTGCTTCTTTCTATTTGTTTGCTGTCATCTAATAATTAATGAGAAGTCGCACAACACCAGGTTATAGTCCAACAGTTTTATTTGAAATCACAAGCTTTCGGAGCTGCTGCCCCTTCGTCAGGTGAAGTGAAGGAATACGAATCGGCAAAGCATATATAGACAGAGAACAATGCCTGTGTAGTGTACAATGTCAGACGACTACATTTTATCTTTCTGACTGCCTTTCATCACACCTCGGCAGAGAAACAATCAGGTCAGCCAGGAAGGCACCACAATAATAATAATTAAATTATAGTTCTCTGTAGAGTACAAGTTTTTCTATTTCTCTTACATTTCTTCCATGTCTTCCCCCCGCTTTCAGAATTCTAGTTCTACCTGGACCCCTCCCGCTGGCCTCTTACCCGCTCTGGATCTTTTCATTGCTAACTGCCGGTGTGACATCGGCCGTCTCAATTTCTCTGCTCCCCTCACTCACTCCAACCTACCTCCCTCTGCACTTGCAGCACTCCGTTCTCTCCGATCCAACCCTAACATTGTCATTAAACCTGCTGACAAGGGTGGCGCTGTTGTTGTTTGGTGAACTGACCTCTACCGTGCGGAGGCTGAACGCCAACTCTCTGACACCTCCTCCTACCTCCCCCTGGACCATGACCCCACTACCAAACATCAAGCCATTGTTTCCAAGACTGTCACTGACCTCATCTCCTCTGGAGATCTTCCCTCCATGACTGTCAACCTCATAGTCCCCCAACCCTGCAAAGCCCGCTTCTACCTCCTTCCCAAGATCCACAAACAGGGCTGCCCTGGTAGACCCATTGTTTCAGCCTGTTCTTGCCCCACGGAACTGATTTCTTCCTATCTCAACTCTTTATTTTTTCTCCCCTTGTCCAGTCTCTTTCCACCTACATTCGCGACTCTTCCAACGCCCTCCGCCACTTTAACATTTTCCAATTTCCTGGCCCCAACTGTCTCCTTTTCACTGGACGTCCAATCCCTCAATACCTCTATCCCCCACCAGGGCGGCCTGATGGCGCTCCACTTCTTCCTTGAACAGAGGCCTAACCAGTCCCCATCCACCACCACCCTCCTTCGTTTGGCTGAACTTGTTCTCACATTGAACAACTTCTCCTTTGACTCCACTCACTTCCTCCAAATTAATGGGAACCCGCATGGGCCCTAGCCTAGCTATGCTTGCCTTTTCGTGGGATATGTGGAACATATTTTGTTCCAGTCCTACTCCGGTCCCCTCCCTCACCTCTTTTTCCGGTACATTGATGACTGTATTGGTGCCGTTTCCTGCTCTCGCCCTGAACTAGAAAATTTCATTCACTTTCCTTCACCTTCACATGGTCCATCTTCAACTCTTCCCTTCCCTTCCTCGACTTCTCTGTCTCCATTTCTGGGGATAGGCTATCGACAAACATCCTCTATAAGCCCACAGCTACCTGGACTACACTTCTTTCCACCCCGCTTCCTGTAAGGACTCTATTCCATTCTCCCAGTTTCTCAGTCTCCGCCACATCTGTTCTGACGATGCCACCTTCCATACTAGTGCTTCTGATATGTCTTCCTTTTTCCTCAACCGAGGATTCCCCTCTACCGTGGTTGACATGGCCCTCGACCGTGTCCGTTCCATTTCCCACATTTCTGCTCTCACCCCTTCCCCCCTCCCTCCCAGAACCACGATGGGGTTCCCCTTGTCCTCACCTTTCACCCCACCCGCCTCCATATTCAACGGATCATCCTCCGCCACCTCCAGCGTGATCCCACCACCAAACACATCTTTCCCTACCCTCCCCTTTCAGCATTCCGAATGGACCACTCCCTCCGCAACACCCATGTCCACTCCTCAATCACCCCCACCCTCCCCTCCCCACGGTACCTTCCCGTGCAAGCGCAGGAGATGCAACACCTGCCCTTTTACCTCCTCCCTTCCCACTGTCCAGGGCCCCAAACACTCCTTCCAGGTGAAACAGCGATTTACTTGTACTTCTTGCAATTTAGTATACTGTATTCGCTGTTCACGATGCGGTCTCCTCTACATTGGGGAGACCAAACGCAGATTGGGCGACCGCTTTGCGGAACACCTCAATTCAGTCCGTAAGGGTGACCCCGAGCTTCCGGTCGCTTGTTACTAATTCTCCCCTCCACTCCCACTCTGACCTCTCTCCTCGGCCTCTTACACTGTTCCAATGAAGCTCAACGTAAGCTCGAGGAACAGCACTTCATCTTTCTATTAGGCACTTTACAGCCTTCTGGACTCAACATTGAATTCAACAATTTCAGACTATAACCTCGGCCCCTATTTATTCAGCTGTTGATGATTCTGCCATCCCCATTTGCAACATTTAACCACTCCTGCCTTCCACCCTATCACAGACCGTCCCTTTTGTTCTTTCCTCCCCTCCCCCCTTTCCCTGCCTCTGCACCTGCTTAAAATCTGTTCCATCTCTAACTTTTTCCAGTTCGGACGAAGGGTCACAGACCTGAAACGTTAACTCTGTTTCTCTCTCCACAGTTGCTGCCTGACCTGCTGAGTGTTTCCAGCATTTTCTGTTGTTATTTCCTCTCAAGACTGCCTACTTCCACCTCCTGCTGCTGAAACCCTAATCCATACTTTTGTTAGCTTCAGATTCGACTATTCCAATGCTGTCCTGGCTGTCCCCCCATCTTGTACCCTCCATAAACTTGAGCTCATCCAAAACACTACTGCTCGTATCCTAACTTGCACCAAGTCCTGTTCCCTCATCAACCCTGTGCTCGCTGGCCTTTATTTACTCCTGGTCCACCAATACCATAATTTTAAAATTCTCATCCTAGTGTTCAAATCCCATCATGGCCTTGCCCCTTCTTGTCTCTATAACCTACTCCAGCCCTATAACCCTCCAAGAACTCCGCCCTCCTCCAACTTTGGCCTCTTGTGCATCCTACACTCCCTTCACCCCACCATTGGCGGTTGTGCCATCAGCCATCTCGGCCCTAAGCTCTGAAATTCTCTCCCTAAACCTCTCCACCTCCTCCTCCTTTAAAATGCTCCTTACCTAACTCTTTAAACAAGCTTTTAGTTATGCTAATATCTCCTTCTTTGGCTCGGTGTCAATTTTTGTCTGATTACGCTTCTGTGAAGAGCCTTAAAATGTTTTCCTACGTTAAAGGTGCTATATAAATACAAGTTGTTGTTGTTGTTGTTACTAGTGTGAATCCTTGCATTCATATCTGGCATCATGTGACTGATGTTGCTCCTTAGTCGTATAACAATGAAAAGTTAGCCTGTTACTGGATATTGTTAGATTTATATTGTGTCCCTGCATGGAAACTGCATTGTTAGTTTGACTGCAAGTAGTATCATTTTGGCAGTTTTCTACATACAGGTTAATATTGTAGGAGTTTAGTCAATCACGTAACTGTAATAACTTTAGTATTATGCAGGCTGCCAAAAATGTGTTTTTTTTATTCGTTCATGGGATGTGAGCATTGCTGGCAAGGCCAGCATTTATTGCCCATCCCTAATTGCCCTCGAGAAGGTGGTGGTGAGCCGCCTTCTAACTGAGTGGCTTGATAGGGCATTTTCAGAGGGTAGTTAAGAATCAACCACATTGCTCTGGAGTCACATACAGGCCAGACAAGATGGCAGATTTCCTTCCGTAAAGGACATTAGTGAACCAGACAATCTGGTAGTTTCATGGTCACCATTACTAGCCCTTTATTCCAGATTTATTTAATTAACTGAATTTAAATTCCCCAGCTGCCTTGGTGGGATTTGAACTCACGTCTCCGGGTCATTAGTCCAGGCCTCTGGATTACTAGGCCAGTAGCATAACCACTATGCTATCATACCCCTCTTGTTATTTGAGCTATATCCTGCTGCCACCAGGTTTTACTGGTTAGGTTTGTATCTCTGCCATGCTTTGTTTGCTGTCAACAGTCAAGATGATGATGTAGGTCATGGGAAGATTAGCGAAGCCGGACTGGTTTATTGAGTTTATATTCGCTGATACATATCTGTTCCAAACACAACGGATATTTAGTTGAAACAAAGTTATTTTAAATTCAATGCCAAAAAGTGGAATAATACCAGAATAATTGGAGCAATTTTTTTTTAATGTTTCCCATACAACCAATAAACAATGTACATGAAAGCAGTCCTTATTGTTTGAGAAGTTAGGGAAGGATTTATCATGCATCATTTGCAATGTAGTGATGCACATGAGGAATGCAGTGATATGTTCTGATGCAAACTTCAGAATTACATCTCAGTGCTTCCTAAATAGTGAGATTGCCAGACAGTTTTCAAGAGATTGTGTCTCTTTAATGGATAGATTGGAAATGCTTGCTAATTTTGCATAAATGACATATCTTTGCTTGTATTATTACTACTTATGCATCAGTGCTTGCATTTGCACATCATTTACATTAATTTTAGTTTTGTTTTACTGGCCACGTTTTCATCTCTATCTAAATTGCTTTGATGTAGCAAGCACTTGGCCATGCACAGCCTCAAAAAACATTCAGGTCCTGTAATATATCCTACAAAATTTTGAATCTGTTCTCAGTCGCTACAGTACAGCAGAAACGCTAAGTTATGAGCACAACTGAAGCTGGAGACAAATGTAAGAGTTCCATGTGCTTTTTGACATTTTCTGTTGTGTTTTTTTAAGATGTGATTGTGTATTATTTCTAAAAAAAAATTATCAGTGCATGCTGCCTTGATAAGTGTAAGACTGCAATTCATGATATGGCTGTGCATGCTTCAGAATGATTAGAAAGCATACTTGCATATAGTTGCATGTTTCGCAACTCTGAATTGCTAGTCTGAATAAAATGCTGTGTTGTACAGTTTATGTTGAAGATCACCACATTTTTAGTGCTAAAACAATTATGTTTGAGACCACATTCTTTGCCATCGCTTTCATAAATTCAAATCTAACCAACAAACAAATCTCCACTTTGGAAAATTTGATAGTATATAATTTTCTGAAATTAAATTGTGCAATAATCACCTTTTATTTATCTCTAACCTTTTTCATGAATTGCATTTATTTTTGTGTCTGTGATCAAAAATCATTTGGGTGTAGGCACATAAAAATAAATAGAAATGAGAAAAAAAACTTCTGCCAATGGTAGTTTTCTTTTCTTTAATTGGTATTTTGGTACAAAACAGGTATGAACACACACATCCTGATAATATCACTTTGATACTAGTTTCTTAAATTTACATAATATTGATACAAATACAAACTGCAAATCTGAAGTAAATCATGGAAATATATAGCAGACCTGTTAACAACTGTAAAGAGAAAAGGTGGGTTAATGTTTCAGGTGTATATAAGTTAACCTGTTGTTTCATTTTACAGCTGCTGACTGGCTGCTGTATATTTCCAACATTTTCTGTTTCTCAAATAACTTGCCAAATATTTAACTTCAGTAACAGGCTGCAGTCAAATATTTTAGATTTTCAAGTTGTAAAAGGGTTGTTCTTAAATTTCTTAATTGGAAGTCTTAATGAATGATATCTGTGTAGAAAAATACATTGCATCAGTACCAACCAGTAGTCCATGTCTGAAGTGTGTAACTCAGTACCCAAATTTGATAGTTTTCCATTCTAAGAGATCATTCCTGCTGGTATTTGGATTATGCCAAACCAAATCCGTATGACTGTATCCAGCCATAACAGAAAGTATTAGTTTTTTTTACATTTTAACTGGTACAACATTCATTTTAACCCCCTCTTTGCAGCCTGTGCATACCAATTCCATCATAGTCAAAGATTGCCGTAACTGCGTGATTTTTTTCTCTCCTTTCTATCTTTTTCTCCTTTCCTATCTTATCCTTGTAAAACTCAAAGGAAACAAATGTTCACCACAAGATGCAATAGTGTTTTTGTCTATTTAATGATTGGTTTGAATGAAGATGGCCATTCAGCCTATTTGACCTCATCCTTCCAGAGAATTTGCAAATTGGGCTTTCACAGGACCCATAATCTTTTTAAAAAAAAATAAAGCGTAGACACTAATATTTTTTAACATTAGCAAAGTATAACAGTAATTTTAAGATGGTGATTAATTTTCAAGGTTTAGAACATCTTCATTACACTTTAATTGGTTTTTTTCACTCCCAGGGATCTTTGGTGTGTCTGTATGTGTGAAGCGTGGAATCTAAAGTTTGTCAGATCCAGGATAACAATGTTAACTCAGTTTTGAAACCTTTGTGCTGTTGAAGGGTTCAGTGTTCTTTTGAAAGTGTTCTGTATTTTAATCATATTTAAAAGGCAATTACCTAGTCATTGCTATTATATAATATGTTGACATTTTTAAATACATTTAAAGAGTTATGTAACAATAGCATAGATAGTGTTACATTTTGTGACCTTTTCTTCCAATTTTTTTTCTGGCTAACATTTATCAGGATGAAGTAAGTATTTATTTCACATGTTAAGTCTACAAATTTCATTATATTATAAATGAGAAAATATTCTATAATGGTTCATCAGTTGATTCATATTCCCTGGTCTGCTGAATACAGGCAACACAGCTTGTTGAAGATCTCGACTAGAGAATGGTTCTGAGTGTTCAGAATGCATCTTCTAAATGGGGTTAGTCCTCTCAAGCTGAAGTTTCACCACAAGGAAACAGAAGAACAAGGTGGTAGCAAAAAAAAACACTTAAAGATAGAATGAACCTGCATTTATACAGTACTTATCACTTCCTAGTTGTTTCCTAACATGCTTTACGATCATGGGCTAACTTTGAAGTGCAGTCACTATTGTTATGTAGGCAATTTTTTGAACAGCAAGGTCCCCACAAACAGCATATGAATGAATGACCAGGTAATCTCTCTTTGGTGGATGAGGGAGGAATGCTCTTCTTCGAATAATGCTATGGGATCTTTTAACGTCCCGGGGGTGGGGAGGCCCTTGGTTTAAATCTCATCAAAAGATACCAGCTGCAGCAATGCAACATCCCCATAGTACTGCATTGAGACTTGTGCTCAAGTCTGTAGCTTGAACGTGCAACCTTGTGACACAGAGGTGAGAGTGCTACCAATTGAGCCTAGCTGACGCTTAATTCTTGTTGCCCTGCTTCCATCTTAGCTGCTTTTCATATGCTTTTTTGAAACATACTTCTAATACAAAAGCAAAATAGTGCAGATGCTGGAAATCTGAACTATAAACAGAAAATACTGGAAATACTTAGCAGGTCAGGCAGCATCTGTGGAGAAACAAAGGTAACGTTTCAGGTCGATGACCTTTCATCAGATGATGATAGGGTTCCCTTTGTCCTCACCGTCCACCCCACCAGCCTCCCCATTCAACAGATCATCTTCTGCCATTTCCACCACCTTCCGCGTGATGCCACCACCAAACACATCTTCCCCTCCCCTTTCAGCATTCTGAAGGGACCGTTCCCTCCGCGACACCCTGGTTCACTCCTCAATCACCCCAACAGGTGGAGGAGGGTGGTGGTGGATGGGGATTGGTTGGGCCTCTGTGCAAGGAAGAAGTGCAGGGTCCTCATGCCATCCTGGTGGGGGATGGAGATGTAGAGGGATTGGACGTTCATGGTGAAAAGGAGACAGTTAGGGCCAGGAAACTGGAAACTGTTAAAGTGGCAGATGACATGGAATGAGACTGGACAAGGAGAAAAAATAGAGTCGAGATAGGAAGAAATCAGTTCCATGGGGCAAGAACAGGCTGAAACGGTGGGTCTACCAGGGCAGTCCTGTTTGTGGATCTTGGGAAAGAGGTGTAAATGGGCTGTGCGGGGTTGGGGGACTGAACATAAGAGCAATAAGAATTAGGGCAGGATTAGGCCATACGGCCCCTCGAGCCTGCTCCACCATTCAATAAGATCATAACTGAAGTTGGAGGCCGTGGAGGGAAGATCTCCAGAGGAAATGAGGTTAGTGACAGTCTGGGAAACAATGGCTTAATGTTCAGTGGTGGGGTCATGGTCCAGGGGGAAGTAGGAGGAGGTGTCAGAGAGTTGGTATCCCAGGCCTCGGGAAACCCAGCAGGTGAAAGGAGGCAAGAAGGGCTGAATCCATGAGGTAAGTGCCTTTACAGCACTGCTTGTAGGCCAGGAGGAGCAGGAGTGTTTCCTCCAGGCCCAGCAAGCTACCTTGCCTGCTCCCCACCCCGCAGGACTTATATGCATGCTAAACAGCGGAAGCAGCATGTTATAGACAGAGCTAAGTGATCCCACAACCAATGGATCGGATCAAAGCTCTGCTGTCCTGCCAATTCCAGTCGTGAATGGTGGTGGACAATTAAACAACTAACAGGAGGAGGAGGCTCAATGGACATCCCCATCCTCAATGATGACTGAGCCCAGCACATGAGTGCAAAAGACGAGGCTGAAGCGTTTGCAACCATCTTCAGCCAGAAGTGCTGAGTCAGTAATCCATCTCTACCTCCTCCTGAGGTCCCCACCATCACAGAAGCCAGTCTTCAGCCAATACGATTCACTCCACGTGATATCAAGAAACGGCTGAGCGCACTCGATACAGCAAAGGCTTATGGGCCCCGACAACATCCCAGCTGTCGTGCTAAAGGCTTGTGCTCCAGAACTAGCTACGTCTCTAGCCAAGCTGTTCCAGTACAACTATAACACTGGCATCTGTCCGACAAATAGAAAATTGCCCAGGTATCTCCTGTCCACAAAAAGCAGCACTTACTCACCAATAACCTGCTCACTGATGCTCAGTTTGAGTTTCGCCAGGACCACTCGGCAGCCTTGGTCCAAACATGGACAAAAGAGCTGAATTCCAGAGGTGAGGTGAGAGTGACTGCCCTTGACATCAAGGCAGCGTTCGACCGAGTGTGGCATCAAGTCAGTGGGAATCGGGGAAAACTCTCCACTACTGGAGTCATACCTAGCACAAAGGAAGATGGTTGTGGTTATTGGAGGCCAATCATCTCAGCCCCAGGACATTGAGTTCCTCAAGGCAGTGTCCTAGGCCCAACCATCTTCAGCTGCTTCATCAATGACCTTCCCTCCAACATAAGGTCAGAAGTGGGGATGTTCACTGATGATTGCAGTGTTAGGAACATAGGAACGGGAGTAGGCCATTCAGCCCCTCGAGCTTGTTCCGCCATTCGATGAGATCATGGCTGATCTGTGATCTAACTCCATATACCTGCCTTTGGCCCATATCCCTTAATATCTTTGGTTAACAAAAAGCTATCAATCTCCAATTTAAAATTAACAATTGATTTAGCATCAATTGCCGTTTGCGGAAGAGAGTTCCAAACTTCTACCACCCTTTGTGTGTAGAAGTGCTTCCTAATTTCACTCCTGAAAGATCTGGCTCTAATTTTTAGACAATGCTCCTTAGTCCTAGAATCCCCAACCAGCAGAAATAGTTTCTCTCTATTTACCCTGTCTGCTCCCCTTAATATCCTGAAAACTTCGATCAGATCACCCCTTAACCTTATAAATTCTAGGGAATACAACCCTAATTTGTGTAATCTCTCCTCGTAACTTCACCCTTGAAGTCCAGGTATCATTCTGGTAAACCTACGCTGCACTCCCTCGAAGGCCAATATATCCTTTCTAAGGTGTGGTGCCCAGAACTGCTCTCAGTACTCCAGGTGTGGTCCAACCAGGGTTTTGTATAGCTGCAGCATAACTTCTGCTCCCTTGTACTCTAGTCCTCTAGATATAAAGGCCAGCATTCCATTAGCCTTTTTGATTATCTTCTGTACCTGTTCATGACATTTTAATGATCTATGTACCTGAACCTCCAAGTCTTTTTGGACATTCTCTGTTTTTAGCTTTTTGCCATTTAGAAAGTACCCTGTTCTATCCTTTTTAGGTCCAAAGTGGATGACTTCAAATTTGCTTACATTGAAATCCCTTTGCCACAGTTTTGCCCATTCACTTAATCTATCAATATCCCTTTGTTATTTTATGCTTTCATCTTCACTGCCTACAATGCTGCCTACAATGCTGCCTATCATTGTGTCGTCGGCAAATTTGGATATATGACTTTTATGCCATCATCTAAGTCGTTAATAAATATTGTGAATAGTTGAGGCCCCAACACAGATCCCTGCGGGACACCACTCGTCACATCCTGCCAATTTAAGTACATACCCATTATCCCTACTCTCCTCCTGCCGCTCAGCCATTTTCCTAACCAGGTCAATAATTTGCCCTCAACTCCATGGGTTTCTACCTTAGATAACAGTCTCTTATGTTGGACTTTATTAAATGCCTTCTGGAAGTCTGTATAAATAACATCCATTCGCAACTCCTCATATAATGAAGCAGTCCGTGCCTGCATGCAGCAAGACCTGGGCAACATTTAGGCTTGGACTGATAAGTGGCAAGTTACATTCGCGCCACACAAGTGCCAGACAATGATCATCTTGAACAAGAGAGAGTCTAACCACCTCCCCTTGACATTCAACGGCATTACCATCGTTGCATCCCCCCACCATCAACATCCTCGGGGTCACCATTGACCAGAAACTTAACTGGACCAGCCACATAAATACCATGGCAACAAGAGCAGGTCAGAGGTTGGGTATTCTGCGGCGTGTGTCTCACTTCCTGATTCCCCAAAGCCTTTCCACCATCTACAAGGCACAAGTCAGGAGTGTGATGGAATACTCTTCACTTGCCTGGATGAGTGCAGCTCCAACAACAATCAAGAAGCTCGACACCATCCAGGACAAAGCAGCCCGCTTGATTGGCACCCCATCCACCACCTTAAACATTCACTCCCTCCATCACCAGCGCACCGTGGCTGCAGTGTGTATCATCTACAAGATGCACTGCAGCAACTCGCCAAGGCTTCTTCGACAGCACCTCCCAAACCCGCGACCTCTACCACCTCGCATGGGAACAGCACCACCTCTAAATTCCCCTCCAAGTCACACATCATCCTACACCATCCTGACTTGGAAATATATCGCCATTCCTTGATCGTTGCTGGGTCAAAATCCTGGAACTCCCTACCTAACAGTACCTTCACCACACGAACTGCAGCGGTTCAAGAAGGTGGCTCACCACCACCTTCTCGAGGGCAATTAGGGATGGGCAATAAATGCTGGCCTTGCCAGCAACGCCCACATCCCGTGAATGAATAAAAAAAAGTATGGGTGGAGGTGAATATAAGTGGTCTTGTTGATGGATATGATGTGGGGTTTGAAACTTTGGGTCAAACAGGTTACCAGAACTTCACGGTTTAGTCTGATAAGGTGGTCGGGGAAGGGAATGGAGTCAGTGGCAAGGGAATGGTGTTTATGGCAGAGGCTAAAATTGAAGGCTTCAGTCCTTCTAGTGTTGAATTGGAGTAAATTTAGATTTATCCACGAATTGGCATCACATGAGCAAAATTGGAACCACGAAGCTGTCTTAACTTTTGTGGCATTGTGAGGATGTGTTTTATTATTAGTTAAATTTTAACTTAAAAACCACACAAACCAGTGTACAATTATTACAAATGAAGAAATTGATTTACAAAATATTGTTTAACATTTGTTTGATTTATTACTTTAGATTCTGGTTGCTATGAAAGATTTGACTACGCATATTACAGGGCGATGTGATAGACGTGTTTAAAATTATGAAAGGATGGGACAAGGTGGATAGAAGCAAACTGTTTCTAGTAGTTGAAGGGTCAAGAATGAGGGGCCATAGATATAAGATTAAATGTAAGAGATTTAGAACTGAGGGCAGGAGAAACCTCTTCACACAGCGAGTTGTGAGGATGTGGAATTCATTTCCAGGGTTAGTGGTTGAGGCAGAAACGATATCAACATTTAAGATTAGATTGGATAGATGGATGAAGAAAAGGGGTTGAAGAGATATGGGAACAGGGTGAGTAAATGTGATTAGAACCATTTGCTCGAGTGGAGGGTAAATGCCGACCTTGATTGGTTGGGCCGAATGGCTTGTTTCCATGTTGTAACTTCTATGTATTTAGGTTTTGAATTTTTAAGCGTTTTCTGACAAAATTATACATAGAATTCCATGGCCACTGTTGATTGGACATCAACTTTCAGCTCATAATTCAGAGTATTGGAAACTGAACCCACCATTTAAAAACAGTACCCAGAGACTGTTCACTGTAATTGTAAAATGGCCCTTAATTCTTATCTTTTTGAAAACGTTTACTGTTTGTATACACTATTTAGCAGAATGTGGCAACATTGTGACCGGAAAATTATTTTTGTTTTTCATGCACTCTAATAACAGGAATGGTGTGCAGACCTCAATCGCACACTCAGTAGGAGAGAAAAGCCTAAAAAGACTGGAGATGGGGTGACATTGACTAGTATCAGTCAGACAGGAGATCAAGCATCCCAGCCTTCCAAACACAGCAGGTAAGAGATTTAAAATTTCTATATTACTGCCAGTTTCAGGAGAGAAATAACAAAGAATATACGTCTGACAATGCAGACTGTGCAGTCAAGTATTTCAGTACCTCATTTGCCATGTAATGACGACACACACTTGTGCTTTTTTAATTTGCTTATTGTAGATCATGCTTTTGTATCAAATTATGCAGTGCTTATGAATTGAGAGTTTTATATTGAAGCCTGGATTATTTTTAAAACAATTATTGCAGTCCATCCCAACAGATCTATACAGAACCAGATGACTTTTAGTAATGAACCAATAGAAAGAGTTAATGCTTCAATTCTGAATTGTTTATTTTATTGGTAACTTTGGGATTCATCTCAAAAAGATATTCTCTGCACGAATTGCACTAAATATTTCAATTGGGGGTTTTTATAGTCCGGTTTAATTTTGCAGCAAATTATCGATTATCCAAATCACTGGCTTTCTGAAATCTACAGTTTCAAAAGTCATCTTGTACTGTTTGACTATCAGAACATTTTGCAAATAATGCACATTATTGTGACTGGTGCAGGTTTGCCATAAGCGCCTGAATCAAAGTTACAGTATGGAGTAATGCACCAGCAGCGGGTTCTCTCATACGGTGTGTGGCTTGGAAAATCGCAGGCAGTACACTCTCAAATTTCCATTAAGTCGCCGGCTGTGAACAAGGCCACGCTGGTTGCAGTGGGATCTTGGAAAATTTACATTGATATCACTTGGCAATGGAGCAGAGTTAGTTTAAAAAAAAAAAAAATTGCAGAAAACCTGGGTTAAATATCTGCGGAAGTTTGGCTAAACTTTGTGATGTGATGCACTGCACACAAAACCTTTGAACCCAGAACACCAGACTTTTGCTGCCAAAGTTTACATTAGAATAGAAAACAGGCTGCCTGTGCAAAAAGCCAGACGGGTGCATCCCCAATCTGCAGTTTTGTATTAATCAGTAAGAAATTTTGCTGTGATTACAGGGTGCGCTATGTAATTCAGGTGAACTTGTTTGCTTTTAGAAAAGTCACAATGATGGTATTTAACGAGTGTGTTTCATGAAGCTGGTCTGCAACATAACTAACTTTATTTCTGTCAGCTGATGGAACATATTATTGATTGAATTTCATTGTGAAAGGAGCATGCTCTTAATGATGTTATTTCCCAAATGACAGTCTTAGTGTCCGGAGTACTACTAACTCGATACGTTCCAGTTGTAACCCCTTTGAGGAAGAGGAGAATGGCAAACCTGTCGAAGAGAAGGAGAGCACAATAACCAAAAAGTTGGTGAAAGATTGTTTTTGATGAACTTCACACTTTCATGCTGCTGCTTAATGTTTCCTTATTCTAGGTTCCCCAAAGTCAATGTACTGACTAATGCATGGATTTGTGCAGTGTGGTTCTATACTCCAAAGAGCTCTAAATTTGTTTCTTCCTCCTTTTTCTTAAAACATTTTTTTTTTTACCTACAGAGTTACAGTCTTTCTTTATACTTATCTGCTTGTTTTTTCTAACATTGTTGAACTACTTGTCACCTTAATGCTTATCTTGTTGATTGCTGTGGCTCTTCTAATTTTGTGCAATCTATTACATTCTTGAATTTGAGCAGTTGGTGTGTGTTTGCATGCTGAAGTGATTTTTAAAAAGTTTGAAATTTTCAGTTTTTCTTTTTAGAAACTTCTATTAGATTGGTGGGAGGAGAGGGGAAGAATTAATGCTGTCTTTGTACTCGTCACTAGAGTTGGAGAGTGGAAGGATGAATAATGTTGTCTTTATACTCATCATTGGTGCTTTACCAAAAAATGCTCCTGTTAATTTTCCAATTTTGGTTTAAAAAATATTAAACTGCCAACATAGCTTGATATTGGAGTAAATGAGAACGCCTCAAGATGTGATCTTGTCCATTTCATTTTTATTTTTCACTCTACTCCCTTTTCTGCCAATTTTTCTCCCCCTCCCTCCAAGATGGTTGATGATTGGCTAGGCTACAATCACCCTCCCACTACCTTATTCAAGTGCTATTCTTCACACGAGTACATAGAATCAGGCGTAGGCCATTCAGCCCCTCGAACCTATTCTACCATTCTATTAGATCACGGCTGATCTGTACTTCAAGTTAATTTATCCACCTACGTTCCATATCCCTCGATACCTTTACCTAACAAAAATCTATCTAGGGAATACTTTCTCTGTATCTATTCCATCGCATCCCTTATCACTTTAAAGGCCTCGATTAGATCACCCCTCAACCTTCTAAACTCAAGGGAATACAAGCAACTATCCTCATAATTTAACCCTTTATGCCCCAGTATCATTGTGGTGAATTTGTGCTACATCCCCTTCAAGGCCAATCTACCTTTTCTGTGGCCCGGTGCCAAAAACTGATAGCAGTTCTCCAGATGGGGTCTGACTAAGTCTTTGTACAACTGAAGCATAACGTCCTCCTTTTTGCATTCCAATCCACGAGATAAAGGCCAATATTCCATTAGCCTGTTTGGTTACTTTTTGTACCTGGACAACGAGTCCAGCTGTTCAATTGCAGGACATCCGGATCCTGTCTTCAGCAGAAATCCACCCAGGCACACTTCAAGCAGGAACTCACTGGAATGGGAATCCAGGGTAATTATCACCTTCCTTAATGCAGGAGTAATGAGGCTCGGTGTAGTGCCCGCACCATCAACGAGCCTGGCACAGACCGAAGATTAAATCTTGGACTTTCCCAGTCTGTATAGCTCAGCTACTAAAATCTTAAAAAAATTTTTTTTTACTGGATTAGAAAATGGGATTAAATAGCAATATTGAACAAGAAGGCATGTATCTATCTACCTACCTGCTTTTGAGCAGTGATTAATTAATTCAACTTCATCTCACAGTAAATCCAATATATGTGTGTTTTTTTCAGTATCATCTAATCAAAAATAGGTTCATTTTTAGTATTTTTTAAATTATCTTTTCCCTTTCCTGCTGTTAATCCCTATGTGCTACACATACTTTCCAAATACCATGGGATGCTGCAAACCTACTGTCAGGCCTTATAGCCAGGTACTCAAAAGTACATGAAAGTGACCAGGGTGATTCTCCTCCTGACTTTCTTGCTCTTCTCTTTCATTGACCACACACCTCCCCATGGCAACCTCTGACCTCCCTTTCTCATCATTATGGCAGGGGTTAGTTAGATGGGTGACTGTGTGGGGAATCACTCAGTGATCCTGAACTCTTCCACTGCTGATGTTAGAGCACCAATGCATTGCTCCATCCTCTGATCATAATTTGTTTAGTTTGATTCATAATCAGTGTGCATCAATGGGCAGTCTGCCTTAAAAAATAGTCAATTTAAATTACTTTGAGAAGTGTACATTCTTGGCGATGATTAATAGCTTGATTGCCAAGTACAATAACTTTTTATTCTTTGGAACTCAGTGTTAGCAGCTATGAAAAGAACCAAAACTATACCACAGAGTGGTCAGATGATGAAATCAACAATCCCTTCAACAGCAATGAAACAAATGGTGATAATCCTTTTGATGAGGACCATTCAGCAGGAACAGAAGTCCGAGTGCGAGCTTTGTATGATTATGAAGGGCAAGAACACGATGAACTTAGTTTCAAAGCAGGTGGGTATCCATATATTTCTAAACTTGAATCTGAATAGTTTTATTCTTGGAACTTAGTAGATAGAACTGCAAGTCATGTGCAGGTATTATTCTTGTTTTCAATTGGTTTGAGGTGGGAAGAATGCTCGGTGCGAGTGGCTGGAATGGTGGTTGCTTTTTTTTTGAATGCTTGGGATGTTTGGTTGGAGCCAAAAGCCTGTCTGCTTAGTGGGACTCTGAATGGTCCAGATCATGTGTGTTTACTAAGGAAAAGAACCTTGCCAAAGCTACGGTAAACGAGGAGGTTGTCGGGATACTGGACAAGATAAAAATAGATAAAGAGGAGGTGCTAGAAAGGCTGGCAGTACTTAAAGTGGATAAGTCACCCAGTCCAGATGGGATGCATCCTAGGTTGCTGAGGAAAGTAAGGGTATAAAGGGTGGTGCCAGAGGACCAGAGGATTGCAAATGTTACAACCTTGTTCAAAAAAAGGGAGAAGGATAAACCTGGCAATTACAGGCCAGTCAGTTTAATGTTGGTGGTGGGGAAGCTTTTAGAAACAATAATCTGAGAGAAAATTAACAGCCACTTGGACAAGTATGGACTAATAATGGAGAGCCAGCACAGATTTGTTAAAGGCAAATAGTGTTTGACTAACTTGATGGAGTGTTTTGATGAGGTAACAGAGAGGGTGGATGTGGGCAGCATAGTTGATGTGTATATGGACTTTCAAAAGGCGTTTGATAAAGTACAGGGTGACCATATTTTATAAACCGAATCTGGGGACACACAGGGAGGGAGCACAGCAAAGTAGCCAGGACGAAAATGTAGGTTGCGCAGCGTAACGTGGCAAATTTTTTTAGCAGCCTATATTTTAACAGTTGCACATATACACTATAAATGCAAAACAAATGTGCATATAATTATCGCGGATGTGACGTCACACTATTGAAGCGCATTCAGACACCGTTTATAAATAATACAACAACACTGTTCAGGAACGTCAGTTTTTCATACTCGAGGACATAGGCTGGTGGAATGGGCGGACACATGGCAGATTAAATTCAACGCAGTAAAGTGTGAGGTGATACATTTTGGTAGGAAGAAAGAGAGATAATACATGCTAAATGGTACAATTTTAAAGGGGGTGCAAGAAGCTGGAGTTGTTCTCATTGGAGCAGAGAAGGCTATGAGGAGATTTGATTGAAGTGTTTAAAATCATGAAGGATTTAGATAGAGTAAATAATGAGAAACTGTTTCCAATGGCTGAAGGGTCGATAACGAGAGGGCACAGATTTAAGGTGATTGGCAAAAGAACCAGAGGCGACATGAGGGAAAACATTTTTACGCAACGAGTGGTTAGGATTTGGAATGCACTGCCTGATAGGGTGGTGGATACAGATTCAACAGTACCCTTCACAATGGAATTGGATAAATACTTGAAGGAGAAAAAATTGCAGGGATATGGGGAAAGAGCGGAGGAGTGGGACGAACTGGATTGCTCTTCAAAAGAGCAGGCGCAGACTCAATGGGCCGAATGGCCTCCTTCTGTGCTGTACTATTCTATAATTCTATCGTGGGAGCTTGAAGCTTTCAATATTCCAAGTAAATGTTAGTTTTGGTGCATTCAGCATGTGAATCTGGTCATCAGTATAACTATAATGCCTTCATGCTGACACCTGTTCTTCTGCCACCTTGATTCAGTATTAAGTTTGTTCCAATTCTATTTTATTTGTGCTCCCGGGATGTTGCAGGTATTTTGTCACGGTTAGGGAATGTCAATATGAACACTTATGATGCAGAATTGAATGGATATTGTGTTTTACTTTTTTTTTTAAACACATGCTAGGGTTAAAATAAATCAGTAAAACTCATAAAATTGCATTTTTCTCCAAGGCTGCTTGTTACCAATTTATGTTTTTCATATCTAAGATTTTCTCTATTTCTTTCATATGAACTCCTAAAATTTTCAAAATGTTGAATGGCCTAGAGATGAATTAAAGCCAGTTCCAATGAGGCCCTGATGTAAGGCCATGATCCAGACTGCTAACAGGCAACAAAGGTTTTTTTATTTTTAAATTTCACTTTTTCTTCACCTTTTCCCTGTTACATGGCAAAAAAAGCTTTTGCCATGGACGGTAGCGTTTTTAAATTTGTACCACATAAGAAATAGGAGCAGGAGTAGGCCATTTGGCCCTTCGAGCCTGCTCTGCCATTCAATAGGATCATGGCTGATCTTCTACCTCATCTCCACTTTCCTGAACTATCCCCATACCCCTTGATTCCCTTAATATTCAAAAATCTATCGATCTCTGTCTTGAATGTACTCAAGGACTGAGCCTCCACAGCCCTCTGGGGCAGAGAATTCCAAAGATTCACCACCCTCTAAGTGAAGACATTTCTCCTCCTCTCAGTTCTAAATGACCGACCGTGTATTCTGAGACTGTGACCCCTGGTTCTAGACTCCCCAGCCAGAGGAAACATCCTCCCTGCATCTACCCTGTCAAGCCCTGTAAGAATTTTGTATGTTTCAATGAGATCACCTCTCATTCTTCTAAACTCTAGAGAATATAGGCCTAGTCTACTCAATCTCTCCTCATAGGACAATCCCCCCATCCCAGGAACCAGTCTGGTGAACCTTCGTTGCACTCCCTCTATGGCAAGTATATCCATCCTTAGGTAAGGAGACCAAAACTGTACACAATACTCCAGGTGTGGTTTCACCAGGGCCCTATATAATTGCAGTAAGACGTCTTTACTCTTATACTCAAATCCTCTTGTAATAAAGGCCAACATACCATTTCCTTTCCTAATTGCTTGCTGTATTTGCATGTTAACTTTCAGTGATTTGTGTACAAGGACACCCAGGTCCCTCTGAACACCAACATTTCCCAATCTCTCTCCATTTAAAAAATACTCTGCTTTTCTAATTTTCCTACCAAAGTGGATAACTTCACATTTCTCCACATTATATTCTATTTGCCATGTTCTTGCCCACTCACTTAGTCTGTCTAAATCCCCTTGAAGCCTCCTTGCATCCTCCTCACAACTTACATTGCCACCCAGCTTTGTATCATCAGCAAACTTGGATATATTACATTTGGTCCCCTCATCCAAATCATTGATGTAGATTGTGAATAGCTGAGGCCCAAGCACTGATCCTTGCGGTACCCCACTAGGTACAGCCTGCCAACCCAAAAATGACCCATTTATTCCTACTCTCTGTTTTCTGTCTGTTAACCAATCCTCAATCCATGCTAGTATATTACCCCCAATCCCATGAGCCCTAATTTTGTTTAATAACCTCTTGTGTGGCACCTTATCGAATGCCTTCTGAAAATCCAAATACACCACATCCACTGGTTCCCCCTTATCTATTCTGCTAGTTATAACCACAGAAAACTCTTAATAGATTTGTCAAACAGGATTTCCCTTTCATAAATCCGTGTTGACTCTGCCCAATCCTATTATTATTTTCTAAGTGCCCTATTACCACGTCCTTAATAATAGATTCTAGCATTTTCCCCACTACTGATGTCAGACTAACTGGTCTGTAGTTCCCCGTTTTCTCTCTCCCTCCTTTCTTAAATAGTGGGGTTACATTTGCTACCTTCCAATCTGCAGGAACCGTTCTGGAATCTATGGAATTTTGGAAAATGACAACCAATGCGTCCACTATCTCTTTTTATAGCCAACTCTTTCAAAACCCTAGGATGTAGGCCATTCAGGTCCAGGGGATTTATTGGCTTTCAGTCCCATTAATTTCTCTAGTACTACTTTTTTACTAATATCTTTTAGTTTCTCATTCACGCTAGACCCTTGGTTGTCCACTATTTCCAGGAAGTTTTTTGCGTCTTCTTCTGTGAAGACAGACACAAAGGCCGCGATTTTCTCCTCTCACTAGCCACCCCTCACACTCACCCTCATTCTACTGCAAGCATACCAACTAACAACACACAAGGGTGGGCACTTGAGAAGTTTAGCTAATGTCCATGTGAAGTTTCTGGTAATGTGTTGTCAAAAAGTGCCCCTTATTGGACAGATCTGAGTGCACATTGAAAAGTGTCTTACTGAGTTCCAGTGATTGTTCAGTCATAACTCTTCCTCCCCCCCCCCCCCCCCCACCACCCCGGCTATAGTGATGTGTGTGCATGGAATGGCTTGGACAATAAAGGGATGCTTCACGGTGCTGGTGTCAACCTGGCGCATCATGTGGCAGCCAGGGTTTACAGCATCAAGAAGAAAGTCTGGCCATGGTGATGCCATCGCTGACCTCCCGGCCAGCAATTTTGTCAAGGGCTGATACCCTGTGTCCTGTGCAGCATCAGGTGATGGCGGCTGAGGTTGGTGATGTTGGTGTTGGGGATGATTGTGGAAGGATTCGGAGGACCAAGGTCTGATTGTTTCATTGGTTCCGATGTTGCTGGAATAGATGGCAGCTGCAGGTGAGATGACAGAAGCGATCTGTCACTGGTGAGAGAGGTGCTCCCAATGAGGTGGCACTGGACATACAGTTGGATTTAAAAACTTGTAAGCTAAGGAAATCTGTATATGTTTTAAAAATGCAGTAACCAACATTTTGTTTGCTCTGAAACTCACCATGTGCAAAATGGCATCCTTGACACCACTTCTGCAGCTGTCATCTTTTCACAAACATCAGACCAGACTCTCAACACACCACACTTACCTGGCGTGTTGTCCGGACGTCGTAAAACCCGACCCAGAAGCTGTAAAATCGAAAAATACCCTGAAAACTGCTCACAAGTACCTGTTAATAGGCAGTTAATTGCCTTTAATCCGTTTCCCGCCGCTAGGTGTCGGGTCCATTCGCAAATCGGGGACCCGACACTTGGGAAGGTTGTTTGGAGGCGGGATGACGGCGGGTGCGGAACCTGCCATCAATCAAAACGACTTTAACCTCTGACCCGCCTTGAGCATGAAACACAAAAAGTTAGCCTGCAGGTACAGCAAGTAATCAAAAAGGCAAATGGAATGTTGGCCTTTATTTGAAAGGGGTTGGAGTATAAAAGCAGGGAAGTCCTGCTACAACTGTACAGGGCGTTGGTGAGACCACACCTTGAGTACTGCGTAGAGTTTTGGTCTCCTTATTTAAGGAAGGATATACTTGCATTGTAGGCAGTTCAGAGATGATTCACTAGGTTAATTCCAGAGATGAGGGGGTGGACTTATGAGGAAAGGTTGAGCAGGCCTGGCCTATACTCATTGGAATTTAGAAGAATGAGAGGTGATCTTATTGAAACATATAAGATACTGAGGGGGCTCGACAAGGTAGATACAGAGAGGATGTTTCCCCTCATGGGGGAATCTAGAACGCGGGGGCACAGTTTCAGAATAAAGGGTCGCCCTTTTAGAACTGAGATGAGGAGGAATTTCTTCTGAGGGTCGTAAATCTGTGGAATTCTCTGCCCCAGAGAGCTGTGGAGGCCGGGTCATTAAATACATTTAAGGTGGAGATAGACAGATTTTTGCAAGATAAGGGGGTGAAGGGTTATGGGGAGCGGGCGGGAAAGTGGCTTTGAGCCCAAGATCAGCCATGATCTTATTGAATGGCGGAGCAGGCTCGAGGGGCCAAGTGGCCTATTTCTGCTCCTATTTCTTATGTTCTTATGTAAACCCGCCCTCTGAGCGCCGGCAAAATTGCAGCCAAAATATTTGTTTAATTTCCCTGTCATTTCCTAAGCTTTCTTTCGATTATGAAGTAACATAATGCTTACTGCTATATTATTGTGCACCCCAGGCAATAGTTGATTGATCATTCTATTCTGGATTTCACAACAAGCCTGCACTGATTCAGAATTCCTATTATTTTACACTTATCATTAGTTTAGCAAAGCTGCACCTTTACTAGCAGTTTTGCCTTGTTTTGGTCTAGTAGTTCCCCTTTAATTCAGACATATTATATAAAATGTTTAGATAGGAATCTGCACTGTCCCAGGTATGTGAAGCTTTTATTTCCATGGCAACAGGTTTAGGAAATTAACCAACATGTATTCAAATATATACGCACTTTGTAATTGGTTCAGTTATGGATATAACAATCACTTATTTTTGAAAGTGACTGGCAGTTATGAAAATTTAACAAGTCTCAGCAATCATTCAAGAGGTATTTAAAGAGTGAACGGAGAAGAGTCATTCCATAAAGAAAGACTTGCGCCTTTCACGACCTCAAGACATCCCAAAGCGCTTTACAGCTAATGAAGAACTTCTGAAGTGTAGTCACTGTTGTAATGTAGGAAACATGGCAGACAATTTACACACAGCAAGCTCCCACAAACAGTAATGTGATAATGACCAGATAATCTGTGTAAGTGATGTTGATTGAGGGACAAATATTTTTTAGTGGTGTTGATTAAAAGAAAGAAAGACTTGCATTTATCTAGCATCTTTCACGACCACTGGATGTCCCAAAGCACTTTACAGCCAATGATGTGTAGTCACTGTTGTAATGTAGGAAACGCGACAGCCAATTTGCGCACAGCAAACTCCCACAAACAGCAATGTGCTAATGACCAGATAATGTTAGTGATGTTGATTGAGGGATAAATATTGGCCAGGACACCAGGGATAACTCCCCTGCTCTTCTTCGAAATAGTGCCATGGGATCTTTTATGTCCACCTGAGAGAGCAGACGGGGCCTCGGTTTAACATCTCGTCCAAAAGACGGCACCTCCGACAGTGCAGCACTCCCTCAGTACTGCACTGGAGCGTCAGCCTAGATTTTTGTGCTCAAGTCTCTGGAGTGGGACTTGAACCCACAACCTTCTGACTCAGAGGCGAGGGTGCTACCCACTGAGCTACTGGCTGACACTGAGGGATAAATATTGGCCAAGCCACCGGGGATAACTCCCCTGCTCTTCTTCAAAATAGTGCCATGGGATCTTTTACATCCATCTGAGAGAGCAGATGGGGCCTCGGTTTAAGGTCTCATCCGAAAGATAGACTTCCAGTGGAATTGAGTTGAACAGACAAAGAGAGTCAACTAGCTAGTTCTTGCAGTTAGTAAAGAATACAAATAAAAAAAGAACTGAAATGTTATTTACAGAAGAACAGTTTAGTGTATAGAACACAACCTTTTTTTCCCCTTTTTGAAGAGAGAGCTAAAAGAATATATATAAATATATATGCTTGTTCATTGTTTAATAAATGTGCTAAATGTGTAGCAGAGCCTGGTCTCCAATCGTCTTGGATCCCCTTGCCATTGGACCAAGACCTTGCTCTGTCAAGCCCGTGTGGTAGCTGGTGTGCAACAGCCGCCCCACGTTAAAAGAATTCACGCACAGGCATCTTCCACCCTTTAAAATGAAATTCGGGACCTGGAACGTCAGGACCCTCATGGACAACCCCAACAGTGACAGACCGGAACACCGTACTGCTATCGTTGCCCGGGAGCTCAGACGTTTCGACATTGACATCGCCGCCCTAAGCGAGACCCGGCGGGCAGGGGAAAGCCAGCTCAAGGAGCAAGGTAGTGATTACACCTTCTTCAAGAAAGGCAAACCTGAAGAAGAACGCTGCCTCCATGAGGTAGGCTTTGCCATAAAAAATGAGCTAGTTGAACGTCTCAGAGACTCCCCTTGTGGAATAAACAAACGCCTCATGACTCTATGGCTCACCCTAGCCCAGAACCAGTGCGTTACGGTCATCAGTGCGTACGCCCCAACACTGGAAGCCACAGACGAGACCAAAGAGGAATTCTACTCCAGCCTCGAACAATCCCTGTCCCGAGTCCCAACGGGCGGCAAGCTGATCCTCCTTGGCGACTTCAACGCCAGAGTTGGAAAGGACACAGACCTCTGGGGAGGTGTGATCGGCAGAGAGGGGGTAGGGAAAGCCAACTCCAACAGTACCCTCCTCCTGATGAAATGCTTAGAACATGGCCTTGTCATAACCAACACCTTGTTCCGTCAGAGAGACAAGTACAAGGCTTCATGGCAACACCCTCGCTCCAAGCACTGGCATCTGCTGGACTACGTCATCGTCCAAACGAGGGACCGCAAGGACGTCCGCATCACCGGCGCCATGACAGGAGCTGACGACTGCTGGACAGACCACCGCCTAATCTGCTCTGTCATCTCCATCAACGTAGCCCCAAAACAACGGCGGCAACAGAAGCAATGCAGCAGGAAAATCAACGCTGGAGCACTCCAAGACCCTGCTAAGAAAGCCCTATTCAGGCTGCGCCTCACAACCAACCTGACGACACCCAGTGATTCAGAGACACAGAGTGTCCACAGCGCCTGGTCTGCACTCAAGGCCTCCATAATCAGCACCTGTGAAGAGACGCTCGGTCACTCGACCAGGAAACACCAAGACTGGTTCAACGAGAACGACCAGGAGATCCAGGAGCTAATAAGCCGCAAGCGCAAGGCATTCCTGATCTGGAAACAGCAACACAACTCGAGAGCAAGAAAGCAGCTCTACAGATGCCTGAAGGCTGAGGTCCAGCAAAAAACTCACGACCTAAAGAACAGATGGTGGGTGGAGAAAGCGCAGGAGATCCAGCAGCTAGCCGACAACCACGACGTGCATGGATTCTTTAGCGCAGTCAAGACCACCTACGGCCCAAGCACCCAAGGTCCTACCCCACTGCGGGCCAAGAACGGAGAGGTACTCATCAAGGACAGAGAGGCAGCCAGTGCCCGCTGGATGGAGCACTTCGAAGCTCTCCTTAACCGAGACACTGTCTTCGACGCGAGCGTCCTCAACTTCATCGCACAGCATGCTACCCGCCACCACCTCAGCACAACCCCAGCCTGGCATGAGGTTGAAAAGGCCATCCGACAACTGAAGAACAACAAGGCCTCAGGAGCAGATGGAATCCCTGCCGAGGCGCTAAAGCATGGCGGAGAAGCACTACTGGCGCAAATTCATGAACTCATTTCTCTTATTTGGAAGGAGAGAGCATGCCAGGGGATCTCCGAGACGCTGTAATCGTGACCATCTTCAAGAAAGGTGACGAGTCCGATTGTGGTATTTACAGAGGAGTCTCCCTGCTGTCTGCCACAGGGAAAGTCATCGCAAGAATCCTCCTCAATCGCTTTCTCCCAGTGGCTGAAGAGCTCCTCCCAGAGCTGCAATGCGGATTCCGCCCACTAAGGGACACAATGGACATGATCTTCACCGCTCGTCAACTACAAGAGAAATGCAGGGACCAGCACCAACCACAAAGGCCTTCGACACCGTCAACTGTGAGGGATTACGGAGTGTCCTCCTCAAATTCGGTTGCCCTCAAAAGTTTGTCACCATCCTCCGCCTGCTTCACGACGACATGCAAGCTGTGATACTGACCAATGGATCTACCACAGATCCAATTCACGTATGGACCGGGGTCAAGCAAGGCTGTGTCATCGCACCAACGCTCTTCTCGATCTTCCTGGCTGCAATGCTCCATCTCACCCTTAGTAAGCTCCCCGCTGGAGTGGAGCTAATCTACAAAACAAACGGGAAACTGTTCAACCTCCGTCGCCTCCAGTCCAGATCCAAAGTCATCCCATCCTCATCGAATTACAGTATGCAGAGGACGCTTGCATCTGCGTACACTCTGAGGCCGAACTCCAAACCATCCTCAACACCTTCACCGAAGCATACGAGAGCATGGGCCTTACACTAAACATCCGTAAGACAAAGGTCCTCTACCAACCTGCCCCCGCCACACAGTACTGCTCCCCGATTATCAAAATCCACGACGAGGCCTTGGACAACGTGGACCACTTTCCATACCTCGGGAGCCTACTGTCAACGAGGGTAGACATCGATGACGAAGTCCAACACCACCTTCAGTGTGCCAGTGCAGCCTTCAGTCACCTGAGGAAGAGAGTGTTTGAAGACCAGGACCTGAAACCCAGCACCAAGCTCATGGTCTGCAGAGCAGTAGTGATACTCGCCCTCCTGTATGCTTCAGAGACATGGACCATGTACAGCAGGCACCTCAAAGCACTGGAGAGGTACCACCAATGCTGCCTCCGCAAGATCCTGCAAATCCATTGGCAGGATAGGCGCACCAACGTCAGTGTTCTCACTCAGGCCAACATCCCCAGCATCGAAGCTTTGACCACGCTCGATCAGCTCCGATGGACGGGCCACATCGTCCGCATGCCCGATACGAGACTCCCAAAACAAGCGCTCTGCTCAGAGCTCCAACACGGCAAGAGAGCCCCAGGTGGGCAGAGGAAACGCTTCAAGGACACCCTCAGAGCCTCCTTGGAAAAAGTGCAACATCCCCACGACACCTGGGAATCCCTGGCCCAAGACCGCACAAAGTGGAGGAGAAGCATCCGGGAAGCCGCTGAACACCTCAAGTCTCTTCGCCGGGTGCAAGCGCAAACAGCGGAAGGAGCGCACGTCAACCCAAGCACCCCACCCACCTGCCCCTTCAACCACCGTCTGCCCCACCTGTGACAGAGACTGTAGGTCCCGCATTGGACTCATCAGTCACCTGAGAACTCATTTTTAGTGTGGAAGCAAGTCATCCTCGGTTCCGAGGGACTGCCTAAGAAGAAGAAATGTGCTTAATAGTTTAAACCTAGAACAAGGTCCTCTCACTTATCAAGGACTAAACTGAGATACTTCTGGAGGCATAGTATAATTCTAGTAGCTTAAAAGTAACTAATGGATGAGGTATTCTGTTTGTTAAAACTGGTATGTTAAAGAAACATTTGCCTCAATAATAAGGTTAGTGAAGGCACTCTCAAAGGCAGTTGTCATTACCTATGAGGGTGTACTAAGGTATGACAGTCTAAAGATCTGGAGCAAAGAAGGATAGAAAAAAACAAAATGTCATCATCGTATTGTTACTAACTGTGTTAAAATGGATTATTTGAATTATCTCTGCGGAAAACCATCCTAATTCCGCTTTTGAAATAAATTCCCTATTGAGTGGTCCTGCAGTATGCATTTTTTACTTGTTCTACACATAGCTGCACCAGTTGAAAGCATTTCTGACAGAGTATGTTTGATTTAAATTTTCTTCCCCCCTCCTCTCCCATTTTTTAAATTTTTCCTATATGACACACCATTTTGAAACTAAGGGAGCAGGCAGCTGGTATGTTCCCACCTTATAACAATGCTAATTTATGACAAGATACTAAGGTTTGTGCAGTGCCAGTGTGGTTGACTCATCTTTTTCAGGAGAAGTACATTGTTCCCACCTGATAACTCCTGGATGAATGGAATATTGTGGAGGATACCTGTATTCTCCTATAGCATAGTCTGTTCATGCACAAGCGTGCTGTACCCCTGGGTTCCTCTAACATTGTCCTTCTCCTCTTCACGCACCCCCCCCCCCCCCATTAATTCCACCAGGACTAAGGTTTTCTTAAAGACCAAGTATGAAATTTAAGAATTGCTTTTGAAGCTATGTGTAATGAAATAATGGTGTCGATAAATAAATATTTATTACATTGAGTATTATGCTAACTTTGTGGCATTGCTTTGCTTTGATAAGAATGTAGTCTTTTTTAAGAGAGAGTTTATGATTTCACAAGAAGTACTGACCAGAGGAAAGAGTCATGAAGGCATTTAGAATATCACTATATAAACTGACCTGAGGAGATTCACACAAGCCAGTGATTAATTGCCCTTTAACAAACTATAGCCACACAACAAAAGCCTTGAAAGTTATTTTCTCATAAAAGGGCAGAATGAACTGAATTTTATCACTGTTTTGACTAAAGTTCCTTGATGACTTCTTGTTGCAATAAAAGTTTGATATAGATTTTTGAGGAGGTTGTTTTACCATCAGTATTCCTGTTAAAAAATCAGGTAGATAAGATTTACCAAGTCCTTTGAGTATGAGGGAGCTGAATATGTGTATTTGAAATAATAGGATTGCTGAAGCATCCTGGGTTAGTGCTTATATTGCTTTTAGACTAGTTACTCCTCCAAGCTAATGCTTACCCCAACTGTTAAAACTATTCAATAATAAAATAACTCCTGGAAAACCAAAAGGATACTGATTTGTAATTCTTGAGAGTTACTGACTGTACCGTACTTCTACCAAAAAAAAGAAATTCCCTGCGCAATATTTCTAACAGGTTTCTTGCCCTTAAGCATTTAAAAGAATTTGTACTATATTGTGTGTACTATATTATTCATATAATTGAACTTTGGATTGATTACTTAATGGTTGAAATGTGGAATTCTTGATCAAAACCATTTTAGTTTTAGGAATTTTTTTTTCTTTTAAAATTGCTTGAAGTTCGTTGCATTATCCCTACTAACACAGTGATCTTTTTGTAACAGGTGATGAACTGACAAAGGTAGAAGATGAAGATGAGCAGGGTTGGTGTAAGGGGCGACTGGAGAGTGGGCAAGTTGGCTTGTACCCTGCCAATTATGTTGAAGTCATCCTGTAATGCGGAATGAACCAAAGAAAATGCTGCAACAGTTTCACATTTAAATGTACAGTTACATCAACTTAAGATGAAAATGATGTATTGGTGTAGAGAATGTACATATTCATTGAGCATTATGGTTACTTTTGGTAATGCTTTGCTTTGATGAGAAGAATCTAGTCTTTATTGGAGTGAAAAATGTGCATTTTAGCAGGCTCCTGTCTTGTGTTTTGAAGTTCTTAGCTGAAGCTTCACGGTTACTGTGATAACAGTTTTAAATATTATCTACAGTCCATAGCTATGGCAGCTTCAGTTTTCATAGACAGAAGGATTGTAAAAATTGATTTAATAACTTGCCTTGTGTGACTGCTGAATACTAATTTTGAATGTTTATCTTTGCCTTATTGCAGCCTCTGTGTATTTAAGCAACGTCCCCATATTTTTTCCTTTTTTAAAAAAAAATTGACTTTGTGGTCAGTTTTTTACTTTATTTTTAAAGCTAGGACTCCCAATATTTACCCATCGGTTAGCTTTTTAGCATTTTAGTTCTGTTGTAGTTCCTCCTCGTTAGAAATGTCTATTTCTTTTACATGCATGAGGTATAAGGATGGAAAAATGACCTTGTGTTGTACTTCAATTTCCTCTCTATAGTGCACATCTGTTCAATCATTTAAACTCGCTCTTATGCAAGACCATGTGCTGCTTAATTGTGCTAGCTAATCTTTGTATAGCCTACTGCATATATTTAGCACGTCAGTGAAACACTGGGATGTGTTTTTAGTTAAATACTACTACAATTGTTGCCTGTTACTTTAATGTTCATTTTCAATAGAAATATCAAGTACAGCGTTATGACTCAACCATTCTGTATTCTAAAATTTGTGGATTTTAATGTGGATGCAGAAAGTAGATCTCCATGTATTTTTGCCATGCTATAATGTTTATAACTGGGGGCTATGGTGGAAGAGGAGCAGCCTGTAAATGGAGGATGTTGAAGAGAATACATAACCAGTGTTCCATTTATTTCCAATTGCTAGTACACTCTTCTGCAAGCTCCTCAGATAACTGGAGAGCTTTTGAAAGGTTTGAAGATCTGCACTAAAATGCTGGCTGGAATTCTCCTTTACAGCAAAGACTACATACCCCTTGTATATATAAAAATTCAGTTGAACAAAGATAATTGGGAAAGAGCATGTCCGCTACATTGTTTCTGTATTCCATCTAAGGACTGTTAAACGTGAATAAGAGTTTTGTTGATGTATACTTACTTTGCTTTATCAATGTCAAAGTATTCTGTGATTCAAATTATTGTGTAATATATATATAATATATATATATGGAGAGAGAGAGGGGGGGATTAAGAGTAGGCTGTAATCACTCTAACTGTGGGTGACTTGTATGCCAGCTTTAAATGAACAATAGTTTTTTCTGGTGAATTTTAGTTCTGTAAAACCTTCCAATCAATCTTCACTACTAGAATTAAACTAGAAGTTGTATGTAGTAACAGTGATGTAGACTTGTGATTTAAAATGCAAAACTGGACAATCCCCATTACAGGAATGTAAGAACTGTACAATGTTAGGTAAGTAGGTAACTTTATTGGTATAAAGTATATTATCAATCTAAACTAGAACTATATATATGTTCAAGAGTGGTTGGTAACTAAAGCATGTCGTATTTTTTTTTATTCTTCCTTAAATGACTAATCATGTGAAATGACTGAATGAAGTGCTGCAAAGTAGTATCTTAGAAATGAATCTTGGTAATATATCTTATTTAATCCAGTAAAAAGTTGGAGAAATGGGGTCTATAGAACCCTTGGTCAATAAGTTTCACCAGTTACACACTATTTAGAGGGGTACAATCTTTGAAATGAATCCTATCTTTTGTCTCCAACATGTTGCATTTCCAATAAATTAGTTTACTTTTTAATAAAAAATTGCAATTGTTTCAACATTTCTGTAGGTTCAGACTTCTATTAAAATTTAGTACCACCGTACAGACTTTCACCGTATTAGCCGTATTCAAAATGTCAAAATTCTTTGTCATATCACTCAAAAACATTAGTGAGGAATGTCTCGTGAGCTGAGCTATAGTTTGCTCTTTTTTGACACAGCAGCACGTTTATAGAAATGTTTTCTTTCGCAACAACTTTTATTTTATATAGCACTCTAAAGAGTATTACTGAATACTGGGAGTGAGAACTTGTGGAGGATAGGGTGAGAGATACAACTAAAAGCATGGTCAAAAAAAATTTAGAAGGCAGGGATTTCAAAGAGTGGGACTGAAAGATTGGTCTCCAATTGTGGAGTGGAGTGGTGGGGAACAAGAAGCAGCCAGAGTCAGTGGAATGAAGGGTGCAGATGGGAAATATGGTTGGAGAAGATTCCCTTGCATAAGGTGAGATGAGGCTTTGGAGGGATTTGAAAACAAGGATGAGGATCTTTGGGAGGTTGTTTGGGATACATGGAGTCAGTGGAACTTAGTGAGGACTGAGGTGATGGCAGTGCAGGACAGACTCAAGGTTGTAAAGGAATGAGATGGGGAGACTGATGAGGTGAGTACTGGAAAAATTAAACCTTGAGATAATGAAAGATGTTGGATTATCATAGAAGTGTAGAATAGACAATGTTCAAGAGGTAAAAGGTGGTTGTTTTGGTGGTGAGACAAATGTGGGGTTGAAAGCTCAGTTCAGGATCAAATAAAACACCAAGGTTGTGCATCAGCTGGTGAGATTGACAGAGCAAGAGGCACATGGGTGCTGGCTATATTCACGGTTGATTTGACTGCCAACACTCATTGTATATACCGGGTGGCTGCCAGTGCCTGTGAAACTGTATCCCAGCATGAATCACTAAAAAAAAACCCTGAAAATACTGGAAACAGCAGGTCGGACAGCATCTGTGAAGTGATGAACATAGGGTTAATGTTTCAGGTTGATGACCTTTCATTAGAACCAGTTCCCCTTGCATACCATCTATTGATGAAAGCAAGACAAATCCAGAAAGATATTAAAAGCTCAAGATATTTTTTATCCTCTTTTCAACTTCTGGTCTCTAGCAGATTGGGTAGCATGATTAAACATGCACTTCCATGCGTGCTTGAGTTCTGAATTTTCACACTGTTGAAATTGAATAGATATACTGTATTACACACCTTCAAATTTGTATTTGAAATTAAATGTGAGCCCTGTTACAAAAGAGAAATTAATATGGTGTGGCAATACCATTTCCATTCTTCAAAGCTTCATAATGGATGAATAAATTGGTAAACCAGTTGCTGGGAAATATCTGTTTTCTTAATTATCCCCTTTTTGTAATAATACTGAATTGAACGGCCTGAGTTTATAGTAATTCATTGCAGGCCTGTTCTTTTGTATTCCCCACAGTCAAGCCACTTGTGCTGAGTCGTCAATCTTAAATATGCCTATTTTAAAGATAAGATAAGAAAGTGAAGTTATTCTTGTGTGAATGAGTAAATATTGATTTCAAAAGCTGTTAAGTGGAGGTAATAAGAGTTGTCAGTATTTTAGACGGTGAATATCAAGGTTGTCATCAAAGTTTTGTCCAGCACAACACATGTATTTGCACATGTTTGTACCATAGACACAATAATGTAGATTTCCCTGCTGGTTCCACCCCAGACAGATATAAACAGGTACAACAGCCTGGGAATATAGGCATGGATAGCGCACACTGAACCTCTGCCTAAACTAAGCGTCATGCACATTTTCAGTCAGATGCAAGAAGCTTCTGCCAAAAGCACCATGTAGGCATCCACACCATTCCTGCAGTTTTTCTACATTTCACTTATGAAACATCGTCCAGTTGCTCGGTGCTATGTTGGATGTAAAAGTGGTTTAAAGGGTCATTAAAAAATCCAATTAAACTGTTTAATAGCTTTTTTTGGGGTGGGTGGGTCGGTCATTTCAGGCTATCACAGGGGACATCAATAACATTAACCAATCTGCAGTACACAGAAGTAACAAGCAGGTGACTGATTTGTTGTTTGCCAGAGCAAGAAATTCCAATCACTTTCCCCATGGACCGAACAACAGCATGAGAGGACACTGCACCTTTTCCAGGGTTCCTTAAAGTCCAAGATGTCATTAGCTCATGCACCCCACTGAGCTCTTGCACACCGTAGTTATGCGTACAAGAACTGACCATTAGCACAGAATCATGCAGGTAAATGCCCGTCTCCTAGGCAAAAGCTTAAAGAAATCCACTATGCCCCATTATTTGCCCCACAACAAAAAGTACAAGGTTGATTCCTAAGACACCAAGACTACCCTATGCGGCATTGACTAATAATTTTACGAAAGCTATGTACACCTGTTGAGCACACGGACAATGAGGTACAAGCAACTACCTTAATCATCATAGAATATACCATAGGCATGTTAAAGCAGCACTTCAGACACCTTGACAGATCAGGAAATATCCTACAATACAGACCAAACAAAGTATCTTGGACTGTCATAGTATGTTGCACGCTCTACAACTTGCAATCCAACAAGGCATAATTGTGGAGCACCCAGAGGAGGAAAACAACCAACTACAGCAAGGAGGCAAACAGCAGAAGCCTGAAGGTCCTGCTGCAAAAGCATCTTAGCTGATTACTGCCAGGCTCTCATTGACAAGACTTCCTTCATCCACTTATTGTATCAACAGCCCTTTCTACATCTTCATCATGCTGTCAAATGTGCTTTGCCTACATTGCTTTTAGCTCCCAGCTAACACATTCCATTCCTATCACATGCTGATAAATTAGTCAACATCATAACGTGAACACTATCTAGACACAGTGGAAATTAAAAGCCAAATTTCTTTCCCCCAAATGTGAAATGTAAGTCTGCCACATCTGCCCAATGTTTTTGTGTGTGTGTGTGTGTGTATATATATATATATATATATATATTCCCCTTGGTGCCACTGTGAGACTGATGTGCTGTTCATTCTAACCTAGCGTTTCTTATAGGTGAGGTCCCTGTCTGGTATGTTGTCTGTGAGAATGTCTCTGGATTGAGTTGGCCATGAAACTCCAGGAGCTGGGTCCTGAGATGGCAAAAATGATAGAGAATTGGCTCCACCAGTTCCTGATCAGGTAGCAAGATGCTGAGCTGTGCTATCTGCTGCAATGGGGCCTGCAGCCAATTCCACTATGGGGCTGAACTGCCAGTGACAGTCAAGGTCAGCAGCACCATTACTTTTCTGCCTTTTTCTACTTCCAGGCATGCTGCACTTCTGTCCAATAGGAGAAGTACCCTGGAGTGGCAAACAGGGCTCTCCTTGTTAAAATAACCTCATGCAGCATCATCACTTGCCCACAGACTTTGTTGCCCTATCCATTTAAGTTCTCCCTCACTACACTGTTCCTAGTGCTTTACGTATACGAAAAGCATTAGGAGTTGCATGAGGATAAGTTTCCTTCTGATAGTTATGATTCGTAGCTTGACTAAAACAGACCAGTCATTGTATTTCTTCCACTCCCACTCTCATTCTGGGTAAATCTTCTAAATAAATGGAGATTACTAACAATTATATTGTTCTTAAATAGGTTTCTTAAAGGCTATTTCCAGTGATCAATAGCAGAACAACATCCTATATATCCAAACCCACTCGATACTCCAACAAGTTTATTTCAAGGTTATGGAAGAAAAGATGCCTGCAAATGAGTCATGCCCACACAACCTGGAAACTGACAGACTGCTTTCTAAGCCTCCTTTTGGGAGTATTCCTAGATGAGTGAGTCATCGCTATAATACTAAACATACTTATTTGTGTGCAGTTATGATCAAAAAATTTGTAACGGATAGGAATCCTGCTTAATTTCTATTATTTTGCTTATCTTGCCCAATAATAAATAGAGCGAAATAAAATAAAAGGGTATCTTGAATTAATAAAATTTTAGAAAAAGAACAGAATTCATGGTTACCTTTTTCTTTATTTAACCATCTATTAAATCTTCCACAGCTGTGCGGCTTCAATAAGAGATATTTTAAAAACTGCCAGAGATAAACTGGTTGAGTGTCTATTAATAAACTTGCTTCATCTTGAATTGGTATACGTTCTTCACCTAGAACTGAAGGGAAGTTTATTTTTAGAATCTCATGAAGATAAACATAACTTGAAAAAATAACAGCAGATAAAAAGAACATACAGTATTTAAAAGTTTCACAAACCAGTGTTTGGGGGGAGGGAGAATTGTAGGTGCATTATAATCTTGGTTCAAAGAGCAATGTCGACACCTACAGGTAAGTTGCTAGTTCTTGTTATGCTCCACATAATATGGGAAATTAATTCCAAACCCCCATAGTCATGCCTCATGAGGAGAAAGGTACATATTTCAGCTTGGGACATAGGGGAATTGAGTGAGCCTAAGCAAACTGTCATTCCCTTAGCACTTGTCTTTGTGGTGGTGCATATTAATTCAAGTTGCTCCCCCGGTGTGCTAGAAATAAATAACTTACATTTATATAGAACCTTATCACAGGATGTCCCAAAGCACTTCAAAATTAATGATTTACTTTTGAAATGCAGTCACTATTGTTAGGTTAGCAAATACGGAAGCCACTTTCTGTACAGCAAGGCCCCAGAAACAACAAATGAGACAGCTGATCGGTTAAATCTCTTTTATTGTTTAAATTCAGTTGGATGCCTCAGCTGCCCCTGTTAATCTACTCATTTACTTGGGTAGCTAAGATAATACACAGGTAGCTTGGTTGCTGGGGCAGTAATTTTTAAATATGTGGTCACTATAGGAATGCAGATAAAGGAGCTTGTGTAATAGTAAATTCAGGTCTGTGGATATTATGCCAGGTTCTTCAGACTAAGTTCCATAAACCAGAAAATTTTAAAATATAGATTGTAACCACTGGATACACATTATGGAACTGGGATTCCACCCACCAAAAGATCCCACAAGTAACCTAGGACTCGCACTATATGTACAAGTGAGATGACAAAGTGCCATATGATGAGCAAGAATATAGTATTATGAAACCTTCTTACTTGTTGGTAGATACAAATTGCTCTGTGTACCTGGTTATGAGAGCTTTGGTCTTGTCTATCTTTGATTGCACTTGAAGCAAAATAGTAAACTTAGTGGAAAGAATTGGGGGGGAAAAATCAATGAAATGTTTTGTTGAGGTCATTGTACAGCTCATGTTTTTTGAGGGCTGCTTATTAAGTTTTTTTTTATTGTCATTGCCATTTGCCTAAAGCTATGGACCAGGCTTCTGCATTCATTTGGTCCCCAGGGACCTCAGGATTTATCAGTTTCAGGGAGGATGGTGTCTTTTACAGTCAACTTGTCAAATGAAATTTTCCCTGGAACTGGGCCAAAGAACAAATTGTTTGTCTTGAACTCTGTGTCCTCTCATTTCACTTGATTGTCCTTGTACTACTCTTTGCACTCATGTTAACACTATGGATTGTCCCCAATGTGACCATATTGTGAAATGAATTGTTTAGTGATCATAGGAATTTAGGTTTACAGTTTAAAAGCAATTTTAAGGTTCTCAATCCAGTTAACTAAATAGTTCAAAAACATAAAAGACAATCTTCAATTACCTTGGCATCTGTTATATTCCAATGGTCCTCTGCATACCATTCTTGCAACTTTTTTTTTTAGAGTGAATTTTATGTTCAGCCTTTAAAACTCAAATTCAAGACTAAATCTACTGCAAAAAATATTCAACATGTGTATCAAAACTGAAGCTTAGATCAAGTAGTTGGATGCTCAGTTCTCAGCGAGCAAGTTACTAGTTAAAACTCCAGCTGTCCTCCAATCCGTGAAGTGTTTATTCCTCTAAGATGAGTTTTGTTAGCTATTGGCTGGGAGGACTATGCATTCTATCTTAGGAAAAAAAAACTACCTGTGATAGTATTTTAATTTTGCCTTTATTTCTTCAGTAATTCAGAATTCACCCGAGGCTGTGACTTCAGTTTTGGTACAATTAACTTTATACTCTGACAAATAATTAATTTGCAGAACGCTTACCAACCCAAGTGGAAGGAATATCAGAGGATTTGAAACATGATAATAGATGGTTTGCATAAAGTTGTATTAAGTGAGTGGGCAAAACTATGGCAAATGGAGTTCAATGTGTGCAAGTGTGAGGTCACCCACTTTGGACCCAAGAACAATAAATCTGAGTATTTTCTAAATGGTGGGAAACTAGGAACTGTAGAGGAGCAAAGAGATTTGGGAGTTCAAGTACACAAATCATTAAAAGCTAGTGGACATATACAAAAAGCAATCAAAAAGGCTAATGGAATGTTGGCCTTTATCTCAAGGAGGCTGGAATACAAATGGGAGGAAGTTTTGCTTCATTTGTATTGAGCCTGGCTCAGACCCCATCTGGGGTCAGTTTTAGGCACCACACCTCAGGAAGGATATATTGGCCTTGGAGGGAGTGCAGCATAGATTCACCAGAATAATACTGATGCTTAGAGGATTAAATTATGAGGACAGGTTGCATAAACATAGCTTGTATTCCCTTGAGTATAGAAGATTGAGGGGTGAGCTGATTGAGATGTTCAAAATGTTAAAAAAAAGATCTGATGGGATAGAAAAAGAGAAACTATTTCCTCTGGTGGGGGAATCAAGAACAAGGGGATATAATCTTAAAATTAGGGCTAGGCCATTCAGGACCCAAAACAGGAAGCACTTTTTCCACACACAGGGTAGTGGGAATCTGGAACCGTCTCCCCTGAAAGGCTGTGGATGCTAGGACAATTTTAGCTTTCAAGACTGAAATAGATTTTTGTTAGGTAAGGGTATGGAGGAATATGGAACAAAGGCAGGTAAATGGAGTTGAGGGTGCAGTTCAGCCATGATTTGATTGAATGTCAGAGCAGACTCGAGAGGCTGAATGTTCTACTCCTGTTTCTATGTATCTCGTATCCCAGCCACACAAATCCAATTGAGTGCAGCAACAAGGCAAATAGGGGAGAAAAGGCATCTTTGGTGTGTACCCCCAAAAAGTTGAAAGTTAATGAGACCCAACAGTTCTGTATAACTGAAGATCTAGGACTGGAGAAGATCCATTCAATTAAACTGTCACCAAACCCATCTTCATCAGTACTCCCTGAACTAAGTGACAGTCCAGTTTGAACAAAAGCCTTGGGATCAAAGAAACTCTCATATGAGCCAGCCCTCTGCTGCACCATGTGTATGATGTTTGGGGATCTGGCACACATTACTGAGAGTACCTTCTACAAATAAAATCTGGCTGAGGCTGATTACATTTTCTGATTAAATTAGGGGGGGCAGGGTCTGGTAGGGAAGACAGTTTAGTGGTCGGGAAACCCAGAAGTACAAGCTTCCCTCAGGTCCTGCCGAATTTAACGGCAGGACCTGATTACCATTATTGGAATCCATTTCCTGGCCGCAGCCAGCCAGATTGAGATGTTGGCTCGCTGTTGGGTGGGTAGGCCTGCGGCATCAGGCTGCAGCTGGGGAGCGGAGAGGAGGGGGGGGGGGGATCGTGGGGGGGCCCAGAGAGATCAGGTGAGGGGGGAGAAGATCGCAGGTCGGGAAGGACATCGAGAGGGAATCAGATACTGGGATGGGGGCGCGGTTTGGATCACTGGGGTGGTTAACAAGGTAGCTTGGTGGCCCGGGGGAAGCACTCTTGCTCCTGCTGGCCCACAGCAGTGCTGGAAAGGCACTTACCTGTTCCATCTAGCAGTCCTCGCCTCCCTTCAGCTGCCGGGTTTCCCAAGGCCCTAGAAACCCGGTCGTCTAGTGTCAAAGTTGGAACATAGATAAAATCTTAGGCATAAAAACAGAAAATGCTGGAAATACTCAGCAGGTCAGGCAGCATCTGTAGAGAGAGAAACAGAGTTAACGTTTCAGGTCGATGACCCTTCGTCAGAACTGGAAGAAGTTGGAGATGTAACAGGTTTTTAAGCAAGTGTGGGGGGAGGGGAGAAGAGAACAAAAGGGAAGATCTGTGATAGGATGGAAGGCAGGAGAGATTCCCGGTCGCTGTGCAGCTTAGGGGGAACATTGCTCTGGTGTCCCCTAAGGATCTATTCTTGGCCCCCCTTCTATTTCATCCGAAAACACATCAGGTTCCACATGTACGCTGACAACATTCAGCTCTATCTCATCACCACCCCCTCTCTGGATCCCTCCACTGTCTCTGATTTGTCACACTGCTTGTCCTATGTCCTATATTGGATGAGCAGTCATTTCCTCCAACTAAATATTAGAAGACTGAAGCCATTGTCTTTGATCACCACCACAAACTCCATTCCCTGGCCACCGTTTCCATCCCTGGCAACTTTCTGAAGCTGAGCCAGACCGTTCGCAACCTTGCTGTTGTGTTTGACCCCGAGATGAGCTTCCGCCCATATATCCGCTCCATCACCAAGACTGCCTACTTCCACCTCAGTAACATCGCCCGACTCCGACCCTGCCTCAGCTCATCGACTGCCGAAACCCTCGTCCCTGCCTTTGTTACTTCGAGACTTGACTATTCCAATGCTCTCTTGGCCAGCCCCCCATCTTCCACCCTACATAAACTTGTCTTCATCCAAAACTCTGCTGTCCATATCTTAAGTCACGCCAAGTCTCATTCACCCATCACCCCTGTGCTTGCTGACCTACAGTGCATCCCGGTCTGACAATGCCTCAATTTTAAAATCCTCATCCTTGTTTTTAAATCCCTCCATGGCCTCGCCCCTCCCTATCTCTGTCACCTCCTTCAGCCCTACAAGCCTTCGAGATCTTTGCACTCCTCCAATTCTGGCCTCTTGCACATCCACCATTGGCGGCCATGCTTTCTGCTGCCTTGGCCCTAAGCTCTGGAATTCCCTTCCTAAGCGCCTCTACCTCTCCTCCTTCAAGATACTCCTTAAAACCTACCTCTTTGATCAGGCTTTTGGTCCTCTGTCCTGATATCTCCTTCTGTGGTTCGGTGTCAAAAATGTTTTTATTGATACTGCTCTTGTTAAGTGCCTTCAGACGTTTTGCTACATTGATAGCATTATATAAATGTAAGTTGTTGTATTTACCTACTTACCCATCGTGTATTCTGTTTTTTATAAATGGATTTGAAAGTTTATTTCCAATTCCCCATAATTATTCAGCAGCAGCAGAATTGTATTCCACCACAATCTGTAACCGCATGGCCCGGCATATCCCTCACTCTACCATTACCATCAAGCCAGGGGACCAACCCTGGTTCAATAAGGAGTGTAGAAGAGCATGCCAGGAGCAGCACCAAGCGTACCTAAAAATGAGGCACCAACCTGGGGAAGCTGCAACACAGGACTACATGCATGCTAAAAAGCGGAAGCAGCATGCTATATACAGGGCTAAGCGATCCCACAATCAACGCATCACATCAAAGCTCTGCAGTTCTGCCACATCTAGTTGTGAATGGTGGTGGACCATTATACAACTAACGGGGAGGAGGAGGCTCCATGAATATTCCCATCCTCAATGATGGTGGAGCTCAGCACGTGAGTGCAAGACAAGGCTGAAGCGTTTGCAACCATCTTCAGCCAGAAGGGCCGAGTGGATGATCCATATCGGCCTCCTCCTGCGGTCCCCACCATCACAGAAGCCAGTCTTCAGCCAATTTGATTCACTCCACGTGATATCAAGAAACGGCTGAGCGCACTGGATACAGCAAAGGCTATGGGCCCTGACAACATCCCGACTATCGTGCTGAAGACTTGTGCTCTAGAACTAGCCACGCCTCTAGCCAAGCTGTTCCAGTACAGCTACAACACTGGCATCTATCCGACTATGTGGAAAACTGAAGTCAATAGGAATCGAGGGGAAAACTCTCCACTGGCTGGAGTCATACCTAGCACAAAGGAAGATGGTTGTGGTGATTGAAGGTCAATCATCATAGCCCCAGGACATCACTGCAGGATTTCCTCAGGGCAGTGTCTTAGGCCTAACCATTTTCAGCTGCTTCATCAATGACCTTCCCTCCAACATAAGGTCAGAAATGGGGATGTTCGCTGATGGTTGCACAGCATTCAGTGCCATTCACAACGCCTCAGATAATGAAACAGTCCATGCCCGCTTGCAACAAGACCTGGACGACGTTCAGGCTTGGGCTGATAAGTGGCAGGTAACATTCGCGCCACAGAAGTGCCAGTCAATGACTATCTCCAACAAGCGAGAGTCTAACCACCTCCGCTTGACATTCAATGGCATTACCATCGCCGAATCCCTGACTATCAACATCCTGGGGGTCACCATTAACCAGAAACTTAACTGGACCAGCCACATAAATACTGTGGCAACAAGAGCAGGTCAGAGGCTAGGTATTCTGCGGCGAGTATCTCACCTCCTGACTCCCCAAAGCCCTTCTACCATCTAGAAGGCACAAGTAAGGAGTGTGATGGAATACTCTCCACTTGCCTGGATGAGTGCAGCTCCAACAACACTCAAGAAGCTCGACACCATCCAGGACAAAGCAGCCCACTTGATTGGCACCCCCTCTACCACCTTAAACATCCACTCCCTCCACCACCGCCATACTGTGGCTGCAGTGTGTACTATTTACAAGAGGCACTGCAGCAACTCGCCAAGGATTCTTCAGCAGTACCTCCCAAACTCGCGACCTCCTCCACCTAGAAGGACAAGGACAGCAGATGCATGGGTACACCACCACCTCCAAGTTCCCCTCCAAGTCACACATCATCCTGACTTGGAAGTATATCGCCGATCCTTCATTGTCGCTGGGTCAAAATCCTGGAACTCCCTCCCTAACAGCACTGTGGGAGCACCTTCACCACACGGACTGCAGCGGTTCAAGAAGGGGGCTCACCACCACCACCTTCTCAAGGGCAATTAGGGATGGGCAATAAATGCTGGCATTGCCAGCAGCGCTCACATCCCATAAAAATGCGGGGGAAAAAACAGAATAAGGCCATATTTGTATAATGAAAATGTCAAAATATAATATTTTGTTACTTATGTATTGGTGGTGCCTATAATATTTTGGCTAGATATTTGAATTTTAAAAGCTAGTCAAGTCACCTAATTTCCATATATTCTAATCTGCATCGAGCATATCACCACTGGTTGGTGCTCTCTGTTTAAACTGTTCCTCCGATAGATTGCACAACTCTCTGCCACTCAGATCCAGGAAACTCTTCTTTCCAATGTCAGGCAGCCTATATTGATGCTCCGTCCACAAAATCCATTTAGCAATGTCGTCTACACTCCATTCCATGGGATCTTTCAAGAATCAAAAGGGCATAAATGAAGACAGAAGAAATTGCAACATTAGTGCTATATGTTACCTCCATAATTCCTCAACACTTTCTCATGCAACATCTACTTGACATGTACAATATTTAATATACAAACTAGCCTTTTATGTTGCAGCTAATCTCACCGCCACCCACCCCCCGCAATTTATTTTTAGAAACAACTTTTGCCAGTACAGTGTGACCGAAGTAGAGTTTCTACCCTGTGTTAGATGGGAAGCATTTCTGTAATGCCTTTATATATGAATTTAGATAGTGTAAATGTGAACTTGACCAGAGACCATGTGGAGTGTCCATCACCTTTTCCTGTCTCCCCCAAAAGATGTCCAATACCACACTATCAGATTGTTACATCCGGGATAAAATTAACAGTCAGATTTATTTACAAGCAAGCAGGGACAGACTGGCCATATGTAAAATCAGAGATTTCTCGAGTGCTAGCGGGAATGGTTCCATAGCACTATATTATCAGCGCCATCCCTTCCATGAGAATCCCGTAAAATCCTGCGCTCTTTCGGAGGAGTCAGTCTGCCCGGAACATAATTAAAAGGGTTGAAATAACGCTAGAATTGCAATATGGTGCACTTTATTGAACTTAATACGAAACAGTTGGAGGACCGCAAAGTGGTCTGGAAGTAGTACAGAGCAGTCACAATTCTGAAAAGGAGCTCCCACTCAGCGTTATTCAGGAAGAATGGGGTCAGTGCGGAACTGCGGCATAGCAAAAACAAAAGTGTAGAGCCTGAGCCATAATAAGGACAGAAGAATCTGAGGAGGTGATCATAATCTAATTGATCAATATTTGTTGAATTCAGTATTTGTCAGTGAGGAAACAGTTTTCAGAGCTAATTTATTCAATCTGTTCAATTACGATTCATGAGGGGGAGATTTTACCTAGAGTTCTTGATTGAATAAGTAATTTAAGAACATAAGAAATAGGAGCAGGAATAGGCCCTACGAGCCTGCTCTGCCATTCAATAAGATCATGGCTGATCTCCTACCTCAATTTCACCTGCCCGCACTACCCCCACATCCCTTGATTCCCTTAGTATCCAAAAATCTTTCGATCTCTGTCTTGAATATACTGAACAACTGAGCATCCACAGCCCTCTGGGGTAGAGAATTCCAAAGATTCACAACCCTTTGAGTGAAGATATTTCTCCTCATCTCAGTCCTAAACGACCAATCCCTTATTCTGAGACTGTGACCCCTAGTTCTAGACTCCCCAGCCAGGAGAAACATTCTCCCTGCATCTGCCCTGTCAAGCCCTTTAAGAATGTTATACGTTTCAATGAGATCCCCTCTCCTTCTAAACTCTAGGGAATATAGGCCTAGTCTACTCAATCTCTCCTCATCTTCTTAGGCAGTCCCTCGGAACCACAGAATAATCCCCTCATCCCAGGAATCAGTCTAGCGAACCTTCGTTGCACTCTCTCTAAGGCAAATATGTCTTTCCTTAATTAAGGAGACCAAAACTGTACACAGTACTCCAGGTGTGGACTCACCAAGGCCCTATATAATTGTAGTAAGACTTCTTTAATCTTACACTCCAATCCCTTTGTAATAAAGGCTAACATACCATTTGCTTTCCTAATTGCTTGCTATGCCTGCATGTTAACTTTCTGTGATTCATGTACAACTTGTCAGCAATTAGCTGCATAATGAATTTAATTAAAGCCTATAAATAATTGAATTTCATTTTGGCAACACATTTACATCCAGAAGTTGATGAATTTATTATTGGACTCCTGCTTAATTTGATAATTTATCTATTATTTTTTGATGATTACTTCCAGTCAGGAAATATCTTTATTAAGAAGCCGTTGCTACCTTTACATTATTAATATGCATTAAACTGTGCTATATTAATATGTATTAAACAGTGCTATATTAAGTATTGGCATGAAGTATTTTTCAATTCTGAAGTAAGGTGTGGTTACTATGCATCTATCCACAGTGCTGAGCTGCTAAACCAAAGAGAGGCACTGAGGTTCTGAGATAAAGTTTTGGCATCAAAGGGCCTGGAATCCTTTTAGGTAAGGCGTTGGTCCAAACAACTCTAATAATGGAGGAGGATTAATGTGAAGTGCAAGCAGAAAGCTGAGGTCCAGTGAAGAAGGAAGTTGGGAAATATCAATAGCCGAAATAACTTTAGTAACTCATCTGTAGCCAGTTGAGTGCATCCAATTGTTTGTCATTAGCCGTTAATAGCCTGTTCACATATAAAAAAAATTAAGAACTGAAAGTGTTGGTAACCATGATCTAAGCAGTGCCATTATCTTTTGATGTGAAAAATTATGAAACTGATCTGTATACATTAATAGCTTGTTAGTGTAAATATGACGAGGCGAATGTACATGCAAAGTAACCACAGTACATATATATTATGGGCCAGAAATTCAGCTTTCAGGCTTCCTGCGGGTGCAAGCATCACGCGCGTACTTGCCTACCACGCCTGCAGTTGTGCTTTGGGCCCACGAGGACTTCGGGTCCTGGGCCTCCTGCAGCTGCCGGCGCGCAGTGCTTGCGTATCCCAGGGGCGCAGTTAGTTCGAAGCGTCCCCTGGGATCACGTGGGCCATGGAGAACCAATCCTAGCAGGGCATTTTCATTCATAGATTTGACAGGAAGACCTGTCAAATCTATGAATAGAGATCGGCCCCAAAATCACACTTAAACTTCAAATAAATAAAAAAAATAAAAAATTTTTTTTTTAAAATAACTATATAAATTAACTACTTTAAACAAAAATTTAAATTTTTGAAAAAATTAATTATACTTTTTAACGGTGCTAAAAATAAACTTACCTTTCTTTAAAGTATCTAAAAAAGATAAACCTATCAAAAAAAAATTTAAATTGTAATTAATTAACCACTTACCTTGTTAAAAGCAGGCCTTGCGCTTCCTTTTTAAAAGCGTAGCTTCTTCATACTTACCTTCCCGGAGAAACCTGAAAAAAAACCTGAAGTTCGCTGCGTGCGCGCAGCCTCTCCCGCGCACGCGTTCGACTTCTGAACCCCTCCCTTCAGGGGAACGGAAGTTCCGGTTTCCCGCGCATGCGCAGTGCATGCAGGAAACTGGCACTTCAGGTGGCCTTGCGCGTACTCACCCGACAAGAGCCGAATTTCTGGCCCAAGAGAACAGAACAGAAGAAAAGAAGGAACAACCAGTTTCCCAAGTGGGTCAAACTGCCTTAGACTGTGTGTTGGTACCCTATAGAAAACAGTTGATGAAAATGATGGTGAATTTGAAAACATAGGTTCACCACAGCCAATTCACAAAAGGGATTGACTCGTGTAAGTGGAAGCATAATCTAGGCCATGAAGGTCATCCAGTGAGTAGAGAGAAGAGTACAGGATAATTGAAAGTTTAGACAGGAAATTGATTTAAACTGGTAGAAGAGGCTCAATTACTAATGCTGGCCTGTGCTGAGACCGCTGGGGTGGGGCTGCTACAGTTAGTTTGAGTCCCTGAGTTAGAGCAACGAAAAGTTAACTAGGCTTTCCTTTCCTTATTGCTTATTAGTGACCCCTGCTGAAAAGTGCAAGTACATGTGTGTGGATTTCAGATGCTGAGCAGATCAGACTCGTGTGTGATGGACCAATGATTAAACAGCCAGCCAGCACTCATTGTCTTGGCTCACACATCAAAAATGGACATTTGGGTCAGGTACCATAAAGCTGGCAGCACCTGCGTAGCATGATCTCGAAGGGAAGGAGGAAGAAGAAAATTAGGCAGAGCATCGCCTTGATTGCTTTTATTTTGCTAGCAGTGCATATGCTTATTGATGTGATACCATCCTCTAAGGAGGTCTCATTACCAATGCACCGATGTATGTTTGTTTATGTCTTTGCCATTGGGGGATGTTTCAATGACAACAAAAATGTAATATAAAAGCGGCATTAGTTCTTTGACCCAGTTTTCTGAGCTATCTTAAACCTGCTCTTTGCAACTGATAATTAAAAGCCAATACAATGCTCTGGAAACAAAAAGTACTTTGATCTTGCCCTATAGCCTGTCTTAAAATATTTAGAACATATTTTCTAGTCCCAGCGCTGCAATGGCAGAACCAGAGTGCTGAGAGTTTCTTGGTTTCCCAAACCAGAATCTTCCAGGGTCGACTTTCATTTAGTATGCAAGTGAGCTCCCGATCTGTATTCGGCCAGGAAGCGGGAACTTGCCAAAGAGAATGGGCTGGGAAATAGTGAGCACATTAAAACTGCAACTTACAATTGAAAGCCTTGGCACAATGACATCTTCGAAGGGTGTCACACAAAATCATTGTAACACAATTTAGCTCCATGATGTGTGGTCACTTACTGATGGGCTGCAGGTTGGGCAGATATATGTTTTGTATGTGCTCCTTCAACTGACTATGTCAACTACTACTCTGCTTGTACAACAAAATGCCACATAATACAAAAGAACAGATCTGAACTGAAGGAGGGCTCAGAAATTACAATCCCTTGTCTTGCTTGGAAGAGGCCACCCTGGATATTCTTGCATAAAAGAGCACAAAAGGGAAAGGTGAAGCTGCAAGCTTCCCCCAAGTTGATGGCTAGTACTGTTCTGTTCTTATGTCTTATTCCTTTTCTCCCTCACTCCCACTCAGGCATCATGCAGTATCTTACAATACAAGTACGATAGCAAAATACTGCGGATGCTGGAAATCCGAAATAACAACAGAAAACGCTGGAAAAACTCAGCAGGCCAGGCAACATCCGTGGAGAGAGAAAGCGAGTTAACGTTTCAGGTCGACGAAGGGTTTCGACCTGAAACGTTAACTCTCTTTCTCTCTCCACGGATGTTGCCTGGCCTGCTGAGTTTTTCCAGCGTTTTCTGTTTCTTACAATACAAGCTTTGTTTGGAGATGTGCCCTGGAGCTAGCATTCTAACATTTGTTTATTCCCTGTCACTGTAGGTCTGGTAGAGCAGCCTGCCAGTGGCCTAGAATAAGACAACACCTTGCATCTCTCTTCAATTATATATTAAGTGCCAACACAGCCACAAACATTCTACAGGATGCAGTCAATGAGACTGAGAAGGTAGCTCTGGGTCATAGATGAGGAGCAGGAACCTGATGGTTGCCGTTAAAGACCCATTGTCCTTTGGGAAATGCAACAGTGCAGTGACATTGAACAGTCGTGTCATGTGGCTGTTGGTATTAGGTAGAAAAAGATAAAAATGCAGTCATCTGCTTGATACATCTATGAACAACATATTAGCTGATACTGCAGATGATCCCTATGCTGGTCCTGTAGTGGGTGGAGGCAGAAAAGTTAGGGATGATGATGAACATGATTGCAACTGGCAGTGCTAACCCTATTGTGCAAGTTGGCTACAGGTCACCTTGTAGCACGACTCTGCCACTGACTCCCGGCTTACTCAGAACCTGTAGAAGTCGTTGTCTTCAGAATCTCCGGGTGGATGTTCCAGAGCCTGCACATATGATTTGTGGCAAAATGGTAGATGAAGGCTGTCCGGCTCTGGTGCCTGCTGATCTCCCTAGCATGCGTTTTTCAACTTGTACCACTTCAACCATGAAATACTATGTTTTAAATAGGAAACAGTAAAAAATGTCAAATACTACTTGAAATAAACGGTAATTGATTTCATCTTTGCATCACTTAAAAATGTGTCTGAAACAGTGACCTGTTCCTTTGCAGATTTTGTTGTAGGTTTAGATGTTTACCAATTGATCTTCACCTGAATCAAAGTGGAGTTGCCACAAGTATCATTGTCTCACTAACTGCTTCAGCCTTGTGAATCAGTGGTTCAACCCAAAGTGGGTTTGCTTTGATATAGAGTTGAAAGGAATCCCACGGGATACTTTGATAAAATAATTTGGGTACAATTATCAAGAAAATTCAAGAAAATGCTGCTCAATTATTTATTTTTATGATGTTGGGGAAGTCTGGGGGGAAAAATTTGGTTGGTTAGCGCCTCCCGTTAGCACCTCTGGGGGGCGCTAACGGGGTGCTCGGAACTTAGCGCCCGAGTGCGGTGATCTTAGCGCCGCTCGCGAAATTGACCAGTCGTTTTGCGGCGGCGCTAAACACTACTGCCACGATCCCCTGCGCCTGCAGAACATGACATCAGTCAAGCATGCAACACCCTGGTAGCGCCCCAGACTGGATATTGAGTCGCGCCCCCTGCCTTAGCGCCTGCCGCTCGGAACGACAGGTAGAGGGGATCGTTTTCAAATCGAGAAGGGGCTGGGGGAGCGCTATTTAAAGGCGGGCACTTCCTGCCTTTTCTTGTCGGCAAAATTTTTGGTTTTAACGCTGTCCTAAGGAGTTTTGGCCCTCAGCACCACTTTTGAGGTTCCTAAGCGCCGAGCTCTTTCCATGGGCCTATCTATTAGTGCTTCCAACACAATTGCTTTTGAGATCTCTCCAGGCCGAGATTCAAGGCTGCAATGAGCAGGGTGTGGCTGGACAGCAAGATGGCCCCTCCCCTTTAAGAACTGGATGGCGCCAGTCTGTCTGGCTTCCATGGTAATTGGCATCGCCTGAGCTTCTGTAGCTTTCTGAGGTAGTGCCTCGCTCCCTGACGTTTGCGCCTTAAGAGAGGTGTGTAGCGCCTGATTTAGCGCTCAAATCATCTCCAGGGGCGATAGAGGCGAATTTTGCAGTCGGAGGCGATAATTAGCGCCGGGCGCTAAACTTCGCGCTCGGCCATTATTAGCGCCCCAAAATGGGCGATACCCAATTTTTCCCCCCTGTTAAGAAATGTGGTTCTAGCATTGCACAAAAAAAACTGCTGGAGGCATTTTGTAATTCTCATATGAATAAATAGTTGCTTATTACCTAGAGTTATGTTCAGATGTCTACAGGCTGTCTGGATTTCTTTCAACACTTCTCCCAGTAACAATGATTGAATCTGTTCCAGCAAAGATTCTTCTTCATCCACAGATCCAGGGCCACAGTGAAAGATGTTATGTTCCAGAGGTTTACAAAGAACATTTTGAACTGGGTCGAGTACACCAGGGGACGGATAGGCTGGGCTGTAAGAGGAACATTCCTGCAATGCTCCTTGCTGTCCTGAGCATGAGCAGTACACAAGACTTGGGCTTTCTTGATGAAAAGAGGACAGTAATGAATCATGAACAGAATATACAAAGCTTTTGTTTGCACTTACTTCAGTGAAAATTTCCGTCTGATTTGGTATCATTTATTTGGAGTTCCCAAATTCTGTCCCATCCAGCTGAAGGTAATGTGAGTCTGATGCACTGTAGTCCATTTTGGTCTTGTTCCTTACTGTAAATTAGGATCATCTGGTTAACAACTGTGGATGTGAAGAGCACCAGGATTTGCGCAACATTTAAATGTCTGTACTTAAAATAACTTATGCCCCATACTTCCGTTATGCCCTGATACCTGAAGGCGCCATGACCACCAAAGGTGTCTCTGAGGCTCTGCATTTGAATGTCTCGGGGCTAAATAATAAACTTGGCATCATTCTTCATTTAAAAACGTCTGATCTTTGTCGCTGCTTTAACTAGATATGTTGTCATGGCTTTTTAACCAGCATACTTTGGCCGGAATTTTGCCTACCTGGGCAGGTCCGGTGCGGGCGGTGACCGTGGCAGGTCGCGACCCCACTGCAGGCTCCATCCCGCTGTTGAAAATGAACTTACCTTAATGGGGCCTATTAAGCCCGCCCAGTGCGTTACCTGGCCCAATGAGATGGAGCAGGTCTGGTGACGTCATTTAGGACGCGTTTTCAACTGGGATCTTTAAAGGGTCCATGGCCACATTAGATTTGAAGTTTAATCTAACATAGTGCTGTCAGTGCACTACAGCATTGGAGTGCTGCAAACACTGACAATGACTGCACAGAGGCAGAGGGCTGCACCCAGGTTGTCGAATCACTTCCTCTATATGCTTATGGAGGGAGTCACAGCACGCAGAGAAGTCCTCTTCCTTTCCGATGGACGGAAGAGACCTCCCCAGGAGACCAAGACAGCCTGGTTGCAGATTGCAGAGGAGGTCACAAGCAGGGATGTGGTCAGGAGGACCTGGGTGCAGTGCCGCAAACATTTCAATTATCTCATTAGATCAGGAAACGTTAGTACAAAGCCACACTCAACCTCATCCTTCTGTGCCTCTCATCACATCCCCATCACTCTGCCTTCACTACCCTACTCCTGCACATCCTTACTCACACCAACATACCTTGCACCTCCACCCATCCCTCTCTCTCTATCTACATTATCACATCCCCATCTCACTAGCCACCCCTCACACTCACCCTCATCCTAGTGCAATCATAGCAACTAATAACACACAAGGGTAGCCATTTGGGTGTTTTATCCAATGTTTATGTAAAGTTTCTGTTAAAGTGGTGTCAAACATAAAAATCTTTACTTTCAACACTTTCCAGTCTTGAACAGATTTGTGTGCGCCTTTGGAAGTGGCTTAGTGAGTTGCAGTGAATGGTGAGACATAATGATACATCCCGCACTGGTGATGAGGGTGAAAGGAATGGCTTCATCATTGCAATGATGGTTTATGGTGTTGGTGTGGGGTGGTGCCAACCTGGCGCATCAGGTGGCAGTCAAGTGTACAGCGTCAAGTGAAGTAAATCTGGCCATGATGAGGCCATCCCTGGCCTCCCGGGCAGCAATGTGCTCGGGTGCTGATGCCCTCAGTCCTGTGCAGCATCAGATGATTGCGGAGAAGGTTGGTGTTGTTGGTGCTGCTGGTGTGCCTGGTGCTGCTGGTGTTGGGACTCATTGTGGTCCGATTCTGAGGACCAAGGTGAGACAGTATAAACAGCACCCATGTTGATGGAATAGATGACAGGTGAAGTACAGACGACAGAAGCATTCTGTCAATGGTGAGAGAGTTCTTCCAATGAGGTGACACTGGACGGAGACTTTGCTGGAAAGACTTGCAGCCTACAGAATCTGTGCTGGAAATAGACTGAGCAACAGCTTCTGCCTGAGGAAAGTGATCTTCTGTCAGGTGGGAGCTTTTACTGTACATTTGATGCTGTCAAGTAATCAGCTGGAGCAATGGCTACGGAACTCCTGCCTCAGGTTGACAGACGTGGTTCCCGAGCTACGAGAATCCCGTGGCCATGCAGGGAAATTTGAAAAGTAAGTGAAAAAAGGCTCTTAAGTGCCTGTAAACTACCTGATAATTATTTCAATTGGGTCGCCCGCCGCTGCTGGTCAGGTTGGCTCCGCGTTGACAGACGCGCCTGTGGGAAAGGCGCGTGGGGACAGGATGATGGCGTATTCCCGACCCGCTGTCAAAAATAACAACTTTCCCACCCAGTCCGCCACCGATCGCGTCTGCAGCCACTCCGGAAAATTCCGGCCAAATATTTACTATAACAACAACAACTTTTATTTATATAGCACCTTTAACATAGTAAAACATCCCAAGGCGCTTCACAGGAGTGTTATAAGAAAAATATAAAATTGGATTAACTAATACAATTCCTCAGTAATACTTTAAGTAGCTTCTTGCACTGTCATTTGTCCAAGGCTATTATATCTTCAGTGGGTTTGGGTGGCAACAAAGGACTGAGAGGACAGTAATCCCAAAACAACCAATTTGTCATTGGGATCAAGATTTCAATGTAAATCTTCTGTGGGCTGATTTTGTTTATCTAGCCTGCTGCAGGGACATTGTGTAATTAGGAATACAATACCTCAAAGTTTTGACTTTCCAACCGACAGCCTGCCAGTAAAGTGTCCCAAATCCACTTTGCCAACACTTTCACCTGTATCCATACCAGGTTTTTTTTTGCTAAATCAAACACTAATATAGGAGAAATGATTTAACTGTTGAGCGGAGAAGGGAGTAAAACTAAGTTGAAGTTAAAAATTGATCAGTGCAGGGGAGCTACAGGAGTTAAATGATAAATGTTTTATTTCAGTCATTTTAATATAAAAATGAAATCAAAGGAAGCCATCAACTTGAGAATTTTTTTGTGTCTAGTGATGTAGATTTGCACAATACAGAGGAAAGTACAGGAACGGAAAAAACTCCACTCCCTCAAATACTAATAGGAACATAAAGTACAGAACCGTATCAGATGTTAAGCATAGATCAGTCCTTCTGTAAAATGAAAGCTGTTTCAATGAATTCTGTGGAGTTAATAAATTAAAAAAAAATACAAAATTAGATTTTTTTCCAAAGTTTAGATTTTGAACATCTTTAACAGCTAAACTTTACTTTCTAGTACACCCAGTAATTTGGTGTGTAGAGTGTAGTGTTCCATTTATGTTACACTATTTTTCATCAAGGTCTTGTGGTTGTCTCTTAAGGGTTTTGTTTATCTTTTGGAGCGGGCCTGGAGAACTGGGGCACGGCTTCAGGCTTGCAAGGATGAGGTTGCACAGGTTCTGTTGGTGCTTCTTATGAAGTGCTTTCTGGATGGCGAACATTTGGAGATTGGGGAAGGTTTTACTGCTGCTGATGCTTATACGTGTATCTTCGGAGTGTCATGTATACAGGGCCACATCAAGCGGTGTGCGATACATTAATGATACACTAATGCTTTGCACCAGATCAATACCTGCACAAGAGAGAAAGGTAGTACAAATGGAGCTGAATAGGACTGAAAGGTTAAACTTAAAGAGAGGAGTATATGGTGAAGAGAAGAGAAAGCAACTTAAAGTCAGTCAAGCCTGCTGTCTCCATCCACCACCAGTCTGGCTCCAGACTCTTATCTCCATTTCTCAAGCCCGACTCAAAAGACTCCCTTAGTTAAACATAGCTTTTTCCTGCCACTTATCTATGTAAAATAGCTTCTTCCTCTGTGTGACCACTTGCATATGAATATTGGCTGCTGCTGTGGATCCAAGTCCTTCTGTCTTCCTGTTCGTCAGCTTCCGGTCCTACTCTGTTCCATCTTCACTTCTCATTTCTACCGCCCATACTCTAACTCTCCCGCTCCCTCTTAGTCTCCGCCCTTCACCTGACCCTAGTTGCCAACTGACCTCATCTCTTGCTGCCACCTGAGACTCCAGTCCACCTGGACAAGTCTGGTTTTCCTTTATTCAGCCCTAGGTATTCTCCACCACATCCGCTGTGGCAGTTATTGCTAACTCTCCCAAAGCAGTAATCCCAACTCAATTCCTTATCCCAACAACAAAATCCTACATTTATATAATGCCTTTAATGTAGAAGAATGTCACAAGGCTTAATCGGACAAAAATGGACACCCAATCAAAGCAGATATTAGGAGGGGTGGCCAAAAGTTTGGTTGGTTTTAAGGAGAGTCTTAAAGTAGGAGAGTCTTAAAGTAGGAGAGGGAGGTGAAAAGACGCAGGGATTTAGGGAGGGAATTCCAGAGCGTAGGACCTAGATGGCTAAAGGCACAGCCACCAGTGGTAGAATGAGAGGGTGGGGAGGTGGGGTGACGCACCAGAGGCCAGTTGCTCTGTGTAAAGGCCTGGGGAATCTTACAATTGGAGTTCCTCACAGGTTAGAAAAATATCCTCCACAAGCACTGTTTGCAATGATTGCCATTCTTCTTTCCCATCAGTCCAATGAGGCACTAATATTTCAGGTGCTGTCATGCCTCTCGAAGCAATTAAATCAGTTGGAAGCAAATACTATCAGACTCTTTTTAATCAAATTCGTTACCAGAATTCAACCATTCTTTGAGGCGGAGTCTGATAAAGTGTGAGCTGAAGCGTTTAGTGAATTGGGGAACTTAGCCAAGTGTGTAAAGGGGGATTCCAAATCCTACTTCTTCCGACAAATCCATTTGAACCTGGTTTGTTTGTTGTTCCACCTGAATGAAAACAGCAAGGAGGTCACTAGATTTTATAACTTAACATTACTTTTGTTTGCCTCACTTGCTGGTATTTAGGGTAGCCCACTCTGAACTACAGGAAGTGACTGAGAGATATTTCAAAGCAGTTAATTAAAGACTTCCCTGACAGGATCGACTCGCATGTTTTATGTTTCCATTTCCAATATTTGGAGGAGCATTTTCAACCTGCCCAGAGGGTCATATGGAGGAACAGATGCAAATTCTACTGCTGTTGTCAACCATCCGACTGAAGCCAACACAAGCACTGATCCTCCTCCACCTCCTTGGGAACAAATTGTTGGTTGTTTCAAAATGAGGTTTTATATTTTTTCTTATTTTGAATTAAACAGAATTCCTGTTGTGACATTGTGATTATTGGTTGATCTTCAGACAGTACAGGCCCCACTGCTGTGCGATTGGGAATAAAATTTCCCACTGTACACACAATCCTGACATTAGAGACAGATCCTACAATTCAGTCCATGGAACTTGTCACTGTATCATGGTATTTTATTTAGTAAAAACAGTTCTCATTGTCTAACATACTGAGTACATTTGAATAAATTAACTGCACACACCAACAAATGGGCAGAAACCTACCCAGTATTGGTGATCGGAACACTGAAGCTCTCACTTTTCATTCCTGCTTCATAACAATGTAATGCTGAGGTTGATTTTCATGGCTGCCCTCTGCCCTGGTGCTGGATAGGCACATCACACCCAAAGTGCACTGCACTTGTCCATACTGAGCAGCAGCCCAATTGTGTGGACTGGGATATTATAGCCCCATCGCACCATGGTGCAGGTCTGCCTCTGCCAGGGCCTTGCACCAGCAAATGAGGGTGGCCTGCAATTTTGGCCTTGATGGTGCTATCGTGGAGCAGCAACCAACAGGCCCCCGGGGCCGAAGATCTTGGGGGCGCTGAAAATAAATTATCTCATCGACCCAAAGGGTCTTAGTTGGCGTGCTGCTCTTACTCCTTAAACTCCTTGTTCTGGAGATAGTCCTGGCACAAGTCCACAGGCAGTTTTTTGAGATAAGGCTTCTTCGGCAGCACCTCCCAAACCCGCGACCTCTTCCACCTAGAAGGACAAGGGCAGCAGGCGCATGGGAACACCACCACCTCCAAGTTCCCCTCCAAGTCACACACCATCCTGACTTAGAAGTATATCGCTGATCCTTCATCGTTGCTGGGGTCAAAATCCTGGAACTCCCTCCCTAACAGCACTGTGGGAGTACCTTCAACACACAGACTGCAGCGGTTCAAGAAGGCGGCTCACCACCACCTTCTCAAGGGCAATTAGGGATGGGCAATAAATGCTGGCCTTGCCAGCGACACCCACATACCATAAAAAAAGAATTTAAAAAACCCTCAAGTGACACATCTAAAAAGGGGGACACAGATCCCACAAAAGAGAGACCACCACAAGAAAGAGACACAGCTCTGAACAGGGGGATACAGCCCTCAAAAAGTGGACACAGCCCTCAAAAACAAGTTAATCCACTTAAAGTACAGGGGCACAGGTTGTATCATCACCCCCAGCTTCAGACATCAGCACCTCCAAACCCCCCCGAATTTGGACATTATACTCCCTCCAACCCCACACCAGTTTCAGACAGTTCCTCCACTACAATCCCCCTCAGTTTCAGATACTTTGCGGTGGGTCGGGAGTTAAAACCAAGCAGGTTGTTTACCCACTTAGTCCCTGAAAGCCACCGCGGATTTCCCGCCAGGTGAAGCAGGTCGGCAGCTGTCCAAAATGATCAGGAAGCTCAAAACATAAGTCAGACCTCTCCAGCTCTCTGGGCCCCACAAGGAAAGTCATGTCCGTCCCTGCCCCAGACTCCATGCCACCCAGCCCCGCCCTGCGAGATCCTCCTGGAACCCCCTACCCACTACTTACCTTTCAGCCAGCAAGGGGCCAGGGGCTTCAATGGCCAGCAGCCTCTCTGTGCTCTCTTCCTGCCCAGGCAGGAAGTGGACTGGCAGCCTTTAAATGCTAGGTGATGGTGCCAAGCCAGCCTGCGATCTCACCCCCATACACAATAGAAACTGCACAAAAAACCCACAAGACTGAAATAAGCCACTCAAAATGCACCAAAACCACAGTAAAAAATCCATACCACTCTACAGTATGGGCTTTACTCCATATTCAATACTGTGTCTCAGAGATTGAAAAATTACCAAGCCTGCTGTTGCTTCAGAAACATATCATTCCAGAGCATTCTACTTTACTTTAAACATTAACCTCCAGTGATGCACAATTTCCCAACTCAGAGGAACCAGGTGGTCTACATCAGTATCTGGTGCCTTTCAAATCTCCTTCCCTCCTTTCTGGAACATACTTCTCCTCCTCAGTACCTCTTCTGACAAGATTGGAGTTTTACAGGTGAGGAGGTACAATGTTTGCCATGCCATGGTTCAATATATCAATACACTACCATACCAGCAGACTTGTTTCTAAACAGACAACCATTATAATCAAACTTAGCATTTCCATTGAGCTCTCACTCTGCCACATCACTGCTCTTTCTCAATTACCTTCAGTGCCTTCTCTGTGTGTGTCTGTCTCTCTGATGTCACCCAACCCACTTACCTTAGTGGACTGTTCCCACTTACCTGAGTTAACTGTTCCCACGGATCCCCGGCAGCAGCCTCCTGCTGCCTGAAATCCCATTCCCATCTGCCGACCAAGTACTGATTCCCACCAAGATCGAGCTGAAGGCTCACTCCAGAGATGGTAATGAGGCCTGGGAGTTATAATTGCCTGGAGCTCACTCCAGCATAGCCATGTGAGCTTCAGGATCTGGTTCAATGCTAATGCTTTTAGTGCCTATACTACTCTCTGTGTCTCATTCAGTGCTTATTACTCTGTTCTTATTACTCTCAATGCCTCATTCAGAATCTATTACTTTTAGTGCCTATTACTCCCTGGGGAGGAAATTCGGTACCTTAGCGCCTCCCGTTAGCGCCAGCAGATGGCGCTAATGGGACACCAGAGCATTATCACCGGGGTGAGGTGAATCCAATGCCACACACCAAATCTCGCCCCACCCACACAGTGCTGCCGCTAACAGCCGGGATCCTCAACGCCAGGTGTATCATGACGTCAGTGAGTGTGCAATGCTCACTGGCCGCCCGATCTGTGAAATTGATTGTCGCCACCTACCTTAGCGCCTGGAGTAAACAGCGACAGGGAGAGCTGGTGTGAAGCACCAGGA